>OY755245.1:52383594-53074504 GCA_963576725.1 Azorinus chamasolen | reverse complement strand
ACGCAGTGTAATACGTTACTTCAATGACGTTCATTAGTTCTGAACATGCTATGGGCGCTACAACAATTACCGTAGCAAACAGTTTGGATTCAAATGAGGTACCGAGTAACTTGGGGTTTCATCTGGACGCAATCTGCTTGTTGTTGCTACAGTCTGGGAAACAAATCTAAGCTGAGGATTGAAGAAGAACGCGCTTTTTTCAGATGAGTATTTACTTACTGTGCTGAGAGTTAACTGACATTCTCAAGAAAATAACATGTTGTATATCAATACACATGTAATATACAACCCATTCGTTTCCGTTAACCGAGTCTTTCCAGACAACAGTTCAATATACTCCTCATCTTCTGTCTTTAGGAATTCCCCATTGTTACAAATACAGTAAACCCGCTTTTAAGCGACTACATAAAGGATGCATAATACTGGGTCTTAAAGCCATGTGGTAGCTTTATGATGGACGGACGTTATGCAGATCGTCCCTATACGAGCTTGCTGTATTACCATCGCCCTGCGTAAAGCATACTCTGTGTTAAAAAGACGCTACCGTCTATCCATCATGCGATCGTTTAAGATGGAATCTATCGTGTGTTATACTCACTTCAGTTACATGTAACCATATCTCTGTTCAGTATTCATGAAAAAGTAGTAAAGTCAAGCAGGAAGAGCCACACACAAAACGCCACCATCACCAAAACACCTACAGAAAGCATAGCAATTTATACTCATACACACATATACAGTAGAAAGTCACATACAAGACGCAAGCACCACCAACACATCAATAGACAGCATGTCACACACACACACAACCAAGCACACGCAAACACACGAGAAGAACACAGAAAACACCAACAAATACACGAGCACCAGAGACAAACATAAACAAAACACAAGCACAAAAACACAAGACAAACAAAAGTAAGGGTGACAAAGAGAGAACCGCCTTGTCACGGTCAGTAGCAAAATCACCACGGGGGGTTTAAACCGGTTTACGAACGTCCTAACCTCACACTTCTCTCAAAGTCACCCTAGCTTTACAAATAGTGTTAATAAAGGTATCCCCGCCGGACTTACCCACAACATAGACGACAGTGAACACATGACAACATAGCATAATAAATGTGACAATCCGTCAAATATGTACTCAATGACTTTGCTGAAGTCAGAGCACCTGCAGGTAAGCCGTTAAGGGCACGGCAGGGATAAAGTAATACATGAGTCTGGTAAGTTCATCCCGTACCTGAGTTTAAGAGTATACCATCATAGAGAACTACCCTCGGCCTGTCATCGCGCAAGCAAAGAGGGAAGCGTAGCTACCGACTGTAAAATGGTCGATATCCAAACATGCAGTGCGTTGCAATATAATGGGATCATAACCTTTCTTCTTAAATGTTTTAATGCGTTTAATAAACAAATCATGAAAATGGATATGACCCCGAATTCTCCTAAGCTTGTAGATAACATCCCCATAAAAATCTGGTTCAGAAATGCCTTGCTGTAGTAACATCCGTAGATTGCAATTATATTTACTAATGAGTGGTAAATTTCGATAATAAAATTTAGAAAACATTTTCCAAAGTTTGTGATATCTGTAACCTTGCTTAAGAAGTTTATCAGTTATAAGTAAATTACGACTGTTAAAATCTTCAGGCAAAGAACAGGCTCGGGCAAACCGAATAAGTTGAGAAATATAAAACTATAAGATGTAGAACGGGGCACATCTCCATCTAGAAAAGGATAATTAACAATTTAAAATTAAAATGAAAAGAAATAAAGACATCATGGATATTTATTACCTGAATTGGTATAATGGGATGTGTATTGATAGAAACTGCATGCGTGAAAAGGCGTTTATATAAAGAAAATGATTAACATTTACAGAATAAACATACATGTATATCGCAAAACTGTTGCAGGATTCTCGCCTTTTATCACTTATACGGTAATGTCTCGCTAATATGACCACTTAAAAGAAGTCTACCTTTGGACAATTAAAACAGGTGGTAGCTTAATACAGGACAAGGGTGGTGCAGAATGCTCCTACAGGATGTATTAAAAAGATGAAACAGGCATTTCAATGTACGGGAACTATTGCTTGTATTGTTGCCTACGAAGTCAGGTGTACATTTTCATAAGCACACCTATGTGATAACTACATTTATTATACTGCAAAGTAAAATCCTTGATTTTGATTGGTCAATTAGCCATCATGTATAAAGAGTCGTTTATCCCTCAAAATTATCTATACGAAGTCATCAGTAACAATGGAATTTCCCCCGTCGAGGGCCTCGCTTCAATAACAAAAAATGGCCGACCGGCTTCACTTCGTCGATTCCATCCAAACAACGACTGTCTAACGAAATAACAAGAGTTTGGAGCGAAACAAAGTTATCCATTGAGAAATATTTGTGTTATAGTTGTTGTATAACAATGTAAATTAACCCGATACGTTGCAAATGTGTTTTCCTGCTCTGATTTGCTGCAAATGTTGACAAAATTCTTGTGCATGTACCGCTTTTATAAAGACAATCCACACCCAATTCGATTCAGATTTTGTGTATGCCCATGAACAGTACACGTACCTGTAAATCGCAGTATAGCCGCTCCTTCCAATGCCGATTTGCTTGAATATTATAAAACCGTCATATTGACGTTATCCAAATGACGTCGGATTTGCGCCATTCCCTGAATTAAGTTTAACCATTCTCATGCTGAAAAATAGTGTCTGCTTAATCTCTGATCTGCTGAAAGTTTTAATAACCTCTGATTCGTTCAATCCTTTGAGAAACTAATGCACTTTGAAGATCCCTTTCCATCCACAAATGTAATAGACAAGTTATTAGACGGTGAACTAGGGTCGCAGTGTGATACAAGCCCTTGTCTTACAGTGTGAGGCCCCTGAGAGGAAGCAAAACGACACATACATTAACAACGCTAATAAACTGCTACAAATATAAAACTTTGCAGTCTAATAAAATCGTTATACAGATCATTGGCGGGGTATTTGACAGTTTATATTCCCTGCTGAGGAAAATACACGTATCCCTCGCCTAACGGCTCGGGCAACATGATTTTCTTCAGCAGGGAATAAAGAGTCAGATACCCCGCCAGTGATCTGTATAACTGCTAATATATTTTCTTATTATCTAATTTATTTTAAATAAGTTCTAGAAATAGTTACACGGCTAGAGGCAACGGCCATTACCTTACTCCCGCGACCTCATAATTGGGACAAAGATCAACAATGTACACCAAGATAAGGATCCTCTGATAAGGACCTGCAATGTTTGCTACAATTATCTTTGACAATACTTTATAACATATTTTAGCAGTGCCCCATTAGTTTGTACAAATGTCAATTTTGGCACGTTTACCAACCGTTATAAGGCCATGGGGATGAGTGCTGGCACGTTTACCAACAGTTATAAGGCCATGGGGATGAGTGCTGGCATGTTTACCAACCGTTATAAGGCCATGGGGATGAGTGCTGGCATGTTTACCAACCGTTATAAGGCCATGGGGATGAGTGCTGGCACGTTTACCAACAGTTATAAGGCCATGGGGATGAGTGCTGCATTTTCCAAGGGAAATAGTTCATCCGTATTTCAAAGATTTCAAAGTTGCACATGTACCTAATCAGTGAGAAACGGTAAATGTTTGGAGAGAAATTAATTTGAAACAAAAAGTCAGCGCATTCGATAATCAGAACGGCCTTATTATCTTTCCCATTATATGTAAGATATTATCCACGTAAGATAATATTAATTCAGAAAAAATAGCGGTTTGAATTTCATACTTTCTCGTTTACAGTCTTTCGGTTGGTCATAAGATATGTACATAGAGAGTGTGAAATGAGTTGGCTGGCATTTGCAAACAATGTAGGCCCTACAGGAGCCTTATGGTCAGGGTTTGCACTGTTTGTCATTAACAACCCTGTAGCAAAGTATACCATTTCATTTTGAATAGACTATAGTGTTTAACCCTTTCCTTATATAAACGATTTTACACGCACTTGCAAATAAAATGAACGCCGAGTATAGTATAGACCTGATTCTATACTTTCTATCGAAGCCAAACTATTGTGTGTACATATGCCTCCATAAATATTCAACCAATACAAATTATATTCATGATGTCATTATTTCTTTCATGAATATTGAACAGGGAAATCTTACGCTTACCACTGTCTCGCTGTCTGCGACCTGGTTACAATGTAACATTTGTATACACCTTCGAGTAACTCGGTGTCTTATCTGGATCCATCAAAAATCACTTGGTAAATAGTTTATCTGGACGAGTTTCAGAAAAGTTTTTCTCAAATGAAAATGAGTGCCAGATTCGTTTTATTACATAACTGCAACGCTTTTGATTTAAATGTACATGTTTGTTTTGATATGTTCCATGATTGGGAATCGTGTGACGTCACATATTATAGTACACATTTTAGATATTAACAACTTCTTAATGGTTATATTAACCTAGAAACTACCAAGTAACGTTATACGATAAAAAAATTATCTTTGAATATAATTGGGAAGTATCTGGCAACAACTGTTGCATTTTTACTTACAACTGAAGCGTTTGAGAAAATATTGACCGAGTGTCAAACAGCTTGGATTCTGATGAGACGCCGAGTAACTCGGCGTCTCATCCGGATCCAAGCTGTTTGCAAATGCGAATCAAGAAACGCTTAGTATGATTAACTGACATATTTAGAGAAGTGACATAGATTTCTCTGAAAATTGATCAACAAACACATTTTTATTATTTCTTAAGTCAATTAAAATAAATCTTTCGAAATACATTTCAAATTGTTTTCATGTCGTTGGCGATGTCCTGGGTGAGTTAGTTACCACATGCGTAAACAGTCTAGATCAAGATGAGAGATAAATAAAACTCGGCGTCAAAAGAGTCTCCGACTGATTTTACATCTTTTTTTCCAGTAAATTAAAAAAAATTGAAAACTGAAGCAGGCGACAATATGTGAAATCGAAAGAGTTGTGTCCCAGGCAAAGTTAATTATCCTACATATCCAGTATGCGGAACGATTTGATAGCACATGAGTCTGTAACTTTACAGGCAATAAATTTTCTTTTCAATTTCAAAAGCCATTCCTTCATTCAATTAACCATTACCCAGGTATTAGATATAATGTCTGCTCGATTTTGAATCTTTTCCATTTTGGCTAAGTCCGGTTCGGTTAAGTTTTTTGAAAAGGTTTTCAAACAGGTCGGGTCCTGACGCAGACGCCGATTTACTCCGCGTCTCATTTGGATCCAAGCTGGTTTCCACTGCGAGTCAGGTCGCGGATAGCGGTGTAAGGACTAAAACATTAGAAAACAAATTTGTCATAGCCAAGAGAAACTCGATTAGTTTCTAAATAAATAATCCTTGCCGCAGACAATATTAATTTAGCCCATTCCTCCATAGTCTATTTTTAGATCAAACAACTTTGAATAAATTTACCGAAACGGAGCATTGATTAGAGAAAAGGAAGATATTTGAATTTTGTTGTTTGAAGCCATTGTGATAAATAGAGTATTTGCTCCTATAGGAGCAAATGCTCTATTTATCACAATGGTTTTTCAACAAGTGACTTTACGTTATAAAATGGCTACAAAGTTCCACCTTCCATATTTCATTTAACTATGTTGTCCACGAATATTCAGTAGGTAGTGAAATTTTGAATAAGCATAGAAAAGGAAAAGGGTTAAAAGAGTGTGTAGTCTTATCATGATGAGGTGCTGATTGACTCAATCAGGAATCACTAAGCAGGTTAACCCTTTCATATACTGACACATCCTTTTTAAGCCTTTGCAAACAGAGAGGACCCAGCCCAGGCTTCTGTAGGAGCCGTCTGACCTTTGTCTCTTATGTTTGCTTATGAAATATATACAAATCTGATTCTATAGTTTCTGTTATGAAGAAATATATCCTTGTTCATAGCGTCGTCATACAATATTGTTTAATTAATATTCATAATAATTTATGAATATTCATGGAGTAAATGGTTAGCAATATTTCGTTTTTTCCCTGCCTCGCCCATAGAAGATAGGAATTTTACCCATGTAAAATAACAAGAATCCACCATGCGTATTTATGTGGAATATGAATATTTCACCCGAGGGTCAACAAATTAGCTAGCCACAAGGCTTTGCCGAGTGCCTGTGTGAATTTCTTATCCATAAGTGTGAGATACTGATATTCTACATGGATTTAATAGTCGTGGATTTTTTTCTCCCACCTTGGACAATGGATTATTTTCACAGCGCTGTTATATTCAAACTTCAGTATGGTCGTCTCGTGTGAATGTTCGTTTCCCACAGAAAGGCTAATAAATTCAAAGAAATCGGCATTGTAAAGTTCATACTCAGCATGCCGATACATAAAGTTATACATTCCCTCGGAATTCCTTTCTCTTAAAATAGCTGGCTAAAATACGCGTCGGCCATGAACATGCGTAATAAATTTAACTGTCATTTTAAATGTATGTGTCACCAACCTGTCGCAAGCCAGATCGTGATTCGGACTACAGTGGCGAGGGGCAAAGTGATTGTCACTCGATGACTTATAACCACTCTACCACTAACGCACCCCTGGGTCTATAAGACACGAGGAAGCTTCACACAAGATAAATGTAATACAGAAAGTCCCAAAATCTGTCTTCATTACTTTTGCCTTGCATTGATCTGTTTTATAATACCTGCCAAGTCGTGATTTGCATGTGAAAGTTTAACCTATTTGGATCTTACCCCGTTACTTGACATTTCCGCACTTTTACACATTAAAAAGCTGTGTTACAATGGCTTTCTTATTTCTTATATGACATACATGTACATGTATCTGATTCTCTACTGCTATAGCAATAAATTTCTTATTTCATGCTTGAAATACTAGTCTTAAATTAAACTCTTCTCATGCTGAAAAATAACAAATGTTACAAGTTTTGCTTCCATCTGATTGATTCAAAAGTTTGAGAAACTATTTAACGGTGTGTCAAGCAGTTTGGATCCTAATGAGACGCCGAGTTACTCGGCGTCTCATCTGGATCCAAAGTGTTTGAACATGTCAGGCAGGTCGCACCTAGTGTAAGAAGAGTTCATCGATATTGATAATGAGTTTAGTTTTACATGAATGTTTATTAAGTGAGCAGTTACATTTCGTTCAATTTTCTTAACATGGGTATAGTTTAACCCTTCTCTTGCTGAATTTTAAAATACATTTCTCCTTCTTTACCCATGCCCTGTAGTATAATTACATATACCTTCACTGTGTACAAGTATTTCGCTGTGCAATAACTGTTGTGGAGTGCACTGGTTGCACAATCAACATGTAAATAGTGCAGACCCTGATGAGACAGCTCCTGCAGGAGCTGTCTCATCTGGGTCTTCACTATTTACAGGTAGGTATATTGACGTGAATAGCAAGCGAAGGGTTAAAACGGAGATACATGCCTTCAGGGAATATCATGTTTCATAAATAGTTTCCGATCTTTGTATTTATAATAACAAAAACGTGAAGAGTGTATTGGTTTCGAATAATATTTAGATTTATTATGCCGATGATTATTTAGAATTTGAATAAGGGAAAGAGAGAGTCTTTGCGAAAAGGTATCGATTTCAAATTACTTTCGCATTTGTCTTGGAATTTATATTGATAGTTTTATGCGTTGTGATAGAAAATGCAGTAAAAACAGACATGGAACAGAATGAGTGGCGCCGATATACAGTAAAAATGTATGTGCCAAACTATATCAGAAAATAATTAATGCAGTGTTTTTCCATAGCCCTTTCTCCGTTGTATATTCATTTAGAAAAAATTACATCGTTGATATCAACTGGATTATATTCTGATTGGCATATGAACAGATGCCGTGTTTGGTCCTTGCAGAAACTGTAGAATTAAATCTATAATGTTCAATACTCAAACAGAGCAGACCCTTGTCATACTATACTTGTAGGAGCCGTCCGATTAGGGACTTCTCTGTTTGGAAAGGCGTGAAAAGGCGTGCATATGAAGAAAAGGGTTAAAACAAAAAAACAACTTTAACCGAAAATAAAGGAATTATTAATATAGCTAAAAGCAAGTGACAACTTAACGTAGAATCAAGTTTATTAAGAAAAGGAGTTTTCAGTATTACTTAACAGGGTCGACTCAGATCAGGCGGCTCCTGTAGGAGTATGGTTATGTTTGGTCCAGGTATGTTCTGTACTGTAGATCAGAATTGACAACTGTCATGATCATTTTTTCTGTGTTCATGTCATTTTCAGAATTCGTCTAACTACTATTCATGATAGTAAACAGATAACAAGTTTGTCGAGATATATTGGAATAATTGTGTCAGGATTTCCTAAATACTCCTCTTATCTACAGCCCCGTAGGCTATTATAATATAGTAGCATGTAAACATGCATATACATGTATAGGATCCGGGACAAGCTGTCATTTGAGGTCAACATTTCCTAACTCAGCCCATAAAAAAAGTTATTAAGCGAGCATTCTGGGCGAGTCATTTTTCTCAAATGACAACGAGTGTCAGATTATTTTTATCACATAACTGATTCACTCAACAGAGATGTTTTAACAAAGTGGTAGAAATTCGCTTTGAACATCTGTGCAATCCATGCCAACGCTGAACAGGGAAATGGTCCTACTGCATTGTGAAATATCCTGAGGTGATGACAGGGTCTATTCTGTTAATCACTCATCAGACTCCACTGTAATGTGTTCCGCATCGTCCCACAAAGTGTAGATCAGATTCCTAATAATCATATACATATTGTCTGATCTGGGTATACGCTGTTTACAATATAATAAGGCATATACCCAAAGAGCGCATCGGGCTGTCTCATCTGGGTCTTCACTATTTACAGGTAGGTATATTGACGTGAATAGCAAGCGAAGGATTAAAGCAACAGTAAAATCAGTCTTACGCAATCATACAAAATAAGTTTTCTTCCGTGTGTGTCTTTAAGATAGATGGTAGCTTAATGAAGAATAAAAGTAATACAGTGCAGATATATCCCACATAAACTTTGATGTTATTAGTTTTTAAAAATGGATATTGCTTAACCCGATGCTAGGGGCATGAGTAGTGTTTCACTTTTAATTACTACTCATAAACACACCCAATAAAACCGGGTCTACAATTTTATCTTTTCGCATTGCTTCTTTTGCCTTCGAAGGATCTTCTACTTCCAGAATATGTATGCATTACTTTTACCAAGCATTAAGCAACTAGCCTATTATCTCAAATGCTATTTTAGACCCAAGCTCTTTGAATAAATCTTCTGAAAAAAAAACCCAGCATGTACAAGAAAAACATTTCAGAATCGTGTAGTGTTGATACCATTTTGATAAATTTACCACAATGGTTTCAAAACGTGACTTTTACAGAGGCTTAAAACGACGTCAATATTAGGGAATGGGCTAAAAGAGGACTGAATGTATACATGTACATGTATCACAAAAACCGTTTCGTGTAGTTTTCTTTTAATTAAACACTGAACATACTAAACCACGGTTTGTTCTGATATATGCTTTACATAATTTGCATATTAGAAATGATGATACATATCACGTGATGATTATAACTTCCCTGACATTTCTATTATATAATTACCCACAGTGTTTCTCAAATGTGGCGATTCTGCGTCTTGTCTAGGGATGATAAGCATAGATCTGACAAGAACCCTATTTACATAATACAGTAGAATCTTTGAATGGCGATCGCTCATCCGTTATTCTGCCAAACCACAACTTGCATCATGATTGCAAACAGATTGTGTCCAGAGGAGGAGACACCTAGTAAGTCTGCATCTCCTCTGGACCTAAGCTGTTTGTCACTCAGACACTCGCTTCTTGAAGCTTAACCCTTCGCTTGCTGAATTTTCAAATACACTTCTCCTTCTTTACCAATGCCCTGTTGTATAATTACATATATCTGCACTGTGTACAAGTATATCGCTGTGCAATCACTGCTATGGAGTGCACTGGTTGCACAATCAACTTGTAAATAGTGCAGACCCTGATGAGACAGCTCCTGCAGGAGCTGTCTCATCTGGGTCTTCACTATTTACAGGTAGGTATATTGACGCGATTAGCAAGCGAAGGGTTAAATGAATTGGAGGTAAGTGAAAAATAAAATATATTTGGGCAAGAGCAGATAAAACTATTTCAGATACGGGATATTAGAAAAAATAATCACCATGATTTCCTCAAAATCAAATGGATGCTCCATACAGACCCCGGAGATATCGAATGTTCCTCTGGGTTTATGATCATACTCAAGCACCTGACCAATCAGATACAGCAAAAACCTTCTAAACTGGACTAACAAAGTAGTATAAATACCGATCTTAAGGACAGGTGGTAGATTAATACAGAGTGAAATCCATTTCGAAAACTCCCTGAAGCAACCACCTTCACAAAATACCACTTTAATAAGAAATGCGGTGTATATGTGTTTTACTGTACTTCAGAACGAACTCAGTCTCAGACATACACGTTTTATAACATCGGACCAATAACGACAATAATGAAGAAGGCTAGATGTATAGGAGCTGTCTGCACAGCGGTTGGCCTTTCATTAAGTTACTACATATACCTGCTTTTTATGAAAGTTTAAACAATGTCTGCACTTTTTGTTATTTTAGGAAGGCTCTTGTTTTCTGTATGTTTCTGCATGGGTTTTCACTCTATGCTATACCGCAAGCACATAGGACCACATGGCTATAAGAGCTAATTCGTATTTGTGTTTAACTTGTTTTGGGTACGTATACCGTGGTGTATTGATTACCATGTATGCATAATGTATATGTATGCATAATGATTGTTGTACATTGACCATGCTTTGTTTTAAATAGCAATGTATGCATTTCTTGCCGAAATAAACCTATTTGACATGAAAGAAAGGGATGAAAGGAAAATAAAAGAATCAACGTCCTAGGCCTTTTGTAACGGATAAAGTAGCGTCCCATATAAGAGATACAAACTAGTATAACGATTACAGTAAGATCTGTCTACAACGACAACTCAACATAACGGTTTCTTCTTCATTACGGAACCACCTGCTTTAAAAGGCAAGTGTATTTATTCATTTAATGATCGCTGTATAGAGAGAGGTTCGACAGTGTATCGAGAAATGCATCCACATAATACAGCGGTACTGTTCATGCAACAGTGATACTCTTAATTACTGTAATTCTCAATCGGATCAAAACTATTTGCGACTGACATCATAAAGTGTCCCTAAGTATTTTAGCTAAAATTGATAACATTTTACCTGACGAATATTCATGAAGAAAGTAGTAATTATCTGCAAGTTTATTGGCCATACGTTTTAAATGGTATCATACACTAGGGAAGTGTGATGGTGGCAGAAAGTATGAATATATAGAATTACAATTATATTATTGTATACAGTATAACCTATCATAAGTAGCCATTCATTTATTGAACATGGGAGTCTTTAAAAGCAGGCGGATACTTAATGTACGGCAAATGTGGTGCTCATATGGGGGCGTCCTGTATTACACTTGACCTGCATTTAGCTACCACATGCCTTACAGACCAATACTAGACCTGTTTTTGATGGCCTCTTAAGACAGGTTCATACAATATGCAAATAGAGCAGACCAAAATCAGATGGCTCATAGAGGATGTACTGGCTTTAACACATAACTTGTAATTTGTCGGTATGAAAACAATACAGACAATACAAAAAGTTATTTGTCTGTCTTTCTTCAGAAAATATATTTCGAATACAAAAACAGATAGTTTCGATATTAGAATTAACGCACACATAATTGCTTGTTTATACTGTATCCTATCACATGCACGAACGTAAGAAATGTTTTAAATGTCGTTGGTTAGTTTGCTTGTATCAAATTGTCTCTTACATGTATCAGACTGCCCGCCGCAAGCCATCCAATTACATAACGTCTACAGATGTAATAGCCGATATGAAGTCATCATTATTTTGTCCTACAGAAACCAACAAGATACATATACTTTGTACACTCGCAAAGACATTGAACCTTATTCGCACCTTGGTTCGCATCTGCAAATAGATTTGATCCAAGTTGTTTTATAATCGGTCAATAGTTCCTCAATAGTGAAGTAAGGGTTAACCCTTTCCTTCATATCAACGTGTTTTCATGCATTTGCAAACGGAGAAGACCCAGATCATACGGTTCCCATAGGAGCCGTTTGATCAGGGTCTGCTACAAATGTATGTTTGCTAATGGAATTTGAAATATTTGTTTCTTTACTTTCTAACATTGGTACAACGTTCAACCTTAATAATATTACATGTACAGTAAAACCTCTTTATAACGACCACTAAATTACATCAAGTATTTTGTGTTAAAGGCAGATGGATGCTTAAAGCAAGGGGAAAGTAAAACCGAACGGTCCTAAAACTGCCCAAAATACCAACTAATTAACTCAATTTTGTGGTCGTTATAGAGAGGTTTTACTGTAATATGATTCTACAGTTTCCGCCATTGACAAAATTTCATTTGTTCATTTGCTATAATAGAAAATAATATAATCAATATTCATGACTTCATTATTTGTTACATGAATATTTATGGAGTAATAACTCTGGTTTTACTGGTTTCGTGTGATACTTAAAACTGATAGTAAAACGCATCATTCAATTAAACATTTGTAGAATACTCAGTTTTAATATAGTAAGCCGCTCTAAACCGGACAGTAAATTTAGTATAAACATCGGTCTTGGAGACAGGTGTCAGCTTAATGCAGTGTGAAAGTCACACAGGAAGCTCACCCGGGAGCTTTCCGCATGGTTTTCACCCTGCATTAAGCACCTACTTGCCTTAAATATCTAAATTCTTCTTTAAGCATTCCGGTTAAGAGAGATGTGTACACCTTTTTTACGATTGAGTCAACTCAATTGCGTATACCTATTCCGACGAGGTTCGAGGTATGATCGCCTTGCCGGAAACAGACGCTTATTTCCGATTGTTCAGTGTTATTTATACGTAATTGGACATCACATTGTCTGCATTATCCTATATCCTGCTGAGCGAGACGTGTTTGGCATTTTCAAACAACTTGGATTTAGATATGACCTCGCTGACGTCTAAACATGATCCAAGCTTTAATTAGTTTCATAACTCTATAAACAAGCCCTTTGACACCTTTGGAAACGGTGTAGACCAAGATTAGATGACTCCGAGCTGTCTGATTAGTGTGTGTTCTGTTTGCTTATGTGATTATACATACCTGATTATATATGCTTATCACAAAAGCCCAATATTTTCTTGTTTATATGACATCATACATATTAACATACATACAAAACTTACATCAATATCCATGTAGTACAGACTGAGCAGATCTCAGTAGGTAAACTTTACTCCAGACCAGTCGTTATTTATACAGCATGGTAAGTACTATTGGAGACAAAATGGAATACAATAAAACCTCTGTAAATCGAACTTTCAAACCTGTATCAATGTTATGACAGGTTGTAGCTTAATGCAGGGTGCTTGTCATGCAGAAAGCTTCCAGTGGTTAAACTTCCTGCAAGACATTTACCCTGTAATAAACAGTCATCTATCTAAAACGATTTCACTTCAGAAAGGGGGTTTCTGTTCCGATCTGGGTCTATACTATTCGAAATTAAGACATGTTGCGATAGATATATAATTATATATGTATGATAAAACTGATTGCAAGGGTTACCGATATTTCCGCCCATAGATTGTAATCACATGTACGTCTATTCCATCATCGTCCGAATCGTTCAGTAGCCACGTGACAGCAATTATAGTACAGTGCTCCCTCTCTACAACGACACCCTTTGGGATACGAATATTGAATGTGTTGTTCAGATGGAGTTGTTATAGGGAGGGAAAATCAAACATAATTAGCTTATTTGCAGATCCCCAGATATGGTGTATTTCGAGAACTAAAACAGTTATGCCTTAATCAAACCCTATGTTGTGACTACTCTTTAGAATCGTCACAAAGTGACGATTCTAAAGAGTGGTCACAACATAGGGTTTGATGGAGGCATAAAGAAAATACGATGGAAAAATGTTGTTTCTGGAGCCTTGTTGTTTCGGAAACAGTGACATGCGTTGTTATAAGGAGGGAATCGTTATTGAGAGGGTCGTTGTAGGGAGGGAGCACTGTACATTCCTCTGGGATGTTTTAACCCTTTTATCCTGCTGAAAAACAGTTTAGTGTACTTAAACAACTACCTAAACGTGGTATTCGAGTGTCATACAGCTTGGGTTCCGATGAGAGGTCGTGAGACTGATCTGGATCAAAGCTGTTTAAAATGTCAGTCAGGTCGGGCTCAGTATGTGAAGAGATTAGATGTTGTTTTGTATAAAACATTAGAAACATCGCATGCGCGATATCAGTCTACCTTCAGGGAGTTTCACGAACAAGGGGAAGGATGGACACGTAATAAAAATTATGTTTGATGTTTGTATTGAGAAAATTGAACTATAGTACATGTATTACATTAACAGAATATTAATCTTTAGCACTGAGAGTTGTCAACAGCTTGGATCCAGATGAAACAGCTAGCCATATGTAATCTCACATGTAACGGCTAACGACAAGCCATCTAATCTGAATTCAAATAATTTATCACTTTAGTAATTTAAAAATTCTAATTACTCTATGCTTGCGTATTGAGCCTTTACTCTCTAAATACGTTTTTACATACAGTAAAACCCCACTAATGCGACCACCAAAAAGGGGCATAATTCACAGTGGCAAGGGCAGGTGGTTGCTTAATGCAGGACGGAAGTTATGCAGAAAGCTCCTATAGGAGCTTTCTGCATAACTTTCGTCCTGCATTAAGCATTCACCTGCTTATGAAAACAGCCATGTTTGTTTAAGTGGTCGCATTAAGTGGTCGCATTAAGTGGTCGCGCATTAAGTGGTCGCATTAAGTGGTCGCATTAAGTGGTCGCATTAGCGGGGTTCTACTGTATTTGAAAACAGAGTAGACCAGATCAGACTGCTCATATAAGAGCCGTTTTATCAGGGTCTGCTGTTTGCTTATGAAAAGGTACTGACACGACTCTACAGTTTGTCTTTCCAACATTTCTTGTGTTGACAACCATCATAAAAATGAATGATCTAACTAAGACTCATGACGTCATTAATTCGTATATGTTTATTCATGGAATAAATGGTTAAACCTGTAGTAGAGACGATGATTTAGCGAATAGCACGGTGAGGGTAAGTGGCTGACCTCAATAAAACAACTTGGGCTTCGACTTGTTCGTCATTAAAACTGACATGTAGCAAACATAATTTTATTAATATAAAACATATCTGACCAACAGACATTAAATAATTAAATACAGCCTTTAACATATTTACCATCATATATTTTTATGATGCTAGTCGTTTTTTCTTTGTTGTTGTTGTTGTTGTTGTTGTGTCTGTGTGTTTCTTTTCAGTATTTCTACCCAGTTAATTCCAGGTGGAGGTAGATTATAGGGGTCCATCTACCCATGGAACAAATTTCATCGTCTCGTACACAAAAGCACACCACAAACTAGAGCCACTGATCTACCGCAAGCCGGCTGGGGTTGAAATTTAGTTTTCAACCATTTTTCTTGTGAGATAGTTGCTCAATAAACCATATACATGTACTGGTACATCGACATCGGTTGTTCTGACACTGACACAGAAAACAGGAGCCATCTGATATGGGTCTGAACTGTTTATCTATTTCTAATGTGAGTGGTCGTGGGAGTAAATTTGTTTATGTGCTGCAGTGTTTACGTTGTTATATAGCGCTCCCTCTCTACAACGACACCCTTTGGGATACGAAGATTGTGTGTGTTGTTAAGAGGGAGTTGTTATAGGGAGGGAAAATCAAACATAATTAGCTTGGTTGCAGATCCCCAGATAAGGTGTATTTCGAGAACTAAAACCGTTATCCCTCCATCAAACCCTATGTTGTGACCACTCTTTAGAATCGTCATAGAGTGACGATTCTAAAGAGTGGTCACAACATAGGGTTTGATGGAGGCATAAAGAAAATACGACGGAAAAAGGTTGTTTCTGGAGCCTTGTTTCGGAAACAGTGACAAGCGTTGTTGTAAGGAGGGAATCGTTATTGAGAGGGTCGTTGTAGGGAGGGAGCACTGTACATATGTTTTGACACTAACCGTTTCGACAGCCCTGACAACAGAATTTGCAATTCAAATCATTTATTGACACCATAAACCCATATTATATATATATTGCACCCTAAGTCTAAATGGCATGTATTATTTGCGCACTCCATGGCCGTTCATTTTCTCCGGCAACTTGTTTACGGTTTCATGGAGTATGTTATTGATAATTGCAAACAGAGTAGACCTAGGTCGGGCGGCTCAGACAGTCAAATCTATTTTAATACTGTGTTGTGTTTAACGCTTTATTCCAAGAATGTTTGTGTAAAATAATGACTGTGTAAATGTATTAGTTGAAGTATGCCAATTGCAATATTATTGTTTTTTCTATGATGGAAACTGTAGAAAGGAGTATGTTAATTCATAAGCAAATAGACCCGCGCCTGATCAGACAACGACCACCTGAGCCGTCTGTTCTTGCTCTATCAATGTCAAAATGCATCTCCATGGAGTAAAGGGTGAAAAAACAATGAATCAAATTCGCAATGAAAAATGTAATGCAAATATTCTTTCAGTCTGTTTTGGTTTATGTGTCCATGTCTTCTATTTGAAAAGCAGTTGTTGTCATGTGCCGATCGTAATTTTTCTCTTTTTTTCGGTAACATTAATATTCGCTGTGTTTTATGAATAGAGATGTCCTGTGTTTTGTCTAAGGATGTTAATAAGATGTTCTTTTTTCTAAGTAGGAGCCCGATTTGCATATATATTGCATAAACAAGAGGGAAGTGAAAGAGAATCCAAGGATCATATTCCTGAACTTTAGCTCTCTGAAATCTTGGTAGATTATTAAAAATGTCGCCAGCAGTATAATCTGAGAAACAGACCATGGTCTTTTGTATTCCAAAAAAATGTTTTTTTCTGAACATCAAAATGTATCTCCTTATCGGGGTATTACGATGTATATGTTTTCGCTTTCATATAAAATATTTGCCGATTTGCCAAATCTGCCTGGTGGTTGCGTTCTTAATTCTTACTGTAGAAAGGGCGAAAGACAATTCTCCAAGATCTGATTCCAGAATGTGTCAACGAAAAAGAACATATGAATGTTGTCTTCAGGCTTCGGCTTTTTACACATTTCTACGATATCCATTATATAGTTTAGCCTTTGTACCATAGGTTTACTTTACATTAGATATACATGTACTAAATGGGCTCAATAAATGTCCTGCACTAAGCAATCAATCTGCTTTTTAAGACTCCCGTGTTCAGTAAATGAATGGCCGTTTAGGACAACGTGAAACCCCTCCATACCATTCACTAGTAGAGAATAATTTAGATAGTTTTAGGTAGGTGGCTGCTTCATGTAGGGTGAACGTCATAGAATAGATGACTTGTACCCTGCATTAAGCTGCCACATGTCTCCAAAAACGATATTTATACCAAATTCAACGTTCAGTTTTGAGAGGTTCTACTGTATTAGAATATCTATTCAGCATGCCCTCGGTTAATTGGGATGCTATTGCTCTGCTGGTAAATAGTATTGCCTCTGGCAATATAAACCATTTAAAAGATACTCGGAACGGGTTTGATTGAGTACATTGTCATAATATGATTTTCTGGAACTTATACAACATAATGATAGTCTATGTACAGCCGGCTGAGCGGTCCTTCGGACTGAAAGTAGACTTTAAATAGGTACCTTTTTACTTTTATTTTATTACGTTAACTCAGATACATTACTGGATTTAATATCTAAATAATAAACCATGACCTTCATGATAACAGCTGTTAACAAGTCTCAATAATGCTGCAACTACATGTAATAGAAACACACCTCAGTATATATACCCTTTACTACATATGCAGTGAAATATAATTACCAGTATTTTTCTGTCATCGGTGGATTAATTGCAGTCGTAACATCATCATTATTGATATAGAGACTGGTATTGCTTTTACAGTACATGTAATTAACCTAGGCACTTATTGCCTAGACCTACTTGGAAAAAGTGGTGCCGTCGTCTTTGGTTCATTCGCATACACTAAGGACGCCATCAACCGAGAACGCGTTGTTTTCTGTCTACCTAACCACCCCAAGCAAAGGAATATCCAATTACATAATGTCTACACTAGTTACAGCCTATTTAAGATCATCACTAGTTGCCCACAACAGAATCTGTTGTTAGGGGACTTATCGAAAGTCAGAACGTATCCAATAAAACTACCACATACTGATCGTCAATCTAAAGAGACGTATAATAACAATAACACAAATCATAACATAACTCGTGGCTTCAGCGTGACGTAACACTATCATATATATATATTGATATTCACGGGCAAATATTCACTAGTGAATAACATTCGAACAACCGAACTGTATTCATACGCGCTGTCAAAACAAACAAACTGGCGGACGGTGACCTACATGTCAACCATTGATTTCACGATAGATGGCAAAGGACTGTTTTTCGATAAAATAATACAAACTGTAAAGTAAATATCTCATCTGTCAATACATATCTACAAAATGTATGCCAAAAAAGACATACCAGGTTCTCTGACCCAAACCATCCATTCTACATAAAAATGCCTTCACAAATTTACATTTGCTTCACCGCATGTCCTTTTGTTAATGCAGATTTCTACTCACAAAAATATCTCGTCATTCAACAGGTATAGTCATCTGAATCCAGCACAGCACAGACATATTTCAAATATGTTATCCTCCAAATCAGCTGATCGCGAAAACCTGCCTCCTGTTCCAACGCATTTTATGCAGCAGTTCGTACTGCATCTTTTGTCCATCTCAATAAACTTTTTCACTGAATTTGAATCGAGATTTTTGTTTCTCGGTGGAAATGTCCATGTCCATGTGTATACAACACTGATGAAGGGCTTAATATACCAAAACGAAGGTGCATTTTGAATCCCATTGACAGTGAGTGTCAGGCGTGTAGGCAAACTGTATGTGGGTCTTCATTTAAATGGCGCGCTTTACACAGATACATGTTGTGTACAGTGACGTCATATTGTGACGTGTTGGAATGTCGAAACTGTAACTCAAAAATTATTTTGACGTGTTTCTGTAGGTTTTCGTATCATAAACTATCGCAGTTAAATTGAGTACCAGAGAGGTCTAAATTAGATCCTAGTTGGTATGACAGTAAATCAAAAAACAGTTGAACATCTTGGACCTACTTTGTCCCAGTTACCTAGCGAACCTAATAACACCTTTCATTCATCATTTCTACATGTAAGGATAATTTATAACAATCCACGTTACTGCTGAAATATTGGCTGCAAAAAACATTTGTGTTTGTTATGTTATAAATAGAATCTTGCATTCGTATTCATGATTATTGGATTGATTAAATGAGTCTTTTTAAAACGATAAAAAAATCGCTAAAGCTCGTTTTTTATCGTTTCAAAAAGACTCATTTATAAATCCAATAATCAAGAACACTCATGTAAGATCCTCTATGTAACATTTTTGACACAGTCTGATACACTTTTGCGTGCAGCGGGATAGTGATCCAGGTGTGAAGCCGCATAGCTCGGTGTCTTGTGAAGAACAAACCTGCTCGACACACTGATCGTGGATTGCTTAACCCTTACAATGCTGAATTTTCTAAATGGACAATTCCAAAATTCAAACATGTGAAGCTTATGGTAAATATTTAGGGATTTGTTTTCTAAAGAAAGGTTTGTAAACAGACATTTAGTGCAACCCCTGGTGACAGGACTCCTCTAGGAACCCTCTTACCTGGATCTACACTGTTCGCAAAGTACATTAGCGAATCGTGTCCCACACTGTAAGAGTTAAATGGAATGTAAATGATAAATCAAGTTTGAAGGAAACGGCACTTGTTACTACATGTATAAACATTTACTCAACAACGCCTTGCTCAGAACTTTAACAGATTTCGGTATGGAAGGTATTTGCTATATCTTACATTTGCCCTGTCACATTTAACATGCTGCTGAAGGTTACACTGGCATACATAATTAGCGTTAACCCTATCTTTATTGAACATTCATGTAGGAAATAATACCCCCACAAAGGTGGGCTTTTTTTTTGTTTTTTTTTTGGGGGGGGGGGTATACTGGAGTCACCATGTCCGTCCGGTTGTCCGGTCGTCCGTCCGTCCGTCCGTCCGTCACGCTTGTCCGGATCATAACTTCCAAAGTATAAAAGCTATTGACTTCAAACTTCATATATATAGATCACATTGACCGCAAGTGCAGTGCACAAGGTTTGTAACTCTTTCTTCAATATTTTTGGAGTTATTGACCTTTGTTATTTTTCAGTTTTCCGGAGGGTTTTTTTCTAAACCTTTACATATATTGAAGTGATATTTGGTACGTGGCTTTAATATAATGAGTTACAGATGAGGTTTGAATTTCGTTACGCTTCATTAATTTTTCATAGAAATACAGTGATTTTACTTGTAAATTTTCCAGAAATTCAGGTTTTCCGGAGTTTTTTCTAAACCTTAACAGATATTGAAGTGATATTTGGTATGTGGCTTTATTATAGTGGGTTACAGAATGATTTTGAAGCTCGTTACGCTTCATTGATTTTTCACGGAAATACAGTGATTTAACTTAGAAATTTTCCGGAAATTCAGGTTTTCCGGAGTTTTTTTCTAAACCCTTGCAGATATTGATGTGATATTTGGTATGTACCTTTATAATAATGAGTTACAGATCAAGTTTGAATTTTGTAAAACTACATTGATTTTTAACGGAATTACAGCATTTTGACTTATAAATGTTTAGGAAAGTTCAGGTTTTCCGGAGTTTTTTCTAAACTGTAGCAGATATTGTAGTGATTTATTTCTATAACCCCCATCTCTGTGTCAAATGCTCTAGTGGGGGTATTCACAACCTTTAGTGGTAGTTCTATTTAATTTTATAATGGTATATGAATAACGGAAATATAGACATTGTCGAAATTATAGAATTAGATATGCACTATTCAAGAAGCAAACTGAGCAGCCATTTATCACACAGTTCCTACAGGAACTGCCTGAACTAGATATATTCTGTTTTCAAGTAAGGTACTTGAGCACATGTCGAATTTTAATCTTGAAAGTATTGTTTCACACGGGTATGCACGCTATTCCACGAATTGGAAATTCAGATGCACTTGTACGTTCACATAAAATTACAATATTTCTGTGGTTATCGCAAGTTTATTCTCCATATAGAGCTATGCAGTCGCGTGTAAATAAATCATATCAGTACGCAGAAATTTATTTTATATGTTAATAAAATCGAAACATATGATAAACTACATCAGTTAATGTTTCACCCTCACATTGTCCTTGAGTGTCATGAATAAATACGCTTTTAACTGTATTAAAGCAAATAACAAGGGCCTGTAAGTACATTTACCACCAATATTGCATTGAAAATCATTAACGTTGCATGTTAGCTATCGTTAAACTTTTATTAGCTTCATGAACACGGTGCACTACCAGCAAATATATGTGATGAGTCGGCGGTGACCTTGATCTTAAGCTGTATCTACACGACGAAATTAATTCAATCGAGTTCAAAAGTCAGCTGACACATACTATTCAGATGCTTACCAACATTTCGGCAGATAATAGCAAGTCATAAGGGAATTAAGATACCACAGTATACCCTGTCTTAAGCGGCCATAAAAGAGGTATAATTATGGAACTAAAAAGGCAAGTGTTAGCTTAATGCAGCGAAACCGTAATACAATGCAGATATTTCCTATAGGAGCTTTGTGTATTACTTTTTATCCTACATTAAGCAACCACCTGCGTTTTAGACTCATACGTTCAATATATGACTGGCCGCTTAGGACAGGTTCTACTGTACTTCATGTTGTTTTGTTAACGATTTCCATTACAGTAAAGCCGATGATATAATGGATACCTATGGAGGCCTATACAACCTCTCTATAACGGCCACTAAATTATGTTAAAGTGTTGGTATTTAGGACAGGTGGCTGCTTAAAGCAAGGTGAAAGTAAAACAGAACGCTTCTATAGGAGCGTTCTGTTTTACTTTCACCTTTCTTTAAGCAGCCATCTACCTTTGACACAAAGTACTTGATGTGGTTTTATGGCCGTTATAGAGGGTTTTTACTGTTAAAGCATGTAGCTGCTTTACGCAGGACGAAAGTAAAAACATAAATATTCGAGATCTGCGTAACTTTCATCCTGCATTAAGCTACACTTTGTCTTAAAACCCATGTATTAGGACCAACTTTAAATGTCGCTGTAGATAAGCCTGACTGTATATTCAATAAACATAAAAGTTCAAGTTTATTGTTTGTGAAGAGAATACATTATGTTATATCGGCTAATCTAGTGTAACATTGATCATGCCATTTCAATTGCGACATAAAATTATAAATTACTATACTTCGTCACGGTATCAATTCCTTAACATTAATTCTGATAGAGACGTTTTTACTAACAGAGAATAACAATATCATATGACATCTGTACAAATCTTATTATCAGGGTCTGCTCTGTTTACTTATCGAATCATATAGATCAGATTCTACATTGTCTGCCATGACCAAATTTATGTGTGCATATATCATTATATATGTGTGCATATGTCATTATCTATGTGTGCATATGTCATTATCTATGTGTGCATATGCCATTATCTATGTGTGTATTTGCCATTATCAAATATAACATGTATTTTCTTCAGGTTAGTAGTTTAAAATATATTCTGGAAAAGAATACATACAGCATCACCATTTAACATATGGATCGTGAAAAAGGCACACGGGTTTAGGAAAAATGTATTGATTTCAAATTATTTTCCCATTAATCAGAACAAACTGATCTGCTTTGATAACACGAGTAATAAAAATGACATGGTTTGATGTCCATTGCGCCAGCAAACGGTAAACATATCGTTGTAGACGTATCCTATAGATGACGGTGTAAAGACATTTACAGATATGGCATATCAAACTACAAAGGCCGTGTCTTATAAATGCAAAAATCAACAGCTACTGTGACAGTAATGGTTACTTTGGAAGAACTTACACAAGTGACACAGGCAGATTGAATCTAATTACCAATCCAACGCGTTCTCTGTCGTGTACAATGAACTAATCTGTTGAACCCTTTGCTCAACGAGTATTATTCAGACGTATGGCTGTATGTATATTAGTTAGCTGATTGATCATAACTGCATCATGACAATGGGGGTTTGATCATAACAGAAATAGAGTTGTGTAATGTTATGAACTAACAGAGAATATCCCAATATGTTACTAGTCTGGTTTGTAGTGTCAAAAGGTGTTTCTATTGAGTTAAGAATAAATACATATATTATATACTTCAAAGCTCCATCTATGATACGTAAATTAAAATAATAACTTCTTTATTTCTCGATAGAGCCCTTTTCGAGACCACTCTCGAAGAGCCGCTTCTAAAGAGTGGTCACAAATAAGGTTTGGTGGAGAAATGACGAGTTTAGTATATGAGTACGCATCGATATCTGTAGCTCTGAATTATTTGATCTAAAAGATTGCTATTTTTCTAAACGTTCTGGATGTTTATTTCACAAACCAATGATCTTATTATCTGATTACAGTAGAACATGTTCTAAGCGGCCATTTATTTATCGAACACATATCTTTAAATGCAAGTAGTTGCATAAGGCAGGACAAATGCAGACCAGCTTTATGCTACCACATGCCTTGCTAACCCATAATTACACTTCTTTTTGATTGCTACTTAGGATAGGTTTTGCTGTATATTCAATGCATATCCAGTTTTTGTTGTGAATGTTGTTTTTCATAGGTAGGTAGTTATTACGAGTACAATGTAAGACTAGTATACAGTAAAACCTCTCTATAACGGCCACCAAATTTACAACAAGTATTTTGTGTTACAGGCAGGTGGCTGCTTAAAGCAAGGTTAAAGTAAAACAGAACGCTCCTATAGGAGTATAATTTCAACTTGCTCTGAACAGTCTCCTGCTCTAATCTAATAATATCAACTAATTAACACAATTTAGTGGCCGTTACAGACAGGTTTTTCTGTAACTATATAGTGAGTATATATACAGCATTTTACATATTCATATGTTTGAAACTGATACGACGTTTTAACTCTCAACGCTTTACTTCATTGACCGCCTGTTCACGCATTTGCAAACAGAGTTACCCAGATCATACGATTCATGCTGAAAATGTTTTACCAGTGTTTGCCCCGTTCGCTTGTGGCTTATTTTTGCTATGGTTGAATATGTTGTTGTGCGTTATATTTTTATATTATATCTTTATGTTATGGTCTTATTGTTTTCAATTAAGTACCTTGCATTTTATGTATGATGTTATATTTTGCTAAAACGAGTCTTGGCTTGTACTTGCCAATAGCTTGGATCCAAACTTTTTGACACTCAATAGTTCCGCGAACGTTAGACCGAATCGGTCAGTAAGAAATTAAACAAATCAGAGATTGGACAGACATAATATTTTAGCATGTAAATGTATATGCATATATCTTCAGGTCCCGAGGTTATAAAACTTTTTGCTTGAGTCTGAGATCATTCTCAAGCATCTGATTGGTCGGATTCTGAGCAAGCTCAGAATCTGACCATTCAGATACTTGAGAATGATCTCAGACTCAGGCTCAGAAGTTTTATAACCTTGGCTGTTTAGCTGCATCTATTAGGTTATCATTGTCATATGTATAGAACAATAAACTACTATTCGTTGAAACTACACTCAGTAAAGTACAATTAAATTAAACACGCTGTCATGTTGTTCTTGTAAAGAGCGCATTCCATAATGTAGTTTAATACATGACATAAACTACTATTTAAATGGTATAAATACTGTTGATTCAAGTGCAATAACATAAATTTATATAAATGTAATGAGTTGTGTGTCAGGTAATATGGTTTTATATTCGACCGTTAGTGATGAAGAAGTCGGATAACAATAATGGATTTATTGAATATAATTTAACGTTATTTATTGTATGTACCCTCTAGCCTGCTGAGCAACTTACGTTACGCATTTATTAGCCCACTATATTTTCAAATATAATCAGTATGTCTACCAAATACAATCGGTGTATCGAATGATTTGGGTTCGGATGAGACTCTCCTAGATACTAGGCGCCTCATCCGGAGGATCCAATCTTTCTGCAATCACTCGTCCGCCCTAAACAAGCTAACGGCCAAATGGTGTATTCGTGCTACTTCATAACCATTATGAAATATAAGGTATAACATATAGAAGTTCAACGAACGTTCTTTGATGAATTCACAAATTTTGTTATTGTATTTGTTTCATATTTTAAAGCATACGTTGTCAGCACACAACCAGACCCTTTTGTTGCATTTTAATGTGTCGTTATGAATGTAAATGGTGATAATTAGAAGATCAATGCACTTAATTACAATAAATTCGAATTATAGCGTACTGACACAGGCGATATGCTTTATACATTTACGGAATTCGATATTTACAGATAAGAGGGCCACATTGTTTATTATTAACATAGGATACCGTAAAAGCAGGCGGTTGCTTAATGCAGAGCAAAAGTGACAAAGAAAGCTCTTATATGAATTCTCTGCATTTAGTTTGCCTAATATTGAACTACTACCTGTTTTAAAAATTCACAATTAGACTTCGTTTCAGTGTTCGTATAAGCGGAACTTTCCTGTAGATAAAATGACAACCATGCTATTCCTGGCATTTCTAGCGTAACGGCAGAGATAATTACTGATTCTAGAAACGGACGATGAACCCACGTACAATTGATAGTTCAATCCCAGAATATCAATCAGAGTGATTAAATGGCCATTACACAAATAGCCTACAAATGGAAGCATTCGAATGGTATAATTTATCGATGTCTAAGGAGGCGGTATGGTTAATGATAAAATCATGCCTTTTAACCTACCTGTGTGTAAGAGTCCTGAAACAGCAGCATTAGCCAGTATCTGCGCTGTTTGATTTAATTTTTATATCGAATGCATTTATATTTCCTTTTATTGTTGGTGATTATAGGGGTGTTTGGCCTAAGGTCTTAAGAATATGTGATCTATACGTTACTGAGTGATAGAGGTGGCATGTTTAAGAATGAAACTCATTGGTCGCACTGAATATTGGAAGCTACATAACATTTCCCCACAGGGTGCTATTTTACATCCGCGTTTAACAAATGTTTAGCAGAGTAATGCATTCAAATACAAAAAAGGAAACTTTTCCACCGAACCTTATGTTTCAATCTTCTTTAGTATTGTCTCTTTGAGACGATTCTAAACATAGGAATTGGTGGAGAAATAAAGGCACTTGAAACTGTTTTAATTAGCGCATCGTATGTGGACCTCGTTTAACCCATTACCTCATAGGCTATTTTTAGATACAACCTCTACCGAAATCTACCGAAAAGGAGCATTAACACTAGAGAAAAGGAAAGTTTTAGAATATTGTAGTTTGAAACCATTGTGATAAATAGAGCATTTGCTCCTATAGGAGCAAATGCTCTATTTATCACAATGATTTCACAAAGTGACTTTTACACAGTCGTCAAAAGTCGTCAATATCAGAGAATGGGTTAAGAATGAGAATCAGTTGGTCGAAATGAAATGTCGAAGAGACATAACGTATTTCTTGCAGAATACTATTATACAACTATTCTAAACTCAATGTAAAGTCCAACAATAACCGCATGAAATTAACACGAGGGATCAAGATCATATATCTTATATTTGGTTAATAAGTGTTTAAAATATATTACATCTCTGTTAAATACCCAATTTGTACGGTTTAGAGTATTATAGTTTCTATAAATGTGTATGTATCAGTACATTTACCTATGTTGTTCTATTAAGTATTCAGACATAGTTTAGTCTGTTTATTATACATGTATACACTCTTTGTGTTCCGTGTATTTGTGTTTTAGATTTAGAATATCGCTATTGCCTCGAGAAAGCAGTATGCTCCAGCTGTTGTCTGTTATACAATGCCTATGATTACTGCAGTCATAAAGTTTTCGATGGACGTCTTAAAACCGTTTCTCAGTTATTTGTATTTATTTTATAGATCCGATAGTTTAAAGATAGAACTGAAAATATTGAATTGTGGGTACGTATCTAAGACGTAGTCTGTTCATAGTTTCGCAAACGAATGGCTTTATAATTGGAACCTAAATGACCTGAAGCTAACTTAAGGCTGAAGAACATGGTAGGGAAAGAGTTGTTAAATATGTGTTCAACTTTGGTGGTGATTGATTTAAACGATCAATGGGCAGAATATCACTTTATAGTGGGAGTGCTGCAATATGTGATAAATGTAACTTTTCACAAACAAAAACGTGGCAAACAGTATGCCTTCCGTTGCTGGACTTAGGTAATTCAATTCGTTAACTGGTATACATTTTCAAGTCGTGACACCATTGTTTCGTCCATTGTAGCTTTTGTACATGTTGTTGCTGAAACAAACTCCGTTTAGAACTTACTATAACATGCAAATGATACGTATATACTTAACTCTTCACTCACTAAATGATTTTTCATGTGCAACATAAAGTGTTTATGAGCATCATTAGCTTAATATCTATAATGACATATGCACAAGAAATGTTTATACAATTCCGTAAAGCAAACAGCAGACCCTTACCAGACGTCTCCTACACCAATGGGTGTACATTAACAAATGTGTAAAAAGGCGTATATTGGTATTAAATGGTTAACGTACTATGTCATTTGTTCACGTGCAAAGTAGACCTACCTATCCGTGTTGTTTCGGACCCAGAAAACGCCGGTTGTGCTATTTATCTTTCGTTTTAAGGAATTTATCAACAATGTGTAAACCAAAGCCAAAAATAAGATTTATTCTAGAATGGTATACAGTAACTAAAGGTAAAGCTAAATGCATTCCATCACCAAACACTCCGCTTAAGATCAGTGGCAACAAATGGGTTTACGAAACAATGTAACCCTTCTCCTGCTGAATAGTCAAATATGAACCCGCTCACTATGAATATTAATTAACTGAATCATTCCCATTCAAGGTTGGATCAGCTTTAGCCACTGAATTATAATAGCAAATAATGGCTCATCTGTCTCATAATTAGGAGACTATACCATATTTAACCCATTCCCTCATATTGACGACTTTTGACGACTCTGTAAAAGTCACTTTGTGAAACCATTATGATAAATAGAGCATTTGCTCCTTTAGGAGCAAATGCTCTATTTATCCCAATGGTTTGAAACTAAACAATTCTAAAAGTTCCCTTTTCTCTTGTTAATGCTCCTTTTCGGTAGATTTATTTAAATATATTGTATCTAAAATAGCCTATGAGGTAATGGTTAACTGCAGATTTGCTAATAACATGCGAAGGGGAAAACGAAAATAATATGTTTGTAATTGCTTGTAGTTTGTATATTTTGTTAAAGGATCCAGAATTGAATTATTGGCATCATCAGGGGGACGGGGTGGGATGGGGAGCAATTTATAATATACATAAAACACAAGAGGAAAAGTTATGACAAGTGTAAGGATCGTTGATGTTATTTTAAGACCTAACTGCTTCTATTACAGCTCATTAGACATCTCTCTGTGCATAATTTAGATCAACTCATTGATTTAATAGGACTGAACGTCTATTTGTATGCGACATATCTGAATCGATGCATATTCGGAACATTCAAATTCTTACCCAAAATGCAATGGAAGCTGACTCAGCGATATAAGTCGGGAGATCTTCCCCACGGGAAAATCAATTCATATTGGCCATCAACTTTTAATCAGCAGCATATCTTCGTTTTGTGCTGACAGCATGTACATGACTATGAATACTTTTACATGGGCCCCTTTAACCCTTAACCCCATAAATACGCCTTTCGACGCATATGCAAACACAGTAGACCTAGACCAGGCGGCTCATATAGGAGCCATCTGATCAGGATCTGCTCTGTTTGCTTATGATATAATATATATATGATTTTACATTTTTTCATGGCTACAACATAATGTATCCAGATGCTAATACAGCAATTAATTTAATTGATATTTAAGATGTCATTATTTCTTATATGAATATTTATGGAATAGAAGATTTGTTTACATACACATGTTGTGCCCTACTTCCCGGCCTTCAGTCACCCTTTCATCGCCAGGTTCCCGGGCCATTACAGTTTGTATTTAGGGTACAAGTACTATTGCCAATATAAACAATACTGTTATACACCATTTTCCAGATTAAACATATAAACAGGCGACTTTCGTTTATTTACAATTATACATAAATGTGCCGAACGACTTTCGAACAAACAAATGTATTTATTGTATAACAAATTTAGTATTACGCTGTACTTTTAATCTATTAATGATACCATGCGATATCATGTCCTTGTTTCTCTATTTTAGAAATGTTGAGTTTACTGTGTGTCGAAACTTCATTAAAATAAATCTTCTACAATCCTGTCTTTAATTGTCTCCCAGGCAGAATTTATCCCCAAGCGGATCAGAATGACTTGAAAAGATAATAAATGAACCTGTTATTTTATGATCGATACGTTCTTGTAGTTTTACAAGTTGCACCAAGAATAAACTAGCTACGGAAACCACTATTCCTAACTTATATATAAAACATTGTCTGACAAAACCAGTCATTGATCCAAAAACCAAGCAACATTAGATCAGGAACAACGTCTTCGATGTAATCAACATTCAGCACTGTATGGGTAATTATCAAACGCATTCTGGGTCCGTGCTTATAAAGCTTTTTAGTTGAGTCTGAGTTCGTCCTCAAGCTTATGACTGGTCAGATTTGAGTTTTCAAGCTTTTGATTGGTCAAATGTGAGCTAAAGGCTCAAATCTGACCAATCAAAAACTTGAGAACGAACTCAGACTTAACTAAAAAGTTTTATAAGCATGGATAATAATGTTTGTCATCAATTCAAGACCGAGTCGGAGACAAGGTGACCGGATTTGGTCTACTTTGTATGATATTCAATAAGACCCTTTAATATGTCGTTAATCTGTCTTCTATATAAACGTTTTCAATTCGTCTTTATTAAAAGTTGGGATTAGGAAACGTTCCTTATATGTAATATATTTAGCACGCCAGTGTCTGTAAAACAGTGTACTTTGAAGAGAGCGATGATAACTAATTCAATCTTGAGAGTAAAACTAAAGTGTTTCCAAAACGTAAAAGCCGAATGTTTCCCGCTTAGTGTATTTGATGATTCATATATGAATCACATTTGCCGGCGTTGTGTGGTGCCAGCGCTGCTATTGCAATTCTTCTTCATTTGCACACCGTACTCCAACAGTGTATGTCGCTTGTTTGTCGTCAGGAATTACATAGAAATATACAAACATTGCATGTTCAACACTATCTATAGTTTTATTTGTTTAGGTTTTCCTTTTATCTGATGAATAATTATGTAAGAAATAATGAACACATGACAATTAATTAGATGAATTTTGCAAATGGCATTTGAATACAAAATGACACAACCTTTTCAGACATTATTGTAGGTGGCGGTGGTCTAGTGGTAACGCGCTTGACTGTCAGTCCGGAGGTCCGGGGTTCAAATCCCGGTCCCACCCGGAAATTTCAGGGACGCTTTTCCGTGTCTCCCACCCGCATATACTCTCCACCCAGGGGTTAAATGGGTACCTGTAAGGGTCACTCGCCGGTACTGCGGCTGCATGATTGCGCCATATGTTAGCAGTGCTCAATATTGTAGGCCAATGACTCAATGATCAGGGGAGTAAAGGTACAGTCGGCTGAACGGTCATTCGGACTGAAAGTAGACTATAACTAGGTACTTTATTATTGTCCAAGTGTTAACTTGGATCCTGGTGAGAGGCCGATTTGCTCGGTGTGTCATCTTGGTCCAAAGTGTTTGCAGATACCAGTCAAGACGTGCATATCATGCACAAAGCTAATGTACTACAGTATAACATTAACTTTGCTTGTTTTTATTCAGGTTTTGAACAACTCAACACGGTAATTATTGTCCTGGCAAGACGGAAGCAGTATTTATTTGCAATGCGAAAACTGTTGGGACGTATATGCATTGAAAAATTACATCTTAATTCAGTTTGCATCACATTTTGTCCAATATCCGCATTTAACATGTAGCAGTTGCAACGCAATTAGTAAATTACAGTAAAACCCCGCTAATGCGACCACCAAAAAGGGGCATAATTCTGGGTGGCATAGGCAGGTGGTAGCTTAATGCAGGACGAAAGTTATGCAGAAAGCTCCTATAGGAGCTTTCTGCATAACTTTCCTCCTGCATTAAGCAACCACCTGCTTTAAACGACGCCAGTGGCTGTTTATTAAGTGGTCGCATTAGCGGGGTTTCACTGTATATGATGAATACTTAATCGTATGTGTCATGATGTTGCAAAACTATTGAAACTATAAGACTGAGAGACTCTTGTGATATTTGACAAAATGAAAACAGTGAATTTATAAGCCATGGGCTAAATCGGTTCTACCATATACAGTAAACCCTCTCTATAACGGCCACTAAATTACATCAAGTATGTTGTACTAAAGTCAGGTGGCTGCTTAAAGCAATGTGAAAGTTAAACAGAACGCTTCTTTATGAGCGTTCTGTTTTACTTTCACCTTGCTTTAAGCAGCCTTCTGTCCTAAATACAAACTAATTAACACAATTTAGTTGCCGTTATAGAGAGGTTCTACTGTATTTTCATTATACACAGTAAAACCTCTCTGAACTTGAATTCTAGTAATGAAGAATTAAGATACTGTCAGGCAGACGGCTGCCTAATGCAGGGTGAAAGCCATGCTGAGAACCCCCAGAGGAACTTTCTGCGCGACTCCTACGCTGCATTAAGCTGTCATCTGTCTCCAAGACCGATATGTATACTAAGGTGAACGTCAGTTTTAGCGGGAGTTACTGTACTCTAAGTCGTGTACATTGATGGCCCGTAATACCCCAATCATACATAATATGCTCCTTATTTTTGTTACCCCATGAGTATTTATGTTAGTAATAATGACATTATGAACATTAACCATCTGGATTTTCAAAATAGCAGATGACGTGGCAGAAATTGTAGAATCAAATCTATACTCTGTCATGATCAAACAGAGCAGATCATCATGAAAGGGCTGGTCTACTCAGGGTATACTGTGTTTACAAGGGTGTCAGCAAGCGTATTGGTCAGGTAAATGATTAAACAAGTCATCATTTATGAGTGGGTGAAGTCATTTCGCTCACATTGTTCATTTTCCGATATATTTACCTCGTTTCCATCCCCCATCTGATATGTTACGACATTCGTTCACAACAAAACATAGACATGGTTGTTTCCGCCGCTGGACGAGGTATTGTCTTTATACTCGAACCATTGCATATCTTACTCTTAATGGTTTGGAATTTGCTACACATCGATGTCGTGGTTACTGATTTACAACAATCGTTACATGTACTACTTGCATAGTCGATGTTAGGCATTCTAATGTTCAAAATAAGATCGGTTATGTTTTGTCGACAGAAGCTGTCATCGGTTTTAACATACGGCTACAGTAAAACCCCGCTAATACGACCACCTAAAAGAGATTTAATTATTGGTGCTAGATGCAGGTGGTAGCTTAATGCAAGAGAAAAGTAATGCAGAAAGCTCCTAGAGGAGCTTTCTGCATTACTTTTGTCCTGCATTAAGCAACCACCTGCTTATCAAGACACTCATGTTTATTCATTACGTGGTCGCATTAGAGGGCATCTACTGTATTGTAACTTCTATTTGTGGTCGTCATATATTAGAATTGACAGACTCCTGATATTCCCAAGAGCATGCAAAGCGTTTGAGTTCCAGGTTGTAATCTGACTAAATTGAATCCAGCTTGTATTCACAGCATACAAATAGGTTAGGAGAATACAGTGAAACCTTGCTAAAACGACCGCTAAAAAGAAGTCCAATTGTTGGTTTTTGATGGAGACGATAATCTAGCTAATTGCAAGATTCTTACTACATTACTGTCATTTTGAATTAAGTATCACATTGCTCACAAAAACACAGTGGGTACTTACTAATATTTTGGTTTAGGGAGAGTCTACTGTACAAATTACTACGCGTGCCACACACACTTAAGGAAGTTGATCCTTGGATTCTATTTTATCCTCTTGTTTATGCAATATATATGCAAATCGCCTACTACTTAGAGAAAGAAAGATGGATCGTTGTTTATCATCCTTAGACAAGATGCAAAACGACATATTTAACAAACACAGCAATTATGTTACAGAAACTAGTTGGAATTCGTCTTACGAAACACAATCGTACTTATATTTGCGATAATCGTACGTCGGAATCTTAAATAAGTGTGTCACACGGAATTAGCCTTACTTGTTGAAAGCTAGAATGTGCGATAATTGCGACACTTCTGTGTATACGTTAACTAGAACTGGAATCCAAGTAAAGAAACATATATATTTAGATACGTTTAGGCAATGGATTGCTTAATGCAGGGTGAAAGTCACGCAAAAAGCTCCTAGAGGAGCTTTCCGTCTGATTCCACCCTGCATTAAGCTGTCACATACCTCCAAGAACGATATTTATACTAAATTGAACGTCCGGTTCAGACTGCAAGTCAAGCATTCTTATAGAATGCAGAATCATTAACAGGATGAACTCCCCCGGTTCAAATGAATATGTTATCAATTATGTCGTTTCAAATCGTTAATGAAAATGAATTAGTTTTATTGTTATTTAAATCATGTTTTACGTAAGCAGTATGATTTCCCAAAATTAATCATCTTCAAAGAGCAATTACGGATTTAAACAATGGCCGCAATACGGTTAATTCTGCATAAAACTCTTTATCTTTTGCTTAATTAACGTGATTTATAGTAGATTCTGTTTTAAAGTTCTGGCAAATTATACTGAATCGATTTCAACCGGTCTCCAGCTATTTGCGACTTGACTCGAATGTACAAAACCAGGATCCAAGTTGGTTGACTCTTGTCAATAGTTTCTCAACAGATTTGTGAATTCGCACCATATCCTAATTTGATTACATTATTTTTTACAGACTACATGACAATTTTCTGCATACATGTGACTGTCGCCATTCACAGTGTTACCAGTTGTCCAAACATACCTTGCCTCCTCGTACTCAGTGCCGCACTGGGCTACTCGTGATTTCGTCTCCACGATTTTCTCTATGGGTTTTCCCTCCTAACCATTGTTTTCCAGTACTTTCACACTCATGTTCGGATAGACTGCCTCTTCATATGCTGATGGAATCTACTCAGCACTTATCAATCATACACAGCTCTTTTCCAATCGGGCTATGCTCTTTAGGACTCACTGTAGACAAGCCGTGTCACAAGTCAATGTGGGCTATTGACTACTTATTCGGTCATTTCAAGCTTCACAGACAGTGTTTCTCAGACCCCGTGTGGGTAGGGGACACAGAAAAGCATCTCTGAAATTTCCGAGCGGACCTCCGGATTGGTAGTCAAACGCGCCACCACTAGACCACCGCTCCACCCATTCAGGGATATTCATTGACGGTTACTAAATGAATACAATGGTACTTAAGCAAGGGGCTTTTGGATTATTTAACAGAAATTTTAACACCCGTTCTAAATCCGATCAGGGTCTACTCTGTTTGCAAAGGCGCCAAAAGGTGTTTCCATGGGGTAAATACGTGACTCTTATTGTGATAAAACAGTGATATCATATCTGTATCATGCGTAGTTAAGCTATTTGAAATGACAATTCTTTTGCGCTTAGCAGACTAAGGGATAAAGTACAGACGTTTTTGTTATACAGGCGTGGAAACAGTTAAACAAAGCTTATTCGGACATTCAGTAAAAGTAATTGAACAAGTTTTAGGCAGGTGACTGCTTAATACGGGATGAAACTCATACAGAGAGCTCCCAGAGGAGATTTCTGCACGCCTTTTACTCTGCATTAAGATGCCTCCTGTTAAATAACCGATCATGACATCGTTATGAATGTTCACATTAGTGACGATATACTGAACGTTTCAGAATCTGTGTCGAGACTGTCTTATACTGTACACATTATGCCTTATTAGGTTATATTGCCGTGAGCAACAAACATCATGTTACATACAAATATAGATTGTAGTACAGTAAAACATCTCTATAACGGCCACTAAATTACATCAAGTATTTTGTGTTAGAGGCAGGTGGCTGCTTAAAGCAAGGTGAAAGTAAAACAGAACGCTCCTATAGGAGTCGCGGTTTCATACTAAAGTGTGACAAAGTTTGTTTTTTACCTCCATGAAAACAAAAAATATTCTATATATTACATGTACTTATAATTTAATATCACTACTGAATGTAAGAAAGAAATTAAACCAATATTCACAAATCATTTGTTTAATTTTAACATTTAATACCGATTCATATAACTGCAGACGAATACAAAGTTCAGTCAATCACAGTTCACCAAACATAATGAAAACAAACAATATTAAATTATTTTATTATGTTAATACCATCATTTTATTCGAAATGTATTAAATTCGCTGGACAATTTAGTTATCAAATACTTATATTGATTGTTAATTAATAATATTGTTATTGATTAAAGATTGTATTTGAGTTTGATTTTCCGTTCTTATTACACTTGGCCTGTAACAATATATTACCTTATCACTATGCTTTTATACATCGAACAGGATTTTGTGACAATGTATTTGTAGTTTGTAGCGACGCAGGGTGTAATAATAACATACATGTACTATAAAATGGTCATTAGAACAGAAACACGAAATTTCTGTATAAAATGTATTCTACATCAAGCTACCATTTGTCTATAATGCGCAGACTTGGACGGATTTGAGTTGTCGTTTTAGAGTAGGTTTACTATTATAAGGAAATCTTACTGTATGCTATTGTTTTTATATTCAGCTATACACTGCAAGCAGATGGATTCATCGAGCTGGTTATAGAGGTGCAAAAAGAGGAAGTTCCAAGCAATACATCTTATTAAATTTATACTGATAATAGAAGGAGACAAAACAATTTGATATTTATCTGTATAGTAAATTATTCATACATGCTATTATAGATGTAATGTGCACACTAATAATAGAGTGCATATATTTAGAACATTTGAAACGTAATGACAATAATAATGGTTGGATTGGCAAATATCTAAAATAACACAGTGGTTTGCGTATGGATGATGTTTTACATGTGTATGTTTGGCATGTTTAAATGATATAGTGAAATAAAGTTTCAAGTTGAATACAAAAGCGTATTCGGTAAAAAGCCCGTGTTGTCAACAATTTTATTAACTCATTACATCATAGGCTATTTATTTATTTTCAAACCAAAACTCTTTGAATCAATCTACTCAAAATGAGCTATTGTAGAAACTAGTATAGTTTTAGAATTGTCTAGTTTTGAAAACATTGTGTTAATTAGAGCATTTGCTCCTATGTATCAAATGTTCTATTTATCATAATCATGATTTCAAAACATCATTTTACAGAGGCGTCAAAACGCGCCAATATGAAAGAATGGGTTAAATGATTAGTGTGATACACATGAGGCAATTCGTCTCCCTATTGACGCATATTAAGTTTTGAAGCTGAATAATAAAATTGACTAGATTTTTTCAAAAGACAATAGAATCTGTCTTAAGCGACCTTATATCAACTGGACACATGAATCTTAAAAATCAGGTGGCTGCTTAATACAGGGCGAACTCATATAGGAACTTTCTCTATAACGTTTTATCGGTATTAAGCTAGCGCGTGACGTACATACATTTAAATAGACCTCTTTTGATGGTCGCTTAGGACGGGTTTTACTGTAGATACACACATAAGTGCAATATGGTGTACACCTCAGATGATATGTTTCTCTGTTTTAAATGTCACAGACACATCTGAAGACTTAGAGCTTACTCACGGTTTTGATATGTTTGCCGGTTACATTATATTTATCTACAAATCAACGAAATGACATATATGAAATGAACGCTTACGTCTCTTCTTTTTGATGATACAAGCGAATGATATATTACGAAAGGTGTCAAAAAGGTTTTAGCCAAGTGATGATTAACACTCCTGAGGGTTCTAATTTGTTTTTAGATTTCAACACATTCCCGTTCAAGATGAATACACTTGTCCAATCTCTTAAGGCATGTAAGCAATGCGGTGCAGATAGAAGTCGCAACTATGATCACTAAATCGTCTTCAGCTCCTGTAAGTTCACGATCATTATTAAATCTTCTTCCATTGACGTGTTGTTTCAATTTCCAAAACAGCTGATGGTCACCCGGTACTAGATTTTTCCCCACCTCTAATAATTTGTGGGTGAAATCCGTGTGTGTGATTGGTTTAATTCTGTCACGTGATCGAAGAGTAAAACTTATACACCGTCCTTTGAAATTCAATACACAGTCAGTAGAAATCCAATACACGGTCAGTAGCTAGGTTACTTCCCCTGCCAAAGTAGAGCCCACGTTTGAGGTAATGGCTGCACGGTCTTTTGTCAGCAAATGGTTACTTAGTAAATAAGATTTTATTTTAAAGTTAAATATATAACGGATTTTTGTATTAGATTTGTGTTCCGTTATAATTTTTGTTAGCTCGTTTAGACTTTGCCGAATTGATGTTGGGCCAAATAGGCACGGCACAGTTACCTAAAGAGTTGTCGTTAGCTTGTTAACGTTTTGCTTCCTTAGACGCAGACGAGATTGAGAAAAAGAAGCAACAAAGCACTGATAAAATAATAGTGACAGGTCATCGGTGGGGTAAATTCGTTACATATTCGCCTCGCCGGGTATAACATTTACTAACCAGGTATCATCCCGTACCCGGTCACTACATGACTGTGTTAGGCTGAATGAGGTAACAATTCGTGCCCACTCTTTTTAAACATTCATGGCAACTTCACGGGTGTGCACCGAGACATTTACGTTGCCGCTTTTCTTTAATAGACTGACGCACAGAATGGAGAAGCTTTGCATAATATGCGCCTGTAATCCTAGTACCCCGTGGAAGATAATGTATATGAATTATACTTGAAGTATCTTAGAAGACAGTAGTCATAACCTTCTTGGTTGACTTGAAAGAGTTTTTGTATAAACTTTCAGTTTTTGGAGATCTAACGTGTTTTCACTCTATGGATTCTAAATTCTAATAGAATCAGGTTCCATCACATGCCACCACCCTCGAAGTTTGTCTTGGCTTCTTTAATACCTCGTTAAAAGAGGTGCGTTCATGCTCTGTTTTAAGCATTTTGGTTATCCATATTGCATAGGCTTTTGACATGCTAAAATGGTCATGGTATTTTGGATCCATGCGACAAGTAAGTTCCCTCCTCTATATCACCAATACAAACATCTATCTCACCAGTAGAAACTCGTCTGGTTTCCATTACAATGGCATCGGCCTTACCAACGTTTTCCTGGGAAGTTGCACGTGTAGACTTGCCAGGACGGGACTCATCTTGTATACTATGTCCAACATGTTTACATTCCTTCACCCATTATTTCACGGTGGCATACGATATGGCAGAGTCTTTTTACACAGCACACATGCGCTCATTGATCCGTTCTGACCCTCCAGAGTCAGAAGCTTAATCACGGATCTGTATTCAGCTTTGACCATATTCACAAAACGTTAGTGGGTACCTTATTACAGAAGTAAATAGCAAGACACTGTCAAATACACTTTCACCAACAATATACAATCATGTAAACAGTACACTCTGGCCAATAGCATGAATCTTAAACAAATTAGGACATCTGCTCGGGAACCAGGTCAGGCTCAAAACGTGTTGACACCCTCTTTTGTGCTTGTACCCCTGTTGTGTCTTGGTGCCCATCAATAGAACAGTGTAAACCAATCTCAGATCATATATCTTAACTATTTAGTCCATTTTCCAGTAACAACGTTTCCAATAGAATATACCTTACTAATGTTAATCAGATTCTCTACAAAATTCATTCGGACAAGGTCACTAGATATTTGGGTTATATGGCTTGAAAATACCGTCTTACACCGTGTCTGTGGATGATAAACAAATTCCCATTTTCGGGACAAATGCTCAATTTGCATATATATTGCATATTGAACACGGCGGAGAGAGGAAATCCAAGGATGAGCTTGACTGTACAGTACAACCTGGTTTAAGCGACTACCTACTGGTTAAACACAGAAGTCTTAAAACAACATGCGGTTGTTAAGTACAGGGCAAATGTTGCGTAGAATGTTCCTTTTCAGAATAATATTTGCTATTCATTAAGGTATATTTATCATTTGTCTTAAAGACCAAGAAATAGATTCGATTTGAATGTTAGCTTATATCAGGCTTAACTGTATTGCAATTATAATGGGATATTGTGGAACATTATGTACGAGTTTGTTACCCGATTCGCCGAGGAGGGTATTACATTTTCATGACAACGAATTTACACAATACTGCCATAAAGATTCATCGAGGTCATTAAATAAACTTGGAACTCTTTACGATAGATATACCTGACATTGTGCATGTTCTAGGTGGTGTCTTTTAATGAATTTAAACATAAATATTAACCCAGCACATCATAGATTTGTATATAACGCATTAGCAAACAGAGTAGACCCCGACTAGATTGATCCTGTAGAAAACGTCTGCCCAAGGCCAGTTGTATTAGCTTATGTAATAATATAGATATGCCAAGGTTACTGTAGTAAGACCTTAACTCAAGTATATGTACCATCAACAAATACATATTTATGAATTTCATGAATTCTTACATAAATAGTCTGCTCAAGGTCAGTTGTGTTTGCTTATGGAATAATATAGATATGTTATGGCCAAATATCGTTAATTCAAGTTAATGCACCATGCAACATAAATATTTAGGATTGCAATTACATGTATTCATAAAAAGTATTTTTGTAAAATATTAACAATTTTATCTTTACACATTACACCCTCAGTGCGCATATAAACGGTGATATGCTACATCATCATTATTCCACTTTTGATTCAAATGTACAATATAACATTAATCATTTCAAACCTTCCAGTGCCACGAAGATGGATTTGCAATATCATATGCAAACGGTTTTGATCCGGATCAGACGCCGATTAATTCGGGGTCTCATCAGGATCCAAACCCATACTAGTTAACACTCCGTTTATCTTTTTATAAACAAGTATCAAGAGCCCACTCTAAATATTGAAGCAGACAAAATATGTCCAGCAGACGACAATGTTGGCACTGAATGTGTTAGTTGAGTTTGATCTTTACAGTCATGGTGCTTGTCATTCGGGCCATAACAAATAATTGCGTACACTACATTTGTTTATTAAACGTTAAATGAATGAACTCTGCAAAGCGACGCATAGGGCTTTTCACAATGGAAAAAACTGTGATTACGTTTGCAAACAGTCAGGGTTCATTGTAGACATGGAGTTGTTCGGTGTCTCATCATGATCCAAACTGTGTGGCATTCCAATTCCGATGTTGAAAAGATATTGGGAAACGTCCACTTTAAAACTTAAAAAGACCTTAGTGTATGCAGAAGAATTATCATTTGGGACCAAACGAGTAACTCGGCAATATGTATACGATGTGGGTACACCCCGGAGGTATATGATGCCTTGGGAGGGACACTACCAGTAAAATACACCAGTTTATATCACTTTATTTACTCTACCAATTTCCCATCTCCATCAGGATATAAAGCTGAATATTACAAGTTGGCATTATTTGATAACTTTATATTAGACTGACATATATACACATACATATATAGTGTTGAACCTGGTAAAACTGTTCATTCGAGGACAGTTTTATCTGAGACTGCATGGTTGGCATAATTGTATCTATCTGAATGCTTAATCATTTCCCCTGATACAAACGCATTTTCACGTCTTTGCAAAAAGAAAATACCTGTAGCCATAAATTGTGAATTCATAATTGACCTGACTAGTGTTTCTACCCGTGTCAAATACAGTAAAACCCCACTAATGCGACCACCAAAAAGTGGCATAATCCACAGTGGCAAAGGCAGGTGGTTACTTAATGCAGGATGAAAGTTATGCAGAAAGCTCCTATAGGAGCTTTCTGCATAACTTTCGTCCTGCATTAAGCAACCACCTGCTTATGAAAATAGACATGTTTGTTTAAGTGGTCGCATTAAGTGGTCGCATTAGAGGGGTTTTACTATATCCTGTATAAATATGCCATTATAAAGAAAACATGTCATGATAGAAAATATTCTAATAAATATTCACGATGTCGTTATTTCTTACCTGAATATCAACAGGGAAATGGTTCAGGTAATTCGAATATGTCTGCTATAGTTGGTTAAACACAATGCGTACCCGTCAATAAAATATGACAGGAGTTTACAGCAGCAATAAGAAAACGTATTTGTCATTGTGACAGTTAAATAAACTAAGACAGCGATTCCATCAAATCAAAAAGAAAAATCACTAGAATGTGATATAGAATATGAAACACAAGGATGCGGGGACCGACCGTTACAGTGTGCGATTTGCGGACAGTGTAAATCCGGATCGGAACCCTTTGTCTCTATATGAGTTCATTAATCAAGGTCTGCACTGTGTACCAGTTGCAATCATCTCGTAAATTATACCATACCAGTCTAAATAGACGTTATTGTTAATCACTTGGTTGGCCACGCTGTATATTGAACATTCAAAAAGCTAAACAATAAGAATGTATATACTGTTTAGGTGTGATGGGTGTATGAAATATCATATGTATTTGTACACGTACCGAATTACCTTGTTTCATTTGAGATACGTCATTTTAAACGCATTTGGAAAACAATATTCTACAGAGAACTTTAGTTCAGTTAAAAGCAACGAATGTTGGAGGGTTTTATTGCAGGTTACAATACAAGGCATAAGAATAGACAACTTTGGTAATAATTTCATTTGAAAGGAACACCTTATAACGACTTTTTGCATGATATATATCTCATGCTACAGTTTCTGCCATAACCATTTGTTCAGTTTTGATACGCAAATCAATATCCACGGTGGCACTATTTCTGAAATGAATATTCACCAGGTAAAAGGTAAACACATATGTATTTCAAACCAAATAAAAATTATCAAAACATTTCATATTTTCTAACACAAACAATATAAGCGTTTACCTCTTTCATTACAAAACACTGTGGTACCTGGTGAGAAACCTTCCGGACACAAACTGCAATATGCCCTTTCACCACTATGAACCAATTTAAAAATGACTTTGGCAATTGGTTTCGATCTAGATGAGATGCCGAGCAAAGGTTAGATAGATATATTTATTTAGCTTCTAAATTGACTTATTTTGGACGACATCGTTATGCATGTTGTGGAGTTGTCTGGAAGGGGAATTTTATTTACATTTTGACTTTGGTGAAAGTGGGATAAGGACGAGGTTGGGTACCCGTAAACCAGGTTTAAGTCCCCCAGTAGCTTATTTTGGTTGCTGGCCGTTCCAAGGCGGTACTCCTGCTTTCAGCCTACGGTCAATTTTGTTGCTTAATATGCTTAATGTTTAATGTTTTTCGTCTTGATATGCGTCCTGTTATGTTTTGTCTTGTGGCTTTACCGTTTCTTGTTTGATGGTGTTTGGTGCGGTGTCATTTCGTGTGTGGCTCTCCCTGTTCGACTATTTTTCCATATTTACAATTAGCAAGATATTAATACATAAAATGAAACATTTAAAAATATGGTACAATCAAAATTGTAATGATTTCCATATAAATATTACATAGAAGCAATTCCAATCAGTTATATTGAAATATCATAGTAGTGTAGTTCGACTCAATAAGATGGCATACAATGATAAAAATAATGAGGATAAAAATAAATCTAAAATGCCTTTTTTACTAGTTACAAGGGATAAAAACATTGCGCCACCCTTGCGTTAATCTTTTAAAAGAAGTGCATCAAAAATATTGATTAATGTTTTCATTGAAAAAGACGACAATTTTACAGGAGATATTTATTTAGTGTTAACACCAATCAGCTGTCGTCCACATGATGCGCTATATCGATACTTAACCCTTTCGCTGCCTAATTATGTCGTCTGCTAACTTTGTCGTCTGCTACAAATTTTCATTCTTTTGATTTTCTTCATTTTTGTTTCAAAAACATAGTAACAGTAACAAACAGTTTGGATCCTGATGAGACGCCGAGTTACATCTGGATCTAGACTATTTGCATAGGTAATCCGGCATTGGCAGCAAAATGGTAAACAATAAAACGCATTTCGAAATAGCACTTACAATGCAGGAGCAGGACTTTGAGTTGACATTAATTTTGAGCTTGATAACGGTTGAATTTGTATTTTAACCTTATAACGTTCAACCACCTGCCTTACATACCCATAATTAGACCTCGTTTTTATGGCCGCCAAAGACAAGTTCTACCGAACACACAACGTTCATAGTACGTTTGCACTCAAAACTTTTGCAAATGGACCATAACATCTAAAAACATATATTCAAGGGGCGTAGCTAGCGAAACGCACGTATGCATGTGTGTAACAATAATCTGATAGGTACAAACTTCATTATGATAAAAATGGAACACAAATCAAATGTTAAGGGAGCAACATTTGATAAATAAACGTTGTCTTGCCGTGTAATCTTTAACCCCTTTGCTCATATTGACACTTTTTGACGCCTAATGTAAAAGTCACCTTTTGAAAACGTTGTTATAAATAAAGCAGTTGCTCCCATATGATCTAATGCTCTATTTGCCATTTATTCCATGGGAGGGGTCCCCTATAGCCAGGGTGCGTACATTGCATTTGGATCCGGCTACGCTCCTGTATACGTAAGTTAAATATTTTCAATGGTAGAAGCTGAAGTATCGGAGCTATATATTTCCATAGGCAACCAGAGCATGAACCATAACGAAATTCATTAAATATGTACATACAAAATGACCCCTATAGTTTTCTCGATAAATACTGAAGTGCATTTCTGTGTTTCGTCTGACGCTTACATGTACACTACACATTTATATGATTGCATCGCCATCCCGCGTTTACTCTTTAACATAAAGTGACCGAATGTAATCAGCAGTAGTACAAACAATTCAAACAGTTTTACAACGAAAGACACACACATTTACGCAGAGCTACAGATAAAGATGCGTACCCAAATACTAAAATCGTCCTTTAGAGAAATTAAGGAACTATTGTTGAAAACTGTTTAAATGTACGCATCTTATCTGGACCTCTGTTTGTGCATTTGCAGTAAATGCAGGCCTGGAGGAGCTATGCGCTTATGGTTTTATGAAAGAAATTATTGAGACGGCATTTTTGCCGTCGAGAAATTGCAGCGAAATAATGATAATATTGCAAACAATTTCCCACATATAAACGCGTGTTAACACAGTTGCAGACAGAGTAGCCACAGATAGGACGTCATGTGTCGGATAGATTTAATAAGGGTCTGCTCTGTCTAATAAAAGTTTCTACCAGTACCAAAACACAATGTGAATATTCACATTGTAAAACTTCAGCTAATGAATATTCATGATGTCATTATTTCTTACCTAAATATTCAAGAAAAAGGTTAACATTAAATGGGATGTAATTCTGGTTGGTGGTAGCTTTACACAGAAAAAAGTATATGGAAAATTCCCATAGCGACTTCCTGCGTCATTGTTTCCCTGCAATAAACAACCACCTGGTTGTTTTGTTGTTGTATTTTGTTTTTTGTTTTTAAAAATGCAATAAGGGATCGCCATGCTGTATTGCAAATTATGCATATGCGCTTCCCATTCTACAAGACGACCAGGGCAAAATGTAATCTAGAGGCGCACAGAGAGCTTGTTTTGTGTCACTCAAGAAGGCTAATCAGCGCCCCAGCCTTTGTCCAGAAATCTGGCCTCATCTCAAAAGCGCTGACAGCCACAAATTACCTCACAGTCGTCAGTTTTTACATCTCCGACTTATTCTTGGGGAAAACTTGTAGGCAGGCTTGCTTCATCGCATGACTGACGGCATAAAATATTTTGCTGTACTTGGCAATCTAAAATTATATGTTTGGATCATTAAAACTCATTTCTTAACACATATAACTCGTACACCCCATGTCCAAGTGGGCTTGTCTACTGAGTACAGTAGACTCTCGCTATGCCAACCTTTAGTAAAGAACGATTGAGTTGGTGCAGATGACTGCTTACTGCAGGGAGAAAGTCACACACAAAGTCCACTGAGGAGTTCTACGCATGATTTTCATCCTGCATTAAGCTGTTATCTGTCTTAAATGCCGATGGTGAAACAGTCATCGAGGCTTTACCGCAATTTGAAAAATGCTAATGCTTATTAGATGGGTCTGGTTAATTAAGACATAACCATGGCAAATATGAATAAACAGTACATACCCTGATCAGAGAGCTGCTGGGAAAATAGTTACGATAGTTTGAGAACCGCGGGACGTATTCCGGCTGGGCTTTTTACTCTATAGCTACTTTTAATGCCTTTGCAATCAGAATCGACATAAACCAGACAGCTCCTACAGGAACTCTCTGTTCAGTGTCTTCTCAACTTGCTTATGGAATGATATAGATCTCATCTACAGTGACATCTCCAAAGAAACCCATTGTCCACTGACCATTATAAACTATTGGTTTAATTGATATTGATTTGGACGGTGTATAAATGTTCAAAGAGTAAACAGTTAATACAACAAATTCAACGCTAGAAATAGCCCCCATTTTACAGTGCTCCCTCTCTACAACGACACCCTTTGGGATACGAAGATTGTATGTGTTGTTCAGAGGGAGGTGTTATAGAGAGGGAAAATTAAACATAATTAGCTTGTTTGCAGATCCCCAGATAAAGTTATTTCGAGAACTAAAACCGTTATGCCTCTATCAAACCCCATGTTGTGACCACTCTTTAGAATCGTCACAAAGTGACGATTCTAAAGTGTGGTCACAACATAGGGTTTGATGGAGGCATAAAGAAAATACGAAGGAAAAAAAATTGTTTCTGGAGCCTCGTTGTTTCGGAAACAGTGACATGCGTTGTTGTAAGGAGGGAATCGTTATTGGGAGGGTCGTTATAGGGAGGGAGCACTGTAAAAGAATTTGAATTTTCAGCAAACAAATAGGAATGTTAATCAGAGGTTCAGATATGATGCGTAAATGAAGTCATCTTCAAGAATAACTTCATTTCTCCATCAAACGTTGTTGAGTCCAGTCTTTAGAATCGCCTCGAAGAGAGTGGTCAAAACATAGGGGTTGGTGGAAAAATGACAATTTCAATATTTGAGTACGCACCTTTATCTGTTGCTCTTGTCATATATCCCTTTCCCTCATATTGACGACTTTTGACGACGCTGTAAAAGTTACTTTATGAAACCATTGTGATAAATAGAGCATTTGCTCCTATAGGAGCAAATGCTCTATTTATCACAATGGTTTCAAACTATAACATTCTAAAAAGTTTCCTTTTTTTAGTTAATGCTCCTTTTCGGTAGATTTATTCAAAGAGGTTGTATCTAAAAATAGCCTATGAGGTAATGGGATATACTCGTATGTACAGATGATAAAGTATCACTACCTCTAGGTCCTGTTAAATGACATGGATATGTACATTACGTGAAACAGGCATAACTAGGCAATAACTTTGACTAGATAAATTTATTTAGTCAATTTGGAAAAATAAAGTTTGATAGAAGCGATACTGTACATTGATATTTACATCCCCATTGAAGGCAACATACATTATGTAAGCATGACATCTGTTTTAGTGATTCGTGGATTTGGTTATATAGTGCAGTAAAACCAGTCTCAATCGGCCATCAAAAAAGGGTCTAATTATGGGTCTGTATGAAGGTGGTAGCTTAAATACGAACAAAGATGTTGAGAGTTTCTCTCGCAGCTTTCTGCATTTCTTGTGCCCTGTATCGAGCTGGGTTTTTTTTAAAAAAAAATATACATATGTTGGATAAATGAATATCCGCTTAGGAAGACTCTACTGTATTTTGATATTAATGTACAGTAGAATCTCTCTAAAATGACTACTTAATGAATATACATTTATGTGTTTAAATGCAAGTGATTGCTAAATGCAGAAGGGTTGCAATTAATGAGCTTTCTGCACACCTTTCGTCCTGTATCAATGATCTATCTGACTTAAAGTTTTAATATGTTGGAACTGACTTTAACAAATATTTGCAAACAGTGTGAACTCAAATCAAAGGGATATTGAGACAGTGCTTTAATGAGAATCGACAATGTTTATCATAAACATCATTTTCGTCAATGATTATTTTTGACACAATTTCTTTTGATATTCATAAGGGGAGAAATTAGTATTATTTGTTTAGCAGATGAAGGTTTAAGACACGGACTTTGCCCCTTACTAGTCGCATTTTGGGGAGTTTTACTGTGTACACTCAGTCAGCATGTTTATGTTTTTCTTCCTTCTTTCTGATATTCATGGTGACCAAAAGCATCCATCTGGCTCTTAATCATTCGCCACTCTGACGCGACATTTTCCTTTCTTTTTTGTTTCCTTTATATTTAAAGAAAGGGGCAAATAACGACCAGACTCGCATTTGCAAATAGCCTAGATTAAGATGAGTCCCGTTGGAAACTGTGTCTTATTAGGACTCTGTCGATATTGAACGCTAATTGTTTCGTATAAAGGAAACTTTGATTGTTTAGTCTGGTGACGTTTAGTTACATTACAAGTGCAATTGCTCATTATGTTCTAGCCATTTACTTTATAGAGACGCTTTTTCAGGCCCTTGCAAACAGAGTAGAGCTAGATCAGACGGCTCCTGTTGGAGCCGTCTGACAAAGGTCTTCTCTGTTCCCTTATGGAATCATATCGGTTTACTATATGGACAAATAACATTGTGTTTTATTGCCATTAAGATTATTTCGATTCAAAATATCCATGCTTTCATTATTTCTTACATGGTTATTGGTGGAGCAAAGGGTTGAAATTTGACATCCCAAGAGAGCTTGCGTACAGTCAATGTGTTCATCCCTTTGTCCGCTGAGATCAAAATATAATAACACAAATTCGGGGAGAAACGTTTTCGCAATATTAATTGAATAGGCATGCGAAATTCGTTTTAAACGGTGACAACAGTTCCCCGTCGTATTTCATAATCAAATAAATATGTGCTGTTTTTACTCAGTAGAGCGATTCTGCATCGTGTCTGAAGATGATAAACGCATTTCCAATATTCCTTGGCAGGAGCCTGATTTGCATATATATTGCATGCTGAAATATACGATGAGACGACGTCCCGCGATAAACCGCTCTTTATTGCGATTATGATAGAAGAATGCTTGAATTCTGTCAGTGTTTGATGGAAAATTGTCTTCCTCCTACAAAACGAAATAAATTCGAAGAAGATTATACGAACCGCTTCTTGGAAGAAATGTTACCTACATGGTTCAACTAATTTCCAGGAGAGTAGATCATGAACCGTACCTGTGTCATGACGACGATGTCGGATACTTCCAAATTTCAACCTCTATGTCTTACTACTCTTGTCCATACATGCACAGTAAACCCCACCCCTAAACCGGAATTCTAGAAGAGAAAAGTTTATATACTTGCAGGCAGCTGGTTACTTGATGCAGGGTTAAAGGCATGCACAAAGCTCAAAGAGGAGCTTTCTGCATTACTTGCACCCTGTATTAACTTGTCACCTGTCTCCAAAACCGATATCTATACAAAATGTAGTGTCCGGTTTAGAAGGATTATACTGTATTTTGAATAAACGAACTTTTCATTTTGAAGAATTTCTTCAAAATCATATTTTTATCGACGATACTGTTGAAACAAATCAAATCAAACCGATATCTATACAAAATTTAGTGTCCGGTTTAGAGGGAAATACTGTATTTTGAATAAATGAACTTTTCATGTTTAAGAATTTCTTCAAAATTATATTTTTATCGATGATACTGTTGAAACAAATCAAATCAAACCGATATCTATACAAAATTTAGTGTCCGGTTTAGAGGGAAATACTGTATTTTGAATAAATGAACTTTTCATGTTTAAGAATTTCTTCAAAATTATATTTTTATCGATGATACTGTTGAAACAAATCAAATTAGTATAGGTCTATATTATTAGCCTTTGTTATTTTTAACACATTGCCCTCACGGGCTATGTTTAGACCCAACATATTTGAATTAATCTACTGAAATGGATCATTTGCTAGAGAAAAAGAAAAAAAACAAACATAAGAATTGTGTTATTTTGAAACCATTTTAATAAAAAGAGCGTTTGCTCCGATGGAACAAAAGCTCTATTTATCACAGACGTATCGAAAATGGACTTGTAAAGAGGCGTCAAAAGGCGTAAACTCAGTCTGCTCAAAGTTAGATATGTGAAATATTGACTAATGTCGAATCCACCAGGCCATTCAGGTAATATGCCACATTTGAGTTACTCTGCGCTTAATCTGACTCCAAGCTCGTTGTAAATGACTAATGGGATAAGAGTTACTACCAGTCTACTGACGCATATATGGTGCAAATGAACAATTCAGTCATGAACACGTATCTTAATTACTCTAAGTATTCGGACATAACAAACTGTGCAGACCCAGATAAAACTGCTACAATTTGCTAATGTGTCAATGTTGAATCATTTGCTACTTGGTCAGCTCAATTTTAAATTTACATAATTCCAGAATACCAGTTCTAACCCTTTCCTGCATACGCACGCATTTGCAGAGTAGACCCAGATCAAACTGATTCTGCAGGAGCTGCCTTACAAGGGTCTGCACTGTTAGCTAGTTGAAATTTGATAGTTATGTTGCTTTACTTTCTAAAATGGCAACAATGATCCACCTCCCATATTTTATTATTACTATTTTGTCTATGAATATTCATTAGGTACTGACATTTGAAATAAACATAGAACAATGAAAAGCTTAAACACCGTGGAACCGCGTATTTTGTGTCCGAATATTTAGGATTAATATAGCAATGAAATACAACACGAGTGAGAAGATGATTTCAAACGTACATAGTTCTATAGGTGTAGAAGGTGGTGAATGGAAAAAAATATAGGTCCATAGTCAGCTGATATGTTATGTCCCCATTTCTACTTGGTTAAAATATATAATTATATGTCCGTTCGTCATTTTGTCTCTCCGAACATACTCAGCTGACACTGTGTTGTTGCACCATTGTTCTCATAATGACGTTTTTCTTTGTTTACCAATACGGAAGCATACAGGTTTTGTTCACATGGGATATTATATATGTAACACGACCTTCAGCGAGATTCTAAAATAGCGCATGTTAACCCTTCGCTTGCTATTCGCGTCTATATACCTACCTGTAAATAGTGAAGACCCAGATGAGACAGCTCCTGCAGGAGCTGTCTCATCAGGGTCTGCACTATTTACAAATTGATTGTGCAACCAGTGCACTACACAGCAGTGATTGCACATATAAATGTGAAGATATATGTAATTATACAACAGGGCATGGGTAAAGAAGAAGAAATGTATTTTAAAATTCAGCAAGCGAAGGGTTAAGTATTGGTTTCGTCTTCTACAATTGTCGTCTGCTTCAATTCTTAAGATAAAATGTCTGTCATTTCTTTACAAAGGTATGGTCAACGTGCCAAACAGTCTTGACACTTATGAGACGCCACAGGACGTAGCATCTCATCTATATCTAAAATGTTGCATAGGTAATCACGGTTTCGTAGCTAACACGCAATGAGTTAATATTTTTCTTGTCCACAAGTGTCCCTTGGGCATCAATCCAACAATGTTTAAGTTCAATAATATTCAACCGTTTACCCGTTGGCGCAGCTCCTACAACTCCCAAGACTTGGACATGTGTTTGAGATATATGTATCAAACAAAGATCGGTTTATGGAAGGAAAGAACTTGTCTATTCCAATTTAGATCTGGTTACACACCATGACTCCATCCATTTTGATCAAATTCGATCACTGCTTTATGAATCTATTGTCCAACAGTCTTCATCATGATGATACATCGTGTTTCACGATGATTCGTGTGAATCAAAGCTGTTTGCACATACGAGTCAGGTCGCGGATAGATTAACCCTTTCCCTGTTCTATGTTTATTTCAGTTTTCAGTGCCTACTGCATATTCATGGCCAAAATAGTTATACTGAAATATGGAAGGTGGAACATCGTAGCCAGTGTAGAGAGTAAATACACAGATCTTTCAAAGTCTATTAGCAAACAGAGTAGACCCTGATCAGACGGCTCCTCTAGGAGTCGTCTGATCTGGGTCTGCTCTGTTTGCAAATGCGTGACAACACGTTATATGAGGGAAAGGGTTAACGACTACGTTTGGTTTGCAATGATTTATTAGAAACCGTTTGCGTAGTCTATATCAGACTGTTGCAATTCGCGTTTCGGCGTACAGTGTTTGTAACTTAATGTTGAACCTGTGATCACAATTTTATTGTACTCGTTAAATTAGCTTCTCTTAAACGAAAATGAGAAAACAAATGTCCCTAGGAATACAGACGTTCTCTCTGTTTTATGATTAATTGTATTGTTTAAAGGTTCATTTCGTTCACTACCATAATGCTAAATTCACGAATATCATACTACACGCGACTTGCTCACATTCGTCAACAGGTTTGATCACTACTCGACACTCAGTAGTTTCCTAGAAGCGTGATAACATTGGTCGTTAGTGAATTTGCACAAGATCAGAGAATTAGGTGATGTCCGTTCTTTTTAGCGCAAAAAGGTTTAACGAAGTTACTAATGAGTGATTATCCCTTTCCCTGTTAAAAAACCTTGTAGCAAGTAAAGACATCATGAATACGTATTTAACTTTCATTCATATCTTTATTTCCCCCAATAAGGAGAGCATTGCTACAAACGTACATTCAGATACAAATGCATGCAACGGAAACATGCATATAATTATGAGTAAGAAAAACACGAGAATGGTGGAACAATACGAACGAACAATAGGGAGAAGATAAAGAAACGGTAATCAAGGAAGCAATGCATTACTGCTAACGCAAGAGCAAGTGTGTCCTCGTTAAGCAAACAAGCAGACCCTGATCACACGACTCCTTTAGGGGCCGTCTGATATGGGTCTGCCCTGTTTGCAAATGCGTAAAAGGCGTTTCTGTGAAGGAAATGGTTAATAGAAGTTCCTTGTATGTCAAGCGATCAACTATAACCCAGCTGTGAAAAAAATCAATCTCTGCTCAAATTTGGATCACATGCAATATTGGTCGCATCTGGATCCAAAGTGTTTGCAAATGTGAGTCTAGTCCCAGATAGCGGGATAAGGATTACTCTGTCAAGTTTAAATACAATCACGAACCAAGATGATACGATACCCAAGACATTGCCTACAGTGGGCATGAATACATTATTATACATTAAACCCTCTCTAAACCAGACGTTAAAACTAATATTAGTGTCGGTATTTCAGACAGGTGGCAGCTTAATGCAGGATGAACGTCATACAGAAAGCTCCCAAAGGAACTTTTTGAATGGAATACACCATGCATTAAGCAGTCGTCTGCCTTAAAAGACCTATTTTATCATTATTATAAGTCTAGTTTAGAGAGTTTCTATTGTAACTGTTTGTATATCTACGGCAAGTCAACTACCGCTAATGTAAATTGATAAAAAATGGTTTTATTGATGGTTGGAATATGATGCTTAACCAGTAGTGACATAATGTCAAATATAGTTACGAAGTTATAAAATGATAATAAAGTGTCTTTGTAACAGTAAGCAAGTGGGTATGTCATTTTGACATTTCGAGATTTTATTGTTTTATAGACATCATCTAAAAGTAACAAAAAAAACGGAGAATTAATAGGTAAGAAACTGAAGATAACATATTACGTTTTACATTCAACTGTCTGAGGATAATAAAGTGTAATTTATCCAAGAAAGACGTAGAGCATTTGCAGACTGAGTATAAATTTGATGAAAATGCAATCCTCCCTCTATCTACAAGTATCGCAGCGTCTCAACAGAACCCAAGCTATTTGACACGCGGTTAACTCTTCTCTTGCTGAATTTTAAAATACATTTCTCCTTCTTTACCCATGCACTGTTGTATAATTACATATATCTTCACCGTGTACAAGTATTTCGCTGTGCAATCACTGTTGTGGAGTGCACTGGTTGCACAATCAATTTGTAAATAGTGCAGACCCTGATGAGACAGCTCCTGCAGGAGCTGTCTCATCTGGGTCTTCACTATTTACAGGTACAAATGTAGGTATATTGACGCGAATAGCAAGCGAAGGGTTAATGGTTTCTGCAAAGCTTAACCCTGTACGCCATAAGTGCGCTTTACTACGCATTTCCAAACAGAGTAGACCCAGTTCAGACAGCTGATTAGGATCTGCTCTGTTTGCTTATGCTATAATATAAATATGATTATACAGTTCCTAGCATGGCCGAATATTCTTGTATCATGTGCTATTTAATCTACTAATGCTAATCTACTTCATAATTATTCATGGTGTCATTATTTCTTACATGAATAAGCATGGAGTAACGGGTTAATCGAATCGACAGCAGTCAAAACTGTTACAGATCCGAATTTAAGTGGACATTTATTTATATAGCGGAGTATAGGTTAATAGCCATATTTGGATATTTCACGTTATTATATAATGTCACATATAGTTACGATCATAAATTCATAATTAAATTGTGTCTGTATATATAAGCAAATAGGTTTTGTCATTTTGACATTAAGACAGAAGACGGGATTCATTGTTTTATAGATATGTGTTTAAGTTATCAGCTAAAAGTGAAACAATGACGGAAGATTACTTAACAAGACATTGGAGATAACAGAGTACCTTTCAACACTCTGAGCACAATAAAGTGTATTTTATACCAGAACCACGCGAAGCATTTGATGAAAACGTAATAGCCCTTGGGGACTAGATAACATGGGTAAATTAAAACATTTCCAAGAATAACTCCTTTATTTTTCCACCAAACCCGATGTTGCTCAATTAGCTGTCAAATCGGTACACATCAGTTTTAATATAGAAAAAAGCAGTATACGTCCTGCTTACTCAAAAGCGAGACAGAAACTAATCGCTGAACAAGCAGAAACAAATCTAAATTTGTCACAAACATGATGTGAGTGAATCACGTGACGATCGACTATAACTTATATACATAACATAACATAACATAACATATTGTTTATTTCGGTTTAAGCATAACAGCTCATCACCATACAAACATACATGTATTCTGCATGCAACGAAAAAAACACAACAAAAAACAACAAAAAAACGAGAAAAACATAAACATAAAGTACATGATGGATGTGAGAGTGTAAATCATTAACGTTACATATATAACTTAATTGTGATTATGAAGAGTTCATTAAAGTATCCCTGTATTTAAATTTCTTATAACAAAATATTGCTAATCTAGTGAGAATTGTTGTCTTATTACTACTTAACAGCTCAATTAGTTTAAACATGCTTGGTCGCTGCCAATAATATTTCTGAATATACTGTTTTCTAAAATTACCATATATAGAAATTCTGTTCTATTATGTTTTAATTTAACACTTAACAAACGAGACACTGGAACTGAACAGAATGCAAGCAACTTGTTCTATAATACCTAATTGTATTGGCTTCAGGCGACGTCTCTGGGCTGGGGGACCACTGTCGCTTATGTTCTTGATTATTCACCTCTGATATTAGCCTTGGATGCGACTATACCTTGTCACACGCCGCTTGTTAGTGGACAGTTTTTAGCGCAGACGTCACGTGCTGATCACGTTATCGTTACATAGCAGATAGTGGACGATTTATCCAACTTGGGATTCCCGAAGTAAATCCCGTTAATTTCTTCGAAATGAAAGCATTAACCGAGTATCGCGAATTGTTTGCTAGTGTTTGAAAACATTTTTGGACAAGAAATAAATATTCAATTATTACAAGGAAACCTAATGCCAGAGAACAATGATGAACATTCTCTGAGTAATAATGCTTGTTAATTAATAACTTACGTTGACAGATAATTAAATATTTGCTTCATGAATATTTGTTTAAGAAATAATGACGTCATGAATAGTGGTTATATTAGATTTTATAATAGCATACGGACGCACGAAATTGCTGACATGGCGGAAACTATAAACATATCTATATTATAGTATAAGCAAACAGAGCAGACCCTGATCAGTCGGTTCCTATAGGAGCCGTTTGATATCTGTTTAACCTGTTTGCAAATGTTTAGAGAGGCATATTTATAGAGTAAAACGTTAAGTAAAATTATTTGTTGTTTTTTTGCGTAAACAGGCATGTTATGAAACAGAATTAAACCCTAAACTTTATCATTCATCCAAGACCCTGGTCGAATCTGCAAATAATTTTGATTCAGATCAGATTTTGAGTAAATCGGTGTCTTATCAGGATCAACTCTGTTTCATACTTGGTAAAAAGTTTCTCAAAAGGTTGTGTCATGACACTTGGTCAATGCTTTCTCAAAAGCTTGGTCGAACTTTGATCAGCCATTATTAAATTGTGACATTAATTACATAAAAATAGACCCATCTTGTTGACCTACGTTACTATACTGATTTTTCTGCAGCAATTATTATGGTTTGATGTGATGTGTCTCACCCTAGTTCAGAATTGATGCGTTCTATATTCGTCCAACACTTACTTTAAAGTGTCTGGGTCATTGATCATCTTCAATATTTCACGATTAACCCTTATCTCGTTAACCGCAAATTTAGTCGCACTAGCTAACAGCTTGGATCCAGATGTGACGTTTGTGCCATTGCACTTGGTCATTGGTTCCTCAAAACCTTGATCGGATGATCAATCGTACGTTGTCATCATCGCTACATATTCAGTCCATGCGTACCTGTCAGTGGTGTTGGTTTATCTGAAGGTGTTGTTATATTGATATAGAAAACCGAGCGGGCTTCATTTTACCAAAAAAGACGTATTTACAAATAAGAGAATGCCGTTGATGAACCCTTTCAATCCTGATATTTCAAAATGGAATAGCCCTTCAGTGTTTACATATAGGGTCCATTCGGTATTAAAGTTTTATATTTGCCAGAAGATAATGAATAGCAAATAGTGCAGCTCATGCCCAGAGAGTTCCAAGATTGGTCAACATTGTTTGCTAACGACAGTGCATGTGCCTCCAGGATTGAAGGCGTTCAATAGTTAATGGCACTAGATTTGGCCCTTCTTAGCACAGAATAAATTTCATTCGATGTCATTGTCTTACAACTATGTTTATTTGTCTCAGACATTGCCCTTTTACTACCAATCATAAAGACAATGTTCTTAGTCTTTCTTGCGTTCAGGCTATATTGTTTGATTGACTTTAACATTGTGCTTCAGTTTCCTCACACTTGTCTTTTGTAATTAGCAATTACAACGAAAGACCTGTCCATTGGGATGAGCTTCGTTTGGGGGAAATGTAACAGGTATATATCAAGTACTGAATAACTTCCTAGTCAATTTCGTTTAACACCGTTGATGCGCTAAACTAGATAAAATGTGCTTGCAAACAATGCTGATTCATGTCAGTGGATTCTTGGAGGAATTCTCTGACTGACAAAGAACTACCGTTTCTCATTAAAATCGTCTACCGTTAAACAAATTAAAACATTTCTGTTTTGAAAAAGCTAACCCTTATTTCGCTAACTGCAAAATACGACTCATATTTGCAAACAGCTTTGACCCAGATGAGACGCCGAGTAAAAGCTGTTTTGCACCCAGTCAATAGTTTCTTAAATACTGAATCCAATCGGAAATAGGCAAAGTTGCACCTTATCAAAAGTTGAGCGGACATTATTTTTGACAGCCAGGCGAGAATTCTATGTTATAAATAAGTAGGGAACTGGAAACAATCAAATTGTGTCTGATGCTCGGATTAGGTATCGACGTATATATATCTGGGTCAGTTTATGTTATCATAACTTTGTGATCAGTCAATCCCAGTGCGACAAATAGATTGGTTTTGTCCATTGAAATTAACTTTGAAGCAAGAAAGACATTATAGTAGTCATAACTCAAATGCCAGTAAGTCTGTAACGTTTTCTGTATAGAAACGGATAGACAAATTAGTATAGATGGATGTTCTGTCAGAATTGGCCCTTTTCAGTTATCAATACATTACTTCCTAATGCAGTCTTCACAATACGTGTTACAAAGGGTTCCCAAGGGGTTAACCCTTTCCCTCACATAAACGTATGTTCACGCATTTGCAAACAGAGTAGATCAATTCTGCTCTGTTTGCTAATGGAATTTGATAGGTATGTTTCTTTAGATTCTAAAGTAGCTACAATGTTACACCTTCAATATAACATTTATAATTCATAACTAGTTTGTCCATGGATATTCAGTAGGTAATAAGATTAGACGGGATCCGATTTGACTAAATATAGAACGAAATATTTTGCAAACATTATCTTTCATTTCTCAAAGGGACCTATAATTGTGACCACTGATCAAGGTCTTTTCAGAGAGGCGCTTCTCATGAGTAATCACACATTAAAGTTTGGTGGATGAATACGGATTTTTGAATTTGAAATACATGTCGTATCTGGAACTCTCGTGCATAATTTTCAACTATTAACTTCCATGTGCTCGCCTTTCAACGCCTTTGCAAACTGAGTAGACCCAGACCCGTCGGCCAAAACGTATATTTTCATATAACTTACCACAATAATTATAGGACACCGAAGGTATGTCTGTGCACGGAACACGTTGCATTGTTCCGTGCCCAGACGAACACCCGGGTAAAGCAATGTATCTGCCAAAGCCAACTGGGGGCCTTCCTCACATAACAAAAATACTCAGGCCGAACCACAGCGATGAAGGGATAAGTGGTTGTCAGTCGAAGACCATAACCATCCGGCCACGGACTCTCCGTGTATAATATACACCAAATTCGTCTTTCCGGTTCTGATACAACCGAGCGTTTGAGACTTATGGGTGAGTGTCAAACAGCGTAGATCGTGATGAGGCACAGAGTTACAATTACGCGGCGTCTCTTCTGGACACAAGCTGTTTACAATTCGACCCAGCGGTAGAAATGTTAGATGATTTTGAAATGTCCTGTGCGTCTTTTGTGTATATTCGTAAACAGTAAAATCCCCCTAAACCGAGCGTTTCAACCTGAGAGTAGGGTCCATGCTTATAAAGCTTTTTAGTTGAGTCTGCGTTTGGCTCAAATCTGACCAATCAAAAGCTAGAGAACGAACTTAGACTCAACTAAAAGGTTTTATAAGCATGGATACTGATGATCATGCTTTGAAGCAAAGCTTAGAGAAACTTTAGATATAAAATATAGTGTAGCAAACGGAGGAAAATTCATGCTTTTGCTTGTTACATGTACATGTATATGCAGACTGACAAATGAAACAAAATACCTTGACTTGACTTGAAAGGCTTTAGACCTTATAGAAATCACACTTGCCTGTCGTAGTAGAATGTGTACCGAGGGTTTCATTATTGCCTTCGAAAATACGAATATAAAACACTATTTACCCACAATCATTATGTTATAGTGTAACGTGCAATTATGCAATGCAGTAAAGCCTCTCTAAACCAGATGTTCAAATTAGTATCAATGTCAATCGTGTAAGACAGGTAACATCTTAACCCCTTCGGTCATATAAAGGTGTTTTCACGCATTTGCAAACAGAGTACATCCAGATCAAACTGCTCCTGTTTTAGCCGTATAATCAGGATATGCTCTGTTTGTGAATAGAATTTGATAGATCTGATAGTTTACTTTCTAAAATGGCTACACTATTCCGCCGTCCATGTTTTCATTCTATTTTTGTCCATGAATATTCAATAGGTATTGCAATTTGGAATAAACACAAAAAGGGAAAGAGTTAATGTAGGATGAAAGTCATGCAGAAAGCTCATTTTGGGAGCTTTCTGTGTGACTTTCATCCTGCATTAAGCAGTCACCTGCCTAAAATATGTATTTTATGTATAAGCCTCGTGGGAATATTGAGTTATCTCCCTTCTTATACCATGAAAATAAAATTCAGTATTTCACCGTAAAGTACAAATATCCTCTATTCATCTTTATTGAATACTCCGGTTTAGAGGGGTTTTAATGTACATTGTTGTATATGACTTGCCACAAACTGTTTGGATCCAGATGAGATGGTTTATCAACTCATCGTCTTATCAAGATCCACGTTTTTTGGCACTCGTTCAAAAGTATCTCAACAGATCCAAACGGAAGTAGCCAAAATCGCGCCAGATCCAAACTTGAACAGATACAGTAAAAACCCTCTAGTGCGACAACTTGATGATAAACATGGGTGTCGTTAAAAGCAAGTGGCTACGTAATGCAGGACAAAAGTAATGCAGAAAGCTCTTTCTGCATTACTTTTTGCCCTGCATTAAGCTACCACCTGCCTTTACCACCTAGAATTATACCTCTTTTAGGTGGTTGCATTTGAGGGGCTTTACGGTATTACTTTACAGCGGGGAAAGGAGTACAAATAACATCATGAAAAAACTGGCTGTTGAGAGACAAATGATAGAACACGGTAACATGAATGGCAAATCAAAAATGAAACATACACACGAATATTAACATATACGAGGGGATATAAAACAGTTTTGAGCCTCGGGCATTTTTCCCACCCAGATCGATTAATCCTTCACGCCTTATGTGTGTTCACTATTAAGTACATAAAGGATTATGTTGATCATTGTAATCATTTAGTTACGGCACTTCGATAAAGAGACAAACCCTAGTAAATTGGCAAAAAGGGACCAAATTCAGTACAGCGCGGTGATCAAGTTTTTAGTCTTGGAGGGTCAGTCTGCAAAACAGTTTGAAGAGCGACTGACGAATGTTTAAGTCTTCCCCTTAAAAGTTATTCTGCAACTATTGAACGGTGGGTGAAGGAATTCCAACCTGGCAGAGAGAGTTTATAGGATGACCCCCGGTCAGGACGACCGACCACCAGTACCCGCCCTGAAAACATCGAGCTTGTACACAAACTAGTAATGGAAAATCGTCGTAATGAAGACCTACTGAACCAGGTGCGCCAATCCATCAAGGAAAAATGCCGGGGGGGGATCCGTCATGGGATCCTGCTCCATCAGGACAACTCACCGGTCCACACCATCAAAGTTGCGATGGAAACTTGCGCGAGCGTGGCTATGAACGTCTTCCTCACCTACCCTTCCCACCGGACCTGGCCCCCACGACTCCCATCTCATTCCCAGGCTGACAAAAACCTTCGGAACCGGAGATTTGATGATGGCGATGAGCTGACTGCTGCAGTGGAGGAGTGGCTAGGGGTCCAAGATGCTTACTTCTACCGTTCAGGTATCATTGATTGGCTAACTAGGTTGAACAAGTGTGTGGAGTTGGAAGGGGACTGTGTCGAAAAATAAAGCAGTTAACTTCCAAAAATTCAGCTTGTTCTATATGAGGCTCAAAACTTTTTGATACTCCCTCTTATATCGTATTTGATACCAGCTTAACTTATAGCATGCTGTGGACAGATGATTGATTACCTATGCAAACTGTTAGGATCCAGAGCAGACATCGAGTAACTTTGCGTCTCACCAGGATCTAAATTGTTTGACACCCTGATTGCAGTTTGGCACACAAACTGACTATATTTTAATATTTTAAAAAATGAGTTCTGTATAAATAATTTGCTAATTAGCCTAAATGTGAATTAAACAAGGTACTACACTTGGTAATAACTATCCATCAATAGCATCATAATTAGCTGATTTACTCCATGTTTGTTAGCAAATGTGTGGTCTAATCCCTTACCGCGGTTAACCTGGTACAGTACAGTCTGTCTGATGAATTTTTAAATGAAATTTCTGGCGATATTCATACTCTTGAGCAAACATTAATGCATGAAATGGAGCAGGATTGCGAAACTGATAAGCTGGTACAAATTTTCAGTAATTTCTTTAACGACAAAGGGCCAAAATACTTTCAAAAATCAGTTAAACCCAGAGATATATATTTTGCACACCATTCAACAAACAAACAGAAATGGTTTGATGTGGAATGTCAGCAAAAACAACTGCTTTACAAAAACGCAATTTATGAATATAATATGCATAAGAATGATATTAATAGGTCCGTGATGCTACAGAGAAGAAAGGATTATAAGTATTTCTGTCGTAAATGCAAAAATAGATATAACCAAGACTTGAGTAGGAAAATGAACCATTTAAGATATAAAAAGCCAAAAGAGTTCTGGAATATTTTTAAAAGAAAAAACATAAGTCCTAGTGGGGAAAGCATATCAAACAACGAGTTTTTTGAGCATTTTAAGAGTTTGGCTTCAGACGTAAATGTACAGTATAATGAGAACGTATTGAATAACTCTCAAAACACTGTAAATGAGAAAACAACTACATATCATGAGCTCGATAGACCAATCACAACTGAAGAAATTGTGGCCGCTACTAAACGTTTAGGTAAAAACAAATCATGCTCTATTGATAATATTTTGTATGAATATTTACAGGAGAGCATAGATTTTACAGCAAAACCACTTGAGATGTTGTTCAATTATATACTAGATAAAAGATCCTTTCCACGGAGTTGGGCCACAGGAGTAATTATACCGTTATATAAGAAGGGAGACCCGTCCGACACTAATAATTACCGAGGTATTACATTGTTAAGTTGCTTTGCTAAACTGTTTACGGTCATTTTGAACGAACGGTTGAAAGCATGGGCCGTAGAAACGGACATACTAACCGACGCTCAATTTGGTTTTAAGAAAAATTATGGAACTACAGATGCGATTTTTGTTTTGAATTCGCTAATTGAAAACACATTTAGGAATAAGAAAAAATTGTATTGTTGTTTTATTGATTTTAAAAAAGCATACGATCTCGTTGATAGAAATAGCCTCTGGTTAAAACTAATCAATTTAGGTATAGATGGTAAGTTGTTTTCAATAATTCGATCTATGTACGAATCCATTAAATTGTGCGTTAAACATATGAATACATTGTCAGACTTTTTCAAAAGCGACGTTGGATTATTGCAAGGGGAAGTAACCTCGCCTATAATGTTCTCCATTTTCCTGAATGATATTGAATTTCACCTACAGCAAGATCTTAATTCTGGTATAACTTTTGACCAGTTGTCTATATACCTTTTGGCGTTTGCCGATGATGCTGTTATATTTTCAGATACAAAGGAAGGCCTTCAAATGTCTTTAAACAATTTAGAATCATATTGTAACAAGTGGGGCCTTACTGTAAATGTAGACAAAACAAAGATTGTTGTTTTCAGAAAAGGGGGAACTTTGGGTCAGGACAACCAATGGACATATGCAGGAAATATTATAGACATTGTAAACAGTTTTAATTATCTTGGTTTGGTAGTTTCATGCGGAGGGTCTTTTATGCAAGCAACAAATACATTGGCTGGCAAAGGACTTAGAGCTATGCATGCATTTAATATCACAAAGGATACCGTAGTCTCGATAGATATAATGTTTAATCTATTTGATGCATATGTATTGCCTGTCCTTAATTATAGCTGTGAAGTTTGGGGTTTTGCGAAAGCTGAGAATATCGAAAGAATACAAAGAAAGTTTTGTAAATGGCTGTTAAATGTTAAAGTAGCAACCAATTCGCTGTCTTTGTATGCAGAATTAGGCCGGTTTCCGTTATATGTAAATAGACATGTAAGAATAATTAAGTTTTGGTTAAAGTTTTATTCTGTAAAATACGACAATTGCATATTAAAATCAATAATTGACACGCAGAGAAGAGATATAGAAGAATTCGACGGAGTTGTAAATTGGTCATCAAAAGTACGTGATTTACTGTGTAATTCAGGTTTCGCGGAGATATGGGTCTTTCCCCGATCAGTTTGTTTTAAATCATTTATTCCTATTCTTAAGTCCCGATTAAAAGATATGTACATTACCGGTTGGTATGAAAGTGTTAATTCAAGCACATCTTTATCTATGTATAAGGAACTTAAAACATCTTTTGAGCGGTCTGATTATCTAGCCTTGCTCCATATACGCAAATACCGAAATACCATCGCTCAAATAAGATTATCGTCACACAAACTTCTAATTGAAACAGGTAGACACAGGAATATAGAAAGAAACCAAAGAATATGCCCTTATTGCACATTAAATGATATAGAAGATGAGTATCACTTCATATTAATTTGTCCAAAATATGGTAATTTTAGAAAACAGTATATTCAGAAATATTATTGGCAGCGACCAAGCATGTTTAAACTAATTGAGCTGTTAAGTAGTAATAAGACAACAATTCTCACTAGATTAGCAATATTTTGTTATAAGAGTTTTAAATACAGGGATACTTTAATGAACTCTTCATAATCACAATTAAGTTATATATGTAACGTTAATGATTTACACTCTCACATCCATCATGTACTTTATGTTTATGTTTTTCTCGTTTTTTTGTTGTTTTTTGTTGTTGTTTTTTCGTTGCATGCAGAATACATGTATGTTTGTATGGTGATGAGCTGTTATGCTTAAACCGAAATAAACAATATGTTATGTTATGTTATGTTATGTCTTAAAGCTGAAATTTATTTATTTAATATAGGAGTCTTAAAATGCAGACGGTTGCTTTATGCAGGGCAAAAGTAATGCAGAAAGCTCCTATAGGAGCTTTCTGCATTACTTTTGACCTGCATGAAGCTACCACCTGCCTTACAAATCCATAATTAGTCCTCTTTATGATGTTCGCTTAAGACAGGGTCTACTGTGGTACTACCTTTTAACGCTTTTGCTAATAGGGTAGATCCAAACCAGACAGCTCTTGTAGAAACAGTCCGATCTGAATATGTTCTTTTTGCTTATGCGTCTCATCAGAATCCAAAACGCAGACGAAACTGTTTGCAGACGAAACGTTTGTGGTGCCAAGAGCTAAATTTGTATCTTACACAAATTGCCTGGTCGTGTATTCTTGTGTAAACTCTTGTACAAGTAATTTATTTAGAAATACTTCAAATTTAAAGTATGGCTTTGAACCAAGCTTTAAAGAATGTAGAAATGAGCAACAATCGATCTCACATGACATTTGAGGATAACTACGCCGTAGATTAAATCATTACTATAGACACATTATGTGCCTTATTTTGTGTCGGAATTTATTTCTTCACTTATTCGTCTAACATCCAAATTTATATGTCTGTGTCAAATCGCGCCTTAATCATTAGACGAAATATTGTGTGCTTTTGAGTGCTGCTGATAATACACATGTATAACTCGACCTGCTTTAATCTTTATATCCCTTAAAATGTCATGAATATTCAGTGGACCATTTACTCCAAAATATCGTATTTACCAGAAAGGTTTTGGCCGTTGGAGAAACTGTATGATCATATCTATATAGTTGCATAAGCAAAGAAAGTAGAATCTGATCAGTCGGTTCCGACACCACGAACCTTCGGATCCGGGTCTACTTAGTATACAAAGGCATAGAAAGGCGCATTTATGGAGTATTTTAAGTGATTTTATGCCTTCAAGACAATTAGCTCATTTTTTATAACGTCATATGAAACAAGGCAGAGTTTTTTTCCCATGCAAAGCTATATAATCATATCATTATATATAACATTCCATAAATATATGTATGAGAATCTTAGGAAACAACCCCTACAAACACTTTCTGGGCCTACTGTGAGTTTGGGTCTACTCGTTTAGCAAAGGCATAATTATGCGTCTGTATCAAATAAAGAGGTGGCTGGCTTTACCTCTGAAATTTGGTTCCCATGGTTTTGATATAAGCATTTTGAAGGAAACTCCTTGGAGACGGTATAAACTGACATGGCACACATTTCAAAAAAGACATACACGTAAGTTAGACAGCTTATTTAGCACTATCGCTGTTCACAAGATGAAGTTCGAATCAATCAGGAAACAAATTGCGATTCCAAATAGATGTAAAATGTGTGCTTATTAACTGTAACAAAAATAAAGTCTGCGTATAACTATAGACAAAGTGTCAAACGGTTTTGATCCGAATGAGATGCCGAGTAACCCGGAGTTTCATTTGGATCCTAGCTGTTCATTTGGATCCTAGCTGTTCATTTGGATCCTAGCTGTTCATTTGGATCCTAGCTGTTCGCAAATGCTAATTAGGTCGCGGATAATGCCTAAGTCCTTGGATAAGTTTGATCAGTGTCTGCAAAACTTAGTTAATGCTTAATGTGACCTTAAAGAATAATTTCTCGAGTAATCGGTGCAGACTCTAACCAGAGGTCACCGGTCCTACAGAAAATGTCAATTGGTAACCTTTCCCCGTTAGTCATTTCCCTATTTAACATTTATTCAAGATTGTATCACCTAATTAATATTCACGGATAGAATCAATAAAATGGACATGTTGTGGGGAAGTCCGGCGGGGATACCTTTATTTACAATGTTTGTTTAGCTAGGGTGACTTTGAGATAAGTGTGAGGTTAGGACGTCCGTAAACCGGTTTAAACGCCCAGTGGTGATTTTGCTACTGACCGTGCCAAGGCGGTTCTCTCTTTGCCACCCTTACTTTTGTTTGTCTTGTGTCTTTGTACTAGTGTTTTGTTCATGTTTGTCTCTGGTGCTCGTGTATTTGTTGGTGTTTTCTGTGTTCTTCTCGTGTGTTTGGTTGTGTGTGTGTGTGTGACATGCTGTCTATTGATGTGTTGGTGGTGATTGCGTCTTGTATGTGACTTTCTACTGTATGTGTGTGTATGAGTATAAATTGCTATGCTTTCTTTGGGTGTTTTGGTGATGGTGGCGTTTTGTGTGTGGCTTTTCCTGCTTGACTTTACTACTTTTTCATTTTCATGGAATATGGATAAATTTCAATATGGTGGAAACTGTAAATTAGATCTAAAAACCCTTATCAGTAAATTCCTTCAAAATGTGTCTGATCTGGATCTACTCTATTTGCAAAGACATGCAATAGCGTTTGAATGAAATGGTTAAAAGAAAATGGGCGAAAATGTGTTAAATACTTAAAGCAAGTATGAGTATAAAACAAGAAGCATTTACATCTCTTTTCAGCCCTTTTAACCTTTTCACCGCCGCAGTCGCATAAATGCACCACGACAAATAGTCTGATCAGGGACTTCACTATTTGTCTCAATCTCTATTTCTATATATGTGCTTTATTCCTTTGAAATTGGCCTTTATTTATCTCATTTCCTTATTTTACTGAATGATTTAACGAAATTGGATTGCAGACGACAATTAGATTTTTGGCGCTGAAAGGGTTAACCCTTATCCTACTATCAGAGACCTGTCTCTGTTTGCTGAGAATGTGCATTCATATGAGACGTCCAGTCACTCTGTACCTCAATAGGATCCACTCTGTTTGACACTCGATCAATAGTTTCTCGAAAGTTTGATCAAATCGGGCGTTGGTCAAAATTGACCAGACTCATTTGAGGAGACGTTATATTTAACCTATTCCCTCATAGGCTATTTTTACATGCAGATCCAACCTCTTTGAACAAAACTATCGAAAAGGAGCATTAACTAGAGAAAAGGAACATTTTAGAATTTTATAGTCTGAAACCATTGTGATTAATAGAGCATTTGCTCCTATAGGAGCAAATGCTCTCTTTATCACAATGGTTTCACAAAGTGACTTTAACAGAGTCGTCAAAAGTCGTCAATATGAGGGAATGGATTAACGTTGAAATAAGGGTAAACTAGAAACAAGGGGCGTGTTATCGATTACACATGACGTATACAATTGTCTGTATCTACGATTAATCCTCGTTTCGGACTGATGTTGTGCCACCTTTGGTCAAGAAGTAATCTATTTTACATTTTCTTCCCAACCGCTATGCAGCGTTGTACATTAATCACTTGTTATTCACTTTTTATGAGATAAACTGTTCTACTCATGCCAATACTGTTGCGTTTGAATGTGAATTAATTCAGCGATATTTCTGTTTTCTCTGACATCATACATTTAACCATTTTTCTAATGAATATTTATATATAATGACATCATGAATGTTTATTAGCTGTGTTTTGGCTATAACAGGAACTGTAGAATCAGATCTATATATTCCAATAAGCCAATAGAGCAGACTCTCATCAGACAGCTCATACAGGAACTGTCTGATCGGTGACTATCATGTTTGCAAATGGTTAAAAAACGTTTCTAAATACAGTAAACCCTCTCTATAACGGCCACTAAATTACATAAAATAGTTTGTGTTAAAGACAGGTGGCTACTTAAAGCAAGGTGAAAGTAAAACAGAACGCTCATAGAGCGTTCTGTTTTACTTTCACCTTGCCTTAAGCAACCACCTGCCCTAAATACCAACTAATTAACACAATTTAGTGGCCGTTATAGAGAGGTTTTACTGTATTAAGATATTAGATCTTAAATTCTTAAATAAGACTACTATAAATAAGTCTAAATTTGGATTTTTTTAAAACGATTAATATCTTTATACATACATTGTACACCTATTATGCAGGAAACTATTTTTTCCTTTACTTCTGCCCTACATTAACTCTTTCCCCATGAATATTTATGTAAGAAATAATGACATCATGAATATTAATTAGTTTTTTTGTTATAATAGCACATTAGACACGGGATGTTTTGGTCATGGCAGAAACTGTAGAATCATATCTACGTTACATGTATATCATAAGCAAACAGAGCAGACCGTGATCAAACGGCTCTTATTGGAGCCGCCTGATTCGATTCTTCTCTGTTTGCATAGGCGTATAATGGGGTATTTATGGAATAAAGGTTAAGTACATGTACCAATCTGCTGTTAAAGAATCGCATGTTAATGCATTATGTAGTCGATTTAGCGAGACTATACTGTATAGTGACTCTTTTCTCTTCAATTCCAATGTTACAAATTTCTATGACAAATCGATATCCTTAAGGGAGCTTCTGAATTAAAAACATACCGAGGACTGAGTGCCAATCTGTTGTAACTAGAATCAAAGGAGTGAACTCGCGGATCCGCGGATTCAAATAAGTCGCCTTACAAAACGTGTTTTGATTTTCATTAAAGTAAAATATCGCTTAACCCTTTACCCCATAAATACGCCTTTCTATGCCTTTACAAACAGAGGGAGACCCATACCTGATTAGAGTCTGTTCTGTTTGCTTATAACATGATGTAGATACAACATGCTTATAAAACTTTTAGTTAAGTCTGAGTTCGTTCTCAAGTTTTTGATTGGTCAGATTTGAGCCTTTTGACCAATCCAAAGCTTGAGAACTCAAATCCGACCAATCAAAAGCTTGAGAACGAACTCAGACTCAACTAAAAAGTTTATAAGCATGGACCCTGATTACACAGTTTCCACCATGACCATAAAAAGTCCTGTATTCATGTACTGTCATAGAAAACATCCAAATGATATTCATGGTGTCGTCATTTCGGACATGGATACCCATCGAGTAAACGGTTAAACGCCAACATAATTGATTAACATAGGAATCTGTGGAGGCCGATGGTTGTGTAACTCATTCCCTTCTAGACTATTTTTAGACCCAACGTTTTTGAATAAATCTACCGAAAAGGAGTATTAACTATAGAAAAGGAGAGTTTTAGAATTGTGTAGTTTTGAAACCATTGTGATAAATAGAACATTTGCTCCTAGGAGCAAATGCTCTATTTATCACAATGGTTTCAAAATGTGACGTTTACAAAGGCGCCAACATGCGTCACTAGGAGGGAATGTGTTAGATGTAGGATATATCTAAGCCAGAAAGCTCTTACAGAAAGCTCTTACAGAAAGCTCCTAATGTCCTGCTTAATATATCTATTTTTTAATGTAAAACAACCTGAATTAACCCATTCCATCACATTGACACCTCTTTATGCCTCTGTAACAGTCACGTTTTCAAACCATTATGATAAATAGTGTATTTACCCCATAGAAACAAATGCTCTATTAATCACAATGGTTTTAGAACTTTCCTTTTCTCTATTAAATGCTCTTTTCCGGTAGAGTTATTAAAAGATGTGGAATATAAACATAGCCTATATGAGGTAATGGGTTAAATCTGGTTTGTGTCGTCGTAAAATAAAGGCCTTACTGAATAAATGAAAGCATGTACCGAGGTTATCCAACGTTTGGCTTGAGTCTGATATCATTCTCTAGCATCTGACTAATCAGATTATTGAGAATGATTTCAGACTCGGACAGAAGTATTATAAAATTGGACCCAGATGAACTTTTTACAATTTGAGGAATATGGTTGTATTGCAAACCCACGTGGAGATTAAAGTATGTTGTAGCAACATCATTGTATTGATTCTTCGATATGTAGAAAGGTGAGTGTATTTCAAAGAAAGGAGCACTGCAGGATAAAGCTTACTAATCATGTCTAAAATACGTCTGGAAATTTTGAACTCATTAATTTGGAACGAAAAAACTGATATAAATTGAAATGTGTCTGACACCTGAAAACTAATCATCGATTTCTTTCTATGTTAGGTATATATAATGTGACCAATATGTATCTAATCGGTAACGACATGCTCTTTTATTTACAAATGTCCTTGAAGCACGAATAATGAATAATAATCTTACTCTGACTCTTATCACACTCTGAGAAAAAAATAAGTAAAACCTCTCTATAACGGCCACTAAATTACATCCAATATTTTGTGTTAAAGGCGGGTGGCTGCTTAAAGCAAGTACAAATATGAGCCATGTAGGAAACACCACCTACAGAACAAGCAGCCGACCAAACAGCAACACAAGAAAACACAGAAAAAGTACTTAACTATCAAACACATAAAGAGACGCACAAAGACAAAACAAACATACAATAAGAGGAAAGTGGAAGTACATGTACCTGAAGTCACTGAAGGGGGGGGGGGGGGGGTTCACACTTATCCATCCCCACCCTAAAAGACAACAAGTGTAAATAAACGTAGCCCTTCATGTTTTACTTTCACATTGCTTTAAGCAGCCACCTGCCCTAAGTACCAACTAATAAACATAATTTAGTGGTCGTTATAGAGAGGTTTTACTGTATCTGCCTAAATTTGGACTCGGTGCCACTCTGACAACTACCAAATCCAATTCGATTAAACGTTTGAGAAATTATTGACCGAATGTCAAACAGCCTGGATTTTTATAAGACGCCGAGTTAATCGACGTCTCACCATGATCCAAACTGTTTGCAAACATCCGTCAAAACGAGCTTAGCCTAAGAAGAGCTTAATAGAAAAGAGCATAACGTCATATGACGTGAAATCCGTGTATGCTGTAATAGACATATAGATAACCAATTTGAGGACACTCATTGGTGTCGTATCTGTTTATGTCAATTGAGAAGTGTCAATGTTATATTTGGTTTCGCTTAATTGTATCTTAGATAGGTCTTAGTTTGCATGTGTCTGGCTGCAGTGAACTCTGACATTAACTCCGAGAATGGTTGTTTTATTTCCTGTGGCGCTTTTGCAGAGCTTGGAACAAGATAAATCTTCATAAGTACAGTAAAAACCCTCTAAACAGTACGTTAAATTTGGTATAAATATCGGTGTTGGACACAGGTGAAAGCTTCATGCAGGGTGAAAGTCATGCAGAAAGCTCCTAGAGGAGCTTTCTGTTTGACTTTCATCCTGCATAAAGCAGCCACCTGCCTAAAAGTATTTAAATTCTTCTCTACTAGAATTCCGGTTTAGAGGGGTTTTACTGTATAAAGGGAAGAATTATGTTTATGGAATAAACATAACTGATCGAATCGGAAGTCAGTGAAAGGTTCAGCAAATCAGAGATTGAACACATTTTTCAGCATGAGAAGGACTGGATTTCGTAATTGTAACAGGAAAACGAAATCACATTTTTGAGTGAATGGTTAATTTCATGAATATTCATTTACTTAATTCTAAAACGTAAATTGATCATAGGAATGTTTGCCTTAGACATAAAGGATCAACTCGTTATTAATTTCAGAAGCAAACAGAGCAGACCCTGGTCAGATAATTCCTACACGAGCCGTCTGACCTAGGTCTCCTACGTTTGCAAAAGTAATAAAAGGCGAAACTATGGGGGAAAGGTTTAATCATCGTCATGCTAAGCATGCTTAGGTTGGCATTTGCAATCAACTTGAAGTGCACATGATTAGCCAAGTCGTGACACTCGGTCATTAGTTTCTCCTGGGTGTGAACGAATCGGAAGTCAATTCAAATAGCGGACAGTGTTATAGCCTGTAAAGACAGATACGGGAGTTTAAATTTTAACTCATTTCCTCCTAGACTGTATTTCGAGCCTGTCACTTTGAATTAATCTACCGAAAGGAGAACTGTAGAAAAGGAGAAGTTTAGATTAGTGTAGGTTTTAAAGTATTGTAATAAATAGAGCATTTGCTCAAAATGGTTTCAAAATATAAGTTTTACAGAGGCCAAACAATGTGTCAGTAGGAGAGAATGGGTTAAACAAAAACATTCACAGACTACCTAAACATACTAAATCTTTACTCTCACCACAAGAAATTCTGTTATAAACTTTAAATATTTTTGATAATATACATATCAATTTTTCGCTTGGCCATAAGACTTAGTTCAAGTGCGAATATCCGGCGGTAACTTTGCAGCTGATGTATAGGACATGGGTTACCTTCGCGCCAGATTTTCCGCTCTCGAATGTTTAACGCAGACACAATTTAAAGAGTCATATACATGTACTGGCATTTTGATATTTATAAATTGGTACATTTTATAATCAAATCTGAATGCGTATTTGTGATGTTTAGCATGGTTATGTGTTCGTTACTATACGTCACTATAATTTATTGAGTAGTTTTATAACATCACACTCCGATGTTTCCCTTAAACCATTCCATAACATTGACGCGTTTTGACGCGCCTGTAAAGTCACCTTTTGAAACCATTGTGATAAATAGAGCATGTTTTCCATAGGAGCAAATGTTCTATGAATCAGAATGGTTTCAAATCTACAAAACTCTAAAACAATCCTTTTGTTAGATTTAATCAAAGAGGTTTGGTCTAAAATAGCCTATGAGGAAATGGGTTATGGCATGTGCATCATCTTAAACTTCATATATCCCTGCCATGCAAAGTCTTGGTTTTATTTGTAATTGGCAACTCCTCTGGTTCCGATATGTTTCAATAAATAATAAAAAAAAATATATTGGCACCTGCAGCGATATGTTCTTGTTGTCATGAATTGTTTGCAAAATTACGTTCATTGTTGCATTGTGCAGTAAAACCTTCTCTACAACGGCCACTAAATTACATAAAATATTTTGTGTTAATGGCAGGTGCTTGCTTAAAGCAAGGTGAAAGTAAAACAGAACGCTCCTATAGGAGCCTTCTGTTTTACTTTCACCTTATATTTAGCAGCTTCCTGCCCTAATATACCAACTACTTACACAATTTAGTGATCGTTATAGAGATGTTTTACTGTATTCCCCTTTGTCTTTAAGAAACAAATAGTTTGGTTCCTAAAGAGATGCTGAGTTGCTAGATGTCTTATCTGGATTTAATATGTTTGTAAAGACGATAATATATTTCAAACCAGTTCAAATATTCTATTACAATGCAAAACAAATCGATATTATATATAGGCACTATGACTATTTATAGCTCGTTATCTTAACCACTGACCTAATCAATGGTTAAAACCGGTCCCTCCCCTTTTGGGCTATTAATCAGGTAAATTATTTTTATCAAAATTTATCGCTAAAGGAAATGATGTTAATGACATATAATACAGAGCTTAATGAAAGTGCTGCCCGGGAATCCATCAATGAAAATCTTCGCCATTTGCAATGCAATGTTATATACTCGGTTCCCACACTTAAGGGTAAACTTTTTTGTTTGTGATAACTTATATACAGTAAAACCCCTCCAAAGCGACCACCACAAAGGGGCATACTTATGGGTTGCAGAGGCAGGTGGTAGCTTATTGCAGAACGAAAGTTATGCAGAAAGCTCCTTTCTGCATAATTTTCGTCCTGCATTAAGCAACCGCCTGCTTATTAAGAGAGTTATGGTTATTTTTAAGTGGTCTCATTAGAGGGGTTTTATTGTAGGAACTTTGTTCATTACTTTTGACCTGCATTCAGTTACCACCTGTCATACATGCATAAGATTAGATTCTGATGGCCGCTTAAGACAGGTTCTACTGTAAGTGTATTGACTCTCTCCTTCACTGCCAAAAATATCTTCTGCCAAATGTGCCGTCTGCTTCAAGTTTCATGTGTTCGATGTATCTCCTTTTTGTTCATAATTTGATCCTGGCGAGACACCAAATAATTCGTTGTCTCATCTGGATCCAAACTGTTTGCGCAATTATTCACATATGCGATATAGGCAGCAATATTCTAAAAGACGACCGTTCATGATTCAGTACCTTTGTTGACGATTGGATGCTACAAATTTTTCGTTGAATTGTGGAAAACCTCACTTGCAAAGATTAACTGAAATGGAAATTCATTGTGAGTATTGACCTGGCTTGCCACCAGCTAGACAACCAATTACATAATGTCAAATGTAGCTACAACCAATATGAAATCCTAATTGAATTGTTTCGTCAGAAATCAGCAAATGGATTTGTCATTTTGACAATTTGGGGGGAAACACAGAGACTAAACAATGACAAATGAAATGAAATTGCAAGTATGGTCAAACTTCTTAGTGGATGCGGGCTTTCAATAAATACTTGTCTAAACTACTTCGCTACCAATGTCGCATCTGTAATTACCTATGAGAACAGTTTGGAATCCGAGAGTAACCCGGTGTACTGTCGGGATCCAAACTGATTGTTATTGTGATAATAGTTTTTCTTTATAAAAACGTGTAGAAAATTAAACGGACGAAACTTGTAGCAGACGACAAATGTTGCGGACGACAATATTTGGCAGCAATATATTTATTATAACTGCTCACTGTGATTGCATTGCATGGTGCTCACGTACAAACAGTAAAACCTCTCTATAACGACCACTAAATTGTGTTAATTAGTTGGTATTTTCGGCAGGTGGTTGCTTAAAGCAAGGTGAAAGTAAAAGAGAACGCTATAGGAGCATTCTGTTTTGGTTTCACCTTGCTTTAAACACCCACCTGCCTTGAACACAAAATACTTTATGTAATTTAGTGGTCGTCACAGAGAGGTTTTACTGTATTCATATCTATCTTATTTATTGGGTTGATAGGGATTTGCTTATCATTACCGAAATACATAATGTTTTACTTTAAACATTTACTCCATGTATATTCATGGAAGAAAAATATATGTATTAATATCAATTAGCCTTATATATAGCATTGCAAAAAACTAGGCAAGTATTGACCATGGTAGAAACTGTAGAAGCAGGTCTATGTAATTATGTGAGCAAACAGCGCATACCCTGATCAGACAGCTTCTGTGAGAGCAGTCCGGTTTGGCTCTCGGTTTGCCAGGCGCTAAAAGGCGTACATGTATATATTGGTGGTCCTGGTGTGTTACGTACATGTACTAACAGCTTCTGTACAACCTGTCTGATCAGGGTATGTTCTGTCAACTGATAATGCACGTGTATGTTTTGCTGATTTGTGCAGTTTGCCATCGAAAAACTGTTGCCATATTTCATATATGAATGCATGTGGGTAATCAATATTCATAATTGGCGAAGTCTTGTGTCATTATATCCCAAGTCAGAGATTAAAAGTATGAGATGTGGATATTCAGTGACTTTCTTACCCTTTTCCTGTATATAAACGCATGGTCACCAATTTGAAAACAGCGGACCAAGATCAGACGGCTCCTATAAGAGCCGTCGTCTGATCAAGGCCTGCTCTTTTGACTTGGAATATACAGTTTTTGTCAAAGCAAACATTTTCATTGAAAAGTTTATGATATGAAAACTTCAGTTAATAAATATTCATGGTGTCATAACTTCTCACATGAATATTAAACATGAAAATGACTAATTAGTTGAACAGTAATTATTTTCATGCCAATCGCGTCTTGACTCGCATTTTCAAACAGCTTTCACCCAGATGAGACACCGAGTAACCCGGCGTCTCATCAGTGTTCAAACAGTTTGTTAAACGGTCAATAATTTTACAAAAGCTTGATCAAATAGGGGAGTCAATGAAAAGCACAACACATCCAAAATGTAGCAATAATTATATCGTAGTTTCAGCATGAGAATGGTTACATAATTATGCATTTGAGTATGTTTTTTGCGTATGTGCTTAAGAAATGTGTTTACATTAACTGTTCTGAAATCTACTTGGCTGCATTCTCAAAGCACGGGTTCGTGTCAGAGGTCCAGATAAGATGCATAATTTCAAACATGACTGCGTTATTTCTCCGCCAAGCCGTATATCATGACCACTCTTAAGAATCGTCTTGAAGAGACGAGTCTAAAGAGTCGTCACAATACAGGATTTGGTGAGGAAATATTGATGTTATTATTTTAATGTGTAAATTTATTTATTTCTCTACTAGTTCTATGCATTTACATGATCTACATGATTCAACTGATAACACTACAGGGTGTCCCAGAAAAATACAACCCAGTTTACATTCCCTATTACTCGAAATCTATTCATCCAGTTTATATACCAGTTTTTAGGTACGAAAGTGGTTCGCATTTGGGTAAAACTACAGCTTAAATACTTTTATAGATTTTGAGATATTGCGAAAATACTGAAGGCACCCTGTTTTCACTTTTCCCAGAAATTGGATTTCGTCACACATTTACCCTATTGATAATATATTGTTTAGCGGATAACCAAATTGAATATAACTTTTTTTGTACCAAGAATAATACTTACACGTGTGTAAATGGCATTTGTCATATCCCAATATTAATTCGTCCACTTTTACGGTACTGTTACATGTAGTTGTTAACGAATAGTTCAGGTGCGTGCAATTTGTGCATAGATAGACAGATAAATATTTCATTTGATTGCATATTTTCAGAGATAACAAACAATTGTCAACGTGTTTAAACAATTAAAACACGGAGGCGTTTTAATAGGTGGGCTCTCAAGACAGATTATCTTTTAAACAGTATTACGGTACATGTTGAAATAATAATAACCGTAATTGATTAATTATTTTTTTCTTTAACAGTTGATAACGTGTTACTACATGTAATACTTTAGTATTTATGTGGTACAAATTTATTAGGACTTCGGTTAATTAAATGAGGTCACATTTTATGGACTTCTTAAGATGTTTTCTTTCAAATGTAATATGTTACAAGTGTATTACAGAAATTTACAGTTGTTACAAGTTAATTTGTTTTAATAAACAATGGTGACACATTTTTTGATGAATAAATTAGATGAAATGCCAAGTTCTAAGTGTTTTCAAATGTACTTATTATATCCATAATCCTATTTCTGGGAAAATTGAAAACAGGGTGCCTTCAGTATTTACGCATCATCTCAAAATCTATATATGCATTTAACCCTTCGCTTGCTATTCGCGTCAATATACCTACCTGTAAATAGTGAGACCCAGATGAGACAGCTCCTGCAGGAGGGTCTGCACTATTTACAAATTGATTGTGCAACCAGTGCACTCCACAGCAGTGATTGCACAGCGAAATACTTGTACACAGTGAAGATATATGTAATTATACAACAGGGCATGGGTAAGGAAGGAGAAATGTATCTTAAAATTCAGCAAGAGAAGGGTTAAGCTTGAGTTTTACACAAATGTGCACCTACAAACTGGTATATAAAAATGTTCTATCGGTTGAATAGATTTAGAGATTAAGAGTAATAAGGAAATTAAATTGGGTTGCATATTTTCTAGGACACCCTGTATTTCTCACATCGATTACTAATTGTTTCATGTACAGAACCCACCAAGAAGAATTGTATGTATGTAAACCGAATACTGATTTGACGAGTGACACTAATTGAACGTTTCATTGTTCTAGGGATACAAAAAGTCGACATATTGGCGAGAACCAGATGTAAAGCAGTTTGGATAAAAACGGGTTCATGTCATAAGCAACCATAAAACTGGGATATAAGTATGGGTCTGTAAGGCAGGTGGTAGCTTAATGCAGGTCAACAGTAATCTAGAAAGCTCATGCATTACGTTTGCCCTGCATTAAGCAACCACCTGCTTTTGAAACTGCTATGTTCAATAAATGGGTGGTCGCTTAAGAGAGGTTGTACTGTATAAGGACAAAACTAGGACATACTCCATACTTAGTGTTTTGCCACATGTAGGCTTTCGAAGATAGACAGGGGTTTTTAATAATCCCAGAACTAATATCTTGATATATTCCTGTCATAATTATTTATGTGTCTATTGCGTTCGCATTTCTTCCATGTGATCTAAAGCACGATAGTTTGTGCTTTACTACCCAACAGTAATATAACTGAAGGATTCTTGGACACTCGGGGAAATCTAAATTTGCCAATTTATTCCTTCGCAATTGAATACACTTCAATTTTCCCCAGTTTATCAACAAATTCACTGGCACTTTCTGCACGGATTTGAATAATTTTCGTCAAACATTTCAATCGAATTGAAAACCAAGCACAATGCAGGTTGAACATAGAAAATACGCATCGATTTCTGCACATATAAATCTCATGCCTTTCCGTACTAGGGAAAACATAAATAATAACCAAAGCCCACGTCAAATCAGAATGGCGAATGTCTAACGTAGCTTTCGAGCGAATTTATTTTGTGACCTGTGTTGATTGTTACAAATTTTGATACTTCCATCTTTTACTCATTTGCTAACAGGGTTGATCCAGATTAGGCATCTCCTGTACTTGAGTATAGCTGTATGGGACAACGGACTTATATCAATGCAATTTGATAGTTAGCGTCTGGTTTGCAGGTCCCATTGTCACTGAAAGACTACACATTGTTGATTTATGTAGCCCTGTACACGTTGATTGTTAATGTAAGAAACCGTGACATCGTGATTATTAGTTCGATCAAGTTTAATAATGACATATGAACATATGGCAGTTGGGTTCACGCAGAAACTGTAAAATCAAATCCATGTTATACAATAAGCAAACAGAGCAGACCCTGATCATACGGCTCCTACAGGATCCGTCTGAACTTGGTCTACTCTGTCTGTAAAAGGTGTGAAAGTGTGTTTCTATCAAGTAAAAGGTTCATCCAAATGAATCTTTGATTGCTGCATAGCGGTCTCAGGATTGAAACTCCGTGTATATTTTAAATGGACTTTAAAGTGTTTAAATCGTTAGGTTTATTTAAATACTCGCGTATTTCTGTTCTGATATTTTACGGATGATCATATATCTATACTGGTTATCTTTGAACTAATAACGGAATTATATTTATATTATAATAGAGTCTCTCCAACGCGACCATGTGATTTAGAACACTAAAACACTGCAAAAGTAAGTGGTTGTTTAACTCATTTTCTCCTAGGCTATATTTAGACCCAACCCCTTTTAATGTATCTACCGAAAAGGAGCATTAACAAGAGAAAGGGAAGAAAATAGAGTATTGTAGTTTGAAACCATTGTGATAAATAGAGCTTTTGCTCCTATAGGAGCAAATGCTCTATTTATCACACTGGTTTCATAAAGTGACTTTTATAGATGCGCAAACATGCGTCATTAGGGGATTTAATGTGGAACAAAGGTGAAACGATAGGAGATATTCCAGATTATCCATTGGAGAAAATGCTCTGTCTGTCAAAATGGTTTCAAAACTACCCAATTATACAAATTTCCTTCTCTTTAGTAAATACTCCTTTTCAGTAGATTCATTTAAAGAGGTATTGACTCAAAAGGCCCATGAGGGAATGGGTTAAACATGAATTATATCAATTTATATTTATAATAGATTGGATAAAGTAGACGGTGACACAGCTGAAATATAGCATCATTGCATCTCTAAATTTATACTGGGTGAATATTGGAGATATGGATTTGAGTATCTGTGATTAGGAAATATTTAACATGAAGATCAATTGAGAAATATGTTCATGCTATACTTCTAATATTGTAGAACTACACAGGATCTATACGAATCGGTTAATAAAAATATTCTAACCTCGACTGCTGGATCGCATCATGTACATAAACATGAAGAGTATTACGTGTGTAAAAAACAAACGTTGACTTAAAGAATAGCATTTTAATGGATGATTCGTTTTTTCTCGGGATACTAAAAACCGAGGCAATGACAGAAACCAGATGCAACGCAGTTTGAGTTAAAACGAATTCATCGCACCGAACATATCCTGCTTTAGCTCAAAATGGCAATTAGGACAACAATAGTGCATAATCGTCACTCATTGACAACAAAGCAGTCGTGATACAACTTCAACAAATGCGGATTCATTGAGTGCAGTATCCTCTGCCTTAGCTACAATATGATGATTAACTCTTTCCCCAGTGAATATTAGTTTGAGACAGAATTACTATGGCTAAGAATTGACAACATTTTAATAATTACACATTACATGTAACAATGACATTTGGCTGTGAAATAACCACCAGAATCAGGTCTTTATCATTCCATAAAAAAGAGCAGAGCCTGATCAGAAAGCTCTGACAGGAGCTGTCTGATCTGGGTCTACTTTGTTTGCAAATGCATTCAACGGGTTTATATGAAGGAAAGGGTTAATGACAATAGTTATGCATAATTAGTAATGACAATATTAGGACACAGTTTTCACTAAAGGTACATGCCGAAACATGGCGAAACTAAGTACAGTAACACCCCTCTAAACAGGACGTACATTTAATATAAATATCAGCCTTGGAGACAGGTGGAAGCTTAACGCACGGTGAAACGCATGCAGAAAGCTCACTGAGGAGCTTTCTGCATCAGTTTCACTGTGCATTAAACAACCACCTGCGTAAAAGTATCTAAATTCTTCTCTTCTAGAATTCCGATTTAGAGGGGTTTATTGTATTAGTGAACAAAGTCGAATTCTTTATTTGTTTTCATTCTTTCTATCGCAATGAGAGAGAGAGACAGTGAGAGAGAGAGAGAGTCTTAGAAACCCGGGTGCGATGTCCTATTCTTAATACGGATAGTATTTCTCTGGTTCTTTTAGATGCCCAGTAGTGTAAAGCACTAATGCATCGGACTTGGGTTTATAAATCTTGAGGACATGGCCTTGGGGTCAACCCCAATGAACGTTCATGTTAGAAATAACGAGATCGTGAATATCAAATTGATGTTATGGTAGATTAGAACATGTATAAAGCGACCATCAAAAAGAAGTATAATTATGGGTCTGTATGGCAGGTGGTAGCTTAATGCAGGTCAAATAAACCAAAAAAACCCTATAGGAGCTTTCTGCGTTACATTGTCGCTGCATTAAGCAACCACCTGTTTTAAGATGCACATGTTCAATCAATTCAAAGTCGCTTGCGACAGGTTAAACTGTATATGAGTAAGGCAATGTTTGTTCCATGTAGGAACTGCACAATCAGGGTCCATGCTTATAAAGCTTTTTAGTAGAGTCTGAGTTTGTTCTCAAGCTTTTGATTGGTCAGATTTGAGCCATAGGATACATATCTATATTACTACTCCATAAGCAAATCGGGCAAACCCCGACAATCGTTTGATCTGGATCTATTTTCACCGGAAAGACGTGCTAAATTGTAGACGTATCCGTTTCAGTGCGGGAGACGGGTCTTGAAGTATGCCCTTTGCAACATGGTTTTGAACAGGAGCCTTCTCATCTGGATATTACATACTGTAACATGCCGGGTAAAGGTACAGGTACTGGGTGAAAAACAGTAAGCGGTTCGGATAGCTCAGTCGGTAGAGAGGTCCCGGGTTCAAGCCTCGGTCTGGCTGCATGTTTTTTCACCAGTCCTGTTACAAAACAAACGCCTGAATATTGACGGTAGGTTTGACCTGATTCAATGTTAGAATAGTCCATTTAAGTGGAAAGGGTAAGAGGTAAAATGGTAAATTTGAAAATATTCGTGTACATGATTGGATGATATGCAGCGTTTGTCTTTATGGGGTGTACCTTGTTTGAAATGCAGTAGTGATGACATGGGTATGGTATTCTATTGACACCGAGTGCGATATAGTAGGGGCTAACATTATTGTTAACCCTTTCCCTGTTCTATATTTAGACCAAATTTCAATACCTACTGAATATTCATTAACAAAATAGGTATAACGAAATATTGAAGGCGGAACATTGTAGACATTTTAGAAAGTAAAGAAACATATCTATCAAATTCTATTAGCAAACAGAGCAGATCCTGATCAGACGGTTCCTCTAGGAGACGTCTGATCTGGGTCTACTCTGTTTGCAAATGCGTGAAAACACGTTTATATGAGGGAAAGGGTTAATATGAAGTCGAATTAGTTAAGTGAAAATAATGTTTGTGGTCGTCGTCAATTATCACTGGATATTGTTTTAATATTCAATAAATCAAACTATTCATGAGAGACACAATAAGGTTTCATGATATATTTCCCACGCTATCATATTTATGTGTCTGTGGCTTTGTCTTTCTATAAACTGATCTAAAACACAATATTCGGATGCTATATGACATTCTCCAACCAGTAAATAAAGATTCTTAGACTCTCGGGGAAAACTACATTTGCCAATAAATTTCCTTTGAAATTGGATAAACCTCACGTGTCTGCAGTTTATTAACAAATTTGATAGTTTGCAATTTCCACAGCAGACATGTACAATTGCCATCAATATCTGGAATATATCGGATTGAGTACCATGTGAAATATAGGTTGTGGTTTTACACAATAAATCTATTTTGTTTCTGTAACAGCGGCAACTATAAAATATAACCAAACCTACTTTTCATCAGAATGGCGAATTGCTAGTGATCCATCGACATTATTGTGTCGCTTAATCATTTGCTAAGCACTTTCTTGGAGTCATAAGCGAACAGATTGGGTCCAGATAAGACGACAAGTAACTCTTGCTTCATCAGAATCAAAACTGACTGACACTCAGTCAAAGTTTCTCAAAAAGATTGAATGAATCGGAAGAAAGCAAACAATTCAACAAATAAGAATTTAATCAGACAACACTTTGCTGCAGGCTAATGCTTAAGACGATATATAAATATTGACCTGCGCAGACAGAGTTCACGATTGCGAGACATGCATGTAATATTACAATAAGGATCCACTACGGCCTTTGCATGAAAGAATTATTCCGATCGATAGAATTTACTTGAAGAATGACAGACATAATGATATTCATATTTTGAAATGTATTTTAGAGTGGCGTATTTCACCTTTACCTCATACAAACGTTTTATTATGCGATTACAAAAATAATAGACGCGGAATTCTAAAAGAACCTTTTGATCTGAGTCTGCTCTGTTTTCAGTTTGTACTATATATAGATCTGACTCAACAGTTTATGCGTGTATCAAAACAAAATCACGTAAATTTACACTCCTCCCACTGACCACCCTTGAATTGCAAACAGCAGCTTGGATCCAGATGAGACGCCGAGTAACACGGTGTCTTATCAAAATCCTATCTGTTTGACACTTGGTTAATAGCTTACTCAAAAACTGGATTGAATCGGAAGTAGTCATTATTGCACCAGATGTATACAGTAGAACCCCTCTAATGCGACCACATAATGAATAAACATAGGTGTCTATAAGCAGGTGGTTGCTTAATGCTGGACAAAAGTAATGCAGAAAGCTCCTCTACTTTTGTCCTACACTAAGCTACCACCTGCATCTAGCACCAAGAATTATACCTTTCTTAGGTGGTCGCATTAGCGGGGTTTTACTGTATTTGAGACGGATCTAAGGGTGAATATATATCTAAAACCCTAGCACTTCCAAGCGTGTCACGGAACTACCCATTACTTTGTCATGAAACAATGCAGGTGTCCGATAAGACCTCTTATCAGTCTTTCAACACGGTTATCAGTGTGAGTATGGTTAGTGATACGTTTATAGAACCGTCATTGCCTCTTAGCCTTCAGGGCAATAGTTGAAACAAATGCTCGTCCATTTTATATATTAGATACATAATAATCTATATCAGCTCTATACCAAAGTATAACAAGCGTGTCAAACGGTTTGGATCCTGATAAGACGCCGAGTTACTCGGCGTTTTATCTGAATTCTTAGTGTTTACACAGGTAATAGTCTATTTACCCGTGGCATAGTAAAAGGTTAACGTAGATTGAATGGCCTTTTACTCCAGACACATTAAGTACCTCTCCTCAAATTATGCCAGAATAGATGAGCCGCGTCGGTGGAAAAAAGGCATTTCGGATCCTTGAAAAATACGTTGCGCATATCGGCGCTATATACAGTTGCTAAAGTACAATTACATATATCATGTTGATAAACAGTAGGAACCGCTATACGGTATGGTCTGTGACGGCGACTGACTGCCTAGTTATGGTAAAACGGCTTAACCCTTTATTGTCGCCCTGCATAAGCGCGCGACTATATTGGGTTATGATAATGTTTACTCATGGTAGGAGTAGTCATTTCTGAAACGTTGAAGAAATGAAAGTTTACTTGATTGGGCAATGTATATTGCATATACTGGTCGATTAAGAGTATGAATAACATAATTATCATAGGTAATGTAATAAGAATATGTATTTTTGTATTACTGCATTAAGAAATTAATACGTTATTGATATTAGATAGCCGATCCTTCCGAATTTCCGGTGCAACAGTCTTGCCACAAGTGTTTGTGAAAATATTTCAGTAAATGCACATTGCATTTTATTGTCTTGGGTTTAATGCCGATTTAAAGCTAGTTAAGAAATAACGTAAATTTGCTTTTTGAAGTTTGACCCTCTTAAGAGTGTAAATCCTACAAATTACGGTGTATAAATAAATGTTTTAGTTGATTATCGACTTGACTCCAGTCATTTCAACGGGACCGATATGTTCGCACGGAGGTCACTCCATAACGGAGAAGTATTTTGCTTTATAATTTCGAAACAAAAAGAAATAATATGATTTATTGAATATTTCGTGCATTATGTATTTCTAACCAAACTGTAATCAAATTGTTCTTGCTAATTGACTTGCTGTTTAAAATGGCCACATTGAATGGAACGTTAGTCACTAGTTCAACGACTGGTCGAAATTAATCTAAAAATAGAACAAAAATCAAAGTACTGAATATACTCGTCAAGGGCTCGATTATTTTAGACAGATTGGCTTGTGCGTATGAGTTTCCCTTATTGTGTTGCATATTCACGTAAGAAATTATTAAACCATGAATAGTTGTTAGTTGCATTTTTATAATTACATTTGTGGACAGGATTATTTTGGTATTGGTAGAATCTAGAGTCGATCCTATTATAATTTCATAAGCAAATAGAGAAAACCTTGATCAGACGTACGGCTTCTCTAGGAGCTGTCTGATCTGGGTCTACTGTATTTGCAGTGTTCGAACATACTTTTGCATGAGAGAAATGGTTTAGCAAAATAATAGATAGATAGATAGATAGATAGATAGATAGATGGATTAGAAAATAATTTTAAAGGTAACACATATATTGTTCATATTACGTTTCCATGTTTTTATTTTTGATTATTATTATTCACTATTCAGTAATAGGCGACCGTTGATGCTTCGCATCAATAGCTTTTTTGTTCTTCCTGTAGGAGCTGTCTGATCAATGTTCGCTTTGTTTGCTTATGGAATTATATAGATCTGATTTTTGTAGTTCCTGCATTGAGCAAACATTCATGTGTGCATCTACCTTTATAAACAAAAGTCCATTAATATCCATTTCTTATATGTCATTTATTTTTCATGGAGTAAAGGGTTATTTTTTAACATATAGTGAAACACCTCTACTACGACCGCTAGCGTTTGTCTAATTCTGGGTCTTAACCCATTACTTCATACATATGTAGGCTATTTTTAGATACAACGTCTTTGAAAGAATCTACCGAAAAGGAGCTTTAACTAGAGAAAAGGAAAATGGTAGAATTGTGTAGTTTTGAAACCATTGTGATAAATAGTGCATTTGTTCATGTGGAGCAAATTCTCTGTTCATCACAATTGTTTCACAAAGTGATTTTACAGATTCGTCAAAATTCGTCAATATGAGGAAATGGGTTAAAGACCGTTGGCTGCTTAATGCAGGACGAAAGTTATACAAAATACTTTAGGAACCGGCTGATATGGGGCTACTCTGTTTGCGAAGGCATATAAAGGCGTATTTACGGAATAAAATGTTAAGTAATACCCAATTTATTTTATTGGCATATTTCATTATATACAATCTAGTTTGAAGCATAACTTTTCTCAAACACCAATTAGAGAAGGCTTGTTCTTTGACGAAATCACACGTTGTCACAATCATTTTCAATCTCCTTCGTTTATGTGTGGAGTTTGTATTTCGTCTTGTGGTTCATCGCCGTGATTCAATTTAATAACACACTTTGAAACCACACCGTGCCTCTGGGAGGAATTATGTATGAATAATGGCTCCCAATCTAGACGAATTCTTGGTTAAATTTTCTGTAACGATTTTGTGTCTGCGTCGTCTTAGTAAAGATGATTTGGGATTTCTTATTCTTTTAAATTGGATACAATTTAAATGTGTCTCGAACTTGAGAATCGGTTGTCGAAGGTATTTGTGAAAGGCAATTTATCAAAAGTCCACAGAAACGTGTCTTGAATTTTCAGCATAGTACATGTAGAATGTTTCTAGAGAGGTCTAATTATTGATCTGTAATGAAGGTGGTAGCTAATTACAGCTTCTATATGAACTTTCTGCATTACTTTTGCCCTGCATTAAGCAACCACCTGCTGTTTAAGACTCATATGTTCAATAAATGAATGGCCGTTTAGGACAGGTTCTACTGTATACCGTAGACCATCTGTAAAGAGACTGATGATTGTATAAACATGAATGACTTCGACCTGTTACCTCATGAATATGCATGTAAATATACAGTGGAATATCTCTTAAGTGATCACATGATTTATTAACAAATAGGAGAGTGTTACATTTTTATGTAAAGCAGGTGGTTGCAGGACACCATTGCTACAGAAAGATCCTAGAGGAGCTTCATGTATCTCCTTTGTCCTGCATTAAGCTACCTCCTGTGTTGGTGGTCGTATTAGATAGAAAGACCTTACTGTAGTGATTATAAATATTAACACTATTCCTCATATAAACGTGTGTTCACGCGGAGCCGTCTGGTCAGGGTCTGCTCTGTTTGCCAGTAGAATTTTAAAGATCTGTTCATTTAGTTTCTGAAATGGCTACAATGTTCCACCTTCCATATTTTGTTGTAACTATTTTCCATGACTATTCAATAGGGTTTGAAATTTGGAATAAAGATAGAACAGGGAAAGGGTTAATTAGTATATTTCTTTCGAATTGCATTATGAACAATGGGATTTTTAATCATATTGATATTAGTTCCTTAGCAAACACAGTATTCCCAGATCAGTCGATTTCTACAGCAGCCGTTTGATCTGTATGTAAATGCTTTAAGATACATATCTTTAGAGCAAATGGTTCAAATCAGGGATTGTTTAATGCAGGACAACATTATTGCAGACTGTGAGGTATTTGTTTTTCCTAAGGGTTGTCCTTCATTTAGTTACTACATTTGACCCAGAATTGGACATCTTTATGGTGATTGTGTTGGAGAGAATTAACAATATAAAAGTAGTATCGCTCTTGTTGATACCACTTTATTAGTTTAACCTTGAACACACTATGCAAATAGGCTTTTTGCACGTATTGCACGGAACTGTGTCCAATCTATTTTCTAACTGCAACTTATAATTGGTTATTCAAGAAAAAAAATACAATAAGATATCAATCAGTTAGGATCCTAATGACACTTAAAATAACTCGGCACCTCATATGGATACCGAATAAATGTGTCCACAGCAGGGTAAACATCTACCTTTTTAATCGGGGAAACTAGTTTGTTAGCATGCGTAACCAGTGTAGACTCAGATAAGAGAGTTCTCAGAGGAGTCTCGATATGCACTGTTTGTCATTCAAACGTATTTCGCTTCTCGCAGTCATAACCTATGATAATGTATGGAGTCTGTCCTTAAACCACCATCGACCATTCCATTTTGAAAAAGTCAAACGAACGCCTATGTACATGTACATGTTATTCATTAATTTGAAAACGATATATTTTAACCCTTACCTCCATTGATGCGTTTTAACGCATTTGCAAACATATCGGACGTCTCTTGCAAGGTCTGTTCTGTTTGCTTATTGAATAATATAGAACTGATTACGCAGCTGCAAGAATAGCCAAACCTTTCCGTGATTATAAAGCCATTATAAAATTTCATCTTTATCTTACATAGATATTCATGTAGTAAAGTGTTGTTGCTTATTACATGCAACTAATTCATGCATCCAAGCGTTATATGGCCCTACTGGGACAGAACAAATGACACATCTTTATCGATCTAAATGTTGTTATTTGCTTACTCTTCAGGATGGCTCACTGAATACGACGGTGTACAGAACGTTCTCTTGTGATTGAGGACTATTGCAGAGACTGATGTATTGTACAGGACAAATATCTGGCACCTTAACAACGCTGTCAAGCTCCACCACACTGTAAGTCTTGTAACCAACAGCAATAGAACACGCTTAACCCTTTATCCTGTTGATAAACATTCTGTCGGCTCAGACATTGATCTGTTGCAGTTTGTACTTATCTCTGATACATTCAATTTTGACCGAATGTGATACAACATGGATCACATGTTTCCCAGCCTCCGATCTCGATACCAGTATGTTTATATCAGTATGGCACTTAACTCTTAGCCTTCTGTAAAAGCCATTTCTACTCAAACTCTTATTTGCTTCAATCGTTGCATACTCTGGATTCGTTGAATCGTTTGAGAAACTATTGACCGACTGTCAAACAGCTTGGATCATGATGAGACACCGACTTACTCGGTGTCTCATCTGGGTCCAGGCTGGTTGCATGTGCGAGTCCGGTCGCGCTTAGCCGGACACGGATCGGCATAATAAGGGTTAATAATCTAACTCCTCGACCGACTGCAATGATATTGTCAAAGATGACAAAGCCGTGATTGATAACGTCCCTTCACTTCATTTTATCATTTCAATCGGACAAAAAGGCGTCATATTTGATTAAACACCTCCAGAATGGTATTACTTTTCTGGACACATATGATTTCTGTTCAAATATGTCTATAGCCACAAGCTCTATACTTTAGCTCGAATACTTTTGAGAATTGGTATACCTCTAGCTATAAAGAATCGCCCATTAGAAAGTTACAGGAAAGTGTGTCTCGCCGTTTCAGATGATTAGTTACGCATTTGGTAAATGTTGGGAGACGTAGACAATATTGGTGCCAAATCTTTAGCCAATCCCTCTTGTCTTGGAACCTTGGTATTGGTTTAGACTTACAACTTTTTAATTATTCTCATTAATATTCATGTGTATGGAAATAAGGTACATGTAATTCCTAAGTATAGCCTTTAAACAAAAGCACAATGTCTTAGCTTTACATTGGTACCAGTTTTATACAGTTAGCACAAAACATTTCTGTGATATGGAATATTTTTGCAGGTAGGGGCCGACTAACAAAATGCGTGTGAACAGAGTGAAATGATGGGTTACTATGGAAACAGTTAAAACGTTTCTTAGAGTTAATGTTTTGGTCCTAAAATTTGATAATTTGTTATTTGAGGATTTTGTCATAATGTTAAACTGCATTTCAAGTTGTTTTCTGATATTTGTAGGATAATAAGTGAATGGTTTACATTATTTACGTTATTTCTATATTGTTTTTACTATTTTTAATGTTCTCATTAATAATTCATAAGTATGGAAATAAGGTCATTTGAATAAACAAGCTGGAAATAAAAGCACAAAGTCTTATCTCCAATTTTGTACCAGTTTTATAGGTTTAGGACAAAAACTGGCTGTGATATGGACGCTTTTGCAGGTACGGGCCATCATTACGAAAACTGGGGTGTTACCATGGAAACGGTTAAAACGGTACTTAAAAGTAATGCTTTGGTCCTCAAATTGGATATTTTGTTTTCTGGGGGTTTGTCATTATGGTAAACTGACTTTGAAGTTTTTTTTCTGATATTTGTAGGATAAAGAATGAAAGTTTTACGTTATTTCTATACTTTTCTTTTACTATTTTTAATGTTCTCATTAATATTCACGAGTATGCAAATAAAGTAATTGAACAAAACAAGTTGGAAATAAAAGCACAATGTATTACATTCCAGTTGGTACCAGTTTTATAGGTTTATGACAAGAACTGGCTGTGATATGGGCGAATTTGCAGGTATGGGTTATCATTACGAAAAACTGGGGGTGCCATGGAAACGGTTAAAATACACACAGCCTAAACGAATTTAAACTTGAGTACATTCGCGATTCTGATTTAGGAGACTTTTCTGAACATTTCGGTACCCATGAAAAAAGTCTAGTGGTGCATGGCAGACCCCATTGTCTCTCTGAGTAATTTATTCTACGTTTTCTAAGGTAGACACTTCTTTCTTAGCTCTAAAGAGCTAGATTGTTATGATATCTTATAATTAAATATAATGTATAGCTGTGCAGGTAAAATGAACTATCTGCCTAGGGATTAGGTCGGGGCTATTTGTTCTACGTTTTACTACAGCTACTGTTGCTAAACAACCTGGAGCATGTTCGGACGAGAATTCACGTTCTAAATAGTACATTTTGGTTAGCTTCACGTCATTAGGGGCAATGCTACTCGTCATTTAGATTACCATTTGTACGTCAACCTTTTTATCTTTCCCTGTGTATCCTCTAACATGAGGATCAGAATTGACGCTCTTACATGTAGCTGTATGTAGTTAAGGAAACAGTCAATGGTTATTTAGATAGCCATCCTTTCTGTTCCTCCTGCCTAGCTTTCTCTGCGACTACAGAACGTTCTGTACTGTTAACTGAATTAACACGTTCCCTGTTCTATATTTATTCCAAGTTTCAATACCTTCTGAATAGTCATGAACAAAATAACTATAATGAAATATTGAAAATGGAACATTGTAGCCATTTTAGAAGGTAAAGAAACGGTACTATCAAATTCCATTAGCAAACAGAGCGGACCCTGATCTCATCTGGGTCTTCTCTGTTTGCAAATGCGTGAAAAAGGCGTTTATATGAAGGAAAGGGTTAGTGACCACTCTGAGAAAGCCATGTTATACATAATTTTTGTTTTCGTTTGTCGATACACGTTATGGGACAGTATTTATCCCTCTACCAATTATCTGACTCACATTTGCCAGCAGCTTCTATCCAGATGAGAATCGTGTAACTCGGCATTTCATAATAAACACAATTGGTCAATACTTTATCAATTGCTTGGTCGAGTTAAAAGTCGAGTTAAAAGTAGGCAAAATGCGCCACGTCCTAATTTAATACATCCCCTTCTTGTGACGCATTTTTGCGCGCATGTAAAAGTCAAATTTTGAAACCTTTGTGATACATGGATCATTTGCTCCATATGAGCAAATGCTCTATTTATCAGAATGGTTTCAAAACTACACAATTCCAAAATGTTCCTTTTTCTCTAGTAAATGCTGCTTTTCGGTAGATTTATTCAAGGAGGTTTGATGTTAAATAGTCTAGGAGGGAATGAGTTAAAGAGACGTTTGTTTCTTTTACAACGGTGTAAGGGTTAAAAAATAAACACCACTTTGACCGAAAAGCAAGGACTCCTATCAGACTGCTATCAGGCATTATTAGTAAAAACAAATGAGGTGCGAATTTAAACAGACTATAATAACTTAACAGAAGAATTCAGAGGACACATACTTCATCAAATATAATTAGTGTCCGTCCTGGTCGAGTCAATGACTATCTTTGCAAACGGTTTGGATCCAGATGAGATCCCGAGTAGCACGTCTCGTCAGGATCCAAACTGTCTCATACTCTGATTATGCTTGTGAAGTTAACGAACTGATGAAAACGCAATGTTTAATGAATATATTCTAGTACCAAATAATGACATCATGAATAATAATTAGATTATTTTTTATTTTTTATTATGGCACATTCACTCAGGAAATTGGACCATAGCAGAAACTGTATATACTATATCATAAGCAGACACAGGATGCCCTGATCAGACGGCTGCTACAGAACCTGTCTGACCAAGGTCTACTCTGTAAGCTGAGGCGTATAAAGGCGCATTTGTGAGGTGAAGGGTCACGTCAGAAATAGACGGTGTTAATAGCAGGCAAATTGGATATTGAAGCGAAAATGTTATGACGGGACTAAAAGTGAAAGTATAATCACATCAAATATGAGATTTAATTCAATCCAATGTAACTAAACGGGGTTGCGGCAAACATTGCACACTAACGCCCACGTCACAAGCCAAACATACCTTAAAACTTTCCCTATTTAATATATACTCAAAAACTCCTTCACCTCATAAATATTCATTGACAGAATCAATAAAATGGAACATAGACAAGGGAGGATTTGACTGTTGTGGGAACTGCTTTATCCGATCTACATGAACAAACAGAGAAGACCCTGATCAGAGGGCTTCTACGGGAACTGTTAAGCAGTAATAAGTAATAAGTCTTACTAAAATAGCAATAGTTTGTAATAAGAATTTTAAATATAGGGATAAGTTTTAAATACAGGAATACGTTAATGAACGGTTTGTAATCACAATTAAGTGATACATGTAACGTTAATGATTAACATTCTCACATCCATCATGTATTTTATTTTTAGATTTCCTCTTCTTTTCGTTGCATGCACAATGAATGTATGTTTGTATGGTGATGAGCTATTGTGATTAACCCTTTCCCTCATAGGCTCTTTTTAGATCTCACCTCTTTGAACAAATCTACCGAAAAGGAACATTAATTTTTACTAGAGAATAGGACAATTGTAGAATTACATGTATGTATAATTGAAACCATTGTGATAAATAGAGCAGTTGCTCCTATGGAGCGAATGCTCTATTCATCACAATGGTTCCAAAAAGTTACTTTTACAGAGGCGAAGAAATGCGTATTTATGAAGGAAAGTATTAAACTGAATAAAGCAATATACTATTAACATCCGGTTAGCGGTTAATGCTTGGCAAATAGTAAATACTTATAATGTTTATCATTATCTTGTAAATGCCACAAAGCATTATCGAAATCGACTTTCCCATGTTGCTCATACAGATAATAAGTATGTAGGCTTGTCGCTTTGAATTACAAAATCTGTGTAAAGATAACTCAATTTGCCTCAATCCTTGCCCAGGCTACCAATTAAACGATTTAGTATTGGAAGAACCAATCCATTCGCGCAGCAGCGAGACAAAAAGTAGCGACAAACTGCGGGACGGCATTTTGTTTATTTGATTTGTAATCACGGAGCGGGCGTGAAGCTGTTAATACCATTTAAAGCATTTAACACATTTAATTTACCTGGTATAACACAGGGACCTTCTAGCGGTATTTTGAAATATGGTGGTGTCGAATATAGAGCGAATATTGACAGGAGATTACTCTAGAGGACTGCTGAACGCCGTTATAGTCCATTCCGTATTTTAGTGACTAACAGGAGACTTACAACAACATAAAACTGACACCATCTAAACCTAATATGGCCATCTTACACGCACGTGGTCGCATAAATTTTTAATTGAAAATTAGTGCAGTCTGCAAAATGTGTCGTCTATTTCAATATCTATCTTAACCCTTTTACCGCCGATGTCAAATAAATGCACCACGACAAATAGTGCAGTCCCATGTAGATTCTGTACTAAATTGAGATATAGATTTACATACAAAACTACCATGAGAGATGAACATGAAGTTTACTATCGTCATATATTAATCAACCAAGAAAAAGTGCTACCATTATACCAACACGTCTTGAAATACTGTACATTGATGCGTCATAATGAAACATAACCTAACCATTTAAAGTGATAGTCTCTACATGCAGCGTCACATCAGGATCCAAACCGTTTGTTTACTGTGACTGATCTTTTAAACAAAAATAAAAAACAATAAACAAATAACATTGTAGCAGACGACAAAACATGAAGACAATGACATCTGTCAGCGATATACGTAGGGTACAATGAATGGGACACTTTTTATGTTGCACGTATCAATTAAGAAAGGGGGACTGCCACCGTGAAACCCACGACCGTTTGTTTTTATAGGTTGGTATAGAAGGGAAGAAATTAAAGTAACATTTACCCCAGTGTATTGAAACAATTGAAGACAATGACACTCCAGAGAGAGAGAGAGAGAGAGAGAGAGAGAGAGAGAGAGAGAGAGAGAGAGTAAACCGGAAATGATTGTCATCATAGTGAAGCATCATAGTGAAGCAGGCATAGCGGAAATGCTATTGAAACAAGATATGGAAAACGGTTCGAGCTTAACCCTTCTCTTGCTGAATTTTAAAATACATTTCTTTACCCATGCTCTGTTGTATAATTACATATATATTCACTGTGTACAAGTATTTCTCTGTGCAATCACTGCTGTGGAGTACACCGGTTGCACAATCAACTTGTAAATAGTGCAGACCCTGATGAGACAGCTCCTATAGGAGCTGTCTCATCTGGGTCTTCACTATTTACTGGTTTGTATATTGACGCGATTAGCAAGCGAAGGGTTAACTGAGACTCCTAGTTACCCAGTGCCTCGTATATAATTATGTACAGTAAAAACTCGATACTACGAACACTAAAATACGTAACATTATTGATTTTAACACCGGTGGCAGCTTAATGCTGGGTGAAAGACATGAAGAAAGTTCCTAGAGGGACTTTCTGCATGACGTCCAGTATGCATTAAGCAGCCACCTGCCTACAAAGAAATACATTTTCATTACTAAACTGTCATAGTATCAAGTTGTTACTGTATATTGAAACTTAAAAGAAAATGAAAGACCTTCATAATTTCGCCCGTAGCATGTTAGTGTGTAATGGTCGTCTGAGAGCGTTAAGCTATCTTGTGCTGATGCAGGTGTCTCCTGTGTGACCATGGATAATTAGTTAATTGTTAATTATATTACATGTTGGTACTAACTGCTCCAATATAAAAGACGTTAAATATTAATTTATGTTTAAAGCAGATACTGGTACTATTTTTGAAGATTTAAGTAAATTGAATTGAATTTTATAGATAGTAGCAGAAAGACAAGCTGTATAGAATTATAAATTAAGAAACTAGTTTGGCTGTGCCCATAGATAAAAGAACCGGCTATTTGAATATGTGAATGAATGTGAAGTAGGCAAATGCTTGAATTAACTGATACACTATTTTTTGTATTATATTGGAGAGATATATGGTGATAAAAAGGATTAATTTAGCAATTTGATAAATATGCTGGTCCGTTAGAATTACTGCAACTAAGCTGAATTGTGTTTCAAACATTATCGCCTAGATATTTCAATGTTTAGTGAAATGGTCGGATTTCTGATGGTACTGGCTTTTTGAATGAAGTAAGTAAACGCTTTACATGTAGTTTCAGTCATAATTTTTGCAGTATTAAAATGCGATTCTATTGTTTGAAAATTGACAAATAATCAAAAGGACAGACTGTATTTGACTGTGGATGTGTATATATGACGGAACTAGTTATTTGAGTGTGGAAAGTAATTCTGGATAAAATGTTTATGATGTGATCTATATTGATACATCTAACACTCCTAGAGCAATTAGAATTGAACTTCATTCATTTCAGAACGTGTGTTACTAGCTAAACCATAGTCTATAAAATACACCGTAAGGCACGTGTACTTAAAGTTTAATAAGAGGTCTCTTTGACATAACATAATGTATCCATTAACGAATGTATTGATGAAGAAATGATGTTAACTCAGATTTTTGTCTATTACATCATTCTATTATATTCCTATATGTTGAAGTTGTGGACCAGATAGCAAAGTTTAACACTGAATGCTAATTAAGTCGAGTGCACCTGAATAAGGGTTATGTTGAAACGAAAAAAACAACGTCAATTTAGTCCACGCGTATCATGATAAATATTACGGGCTATATTCAAGCAAATGTCAATTTAGTCGCGAGTATCAAGATAAGGTTATGTTAAAACAAATGTCAATTAAGTCACGAGTATTAAGACGAGACTACATTAAATTAAAATAAATGCCAATTAAGTCGCGAGTACATGGATCTTCACTTTTTGCAAATGACAGTACATGCGTTTCCCGGGTTGAAAGAGTTAATTTATTTGAAAACCAAACACTGGTAACAACGTAAGAGTATTTCGACCCTTATTATTTTGCAAATTAGCTCATGTGCCTTTTATCATGAATTGATATTCTATTAGAGTATTACCTATTAGTTGCTACACATCGAGCTTCAATATTTAATAATCTGAAAGAGGGAAGTAATGTTTAGCACTCTACTGGCGTATTGGTGTTAACCTTTCGTCAGCTCATCAGGACACATACTGTTTAAACTCTGACACTGGTTTTTGTTTCAAACATGTACATTTGAGTATGAACTATAGACTAAAAGCAAATGTCTGATTGCGTACTAAAGTATATAAACAAAGATCTTTAATCTGTACTATAGAATATAAGTGAACATCTGATTATATACTGTATAATAGAATAATACACCTGATTATGTTCTATACAATATAAGAAAATATCGTATTCTATATCATAACAATAAGCAAATATACTATATAATCTAAGCAAACATTTGATTACCTACTGTATAATATAATAATGCACATGATTATGTACTATAGAATATAAGAAAAAAGTATCATATTCTGTGTCATAACAAATCACCTTCATCTTACAAACATAATTATTTTAAACCAAATCCTACCAACTGGGGTCCCTTTGGAGCCCAGACCTAAACCACTGTACCGAAGCCAGAGGGACTAAAAACCAAACACAAGTAATTGTATGAATTCTTAAATTGAAGCCAATCACAACATATGAACAGGTAAATCAGATACTGTGGGTAGTGTAAGATCTCTCCTGGTCTAAAGTATCGCCAGAACATGACAAAATATAGATGAAAATACCAAAACATGTCCATGTATACACCCGTATTATCTACATATTTTTCATAAATCAAGTCTGTTTGACTTCACCTGATTAGTATTACACTTCGCAGCAGTCCATACTAGGTGTATTTGTTTATGTGGCAAAGTTATACAAGCAGTGTTCGCAGAGTGCTTGCTGGATGCTATGCGCAGGGCAAACTGGGCGTCTACATGTGTCGCACGTCATCCGAACCTTCCTGTCGCTAGTGCGGGGACAAAAGACACACCTCGTAGTTTTGGAGTCACATTGAAGTTTGTCCAGGATGAGCAGGTGCATCTGCTTGTACACCAACCATCTACATAATTATCATGATTGGTATCAAGAGTTACTGCTGATGCTGCCCGTCGCTGTATCTAAGACACATCCAAGGCATCTCCAAGGTCCCGAAGGAAGATACGTCTGCGACGCCTACAGTTACTGCTTTTTCAATCTGGAAATTTGACAACCCAGACTATTTAAGCTGCCACAGCTGTCAGTGGTTTACCTTTCTTCGTGCCGTGTACTTGATTGAGAGGCGGTCAGCACCACTCTTAGTCGCATTGTAGAGCAGATTTTTGATTTCCGGCTCTCACCTTCAACGTTGGAGCAATGATGCATGGATGATAATGCTTGCACACACTTGTTCTGCTTTGGCATGTATGACACGAGAGTCACATGGTCTTTGACTGCAAAAATGGATCGGTACTGTTGCTGCTGGCGTTCACTGGCCTCATATTATCTGGAATATTGGAGCGAAATGTACCAACATATGTGAGTCCGCTTTGTAGAAGTGCCTGGACTAATGGAATAGTGGTGAAAAAGTTTCGACAACTTCTGTACCAAGGCGAATTCAATTTGATTTACAACACGAGCGCCTTGTCCTACCTTGCGCTGTTCAACAGGCTAGTGACCAAGGTAAACTTCACCATTCAGTGGATAGCTGGTGTCAGCATTACAACACCATCAGATCTTAATACCATATTTTGCCAGTTACAATGTGTCAATCTTCCTCACCAGTAGCCCCGCCCGATTGAGGCTGTACCTGTGCCTCAACTACGCCAATATCACTGAGGTCTGATGGTCCCCTCAACTGCCTGCTGAATCTAAATATTCTATTTCTAATTCATTATTGTCTTGTAATATGGCCCTCAGAGTTGGAAAAGTTGTATACCGTCTTAAAGGCGTCTTTTCTAGATGATGCAGCCATGTCTTGTATTAAACAGATTTGAAATGAAGGTCAAACTTTTACACTGGATTTTTTGGGTCCGATCGGAACCCAGACCACTTTGGTTTTAAATTCTGCTAAAAACCGGCGGTACCGTATCAGTAAACCCATTTCTGTGAAGAAACCATGTGTATTGACAACGTCATAAAACTTCATGAGTTATGAATCAGTACTTTGAAAGTGGAAGACATGGAATTATAACGGCCTTAGATACAATAAACGAATTCGGAAATTACCCTAGGTTTAAACTAAATAAAAATAAACCAGAAGGAATGTGGATTGGATATAACAACTTGTAGAAAGAAACCGTAGGAGATATATTATGGCCAGATCGTCCTACTAAAGTTTTAAGGGTATATTTTGGACACAATAAGGACGAATGTATCAATCTGAATTGGGAATAAAAACTCTTAACTTGTAAAAACATAGCTGAAAACTGGAGTAAACGTAGGTTGACATTTTATGGAAAGATACAAATAATAAAAACACTGCTATTGCCAACATTTACATACCTATTTAATAACCTTACAGTACCTCGACCGATCTCAAAAAAGATAAATAATATCCAGAATTAGTTTCCACACTCAAATAACTTCTTATGGGGCGGTAAACGTGAAACAATAAAACCAACAACACTCATAGGGAGTACGTCACAAGGGGGGGGGGATTGAAATAATTGATGTAGAAACACATATTCCTACAATAAAACAAAAATGGATAAAATAGCTTATATCGGATGATGATGCCAATTGGAAATAAATACCTTTTGGAAAAAAACTTTCTAATATTTTACACTAACATAGCCAGCATGAAAGGTATCAATACAAATAATCTTCCCGACTTTTATAACAATCTGCTAGAAAACTGGATCAGGACAAATAACTTTAAGGAAAAACCTATTATAACATTTAACGAGGTAAGAAAGGAAATCATATGGGGAAATAAATTCATAAACATTAACGGTAAATGCCTTATGTTCACAAGCTGTAAAAACTTCAGATTTGATTTTTATCAATGACATTATCAACGAAAAGAAGGATTCATTTTAGGAAAACTCTTTGACAAAAGAAACTGGATACATGAATTTGAAAAAATTATTAAAGCAATTCCGAAAAGGTGGAAACGTTTAATGAAAACGGAAACTTCTTGTAAAACTAGAATTAAAACATCTTTAGCAAAAAAAGTACACAACAAAAGCAATAACTTTCGAAAGTAATAATAAAACAATATATCAACAACTACTCTCCAAACAATTTCATACTCCTATTATACATAGGTTTTGGAATGTCAAATTGGACTCTAATTAGCCTGGTCTGAAATATCCAAATTTATTGATATTTGATAACAGACAAAAACAATAAAAATGCAAACCAATTAACAACATATTTCCAACAAGAACATTAAGATACAAATGGAAAACGGAGAACTCTTTAACGTCGTGTCTTACTACTATCAAACAATATGTTAAACGTTACTGTGATAAAATATATGACAATTCTGGTATTACTGTTTTTTTGGTCCATAAAAAATTCAAATGATATTTTAACTAAACTTGAAAATGAACAGTAAAACATTTCGTGATTGAACTCTTACGATTTCTCTACACTCTATACTACTCCACGGCACCATCTTATAAAGGATAAACTGATTAAATTGATAGAAAAAACCTTTGCCAGAGAAAATAAAATGTTCCTTGCTTGTAATGTTCAACGTTCATTCTTTTCTAATTCTCAAGTTGGAAATTACACAATGTGGACGTGCCTTGATGTTTGTAGATCTTTAACATTTCTTTTAGATAACATATTTGTGCGCTATGGGGATACCATATATCGTCAAGTTATTGGTATACCTATGGGAACAAATTGTGCCCCTCTTGTTGCAGATATCATAAAATTCGGAAAGCTTTTTCAAAATTCTATTATCGAAATTTACCCCTCATTAGTAAATATAACTGCAATTTACGGACGTTACTGCAACAAGGTATTTCTCATCCAGATTTCTATGGTAATGTTATCTACAAACTTAGGAAAATTCATGGTCATATCCATTTTCACGATTTGTTTATTAAACGCATTAAAACTTTTAGGAAGAAAGGTTATGACCCTATTATATTGCAACACACTGCATGTTTGGTTATCGACCCCTTTACAGTCGGTCGCTACGCTTTCCTCTTTGCTTGCACGATGACAGGCCGAGGGTAGTACTCTATGATGGTATACTCTTAAACCCAGAAATGGGATGAGCTTACCAGACCCATGTATTACCTTTTCTCTGTCGTGCCCTTAACGGCTCTGTCTTCAGCCAAGTCATTGAGCACATATTTGACGGACTTTCACAGTTGTTGTGCTATGTTTTACATTTTGTACTGTGATTACTGTCTTCTATGTTGTGGGGAAGTCCGGCGGGGATACCTTTATTTACAATGTTTGTTTAGCTAGGGTGACTTTGAGATAAGTGTGAGGTTAGGACGTCCGTAAACCGGTTTAAACCCCCCTACTGACCATGCCAAGGCGGTTCTGTCTTTGTCACCCATACTTTTGTTTGTCTTGTTTCATTGTGCTTGTGTTTTGTTCATGTTTGTCTCTGGTGTTCGTGTATTTGTTGGTGTTTTCTGTGTTCTTCTCGTGTGTGTGCGTGTGTTTGGTTGTGTGTGTGTGACATGCTGTCTATTGATGTGTTGGTGGTGATTGCGTCTTATATGTGACTTTCTACTGTATGTGTGTGTATGAGTATAAATGGAAAATTAGTCAAACAGGGAGAGCCACACACGAAATGACACCGCACCAAACACCATCTAACAAGAAACGGTAAAGCCACAAGACAAAACATAACAGGACGCATATCAAGACGAAACACATTAAACATTAAGCATATTAATCAACAAAATAGACCGTAGGCTGAAAGCAGGAGTGCCGCCTTGGAACGGCCAGCAGCCAAAAACAATAAAAAAGGGCTACTGGGGGACTTAAACCTGGTTTACGGGTACCCAACCTCGTCCTTATCCCACTTTCACCAAAGTCAAAATGTAAATAAAATTCCCACTCCAGACAACACCACAACATGCATAACGATGTATGCCAAAATGAAAATGATTTGAAAATGAACGCTATTAGAAGTAAACAAGCGACGTCATCATGTAAATGACGTCATAATTTAAAAGTACGGGAAAACTATTTGAAACACTTCTACACCGACATTTAAAAGATCAATCGCAAGAAAATACACTTACTAGTGGATATTAATCATACACAACTGTTTTGTTTGAAAAAGAATAAACTTGACATCGTAGGCATGTACTCGATGACTATTCAGGTCAGAGCAGCTGTGGAGTAGTCATTTGGGGTACGACAGAACTGGCAAAATACAAATATCTAATTTCCTCCCTCCGTAAACGGGTTTCAGAGGGAATCTTCATAGAGTATTAAGCCTTTTCCGTCGTCGCACAAGCAAAGAGGAAAGCATAATGACCAACGGTAAAGGGGTCGATCACCAAGCATGTAGTGTGCTGCAATATAGAGGGGTCATATCCCTTTTTATTGAATTGTTTTATACGTTTGACAAACAAAGTATCAAAATATGTGTGTCCAATAATTTTTCGAAGTTTGTAAATGACATCACCGTAAAACTCCGGATGTGAAATACCTAACTTTAGAAAAGTACGTAAATTACAATTGTATTTGCTGATGAGTAGAATATTACGGTGGTAAAATTTTGAAAATGTTTTATGAAGTTTATCATATCTGTAGCCCTGTTTTAGTAGTTTTTCAGTGATAATAAGGTTACGATTGTTAAAATCATCAACAGAGGAACAAGCTCTAGCAAAACGAATAAGCTGAGAAATGTATACACCGTAACATGTAGCTCGGGGAACATCCCCATCCAAATGAGGATAGTTAACTATTTTAAAATTAAAGTCATCCCTTTTGTCATAAATTCCAGAAGAAATTGTTCCATTGTTTATAGATAAATTTAAATCTAAAAAGGATGCAGATATGTCAGAACTATTTGCTTTATTAAGCTTGAGCTCCCTAGGGTAAATTGAGGTTATCATAGAATCAAAGTATGGGTTATCAATATTAAAAATGTCGTCTAAATAACGTGCTGTATTGTTAAAGGCATTGATGACATCCGCCTGTGAATCGCTGTTAAGGTTAAGCATAAAATCCCGTTCATAACAAAACAAAAACAAGTCTGCAATTAAAGGAGCACAATTGGTTCCCATGGGAATACCAATAACCTGGCGATAAACAGAATTACCAAAACGAACAAATATATTGTCTAACAGAAACGTAATAGCGTCACAAAGATCTAAACATGTCCATGAGGTATATTTATTTGTAACGTCATTGGTAAAGAACGCATGTCTAGAATTACAGGCAATAAATGATACTTTTTCTCTGGCAAATGTTTTATTTATAAGATTAGTAAGTTTGATCTTAATTAGATCGTGTGGTAATGTGGTATAAAGTGTAGAAAAATCATAAGTGCTTATAGTGTTAGCTTGGTGTTGCTTGATTTTTAATTTAGTTAAAACCTCATAAATTGGTATGCTTTCTGTAGGTGTTTTGGTGATGGTGGCGTTTTGTGTGTGGCTTTACCTGCTTGACGTTATTTTTTTTTCATCTCAAAACTGCCTAATATGCAATGAAATCGAATATTATGAACATATAATCATTATCTGCTCGAAATTACAATTATTGTGCGGGTAAATCTCGTTGCTGTTTAAAACATGCGGTATAGAAAACAACATAAATAATCTTAAAACACTTAGGATAGGATATAAGATTACAAATACAGAATTTGTTTATTTTAATATAACACTAACAATAGTATTCTTTAGTATAATATACAAGTTTCTTAGTGAAAATTGGATGCTTCATGTTGATATTTACAAAGTGTGTGTTCACGAAATACAAATACTACTACACTACTACAGAACAAATGTATACATGTATGGAATCCCTTTATATCAAGGGTTAATCAAGTAATGAATAACGAATAACTGCTTTATAATAATATTATACCTATAGTGATAATTATAAGAAATAAGAAGTAACTGATTGTTTTTTTCTGTTTTGCCGGCATTATCACCCGAACACATGATATTAACTATTTTATACTTTCAGTAAATGATATAGTTTATATGAGATAAGAGCAGTGATCAATACGACTGGTATTGTGGTTATAAAACAAACAACAACGTGTTTCTCTATTCTCGTATTATCACATTATGAGTGTGTATATATATAAATAGATACTATACTGAATAAAAGTCTAGGCTTCACAAAAAAAGAAAACTTTGCAAGTGGCTTCATAAAAATAGTGGGTAGGAAGGATAAGTAAATATACTATATAATATAAGCAATTATTGTACTACATACTAATATCATTGAAATATATTTGCTTGATGTATATAATAATTTAGGAAAATTATTGAATTGATATTCGTAATGAATGAGGTTTGTCACAAGAATTGTCCCTCAAACGGATAAACATTCAATTAAGAGTCATCTGTAAAATAATTTAGCACGCGTTTCCTGCCTGACTCGCATTTGCAAACAGTTTTGCGAGTTACGTCTCATCAGAATCCAATCTGATTACAGTCGGTCAATAGCTTCTTAACTCTTCGAACGCTAGCGGCGAAACTGTGATTACCTATGAAAACAGTTTGGATTCAGATGAGACGCCGCATAATGCGGCGTCTCATCAGGATTCAATCTGTTTGTCATCTTGACCATATTTTTGCAAAAAAAATGAGAGAACGTTTATTTTAAGAATTGAAGCAGACGGCAATTGTTGCAGACGAAACATTACTTAGCGTGCAAGGAGTTAAAAGCTTGATCGAATCTGAAGATGTCAAAATTGTACCAGATCGAAATTGAAGGAGACATTTTTTTCTGCACAGCGGGGATATATGTGTGAACATTAGCCTACATTGCTCATAGTGAAACAACTTTGTGTCAGTGTCCTGTACTTACACCAGATATTCTGTCATTTTTCGAGATCGGTAAAACAATTTCAAGTTAAATAGCAGGTTACTCGAAACAATTCCAGTTAAGATAGCTATTAACTGGGAAACTCTAGTAGGGAATTAGGCTCAATGATATATCTAGACATATCTTGTGCAGTTCAAGGCACTAACAAGCAAATTTTAAACTCGTTATCTGAATTTAATGAGGGAAATCGAGTTTTATTTGGCAGCTATTTATGTTGCATACGAGTATTCGCTAACATTGATACTAACTCTCTGCGAATACTATTTGATTAAGTGGTGATTGAAATATGCCAGAATAAACTTCTTTGATTTAATGACTTGAGAGGTAAATAAGTTAATGCTATATACATTTTACGCGAGTAAGAACGCGAATAAGCTAAAGGTTCAGCAGTGTTTGCAGGGATTATTTCACTTGTTGAGTGTAATAGGCTGGTCAAAGCAGTGTTGTTTAACCAGTTCCGCCTTGAATGCATGGACACTCACAGACTGAATCTTTATAATAACGCGTCCAACAAGAACATTATGGCTGTAGTTGAAACTTCAGACTCTAGTGTATCATTCCTTCAGCACAAGTAACAGATCCTGATTGCACAGCTCCTATATTGGGTCGACTCTACACTTTTTACAAAGATGTTTTTCAAGTAATTTGTTGAGACACCATAGCTTATCGAAGCACATTTAATATGTCGAGTTTATCACTTTACTCAATAATTGCGTCCTTGTTACGCTTTTGCAGATACAGTTGACCGAGAATAGACGTATTCTATAGGAGCCGTCTGATCAGGGTCTGCTCTATTTGCTTATGTTATAATAAAGATCTGATTCCACAGTTTCTGCTTTAGCTAAACTTTTATTTGTTAACAGGCAATCTTCAAAATTCATCTAGTTTATATCTATGATGCCATCACTCCATGTATCAATATAAATGCGTAAGACAATGATGTTCTAATTTTAGCAGGGCTCATTATAATTGATTGCAGATGGTAAACGGAAATCAGCGATTGATCGTCTCCTCGCTCAGCTCTAGGTGTCAATTAGATCAAATTCATATTTCAAAATATTGATTTTTCTCAACATTGCAGCAAATATTATAGTGTCAGGATAATTAATTGCTTCATATATTCCTTATCAAATCATCAGAAAGTTCTTGAAATGATTCAAGACCGATACAATGTTCAGAGTTTTAGAAAAAGAGAGACACTAGCATGTCTTAATATGTATGTTATTTTTCAGTCAAAGCTTGTCTTGTTAGTTATAATTAATATGTCCTTGGAGAGGCAATTCTCATGGTTACCAACAAGATGTCTGGCGGGAAAATATAGAAACTATTAAAAGTTTCTGAATTTTCCTTATATACAGTTGTAAATTTGTATTTAATTGTAACTTATTTACATATTACATATTGTTACACGTATTTAGATGAATGATACATTAATTCAAATTAGATATACAGCAAATATATTACGTTTGATCCATACTATTATGTAAGAGTGTCTGGAGTATACGTACTACTATCACTATCAAAGGCAAGCATGTCTGATGGTTGTCGCCAGTATTAAATTTTAAACCTTTCCCTGTTCTATATTTATTCCAAATTCCAAATACCCACTTAACCCTTCGCTTGCTGAAATTTTAAAAATACATGTCTCCTTCTTTACCCATGCCCTGTTGTATAATTACATATTTCTTCACTGTGTACAAGTATTTCGCTGTGAAATCACTGCTGTGGAGTGCACTGGTTGCACAATCAACTTGTAAATAGTGCAGACCCTGATGAGACAGCTCCTGCAGGAGCTGTCTCATCTGGGTCTTCAATATTTACAGGTACGTATATTGACGTGAATAGCAAGCGAAGGGTTAATATTCATGGATAACATATTTATAATATAGATATGATTCTGCAGGTTCTGCCATGGCTAAATTTCCGGTGTCAAAGAGCTATTGTAGCAAATTCATCTAATTAATATTCATGGCATCATTATTTTTACATGAATATTCATGGAGGAAAGGTTTAAAAGACTACCAACGTTTATGTATTGGGTGGGCGCTTCATAGGGTGTACATTGTATTGTATTTATTCAGAAGAATGGCGAACATTGTCATTTCAAGTAACTGCTGTGGGTTAAAATGTATGTCCCTTGATATAAAAAATAAACGAACACTTGTTTCGATAATACTACCAATTCGAATACCTGAAAATTGCAATACATCAAGTAATCGATGTTTGGGTTAGAGAAAAACGCATAACGCAACGAAATAACGAAATGATATCGATGACCTTTGTCTTTTTGGGAGGTTGTCTTATGTTTTAGCTATATGTTTAGTTTGGTATGTGCATATTTACAATCTCTTAATTTCTTTCTGATGCTTTATAGTCATTTGTATAAAAAGTTTTGACTGAAACAGATATGACTATTACGAATACTTGCATATTAATTTCGTTAAATTCTCCTAAAAGTACCCAGTATATAAACCTCAAATCCCCTAATACTCATAAACACCGACCTACATAAAATCCGTCCTGTTTGAAATTGGCGAAAATGCATTTTAGCCGGTCCCATTGCAATGGAAAGTGTGTAGAGCAAAGACAGTCGTCACGCTGTCACATATCAGAATCAGCAGTTACTGTAATCGACCCCGATACCTCATAGATAATATGCGTATTACACTATTGGTCTACATTTTTTGCAATACAATAAGGCCACTTTTCGAAGAAAATAATTCCTGTATGTGTATTGATTTATTTTGTTTCCTGTCGGGTAGTCTTTGTGACTAGAACTGGATTACATTCCGATATTAATCACTATGTGATGTAATAGATTAATCATGTGGGGTTTACATATAACTAATAGACACACGCGCACAACATTCACACCTCACTCGTTATGTCTACATACAGTAAAACACACTGCAGGCAATAGTGTTCTCAGTACACGGATGTCTTATAGGAACATCTTGTTCTGGCGTATATACTCTATTCTGATTTTATTTAATGGTTAACGTATATCCAGCAGAGTTTGTTTTATCTCTATGGATTTGCCAAAGGCTCTATTTAACACTCTGAATATATCATACGGACGGGCTCCTTCCGCTCAGTTGACAAACATGTTCTTGCGTAGCAGCAGATTGAAGCCTTAAGCAGAATTGATAGTTAATCTAGCTACCATATATTAAGTGAAACTTTCGTAAGTGTGCTGAATGAATTAATGTCATTTTCAGACAGTGAAATATTCCCTTAAGCAATCCTTTTATACCTATCAAAGGCTCATTTACCGAAAAGATAGAATCCGGTAATTAAAACAATATTAGTATACACGTCTGTTTTGGAGCAATTGGTTCAAGAATCACATTGAAATACTTACCAGAATATGTATATGGTCAAATATGTCTGTTGCAACCACCTGAAATAAATATACAATAAAACTTCGATACTACGAACAATACAGTACAAAGTCGATACTACGAACAATACATGTGTAATTCTATTTTTAAGACAGGTGATAGCCTAATGCAGAACGAACGTTATGCTCCTCTAGAAGCTAGTATGTATTGATCAACTATTTCGTTAACACATTACCCCCTAGTGACGCATTTTTGCGCCTCTATAAAATTCCCATTGTGAAACCATTGTGATAAATAGAGCATTTGCTCCTATAGGAGCAAATGCTCTATTTATCACAATGGTTTCAAACTACAAAATTCTAAAATTTTCCTTTTCTCTAGTTATTGTTTCTTTTTGGTAGATTGATTAAAAAAGTTGGGGTCTAAAAATAGCCTAGGAGAGAATGAGTTAATTCTGTTTGTCAATGACTTCACCCATTTGCGACAAATGTACAATGCTCCCTCCCTACAACGGCCCTCTCAATAACGATTCCCTCCTTACAACAACGCATGTCACTGTTTCCGAAACAACAAGGCTCCAGAAACAACTTTTTTCCATCGTATTTTCTTTATGCCTCCATCAAACCCTATGTTGAGACCACTCTTTAGAATCGTCACTTTGTGACGATTCTAAAGAGTGGTCACAACATAGGGTTTGATTGAGGCATAACGGTGTTAGTTCTCGAAATACACCTGATCTGGGGATCTGCTAACAAACTAATTATGTTTGATTTTCCCTCCCTATAACAACTCCCTCTGAACAACACATACAATCTTCGTATCCCAAAGGGTGTCGTTGTAGAGAGGGAGCACTGTAACAGTGTGATCGAACATAGTACGCGCTCTACATCCATGTCATTTATTACCGAAACGCTGTTCAAAGTTTATTTTGTTTTTGGTGATTTCTCACCTTTGAAAACTCTCTGTTACAGAGATATCACACTGTGTGTTCTACAATACAGTAACGCTGTTCAATGTTTCCTTTACTCTTTATGATTTCTCCCATTAGCTAAATGTTACTAACAGATCAAACGTGGATTCGCCGAGATTCTATCTAGAAGCAACATAACTCATTTCTTGTCGCTGATTTGCCACGCACGTTCGTTTCTCAGATCAGTTTTGTGTACTTGCTATAATGATAGCATAGTTGCTGTTTTATTGAATCAGGCAAACTCGTACACTCGCAGCATGCACCAGATTGTACATTTTGTTAATACGGTGTAGACACATTTCAAATGGGAGTTACATGTACTGACCGATCTTTTCCGATCAGAGGCAGGTATTTGTGTCACACACTTGAGTAGAGCTTTATGTTACCTTACTCTTTACTTCATAGAGTGGACTTTTGATGTCATTGTACAAGAGAACCCCCGAATTAAAATACACTTTTGTGATATGTGACATGATGTGTTCCTAAACTCACCAAGAAAATGTTATTAAGCTCGCAAAGGCTCGCTTAATGACATTTTCTAAGGCTCGTTTAGGAACATGTGATCTTAAAAGACAACTAGCAACAGATCCTCTATGTCTTATATGAAACAAGGCATTTCTCAACCAGAATTTTATGGGGATGTTATCTACAAACTTAGGAAAATTCGGGGTCATATCCATTTTCATGATTTGTTTATTAAACGCATTAAAACATTTAAAAAGAAAGGTTATGCTCCTATTATATTGCAACACACTGCATGTTTGGTAATCGACCCTTTTACAGTCGGTAGCTACGCTTCCCTCTTTGCTTGGGCGATGACAGGCCGAGGGTAGTACTCTATGATGGTATACTCTTAAACTTGGATACAGGAGGAGCTTACCAGACTCATGTATTACTTTTTCCCTGTCGTGCCCTTAACGGCTTACCTGCAGGTGCTCTGACTTCAGCAAAGTCATTGAGTACATATTTGACGGATTGTCACAGTTATTATGCTATGTTTTACATGTTGTCCTGTGTTCACCGTCGTCTATGTTGTGGGTAAGTCCAGCGGGGATACCTTTATTTACAATATTTGTAAAGCTAGGGTGACTTTGAGAGAAGTGTGAGGTTAGGACGTCCGTAAACCGGTTTAAACCCCCAGTGGTGTTTTTGCTGCTGACCGTGCCAAGGCGGTACTCTCTTTGTCACCCTTCCTTTTGTTTGCCTTGCGTCTTTGTGCTTGTGGTTTGTTCATGTTGTGGAACGTTTGTCCCTGTTTCTTGTGTGTCTTTTGGTGTTTTCTGTGTTCATTTCGTGTGTGTGTGTGTGCGTTTGGGTGTGTGGTTGTGTGTGTGTGTGTCATGCTGTCTATCGGTGTTTTGGTGGTGGTTGCGTATTGCATGTGGCTTTGCCTGCTTGACTTTACTACTTTTCCATTTGGGCGACGGATCATTGGATATCGTGAAGTACAAAGGCAGTCAATTTAAACTTAGTTAAGCATTCATAATACAGTAAACTCTAACACGACCACTATAAAGACGAATATTTCTTGATTTTGAAACTTGTGGTAACTAATACAGAACAAAAGTTCCGGAACTTAATATAGTCCTACAGTTGCCCTCCACCAAGCAACCATCTGATATTACAGATTCCTGCATTAATAACGTATGTGGCCGCATTACTGAAATGTGACTGTATTTCCAAATGGATAACGGCTGGTTACTCAATTATCAAATGTAGAATAATATTTACAAACCCGATGGGAATGTGTATGAGTATTACCTAATGGAATTAGGCAGTGAACAACATCGTGGTTCTCTCTGCAATTGCATTACGATATATGTATGATGTTGTTCCGACCCTGAGACTAATAGGTCTAAGCATGCATGCCATACACGTGTCTATATTTGACTTTGATAAATCGAAAACCACCAATTTGCCTGAAACTTCACGTCAGTTTCCATCCGATAATATAGGATTTATGCAGACCCTATACATATAAATTTGAAAATGTTCTGTGATGTCAGACAAAAACGTCGGGAAAACGCATTAAAACGCCGAAATATATTTGATTGTCTGGTGGATACATGGTTTATTTATAGATAATCCTTTTCTTTGTGCCAGACGCAAGATGGCGTTATAAAGCTATTGTATTGCTTCAGCTTAAGAATGCTGGGTAAACGTTTCTGCGACAGACAATGCCGTTCGATTCAAGTGTCAAAGCACATGTTTCTTCCAAAGCTACTCAAGTCGTATGTGGAGTGTCAAAGAGTTTGGTTTGGCTCATGGTGAGACGTCGAGTTTCTCGCCGCTCTCATCTGGATCTAATCCAGAGATATTAACAGATTCGTTGTAGCAGGTTAACCAATTCCCACATATTGACGCCTCTAGAGACGTCTTTGTTTTAAATTAATGTGATACGTAGAACATTTGCCCCATATGAGCAAATGCTGTATTTATCACAATGGTTTCAAAACTACACACTTCTAAACATTTCCTTTTCTCTAGTAAATGCTCCTTTTCGGTAGATTTGTTCAAGCAGGTTGGATGTAAATTTAGCTTTTGAGGGAATTGGTTAAAGGTTATATTGCTGCACACCGAGCAACATAGTGTCGATATAACGTATCGAGGGCCTGGTGCAAAGTGAAGGAGTTAGAATAGTTTTGCACCAAGCTCTCGGTATCATCTACATGAATTCTCATTGTTGAAATCTCTTGAATTTCTTTTTAAATACACGGTATCAAACGGTTTTGATCCTGATTAATTGCAGGCAGAAGTGTTCGGAGTCTCATCTGGATTAAGACTATTTGCAAATAAAATCACCATTCACCATTAGCGTACTTAAGGTTAAACAAATGATATGTATCATTGCAGTCGTAATTGAAGTAGATATTGAGTTTCGTAATATTAACTCTTATCCCGCTAACTGCGACTTACGAGGGCTGATTGATAAGTTGTGAGCCTTGTATGGAAGGAGTTTAAGCAGAGATGTCCTTTTTCAGCCCTTCTATCTCTTGACTATTTAATACTGTGTACCCGTGGACAGATATTATTTGGTCAGATTATGTCAAAGAGATACCACTCTAAAGTAAACAAGACAAGTGTCAAAATGTCTTAGAGAGCACTGATTCAATATTTGCATAAGAAATGTCTAGCATACCCTAGGATATCCTTACTGATATGGTAACAACACTAGGGAATGTTGCCACTTCATATGCTACTGTGAAAAGATGGACAGACATTTAAGCGTGATAGGCAGAGCCCTGAGGATGACGCCCGAGAGGCCTATCACCGATGCAACCCAAGAAATGGCTGATAAAGTACATGATATTGTTATGGCGGATAGGCGCGGGACAGAGACATATAGCTAGTACAGTTGGGATTTCACAGGAAAGATTACATTCCAGTCTTACGGAAGATCTTGCAATGAGAAAGCTTTCAGCCCGTTGGGTACTAAGCCTTCTGACAGTTGATCAGAAGCACACCAGGCGGATTTTGTCGGATGTTAATCTGAACCTTCTAAAGACAGATCCTGCTACTTTTTGCATGGGTGTGTGACTATGGATGAAACGTGTGTCCGTCGTTTTACCCAAGAGGTCATACAACAGTCAAAACAATGGAAGCCTCCTGGTTCTTCGCGCCAAAGAAGGCGAAGACTGTTCCATCAGCTCGAAAGGTCATGGCCTCGTTTTCTGGGATGCTGATGGTATTCTAATTGCAAAAGGGGCAAACAAGCAATCATATGCATGACCTCTTAGAAAATATTAATTTCAAGTGCCGCGGAAAACTCAGAAGAGGTGTGTTGTTCACCAGGACAATGTCCCTGTTTACAAGTCTGATATTGTCATGGCTGTCTTTAACGAGTGTGGCTTTGAATTGATTAAGCATAAGCCTAATCCATCTGATATCGCTCCATCAGAATTTAATCTATTTCTTAAATTGAAAAAAGTTCCGCTACCCACTTTCGGTCAGTGTTACATGCAGTGGAGGACTTTCTGAACGGTCATGAAAATGAGTTTAAAAGTGGCATAAATTTGTTTTTTCATATATTATTATCTAAATGTTTTATATGTACTCCCCCGCAGTTAAACGATGCATTTAGGCAAACACGTTACACCTGACAGCATTTGTCGGTAAATATATCAAGATTTAACTAAAATGTGCATAGGCTAGCAGTGTAGACCCAGATACGTAGACTGCTGACAGAACCCTTTGATCAGAGTATGTACTCTTTAACGAACCCATTAATGTCAATGGCATATTCTAGCAAATATTGTGTTGACTGTGCTCCCTCCATAAGAAAAATAGAACAGTTCAAAAGCAATATCTGGACGGGTTTCTTTAAAATAAATTTTGAATAAATGAGTAACTATGCGATAAGGCCTGCATTTTCACCTGATATACTTTGTCGTAGTTTTGAAAAAATTGTTAGCGAGTGTTTCCTATATTGAGTTCATCATATCTGTGTATCAATACGAACAGAAATTAGTTAAGATGAATGAATTTAGAATTCATATAAGTATGATATAGTGATGCTATTTCACTCCACTTACAATAAAACTCTCTACATTGACGGCTCCACATGCGTATAGGTTTAAGCAGTGTGGGTTATTGTAGAATAACAAACTGGGAAGTGTGATCATGGCAGAAACTGTAGATTCAGATATATATTATTTCACAAACACACAACACAGATAGTTGGTTTGGTTTATTAGTTGTTTTAGTTTAAACATATTTATTGCATACAACAGACATGTAGGGGATTGGGCTACAATGTTTGTGCAACATTATCCAATGCCTCCTCCCTAGATATTAACAAAACAGTGGCATGACAATAATAGAGATGAACTTAAGAACATTGGTAAATACGGTATAAATAAGGGATTAAACTGCATATGTACGGAGTAAATAACTAGGTCGTCGCTGTAGAGAGGTTTATTTACGTGTATCAATGATAGTTTGTTTACGTTGAATGGAAACAAATGTAATACAACCCATGACACCATATCAATGAAACCTGAAAGCAATAAAAGATCAGTTACAATCAACACTATCTCATATACCCATTACTTTTTAGAAAATGTTCACCGGTCAATGTGCATACAGCACTATCTCATATACCCATTACTTGTTACAAAATGTTCACCGGTCAATGTGCATACAGCCGAAATATACAAAGTAGATCAAAATACATGCATGTTAAAAAGAAATGCATGTTCGTTTATAAAAAAGATTCCAGATTGAATGCTACAGATATTCATGTGTATACTAGGATTTCCTACTGATAAAATATGCATACAGGTTGAGGGGGTTCCTTCAAAGGCCCTTTGCTCTAGGCCTACACTATTTTCCGTAATCCACTCATTAGTTCAAGGGTGTAAATAGCGTGATGAAAACTCTCCCTGATAATACTCTTAACGTGTAATTAGAATTCAAATATAAAGTGAAACTTTATTCGCATAAATGCAAATGCTAAAACGATGATATACCATATTCATATCTGCCCTCGATAAAGCCTTTTGTATGCGGGACGCAATTACATTGGCATTTGCAAATAGTATATGCCCAGATCACATGACCCCTTCAGAAACCCTCTGATCAGGGTTAGTGCTGTTACTCATTCCCAAAAACAGCAAATACAGTAAAACCTCTCTTAACCGGCCGTTAAATTTAGTATGAATATCGGTCTTGGAGACAGGTGGCAGCTTAATGCAGGGTGAAAATCATGCAGAAAGCTCCTAGAGGAGCTTTCTGCACGACTTTCACCCTGCATTAAGCAGCCACCTACCTAAAGTGTCTAAATTCTTATCTACTAGAATTCCGGTTAAGAGAGGTTTTACTGTATGTATTTCATATTGAATCGATTTCATAGTTATACACTGATGGCAAATTGATTTCGAATATGTAGTATTCGTATTGCGCCGTATGTTAGCAGTGCTCACTATTGTGGGTGAATGACCAGGGCAGTAAATGTACAGTCGTCTGAGCGGTCCTTCGGACTGAAAGTAGACTATGACTAGGTACCTTTTACTACTTAATACAGGGTAAATGTCATGCCGAAAGTTCCTAGAGGAGCTTTCGGCATGCCATTTACCCTGCAATAAGCTGCCACTTGTCTCTAAGACCGATATTTATGCTAAATTTAACGTCCAGTTTAGAGGGTTTTTACTGTGTATATATACTTATATAGTGCGCTTTTTTGTTTGTCATTTTTCGAACTGAGGATAAGAAAAAGAAGCGTTGTAGTTTGGCATCCGTGCTGTTTCATGTCTTTTATTATGTCACGTCTGGATGTTGCAGAAATCACGCAAGTAATAGCTTAACGGAGCATGCAAGGCATTTCATCATGCATTGCATGCGAATGAAATATTAGGCAAATAGACACTTGCCCTTGAAGAAATGCACAAAAACGTAATGACAGCAAAATCGACCGTGATGTGAGCAGTGATAAATTTAATCATTGTTTTTGTTTATATAGAGAGACAAACCAAACATGGTCGAATTTTCCTTTAATCACATCTTACTCAATGTTAAAACAAAGTGGTGTTTTGAACCCATCTCTCGCCAATCACAATTTGACTAACGTTCGTAAACGTTGTTGAGCTGTTTGACACTCGGCCAAATGCTTCCCAAAAGCGTGATCAAATCGGAAGTAGTGAAAGTGCACCATATCCAAATGTTAGCAAAACGTTGTAAAAGTGGTATAAAGAGTTTAACACATTCTCTCATATTGACGACTTTTGACGACTCTGTAAAAGTCTATATGAGCAAATGCTCTATTTATCACAATGGTCTCAAACTGCAAAATTCTAAAATGTTCCCTATCTCTAATTGATGCTCCTTTTCGGTAGATTATTTCAAAAGAGGTTGTATCTAAAAATAGCCTATGAGGTAATAGGTTAACATGTTTTTCATCTTTTGTCTCGACTTCCAAAAGAAAACGACACGCTTCAAATAAACATTTCATAGAAACAGTGTTTATTGAATTATTTAAAAGATATTGAATGAATGCCAACAAGTATTTATTATTGTCCCTTTCTCTGTTTATCCATGTAAGGAATGATGAATAGGTGTTAGCTGATTTTGATGATGACTCATACATACATAGAGGATCTTACATGAGTGTTCTTTTCGCTAAAGCTCGTTTTTTATCGTTTTAAAAAGACTCATTTAATAAATCCAATAATCATGAACACGAATGCAAGATCCTATTTATAACATAACACACACAAATGTTATTTGCAGCCAATATTTCAGCAGTAACGTGGATTGTTATAAATTCTCCTTACATATAGAAATGATGAATGAAAGGTGTTATTAGGTTCGCTAGGTGACTGGGACAAAGTAGGTCCAAATTTTCCAACTTTATTTTTTACTTACTGTCATATCAACCAGGATCTAATTCAGACCTCTCTGGTATTCAATTTAACTGTGATAGTTTATGATACAAAAACATACAGAAACACGTCGAATAATTTTTTAGTTACAGTTTTGACATACATAGTTACGAACACGTCACATTATGACGTCATTGTACACACCCATGTGTCTATGTAAAGCGCGCCATTTACATGAAGACCTACACGTTATACAGTCGCCAACACGTCCGACACTCACTGTCAATGGGATTCGAAATGCGCCTTCGTTTTGGTATATTAAGCCCTTCATTAGTGTTGTATGTATACACATGGACATGGACATTTCCACCGAGAAAAAAAATCTCGATTCAAGTTCAGTGAAAATGTTTGAAATGGACAAAAGATTCAGTACGAACTGCTGCATAAAATGTGTTGGAACAGGAGGAAGATTTTCGCGATCAGCTGAGTTAGTGAGTATAGCATATTTGAAATATGTTTGTGCTGTGCTGGATTCAGATGACTATTTTTGTTGATTGATGAGATATTTGTATGAGTAGAAATCTGCATAAATAAAAGGACATGCGGTGAAGAAAATGCAAAGTTGAGGAGGCATTTTAATTTAAATGTAGAATTGATTGTATGGGTCAGAGTAGCTGGTAGGTCTTTTTTGGCATACATTTTGTATATGATTCCTGACAGCGATTACAATTTGTATTATTTTATCGAAATTAAGGCGCAAGTGCCAACAATCCTTTGCCATCTATCGTGACTCAATCGTGGACAGGTAGGTCGACCACCGTCCGCCAGTTTGTTTGTTTTGACAGCGCGTATGAATCGTTCGAATGTCATTCGGTCGTTCGAATGTTATTCACTAGTGATTATATGCCCATGATTATCAAAAAATAAATGATAGTGTTACGTCACGCTTAAGCCACGTGTTATGTTATAAATAATGTTTTTAACCTTACAGCATACGAGTAGTCCATACCTACACATAAAGACAACGCAACGACCAACCACATCTTTAAATTTTCATTCTTTTTGTCGAAAATTTGATGACAAAGAGAACCGTTTAGCTCTTAAACACAAAACATAGTGTATGATGACATTTTTGTTTCACCTGTAAACATGATTCGCCCTAGATAGCATCAGAAACAAGAACCGTATTAAAACATTAGTCATTGTAAACCAATATTAATCCATACCGGCCGGTGAATATCCTATGTGACTTCTGATCGAACTATACAAACAAACAACAAACAAATCATTATCTGCTTTAAACCTTAATGTGTTGGAACGGAATATATAAGACCTTTGCAAACCATGTAGACCACACTAAGGGCTTCCTGTGCGAGTCATTTGGGCATGGTCTTCTCTATTTTTCATAAAGATCATTTTCGTCAGTGTTAACAACCCTTCGCTTGATATTCACGTCAATATACCTACCTCTAAATAGTGAAGACCCAGATAAAACAGCTTCTGCAGCAGCTGTCTCATCAGGGTCTGCACTATTTACAAGTTGATTGTCCAACCAGTGCACTCCACAGCAGTGATTGCACAGCGAACTACTTGTACACAGTGAAGATATATGTAATTATAGAACAGGGCATGGGTAAAGAAAGAGCAATGTATTTTAAAAATCAGCAAGAGAAGGGTTAAATGTTTATGCAACTTTTTGTTCAATCCATGTTCAGAAAGGGAGTAGTCGGTTTTAATTATTCAGCAGTGTAACTATATACTCCATAAAACACCTTTATATACCTTTGCAAACAAAATCGACCCAGATTAGATGGCTTTTGTAGGAGACGCCTGAACTAGGTCTGCTGTGTTTGCTTCTAATGTAATACAAATATGACTCAACAGTTTCATCCACGGCCACATACTCCCGTGTTCATGTGTCATTATATGATTTAATCTTATTCATATTCATGATGTTATTATTTCTTACATGGCTATTCATTGAGTAAAAGGTTAACGATTAGCTGTATTTTACTATATAGCGGGTCAGTTGCCGGTGACACAGGTCAACGTGAACTGTTTGCCTTCAAGTAGATTGTTGACAATCTTGTTTTCGAAATTTACTTTTCCTCTTAATTAATCTACTACACGATGACACGGACGTGTATCAGAGCTTCGGTTATAATGTGTTAATAAGTAACACTTTTTATACTTTCTATCAGATTTAAAAAAGACCGTGTAGATTGTGATCAAAGCCACATTCAAGAATGGAGAATTAAACTTATGTCAACATACAGACATGTAGATATATGTGTTCATTCGCCAACACACGTTATATTGTAAATCTGGAATCCATCTAACCAGTGTTCTGTATTTTCATTGACAAATACCTTACTTGTCAGAAATTGTTTCCGGTCAATATGAATAGTTATTCGTCTTTTCGGTTCATCTATGTCCACTTAAGCTGGAATAATATAACAATTATGGTAATAAATCTATCCATTATTAGAATAAGGCCTGGGTCACGAGAATAATGTCTGTTTTCTGTAGTTAGATATATACAATATTTGCCATTCACATTACTTTAAGCAGATGTTATGCAAATCAGTGTAATGTGATCCATTTATTTATCGAACGCTTTCTCGTCAGCGTGGTTGATACAGAAAGAAAATTAGTGAGGTATACTGGGTCACTTGAGAGATGTCAACTCATGTAAGAAATAATGACATACATATAAAGGACCATACAAATTTATTCGAGATAACGATAGTTGGAAAGGGCCTTTTTCTACTTTGGAAACTTGTTCGATGTGATAGCTGAATGCAAGTCACAAGAAATTCTGAAGTCCTATATAGCTTTATAGTTGTCCATGTCTTTATAGATACATGTATGTGCAATGGTGAATGTTAGAACAATTTCTTATAACACATTTTGGAAGGGATCGTATTGTTAACTTGCGTTATATCTAAGTTCGAGTTATCCGAGTTTGTAATATCGAGGTTCCGCGGTATATTATTCCATAAGCAGAAAAAACAAATCCGGATTACACGAACCCTACATGATTCATACTATCTGGGTCTACTCTGTTTGCAAAGGCGTCTCTATGAAGTTCTGGAAAATGTAATTAAGTGTATGTGAACCCCCTCTTTAATTCATTCTCTCCTATGCTATTTTTAGACCCAACCTCTCTGAATGTATCTACCGAAAAGAAGCATTAACTAGAGGAAAGGAAACATTTAGAATTTCGTAGTTTGAAACCATTGTGATAAATAGAGCATTTGTTCTCTTAGGAGCAAATGCTCTATTTATCACAATGGTTTCATAAAGTGACTTTTATAGATGCGCAAAAATGCGTCACTAGGGCATAATGTATTACATGTAATTAATAGTCCTAATGGTTCATAGTTTTGAATTGGCTATACGACTTGTAATGCTCGTATCTCTTTCAATGACATTCGCTGATTCATTTACAACATACATACATTACTGGGAAAATGTACTGATTGTTGATTAGTTTTCATATATGCACAGGCATGACTAACAGACAGGTGATTGACTTAACTAGAAAACAAATTGATCACAGTTACACTTACGTCTTTATCTCTAAGATGACTCCTACCTTTTCTCGATGAATGGGTGTAACCTGTACAAAATACAAACAAAACTATAGATATCGTGTACAAATGTTCATTAGAATTTTACAAACGTTTGATTCACACATAATATTATACAGAGCTAAAGATAAGAGTGCGTACCTAAATACTAAAATTGTCATTTCTCCACCAAACCCTATACTGTTACCACTCTTTAGAATCGTCACAGAGCGGTCACAGTATAGGGTTTGGTGGAGAAATAAAGGAGTTATTCTTGAAAATGTTTTAATTCACGCATCTTATCTGGAGCTCTGTTATATATACACATATACACACATACGATGAAACAAAGTGGCGTTTTTATTCGTACGAAACTTGTACCTAAGGTAAGCATCGACCCTTTACTCTATGAATATTCATTTACCCTGTGCACTTCACTTCCGTTTTTAATAATAGCACAAGCAAGCACACAAGAAACGTTGCTTACGGCAGTCAATACAATCAGATGTATATCATTCCGTACACGAACTGAACAAACTCTGATCAGACGGCTGCTACAGGAGTCGTCTGGGGTGGTACATGTATACTCTGTTTGCAAAAGTGCTCTATGTATATGTATTGAGTGAAAGATGTAAACACGACAATGTGTTACGATGAATTTGGATTTCTGGATACAGTAAAACCCTCTATACTGGACGTTAAATTTAGTACATGTATAAATATCTTGCAGACAGGTGACAGCTTAAATGCAGGATGAAAGGCATGCAGAAATTTCCTCTACGAGCTCTCTGCATGACTTTCACCGTGCAATAAGCAGTCGCCTGCCTAACGTATCAAACAAATCTACTAGAATTCCAGTTTAGAGGGGTTTAACTGTACTAGAATAATCTACTTAATTTTCAAAAACTATTGATCATGCCGTTTTGTCCCGTTGCTAAATATGCTTAAACGCTGTTGAAGTCAGATTAAAATAGCTTTTGTTCCAAATGAAGAGCAATTTGTTTCTCGTGATGATTTCAATTGATTTTAAGGCGAAGAATAACCGAATTTTCGAATTGCTTGAAGGTTAAATTATCAACACAATCAGGTCAAACAGGAAACTGTGTATGTTGCAACGCCAATATAAGTTGTCTTACAATAGTTGTTTTATAATGGTTTGTCGACTGCAAAATCTTGTATGTAAAATATGGTAATAAACTTTATTTCTTTTGAGTTTTGTTTTAACATTTAGCCTGCTGAATAAGTTTTCGGCAGTAGAAAACGTTGGCTCCGGTTTTCAAAAATGATTTATATTGCATTTGCTAATGATCGGAGTTTCAATAAGTTTGTATACTAGTGCGACGCAGAGTTACTCGGTGTCTCGTCCTGGTCCAAACTGCTTGCATAGGTACATGCAATACATCATCCGCTCGCAGCATGCTAAAATGCAAAAACCTATGAAAACCATATTGTTCTTTCATGATTTAACACGGGGTAATTAACTCTTCAGCAATTACCTCTTCTTCCTCTAACCTCGTCCTGACTGGCATTTGCAAATTTCTTGGATCCAACTGAGACACCGAGTACACAGGATCCAAGATGTTTGGTCAATAGTTTCTCAAAACTATGTTCTAATCAGAATCAGTCAAAATTGCACCATATCCAAATAAGAGCAGTAATATTTTACAGCCGGGTAAATGTTAAAAATGGGATTGTCCATATGCATATATGTCCTTTTCTTTGTTATAAATGTCTCATTGTTTTAACGTGAGGGAAATATTAGGTAAAATGCCTAGATGCGTGTTTCAAACAGCGATACCATTAAACAAATTTAAAGGGTAACCACAGCATATGAAAAGGTCTAAAGGCAGACGTTGGGATTTGAATTGCAAAATTGCTTAACAAAATGTTACTTTTACCAAAATTAACCCTTCGCTTGCTATTCACGTCAATATACCTACCTGTAAATAGTGATGACCCAGATGAGACAGCTCCTGCAGGAGCTGTCTAATCAGGATCTTCACTATTTACAAGTTGATTGTGCAACCAGTGCACTCCACAGCAGTGATTTCACAGCGAAATACTTGTACACAGTGAAGATATATGTAATTATACAACAGGGTATGGGTAAAGAAGGAGAAATGTATTTTAAAATTCAGCAAGAGAAGGGTTAAGATTATTATTAACTTCAAGGTTTTACAAAAATATACATATTTGAATTTTGTCTCGGCCAAAAATGCAGGGGATGGCAAATATGGCAGCCGACTACAAGAAATTAGCTAGTTTCGCACCATATTATCTCACCTTTACAGTTTGATTGATAAAAAGAGTAAACTGTTGATAGGTGGATACTTACAACGTACAATGTCTTATCAATTTTAAAGCAAATCGTTATGTTTTAGTACTTTTATCCGTTTCTTGGACATACTTTATTGAATAACTTTGCATTATCAAAACTCCGACAACCCGTAGCCCGCCAAATACAACTATACATGTAGTTGCATTTACAAACTGTGTAGACCTATATGAGAGAGCTCCTATAGGAGATCTCTCATCTGGGTCTGCACTGTTTGCCAAGGAAAATGCATGCCTGCATTATATGCTTTTGCCTAGGAAAAAATCATTTCAGTATATCCTGTATATTTTATAAAGAAGTGCCTATTTATTATTCAAAGAGGGCATAGTGATACAAATATATGTCGGGCTAAGGACTAATTTACATACCGTATCTGTTCCTCCGATACAATTGCATATTTGGCAAATAACGTCATTCATATGAGTTGGTTAGTAAGAACATTAATCTTTCTCAAACAAATACGGCAGGTTATTCAATTATTTCTAAAATATTAACGGAATCGCAGGCGCGAATGTTTATGAGCGTTTCCTAATGGAATGAGGCAATGAATAACATCACAGTTCGCCATACAATACTACTGTAATAATTGTTAGCCTGCTGAGAAAATGTTAAGCCAATAGCAACTGTCTTCTAACTCAGATTTAGAAACCAGGGCTTTTCCATTGTCTTTACAAAAATGAAACTTTAGTTTAAACTTACATGTATTTTGATTCTGATGAGACACCGAGTTACCGGGCGTCACATCCGAATCCCAACTGTGTGCATTGGTACTCGGGGATTCGACATAACATGCATCAGATGAAGGTAACTAGCCCTAGGCACGCGCACTGACATATGAGCATTTCCTCGAGAAACTGCAGTGTAGGATTGGGATCACTGTATCATAGAGGTTATTTCAAATTACTAATTACGAGGGCCCTCGTACGTTATTTCTCCACCAAACTATATACTGTGGCCAGCTATTCTGAACAGTGGCCACACTGTAGGGTTTAGTTGAGAAACAAAGGAACTAGAACCTGTCCCAAGCAGTATGCATTTATTAAATATAGAAGTATTAAATAGCAGATTGTTTCTTAGTGAATAGACATTTTAAAGTTCAAGATTTTGTGAAATTCAATATCCTTTAATTTGTGTAAAATTCTATGTAATGCAGAACGCTCCTATTTGAGCTTTCGGTATTTATTTTGACTTGTATTAAGCTACCACATACCTTACAGTCTCATAATAAGATATATTTTGATGTCTGCTTAAGAAGGCTCTACTGCATTCTTGAAAAGGGGCTAGAATAACGCGTCCTATATATGCCTATTAGTATTTGCTTTAACCAGCACCCTTTTATCACCAATGCCTGCACTGGTCTCCATTCATAAGGATCAACAGCTTTAACTGGATGTAACTAGATCGTTGATAGTGTGTGCATGTCCGAACTTGTTCTCCTATTGCATTTTCTTTCATTCAGAAATCACGACCAACGTGTCAAATGGTTTCGACACTTTTGAGAGGCCAGTTTATTGTTTGTAAAGGTCATCACGACTTCCCTGTTGTTGCACTAGTTTTGCACTATACCGTAGATATATCATTCTGTCATATATTCCGTGCAGACCTTGATTAGACACCCAATATCTAACGCAATAACTGTTGTTGATCAACAGTGTATGCATGACCAAAAGGGTGCACTTTCCTCGCGGGGGATTCATACATGTGTTTGAGTCCATAAAACCAATATTTAGGCTATAAACCGCGGCGTCTGATCTGGTCGGGTTCTACACTGTTTGTCCCATAAGCCAGTAAACTGACTGTGGACTAATTAGTGACAAACTAGCCTAAGCTAGTTAAACGTTTGCTAAAGATAAAGGCATGTTTTCGTACAACGGAACCCAAAAGTGTTAAACACATCCCGGCAAAGTATGACTGACAACAGTGAATGACTTTATAACGACTAAATTTTTTATCAGAGATTCAGATGTGTAAATTAAAACATTTTCAGGAATAACTTTTTTATTTCTCCACGAACTATATGCTGTGACCAACCTTTAAATTTTTAAAACGATTCTAAAGAGTGGTCACAACATAGGGGCTGGCGGAGAAATGACGATTTTATTTTTTGACTACGCACCTTTATCTGTTGTTCTGACTTCTGATCTTTATAGAATTCAAAGAAATCGGATTACGCTCAGGGAAACACTGTACATGTAAAACTCTTCTAATGCTACAGACTGATGTTCAAATGTACAGTAAAACCCCGCTAATGCGACCACTAAAAAAAGGGCATAATTCTTGGTGGCAAAGGCAGGTGGTAGCTTAATGCAGGACGAAAGTTATGCAGAAAGCTCTTTCTGCATAACTTTCGTCCTGCATTAAGCAACCACCTGCTTTAAACGACGCCAGTGACCGTTTATTAAGTAGTCGCATTAGCGGGATTTCACTGTATCTATAAAAGCAGATGCATGCTTACTCTTTTCCCTTTTCAATAACTATATAAGAAATAATGACACCATGAATATGTATTGGCTGACTTTTTATGATGTCATACGAACATGTACATGGGATATTTTGGCAGAAACCGTCGAATGAAATCTATATTATACCATAAGCAAAAACAGCAGACCCTGGTCAGACGACTCCTATAGGAACCGTCTGACCTGGGTCTAGTGTCTTTGAAAAGGCATGGAAAGGCGTGTATATGAGAGAAAGGGTTAATGCAGGACGAATGTAATACAGAAAGTACGCTCAGAGGCTTGAAGCATAACGTTCGTCCTGCATTAAGCTACCACATGCCTTTAATCCTTTAGCTGCCAAACTCTGTCGTCTGCTAACTTTGTCGTCTGCTACAAATTTTCTTTCTTTTGATTTTCTTCATTTTTGTTTCAAAAACATAGAAACAGTAACAAACAGTTTGGATCCTAATGAGACGCCGAGTTACTCGGCGTCTCATCTTGATCCAAACTTTTTGGATAGGTAATCACAGATCCGGCATTGGCATCGAAAGGGTTAAGACACAGCCATAGACCTCTGTTTGGCGGTCGCTTTGGGTGGTTTTTACTGATTACCGTATGATGAAATATTTGTCTTTTTGTCAAATTATGTATTCTGTATTACATTGTTTACCACATTACATAATCTGATAGGTTTCCATCGGTCTAGAACATAAACATTCAGACAATGGATAATTTGATTATACCCTCGTCTCATTAGTTTCGTGTATGCCTGCAAACACGAATGAATATGACAATATCGCTTTAGATATCAGAGGAAAATGTTGAATGAGCAACAATACGCATTTAACCCTTCGTCTGCTCAACGCGACCAGACTTGCAGTTGCAAACAGCTTGGATCCAGATTAGACGCCGAGTAACTCGGCGTCTCATCAGGATCCAAGCATGTTTGACACTCGATCAATGATTTCTTAAACGTGTAACGAATTGAGGGTATGGACAAATTGTACCGGATCAGAATTTGAATAAGCATTAATTGTTCAGTAGGCTAAGTGTTACCGGGTAACTTGTCTGGAAGAATGTTTGTACCATAGTTTTTGCCAAACATTGTTAACAGGTTTTTTTTAAATTTAAGAGTAATTCTATAATTGATATAGGAGGGGAATGACTTCTGCAAAATGATTAATACAGATTTTATGCAGTTCTTGAAGTCGATGCCCGGTTTATGTAACATCGTTTAGATAAAATGGATAGCTAATACACTTTTAGCACAGTAGGGATGCCACTTATAGACATATATCAAGAATTGTCTCGCCAATAAATTCAAGCGAGAAGATCCAGCGGGAACTCGTACCAGATTGCCTTCTATAGGCTAGGGGGTAGCTTCGCGCCAGATTTGAAAGTTTGGCCGAGACAAATATAAAGAATCAAACATTGATATGATGATATTACCCCCCCCCCCCCCCCCCCCCCCGTTCATACATGTAAAAGTAAAGGTAAACTCACCAAACTGAAACTTTAAACCCATGCATTTTTCTTAAGTAGGGATATGCAAATACAATATACGCTGGTGTTAACGTTCGGTAGTGATTAGTATAGCTAGCAGTATAGACCCTTCATAGGTCATCTTGTCTGGGTAAACACTGTTTGCCTATTCTCATGGGAGTTACCCTTTCCCTGTAGAATATTCATGTAAGGAGCAATGCTAGCGTGATTATTTGTTAGACGAAGTTTATAATGGCATATGTTCACATACAGTAAAACTCCGCTAATGCGACCACCAAAAAGGGGCATACTTCTGGGTGGCAGAGGCAGGTGGTAGCTTAATGCAGGACGAAAGTTATGCAGAAAGCTCCTCTAGGAGCTTTCTGCATAACTTTCGTCCTGCATTAAGCAACCACCTGCTTTAAACGACACCAGTGGCTGTTTATTAAGTGGTCGCATTAGCGAGGTTTTACTGTATTTGTTTCCTATAGGTAGAATCTATTATAAGTGCCAAAGCAGATAGAGCAGAACATGAATAGACACTTCCTACAGGAACTGTCTGATCTGGATCTATACAGTTTGTAAAGGCGTGAAGGTGTTTTTATATGGTAGAAAGGTTAAATATCGAATCTTGCTATCGATCGTAGTCGGAAATAAGAACAAACACGTCAACGGATTTGTCAATGCATAAATTGATAAAACAAAGATATACAGTTACTAGATCTACTTACAGTTGTTCTAATTCAATACTTTTATTTAAACTTTTATACAGTAAACATTCGTCAACCCGAGCATGCAAACATGTATGATTAGTGGTCTTCAAGACAGTAGGCAGCTTATTACCGGATGAAAGTCACGCAGAAAGCTCCTGTTGGAGCTTTCCTCATAACTTTCACCCTGCATTTAGCAACCACCTGTCTACTTGTTCTCAACTATTCAGGACTAAATATTCGGATTAGTGATATTTCCCTGTATACTTGTATGGTGTATGTAAAAAGAATTATTATTAAAGGAGTTGGTCTTCAAATATTTGAAAATTACTTTCATTATCTTACTTAATGTATGCCTCAAATGAATGACGGTAGCTATAAATATTCATAGCTGATGTATTCCCGTTCGTATTAAGTAGGTAAAACTCATTTCTCTCCTAGATTAGATTTAGACCCAAACTCTGAAAAAATCTACCGAAAAGGAGCATTACTAGAAAAAAGAAAATTTTAGAATTGTGTACAGCAAAACCTTTCTACAACGACCATTAAATTACTTCAATTATTTTGTGTTAAATGCAGGTACTTGTAGCTGCTTAAAGCAAGGCGAAGTAAAACAGAACGCTCCTATTGGAGCGTTCTGTTTTACTTTCACCTTGCTTTAAGCAGTCATCTGCCCTAATAACCAAACAATCAACACAATTTAGTGGCGGTTATAGAGAGGTTTTACTGTAGTTTTAAACACATTGTGATGAATTAAGCATTTGCTCTTATGGAGTGTCTTCTACAGAGGCGTAAAAAATCGTCAGTAGAAGGGAATGAGCTAATGCATTCTAACTAGGCATATTAAGAAGACAGCATTGTGTGACATTTGCTATTTTGAACGGCATTTACGTGACCCTTAATGCACGAGAACCGCATCATAGCAAACAGTGAAGACCCTGATCAAAGTTAATTTAATGGAGTTTTTTTTATCAGGATCTACTTTGTTTGACACACAAACCATTTTGTTCTGTGATGAAGATGATACAGTATTGTTTAATAAATATTAGAAATAGAGGAACACACTGTAATTATTCATCAGAGTAAGGGTTTAGAAGGGTGAACACATTCACGACAATATGAACCTTCTGCTTCAGGTCTTAACACTTACAATGATCATTTTTTTTAAATGGACCATTCCAAAATTCAAATAGGTCAAGCTTATAGTGAATATTTAAAGATTTTTAAAAACGAAAAATGTATCACGACAACAGTGCAAACCCTGATGAGAGGGCTCTCCAAGGAGCCCTTTATTTACGGTCTACACTGTCTGCAAAGAACAATAGTGACTCGTGTCCAACTGTTAAGGTTAACGCACATATTTTCTATTTCTTTTAAATACAAAAAACATCGCCCGAGTCTAACAGTCTATATGACGAGACACCGACCTATTCAACGTCTAATCTGGATCTCAGCTATTTGAAGACGTATCCACAAAATCGTTGGTAGAGTGCTTAGGGTCACTACGAAAAATTGCATTGAACTTCAAGTCAAACAAAACTCACTTCTCTGTGTCGTGTTCTAAGTGCATTTTGATATATTTGTCTTATTTCCAAAGTCAATAAAGACATAATTTGACAACTAAAATATTCAGGTTCTGAGACAATATTTGCATTTAGCATATGAATAGTGTAACTCAGCGTTTTTTCAAATTGTAGTTTATTTAAATAGTAGATAATATAGAACAACCAGTTTCTACCGACTAGAACAATAAAAACGCCAAGAAAATATGGATTGATCATTATAGATATATTCAATGACTCGTTTTAGAAGTTTGTAAAATGAATAAACTGTAGTTTATTTAAAGAACAGTGATACGGTAGAAACTGTCTTAAGCAGCTATCACAAAGTGTGCTAATTATGGGTCTGTAAGGCAGGTGGTAGCTAAATGAAGGTCAAAAGTAACACAGAAAGCTCGTGTAGGAACTTTCGGCATTACGTTTGACATGTATTAAGCATCCATCTACTTTTAAAGACCCCTGTGTTCAATAAATGAAGGTCGGCTTAGGACATATTCTGCTGTATAATTTATAAAAACTTACAAACAAGTACATGGTATTTAGAAAGTTTGATGTTAAAATATCTATGTCGCTGATATTATTCACCTTCGTCAACAATTCCATGTCAATCGTACATGTTCGGCGGTGTTTAGATTGGTTACCCGAAGTATTCCGGTTGGCTGTGGATCTTTTTGCGATTTCGCAATAATATTTTGTTCTAGAACAGGAAATCATGAGTGGCGACGAACCTGTGAAATTACTAGAATATAACCTACACATTGATGCAACGATTGGCTAAGGAGAACGAGTGCACTGACGTTTGAAAGTAGCTTATACCTGGATCAGAAGATTATTTTAGGAGCCCTATGATCTGCTTTGTACTGCTTGTCATTGAAACTCTTCTAGTATATTTAATTATTTTATACTGAAATGACTCAAAAGTTAACCACAGACAGATCAGTCCACTGTGAAAATCCAAAATCCAAAATCCAAAGGGCTGGGGCCATGGACCCTTCCATTTTGACCATAAGCGTGATACGGGCATATTGCCTGTCACCGTTTGGATCCAGGAAAGACACACAGGATACCGTATGGCATGTTTTGTAAAAGAGAAGGAACAGACCTTTTTATTTTGTTAAACCATTCCCGTATAGTCTATTTTAGACCCAATTTCTTTGAATAAGTCTACCCAAAAAGCACTTATTGGCAAAAAGGTAAATTTCAGAAGTGTGTAGCGTTGAAACTATTGTGATAAATAGTGCATTTTCTCCCATGGAGCAAATGTTCTTTTTATCACAATAGTTTCAAAAATGACTTTTACAGAGGCGTTAAACGGTGCCAGTATGTTGGAAAGATTTAATAATTTGGGTGATAACTTGTGTAAACATTTGCAAAGTAGTCGTTTTCCCAAAGCTCGTAAAATTTCTTTAAAAATCTAACATACAGATATATTTCAGTTACGATCGTCGTATTTTATTTTTGCTGTCGTACGAAGTCAGACTTGCTTGTTGTGTGCTGCATTTCGCAATACAACTTCGGCTTTCATATAACATTCCACGCGGAATCATCTGAAGTTCTTATAAATCTTACCTGGAATCGTTTCAACAAAGCCTTGTGGGAGATGAATAAATGCATTTATGTGCGTATATTGTACAATGCCATCCATTTGAGGCTGTTTTATGAGACAATTCTATGTATGCGAATAAAGGATGGCTTTTTATTCAATCACGATATGTAAACGTTATCTATATCCCGGACGTGAATATTTACGAGCACAATCTAACAGAATAAAGCGATGCAAAACACCAGTGGTCGCTGTGCAACTCCACGATAGCACGAAGTTTTCATTAACTGTTTGTGTGACAGACAAGGTTCGTCTACAAACAGTGTCGTCTCCTTGAAGATTCAGCGTTGTCTTTGCTTCAATTTGTTTCTAAAACGTAAATGGCGTGACAAACAGTTTGGGGCATGCAGAGACCCCGGGCTACTCGATGTCTCATCTGGATCCAAAGTCTTTGCATAGGGTATCAACTATTTGCCCATAACAACAAGACTTGTGGATTGCTTTCCGGCAAAGAATTGAGAATTCAAGAACATGATATATATGGCTTACTCAATTGCAGCAATACCTCTCTAAAACTACTACCTAAAGGGGACATCATTAAAGTCATGTGGCATCTTAATGCAGATCGACAGTTATACAGAAAGCTGCTGAAGGGCGGTTGCCTAGTTTATATTTAGTGTTTGTAGTTTTATGAGTCTGATAGCTTAGAATTTTATAAGTACCATTATGATAGTAGAACGTTTTAAGAGTGGAAATATGTTTGATGGTTTATAGTCTTGTACATGCAGTAAAAGCTCTTTATTTCGAATGCTAGAACAAGGATCATTATCAGTCTTTAAGAATTGTGGCAGCTTAATGAATGATGAAAGTCATGCAGAAAGCTCCTAGAGGAGCTTTCTGCTTTACTTTCACCCTGCATTAAGCTGTCATCTGCTTAACTATTTCTCAATTTTCCATCGAGTTTTACTGTACATCTACCAGTATGTCTGGCGGTTGATAATCATATTAGTTTCAATATGTTTGAGGTTTTATACGGTTTAGTTTTATGAGTACATGTACCAATATGTTTGACGGTTTTAGTTTTATGAGTACAAGTACCAAAATGCTGGCTGTTGATGATGGCTGATACTTTTATGAGTGCACATATGTTTGATGGTTTATAGTTTTACGTGTATTAGCATATATGATGTTTGGTAGCTCTATGAATAGCAATATGTTTGATGGATGATAGTTTTATATTCACATGTGCCACTATGTCTGATGGTGGATATTTTTATGAGTATCAAGGTTTCAAACGAACTAGATGCCCCACTGTATCGACAAATACATTCAGTCATTTTCCGATTGAACAAATACTTCGACAAAAACATTGATCATCTGAAATATTTACAATGCATTCAAACGTGTTACTAGGATAATAATGAGGCGGCAAGTTACTCGATGTTTCATCTCAGTCCGAGCTGTTTGCAAATGGCGGTCAGTTTGCGATTGGCAGGATAGTGGTCTTACATTTACAGCGCTACGGATAAAGGGGCGTACTCAAATACTATAATTGTCATTCCTCCACCAAACCCTATGCCTTGACCACTCATTAGAATTGTCTAGAAGATATTATTCTAAAGTGTGGTTACAACATAGGGTTTGGTGAAGAAATAAAGAAGGTATTATTGAAAATGGTTTAATTTACGCATTTTATCTGGAGCTCTGTATAATGATGTAATAAACGTTTATCCTTGTACATTTATCTTTATGCTCGAATGCCACAGAGCAATTTGATACATATAATTACTTTGGGCTTCAACTTCTCAATGCATATGGGTACACTAAACGTTCAAACCATGCGTAGTTACACCATAGATGTTAAAGTGTGCTTGTACCGAGTACACACATATATGTATATTAAGATCTTTTCGAATTGAGTAAACCCAAAACAAATGGACCCCGAGGGTTCTTTGATCAGGGTCTGCACTTTTTGTCATAAAATCATTTTCATAATACATGTTTTTGTTTATTCGATATTCAGAAGGGAGAAGTCAGTTTTAACTGTTCAGCAGATTAATGATTAAAAACATCTATCAATAATTAACGTTTTTGTAGATATCTCTTACCCATTGAAATTATATTACTTTTGTAATTTTCTGAAGATTGCCCTGAACAACGTTAAACGCAATTCAAATCAATAATAACTGTTTATATCACCGCTCTGTAAACTCAGGTCAAAGTCAGTCATCAATAAAATTTAAATTTCTTCTAGCCGTCTGAAAAAAAATCAATATACAAAGTCATTTATCATCCTATTACGTGTTTGAAGTTCAGAGTTATTATAACATTAAACTTAAATAAGCACAAAATGTGCATTTGATGTTCACGTGCCTTATACCAACCTCGAATGAAAATTAGTTTACACATCCACATCATATATTATAAGTTATATATGATTTAAGATTATCAGTTTCATAATCTCATATCATAGAAGTTATATTTGATTTAAGATAATCGATTTCTATTCATGCATGCTTGCACGTGATGTAACCATTTAAGTCTCATGATAGATATACAGCACACTCCAAATCCAAAACCATTGACATATAGAGACTCAACTAACAGTCTAAGTCTTGATTAAAGGGTTCCTCCAGTAGCCATCTGATCTGGATCAAGAATGTTTGACGACTGAGTTAATGAAATAGAGAAGTCGAGTGTTGTTAATCGCGCTATATAGACTTAAGAAGGGCACACTGGAATAGTTTAACTCGTAGCAGACTAGCCGGGAACAAAATATATATACTCTGTATATCATGATGTCCCATAAAGTAGCGTATACCAACCACAACTTTATATGATATAAGGCTATATCCCCAGGTTGCACCTTAAAGCAGATAACTTTGTTATCCTAGCAAGTGTAATAAGTGTAGTGATCGTATTTAAGTAGTAGCAATAGTAGAAGCTATAGTAGTAGGAGTAGTAGTAGTAATATTAGTAGTAATAATATAGTAGTAATAGTAGTAGAAGCAGTAATAGTAGTTGTTGTAGAAGTAGTAGTAGTAGTAGTAGTAGTAGTGGTAGCAGTAGTAGTAGTAGTAGTAGTAGTAGTAGTAGTAGTAGTAGTAGTAGTAGTAGTAGTAGTAGTAGTAGTAGCAATAGTGATAATAGTAGTAGTATTTAAGAAGCAATAGTAGTAGAAGCAGCAGCGGTAGTAGTAATAGTAGTAGTAGTAGTAGTAGTAGTAGTAGTAGTAGTAGTAGTAGTACCAGTAGTAGTTGTTGTTGTTGTTGTTGTTGTTCTAGTAGTAGTAGTAGTACAATGACTTGTTCGCAAAATCACTGAAAGAATAATTTCAGAGTTTCAATAAACATTATTTTACTGATGTATGTTTTGTTATTTAACTATTGCATTCACGTTTGTTTATGTTGGTAATTTCGTGCAAATGCGAACATAAATATGTCTCCTAGGACTAGTTCATAGCTTCCAAAGTAACGCAGATGATACACAATGGAGCTGTGGTGTAATTTTCTGCAATTCAACAGACAGCAGCATGCACTTTAAGCCGCCATGTCAATTACGTATAAACATTGTACCATAACATGTAACATGAAAGCTTATTCCGATAATTGGTTGGCAGCAAGAAATTACTTTCAACGAAATAACTAATTAACATTTGACCAAGAAGCAAATATAGTACTCCCAGCCGAACGATCAAAGAAAATATTGGATGAAATAAAACTATTTTAACAGGTCTGACAGACAAATATAATTCATTGTCTTAATTGATTCTATCGTATTTGCTATTTGAACGTAGTTGACAAAAAGCATGTCTTTATGTGTCTTCCTGAAGTTATGCGGATTGTCTTTAAAGATAGTTACATTCATGAAATACATATGCATACTAAGTCATTACTGTTACGACTCTAAATTTGCTTATAATTTTTTTTTGTCTTGGCCAAACATTCATAGGCTGAAAGTTCTAAATTTCCACTATATGCAACTATGAGACCTTCCCTCGTTTGAATGTATTGGGGAGACAAAATTAAGGAGTTAACTATTGAATGTATACTATTATAAAACTATAAACTTCATAATTCAAACTCTTTTTAGCAATAGTACATTGTAATACTTTAGCATGATTAGGTGTTTCATCGATGTAATAATTTTTTATCAAATACTTTTGCAAAATCTGACGTCTGACATTATCAATTTCGCTGCCACGTACTGTCCGCTGAAGAAAAAAGCCTTCTACAGTATATTGTATTTTAAATGTTCTTGTCTAAAATATAATTAAAATATAGTAGTATGACTTAGGCGGCCATAACAAAGAAGTCTAATTATGGGTTTGTAAGGCAAGTGATAAGTTAAAGCAGGCCAAAATCAATGCAGAAAGCTCTTATAGGTTTCTGGATTATGTTTTGTACTATGTTAACCCTTTCCCTTATGTACGAGAGTATAGGAACCGTCTGATCAGGGCCTGGTCTGTTTGCTTATAGTGTAATATAGATCTGATTTTAAAGCTTCTGTCTGACCTGAATTGTCCTTTGTTCATATGCCATTACAAAAAAAGAATCTTATTAATATTCATTACATCATTATTTATTACATGAATATACAACAGATTGAACAGCCAAAGGGTTAATCAACCACCTGTTTTTTTAATAATTGAATGACCGTATAGGCCATGTTCTATTATAGCTTCAAACAGAATGGATCATGGTGAGACTCCGAGTTTCCTGGCATCTTATCTGGGTACTGTTTTCTAACCCTTCGCTTGCTATTCACGTCAATATACCTACCTGTAAATAGTGAAGACCCAGATGAGACAGCTCCTGAAGAAGCTGTCTCATCAGGGTCTGCACTATTTACAAGTTGATTGTGCAACCAGTGCACTCCACAGCAGTGATTGCACAGCGAGATACTTGTACACAGTGAAGATATATGTAATTATACAACAGGGCATGGGTAAAGAAGGAGAAATGTATTTTACAATTCAGCAAGCGAAGGGTTAAGGTGGTCACATATTCTTGGTTCCCTGCAAAATAAAGTCAACCCTTTACCCAAACTCCTCACAGTGATCTCCCTTGTCACTACGTACGTACGTGTCTCTTCCGCGTAGCGATTAGGGGAGATAACTGCGTTGGAGGTTGCCCTTTACCTTATAGAAACGCCCTTTGATGCCTTGCAACTGGAGTAGAGCCAGATCAGAAGGCTCCTGTAGGGATCGTCTGGCCAAAGTCTGCTTTACTTTCCAGTGGAATTGGGTTAATAAGATTCTATAGTTTGTACCCATGCCAAACTATATTGTGTTCATATGCTATACTTATAATCATCCAGCTCATAAATATGCATTATTTCTTACATGACTATTCATCAGGTAAAAGGTTAAGCGAGTAAAGTCCTGTGGAATCATAGCGTGTACGCCCATACTAAATCATTGAAATCAGTACACTATAATTTTAACCATTCACTGTTAACCCATTCCCTCATATTGACGACTTTTGACGCCTCTGTAAAAGTCATTTTGTCAAACCATTGTGATAAATAGAGCATTTGCTCCTATAGGAGCAAATGCTCTATTTATCACAATGGTTTCAAACTACGAAATTCGAAAAACATCCTTTTCTCTAGTTCATGCTCCTTTTCGGTAGATTTTTTCAAAGAGGTTGATTCTAAAATACCCTATGATGTAATGGGTTAAATGAATTTCTTCAGCTACGATTATGGTTTGTTTCAGGTTTCACAGCGGATCTTTCACCAATTTGTTTGCATAAATACAGTCAGTGTTAAATAGTTTGAAATCTGATAATATGGCTAATTACACGATGTGTAACTCGGTGTCTCATCTGGATCCAAACTGTTTGCAGTGATTAACACGGGCTCGCTTACGACGAAAAAAGGGTTGACTTAGTGTTTTGAAATGTTTCAGCATTTCCGAGCACGAGTTGTAAGTTGCATAGTATTGTTTGACATCAGCACTAGACCTAATGTTAGATACAATGGTATTGCAAATGTTAATCTGGTGAATTGTATACAGTATGACCCCTCTAATGCGGCCACTTAATAAATACACATGGTTGTCATTATAAGAATGTTGTTGCTTAATGCAGGGCAAAAGTAATGCAGAAGGCTCCTCTAGGAGCTTTCTGCATTACTTTTGTCCTGCATTAAGATATCACCTGCATCTAGCACCCAGAGTACTACCTCTTTTAGGTGGTCGTATTAGCGGGGTTTTACTGTAATTACATATAAACATATGAATCTTTGGAAATGTCATGCACTGTGGGTTAGTTCCAATTATTGTTCATTTCACTGTTCTATTGCTAGGGACAGTTTGCAATGTTTCCTTTAAACCTTTCCCATACGTAAGCGCATTTCTACACATCTGCAAACAGAGCAGACTCTGTTCTGTTTGCTTATGGTGTAATACAGATCTGATTCTACAACTTCTGACTGAGGCAAAATGGCATGTGTTCATAATTATGTCTTATTAATATTCATTCCTACATGGATATTTATCAGGGAAAGGGTTAATATCTTAAACCAAGCGATCAAAAATAGACATGCTTACATACTTAATCATATAAAGTAGCGTCTCGCTAACGTAACCATATGATTGATTAATAGGTGTCTGGTGTCTGTTAAAGCAGGTGGTTTCTTAATGCAGGACAAAAGTAATGTAGCAAGCTGCTATAAGAGATTCCTCCTATTGTCCTCCCATCTGTTTTAAATATCCAGACTTATACTTCTTTTAAGCGGTCGTTTTAGCGTGATATAACTGTATACCCCGTTAAACCATTAACTCTTAAGCTATATTTAGATCCAACATCTTTGAATAAATCTACCGAAAACGATCATTTACTGGAAAAAGGGAAACTTTTTGAATTGTATAGTTTTGAAACCATTGTGATAAATAGAGCATTTGCTCATGTGGAGCAAATGCTCTATTTATCATAATGGTTTCAAAAAGTGATCCTTACAGAGACATCAGCAGGCGCCAATATGAGGGAATGGGTTAACGCCATATTTGTGCACACAGACATGCATGTGGAAATGTTTTGAAGATAAGAGAGATTTGTGTTAACCCTTTCCCTCAAAGAGACGCCTTATTACGCAATTGCTTACTGAGAATTTCAGATTGCTTCTACAGGATTCGTCTGACAATGATATAATCTGTTAGCTTATGAATTAATATAGATCCGATTCTACAGCTTTTTTCGACGATCAAACATTTCCGTGTCCATGAGCCATTATAGATTTCAGTCAATTATTATTCATACAAAACGTCTATTCATAATTTCCCACATGGAAATAGTTTAAGACAAGTTTCATCTATTAGACCTTCGGTTTTCAAATAACATTTAATACGATTTTATATACAATATCTCTAACACAATCGTAACTATACTCCATGGTTTCCATCAAGCTCTGGAAAGTACCTAATACAAAATACTATGGTAAACCACATATAAACCGGAATTTTAATACATAGTTTGTTTTAGGCAGGTATTTTCCAAAACTATAACTTTTTGAAGGATGAGTTTTCAAATGTGTAACGGTCCATCATGTTTGATGATAAATTACACTCAGTATTATAAAGGGTGCACTTTACAAGAGGATTTTGAATGACAAACAGTACAGAGGGTTACTCTAAGGGCGCTCTGATCTAGGTTTTCATTATTTGAAAATGTCAGCATACGAGTTTCCCGCATTGAAAAGATAAAACTAAAAGGTTTGTTTTAAACGAAATACATCGGCATTAATTAGTGCGTGGGGTAAAACATGTTTGGCATTAGAACACGTAGTAGATAATTCAGTTTCAGTTTTGATTTACCTTCATCGATACAAAGCAGATATGCACTGCAAGCTTTTTGGTCAATATGGCAACTGGGATTAATTAACCGAAAAGCTAAATAATGATGCAAATTAGTTCAAACATTTGCGTGTTATTATTTACGGTAATTCCCCGATCTTGTTTTGGAAGAGATGCAAATAGTCACGTAAGGAAATAATCTAGATATATTGATGAAACAAACACTTTTCTGTGGTGATATGATAAACAGAATACCACTATAATGTCGTATATGGATAGGTTATCTGATCCCGCTTCGGAATACGTTTGGTCTTACAATGTACTAAAGTCTGACCAATTTACAGCAAAATCTTCCTAAACCGGGATTCTAGTAGAGTAGAATCTAGATACTTTAAGACAGTGTGCAGTCATGCAGAAAACTCCTCTTGGACTTTCACCCTGCATTAAACTGCGACCTGTCTCCACAACCAGGTGGCTGCAGGGTAAAAGCCATGTAGAAAACTCCTAGAGGAGCTTTTTGCATGCCTTTCACCCCGTATTAAGCTGCCACCCGTTTCCAAGACCGATATCTATACTAAACCGAATGTCCGGTTTAGAGTGGGTTTACTGTGCCATAAAAATTAAGCTGATTAATATTCGTGATGACATTGTTTCTTATATGGATACATGTATCTATTAGATAAATGGTTCAGGTACATTTGTATGTACAGTAAAACCTCGATTATCCGAATTTTCGGTATAGAAGAATTTAGACCCTTTTAGGCAGGTGGCTGCTTAATGCATGGTGAAAGTCATGCAGAAAGCTCCTAGAGGAGCTTTCTGCATGACTTTCACCATGCATTAAGCTGCCACCTGTCTTAAAGATCGATAATAATGCGTATTTTAGTGTTCGGATAATCGAAGTTTTACTGTATTTTTAACGTTTGAAGCTTGCGGTTGTATATTTTCTTGTGCTATTATTTATTATCATCATCATAGATTATTCTTTACTTATATTTTACTTAATGTCAATGTATGCATGGCCTATAAGTTTTAATTCCACTTTATTATTTTACCATTCTCGTGCTGAAATGTCTGTTCAGCTTCAGGTCTGCTGAGTTTTTCATTGACTTCCGAACCGTTCAAATGTTTAAAAAAAATCTCCCGACAGAGTGTCAAACAGATTGGATCCCGATGAACGATTGGACGACCGAGTTTCTCCGTGTTTTATTTTGATTCAAGCTGTTGCAAATGCAAGTCAGTTCGCACTAAACGCAAACGGGTTTAACTATATGTAATATATCAAGATTATTTCTTCTGTCAGACAGCATTATAAAATATAAAACAGACTAAGCCAGTTTTATGAAATTAGTAATGGCATTTTCAAAGATCTTAATTCGAGCTTCGGGAAGAAACAGAATCCCAAATGTAAAACTTATTTAGATATGTTTTAGCTTAAACTTTGTATTAATAACGCACAGTTTCGAATGATTTCCTTGTGGTATATCCAGCTTAAATATGTGTTACAGTAGAGTCTCGGTAAAACGTTCGGATGATTCATTGATATAGGAGTCTATAAAACAGGATTGATGCAGATCAAATGTGATACAGAAAGCTCCTGCAGGAGCTTTCTGTATCACCTGTGCCCTGCATTGACCTGCCTCCTGTTTAAAAAACAAAAAAACAAATCAGAACTTCTTTTTAGTGGTCGTATATTGAGACTTTTCTGTACCAAGATTATCAAATTTCAACAAACTGAAAAGTCTGATGTAGAGAGGGTCTTGATTTTATACATATCCTGTTAAGTACGTATTACATTATCTCAAAAGCTTGAACGTATCGGAAGTAAGTAAAACATTCAGTACCATAAGTAAAACAGATCGGGGTTTAAGCAAACATCAGGTTTACAACACAAGTTAACCCCTTCCGTGCCACAATGACGGGTTTATGATATCACATGCAAACAGTTTGGATCCAGATGAGACGCCGAGTAACTCGGCGTCTCATCAGGATCCAAAATGTTTGACACTCTGTTTACTGTTTTATAAAGAAAATGGAATAAATGCACACACTTACACTAAAAATAAACGAAACTGTGCCCAGCAGACGACATTGCTGGCACCGAAAGGGTTAATAATGTTCTACCACTTTTCAAGCTGCTACAACCCAGATCCATTATACTTTTATGACTTGCGTGTACAGTAGAACATGCTCTAAGCGGCCAATAATTTATTGAACATAGGAGGCTTAAAAGCAGGTGGTTGCTTTATGCATCACTTTTGACCTGCATAAAGTTACCACTTGCCTTACAGACCCATAATTCGACCTCTTTTTGATGGCCGCTTAAGACAGGTTCTACAGTACATTCAATTCGTTAAATAATGTGCTGAAACTGTTGACCGAGTGTCAAACAGCTTGGGACCTGATGAGACACCTAGTTACTCTGCGTCCGATCTGGAGCCAACTTGTTTGCAAATGCCTGTTGCGGTCAGCAGGGGAAGGTTTGATTAGGAACTTAACTATTTTTGTGGTAATTTTAACGGTTTCAACGCTAGAGGCTTGCTGCAATTGGATCACCTTTGAAAACAGTTTGATCCATGTGTGTGCCGAGTTATTCAGCGTCTCATTGGGACACAACTATGTTGATACACTAATTACTAGTACATTTCGAGAAAATTAATGAAGGAGAGATCAATCTGAAACTTTAAACAGAAGACACAGTTTTCAGACGAAACCCATTTGGTGACAGAACAGTTGAATGGTTGTAGGCGAACGTGATTACAGCATTTGGGTTAACATAGTACAGTGCAAATGACTGACTCAGAAATTATCAGATATAATGATATTCATAGAAGCAATAGAATAAATGAACCCGCTGTAAAAGTAGTACTGTATCTAACTACATTCGGATCTGGTGGAATGTTGACTTCTTCCGAGTTGTTCAAGCTATTGAGAAACTATGGACAGAGTGTCAAACAGCTTGGATCCTGATGAGACGCCGAGTTACCTCGGCGTCTCATCTGGATCCAAGCTGTTTGCAAATGCGAGTCCGATTGTGATAAGCGGAATAAGGGTTAATGGTTGTGCCCCTTCTTCCTACATTGTATCCCCTAATCCCTCAATCATCATATTATACAATGTATAGCATATGCTCTTCATGGTCGATATTTTGGAACCTATCCATTATTTATGTTGGAGATAGTTCCAAAGAAATATAATAAAAAAAACTCTAAACCTGAATATTGCAGAGAAGAATTGAGATACTTTCAGGCAGGTGGCTGCTTAGTGCAGGGTGAATGTCATGCAGAAACCTCCTAGAGGAACTTTCTGTGTGGTTTTCACCCTGTATTAAGCTGCCACCTGTCTCCAAAACCGATATTTATACTAAATTGAACGTCTGATTTAGTTTTTTTTCTGTACTTGTGAAAACTTTGGCATTGTATGGTATAGCTCACAATGATACCCTGTTCCTTTGAGTTCTTTCAAATATCCTCTAATCTGGATTTACACTGTTTGCCTTGATCACATGTATGGCATAAAGGAAGTGTATGAGTTAACCTTGGAGATGCAGTAGTCACGTTTTATATTGCGCTTACTGAGCATACTGCGCTTAGTATGCATTCTAATGGTTGCCGAAATTGTTTTAAAGCATGCATGTAGAATGTACAGTGTAGAAATCAAACCCAAGAATTATCTGTCGACGTATATTTTGTCGGTATTATAATGTTATGATTGGTGCATGGTTCTTTATTGTTATTCAGCACGCAATTTATGCGATTATTACTCTCAAGATACGGAATGGTACAGCATTCAACAGAGAATTAACCCCAAACCTGCTGTCGTCGGATCCGTCGGAGTACCGTTGCAAACAATATGGTTCCAGATGAGACGCCGAGTAACTCGGCGTCTCACCAGGATCCAAATTGTTTGGCACCCTGATCTGACGTTTGTAGATAAGCTGATAAGCTTGACTTTTAACAATGTGGCAGGTGAAACATTGTGTAAAAATAAGCAGGTCTAAATGCTAGAGAATATAACGAGAATAGATATGCAGTAATAATGGATAGAAACGGGCTAGAAAATGTGTAATGCCTATAGAGATTATGTTATGTTATGTATATTATGAAACTAAAGAACATGGATAAGACGCGAAACATATACTGCTAACATCTGAATTCTAATTATTTCTTCAACTTTACGCTGAGAAAGTTGTGTTGTAAAATGTTTGTCGTTTTCCTTTTAGAAAACACAACACACATTCAGTGTTCTTCCTACAATTCAACAAGTTTGCCAAACATATTAGTTTCGGATGGGGCGCCAAGTTACGAGAAATACTATCTTGATCCAATATTTTGCAAATGTGCAAATATTTTTGTTAACATTTAGCATGTTCAGCAGCAATCTTGGCAGAAAATGACATCGACTTCAGTTGTCAGAATTGATTTGTCTTACATTTCTTTTCAACAAGACGATCAGAATAGCACACGTTTTGGACCCTGATGAGACGCCGAATTAGCTGTTTTGGCATCTAATCTCGATCCAAACTGTCTACATAGGTACATGTTGTACCCTTGCATCTGCCCGCAACACGGTAAAGGTTAGATGTCTCAGCAGCGTGTTAGATGTTACTGAGTTCCTTTTTGATAATGTACAAAATATACATGTACTCTCAGATATCTACAAAATCGATTAGGTCAATATATATTGGTAATGTTCTCTTTTGATTACATAAAGTTGATTACATGTTTCAAGTTAGATGTACATGTACCTCTTTCACTACCAATGGCGAGTTGATCACCCTTTTCGATCCAGACGAGACGCCAAGTAACTCGGCGTCTCATAAGGCCGTGTTACTCGGCGTCTCACCAGGATCCAAAATGTTTAATAATGTGATTATGTTTTGTGAAAAAGATACGAAAATTCAAAACATGAAACTAAAACATGCATACCACTTTATTGGGATGGCTACATACAGTAAAACCTCGTTAACACTGCCACTGAATTACATGTACATGTATAATGTCTATCATTAACCCTTTCAATGCTAAACTATTCAAATGAACTACAGTAACTACAAACTCTAAACCGGAATTCTAGTAGAGAAGAACTAAGATACTAACAGACAGGCGGCTGCTTAATGCAGGCTGTAAGGCATGCAGAAAGCTCATATAGGAGTGTTATGAGGCATTCATGACTTTCAATCTGCATTAAACTGCCACCTGTCTCCAGCACCGATATTGATACTAACTTGAAGGACAGGTTTGGAGGGAGTTTACCGCATTCCAAAATTTATACATGAACGTCTCTGCTTCATAAGGATCTACACTACTTGCAAAAGCAGCTATGTGAACCACTACCATGAGAAGGGTAAAAACGAGTGATGTACATGTATGTAACTGAAAGTACATTTAAGAAATGAATGACGTGCTCCCGGTGTTCATGAGGTTATGCAACGCATAGCTTTACGAGCAAAGTTAGTGAAGCCCGAAGGGCTTCACGTGAATCTTTGCTCGTAAAGCTATGCGTTGCATAACCTCATGAACACCGGGAGCACGTCATTTATTTCTTATATTTATATTCCATTGTATTTCTTATATTTCAACGGATTTTTTTTTAAATATTATATACCGGTCACGTAATAATAGCCGCTATCTAGGTCGTTGCCAGGTTCGTTTCTAACGTAGTAGGATCTCTATATATGGTATGAAAAATAGTGCCAAACCCATATTATAAATATAGAATGAATATAAGATTTTAATCAGTAAATTTCCAGCTATGTTTAAAGAAAAGATTATCGAGATATTTCAACCATATATATTTACGAAATGTTGGTATTAAAGCATCTTCTTAAATGTAGGTCGCGCGGTGTCGAAGCCAATTTACTCACCCGCCATGCTTTATCGAAAGCGGGTCACAACGTTGGATTTTATTCTCGGATTTTTCTTTGTTAACGATTTATGCTTCACTCATTACTTGATAATATATTTTGATACGCCACGGCTGTTAAAGTTGGCAATAGTATGTATTCAAGCGATAATTCTCAGTAAGAAGATGCCACATTTCAAATTATCTCCGCTTACACAGTGGAATTCTGGAACCGACTCAAACCGGTATTGAAATGAACGTTCATGGGAAAATGCAACTTTCTTTTTAGAATAAGGTTATATAAGGACGTTGCAGGGCGAATGTAAATATTGTAGTATGCACACATCTATATTTGACCGCGTATTAACCCTGCATCTGATAAAGACGCATTTGCAAACAGAGTAGATCCAGATCAGACGGGACACCTGCAGGAACCATCTGATCCGGGTAGGCTTTGTTTACTTATGTAATTATACATATCTAATTCTACATTGTCTGTCATGACAAAAATGCCATGTATTCATATGCCATTATAAAAATATGCTAATAAATATTCACGATGTCATTAGTTCTTACATGAAATTACAAGTACCAGAACAAAGACTGAAACTTTTCCATGCTGAGTCCGTTTCGATGGAAATAAATGTTTTCTCACTTACATATCAAAGCTATATAATAATTATAGTCATATCATTTCGAGGGCTTGGTGCAAAACTATTCTAACTCCTTCACTTTGTGAAGGAGTTAGAATAATTTTGCACCATGCCCTCGATTTCATTTTAGATACAGTTGAACTTCGATACCTTGAACTTCAAGAAACCAAACAAATTGCTTCGAGATAGCCGAGCTTCGGGCCATCCGATTTCTAATCTGAACAAAGTATCAAGTTCAAAGCTAAGTGTAGGTCAAAAGTAATGATAAAAGCTCCTACAGAAGTTTTCAGCATTACATTCGACCTGCATTCAGCTGCCACACGTGTTTCTAGATACATGTATGCACAGTGATACATTTTAGAGCAATTCTGTATTGTAAATTTTGGAAGGGTCGAACTTTTACTTCGAGTTATCACGAATTCGAGATATCGTAGTTCGAAATATCGAAGCTCAACTGTATATAATCTGAGATTTTCTATTCAGATGGGACCCGAATTACTCAGATCCGGATCCAAACTGTTGTAAAAAGTAACAATGAACTGATTCATTGTTCGCTAAAGGTTAACACATAATGCCAGTTTCTGGAATTAGATCGTCAATCATAATATGAAACTTATACGTGTGTTAGTCCCCTAAAATGGCATGTTTAATCAGGTTTATTGTTTACATTAATTATAACAAGATATTAAATCTGATAGAAAATAGATTACCTGCTGTTTTAAGATCCGTTTGATTAGTACAGGGAGGAGGAAGAAAGAAAAACAATTGGATATTATTTAGATCGGCTATTTGAAGAATACAGATGACTATTCTATTCGCCTTGGCATTGGCGTCGGCGCAGCTTCTGAAGCGGAATATTTGTGTGGGTTTTTTTTAGTTTTATATCTTACAAAGTACTTCACATATACTATCGAAAGCATCATTAGTGCTGATCTGTTCCATATATTACATAACTATTGGATGGATTTTGCATGCAGTAAAATTAATGGCATTTTTATAAATACAAACACCTCATTTATTTCTCCCTAAATCACATCGGAAACAATACAAAGGTCGCCTTATTTACGGGCTACTTCAATATGACGTCACAGAATCAGGACTAGTGATTTAAACGTATTTTTGACACGAGAAATAATAGAAACGTTAGCATTGTTTCAGTTTTGTCGACATTGTGTTACCTTTTTGTTATGCTCGATGAAGAATTGTTTGTATTATTCAAGCAACATAATTATAATACGAAACTTGGCCGACACTAATTACATATTAAGCAAAATTGGCTTATGTAAACGTGGTACTTAAATATATTCCGAGCTTATCGGAAACCGCCGAGTAGTTACGATTGGTTTCTCATGTTCAAAGGATCGTTGAGTCGTGTACATGTAGTACTTAATTACGACAATCGATACTGCTCGCGTACTCGAAAGTATCGCATACATGTATTTTATTTCAGCGTGCAACAAATTAGTCTAATTTCGATGGAGAAATACAGAAATTATTCTCGAAGCTGTTTTGATTTACGCATCATATCTTTATCCCTCATTTCCACTAAACACTGGTCTGGGAGTCCACTGTTTGCAATGCAAAATGCAAAAAGACACTTTTCCCCGAGAACAGTGCATTTCTAATTATCTTTGGTACACCTCCCAGTACATGCGCAGTGAATAATTATGAAACTTGCAAGATAAATCTTAATTCCATTTAAATGTTCAGCCCGATTCACTTTCCTGATTTATTTCTTCTTAGCAAATACATTTTACGTGTGTGTTTTTTGTACATCAGACAAGATAACTGAATGATTTTGTTTCAACCCAAGCGTATTTCATCTCTTAATTGACCCTTTTCTTTCAGACCTTCGTGGAGAAAGTGGCCATTATGTACTAGTCCTGTCATTATTTCTGATTTGATGTAATTCATTAAAATGCAGATATGAAATAAAACAGTACTAGTAGTCTTGATTCTACGAAATAATTGAGTTTCGTTCGGCACCAGGCTGACTGCAAGTCATGTTTTCTTCTACTTCTCTTGAATTATCCTTCTAAATTGTACAGATGAATGTCGTTAATGACCGCATCAATGGTTATTAAGTTGATTATCTCTGTGCGGGGAAATTAACCCCTTACTTGAAAAGAGACGCGTTTTCACGTATTTGCAAACATAGCAGACCGAGATCAGACGGCTCCTGTGGGAGCAGTCTGATCAGGATCTGTTCTCTTTGCTTTTGGACTTCTACATTTTCTGCCGTGGCCAAAACATCCAGTTTTCATATACAGTAGAACCCCTCTAATGCGACCACTTAATGAATAAATATGGGCGCCTTTATAAGCAGGTGGTTGCTTAATACAGGACAAAAGTAATGCAGAAAGCTCCTAGAGGAGCTTTCTGCATTACTTTTGTCCTGCATTAAGCTACCACCTGCCTATACCATCCAGAATTATACCTCTTTTAGGTGGTCGTATTAGCGGGGTTTTACTGTATTTTTACAAAAACGATCAGCTAATGAATATTCATTATGTCTTTATTTCTGAATATTCATGAGGTGAAGGGTTAAGGGTAAAACGAAGCGTCAGTTTGTGATTCGAGATTTTATACATCTGTATATTTTACTACTCTTAATGCTATGGTAGTAGCTGTATCTGTTTAAGTGTTGCAAATAGAAGGGAATGTGTCAGCTCTGAGCCTGGAGAACTGCCACATATGTAGAATACCCCGACTCTTCAGCACGTGATGAGTACCATATTATAATGTGATAACATCTATTCAGCGACCATTAATAAATAATCTAAATATGGGTATCTAACCCTTTACCCCAGATACGTCTTAGCACACAGAGTAGAACCAAATCAGGATGTTCCTGTTTGATCCTTCAAATATGACAAATGGTTGGTTCCAAATCTGATTTGGACGAGTGTACTTCAGATAATATTGGTCTTAGTGGGTTTAAGGCCCTCATGTTATATTAACCAATTACCTCATATGCTATTTTTAGACCCAACCTCTTTGAATAAATCTACCGAAAAGGAGCTTTAACCAGAGAAAAGGAAAAGTTCAGAATTTAGTAGTTTGAAACCATTGTGATAAAAAGAGCATTTGCTCCTATAGGAGCAAATGCTCTATTTATCACAATGGTTTCACAAAGTGATTTGTACAGAGTCGTCAAAAATCGTCAATATGAGGGAATGGGTTAATGAAGTGGTCTTTATAGAAGAGTCTACAATATCACGTGAGCTCAAAACTTTAATGCAATGCAGTAAACCCCCATTATTCGAACACTTGAACAAGTATCATTATCGGTCTTTAGGACAGGTGGACAGGTGGACAGGTGGCAGCCTAATGTAGGACGGAAATCATGCAGAAAGCCCATTTAGGAGCTTTCTGCATTACTTTCATCCTGCATTAAACAGCCACCTGCCTAAAATGTATCAATTCTTCTGTACTAAAAGTTCAAAGTAACGAGTGTTAACTGTACTACGATTATAAATCATCATAATTCTTACAAATATCACACTCCTCCTTCATAGTGAAAACATTGCACTGGGTACATGTATGTGTGTTAAATTTGTAGTGTACTGATCTACAGTAGTACTTGTCTTAGGCATCCATTAAAATGTCAAAATCTGGGCCTTTAAGACAAGACGTACGTATCTATTACTGTACATGTCACTTTATGATATCTTTGTGATAAATACAGCATTTGCTCTTCTGGAGCATATACTCTATTTATCACACTGGTTTCAGAACTACACAATTCTAACATGTTCTATTACTCTAGTAAGTGCTCCATTTCGGTAGATTTATTCAAAGAGCGTGGGTCTAAAAATAGCCTATGAGGGAACGGGTTAAATCAAAGAAGAATGTAAAATTATTATCGCTTTTGTTAACATTTTAATTTCAGAGAAATAAAACAAGAAAACGTGCACACTGTTCCATTTTCATTTGCAGCACACAACCTAGTGTATATTCTGAATGTACCAGATGCATAGAAATAAGACAAACCAGATCACTTGCCGTGCTATACGTGCATTTCTGGTTTTGCACAATATGTCATGCTCCAAGACACATTTCTTCCGTTCAGAACACGCGATATAATTGAATTCACGAATGACGATATAGCAATGCATTAACCCTTATCACGGCAAACGCTAACTGACATGCATTTGAAAACAGATTGGATCCAGATGAGATATCGAGTTACTCGACGTCTCATCTGGATCCTCGTTGTCAACAGATTTCACCCCAAATTTCGAACGATTCGATAGAAAACAAATATGTTTACATATTGGAGTTTAACCCTTTCCTCCATTAATACGCTTTTTCTACGCATTTTCAAGCAAAGTAGACCTAGATTATACGGCTCCTATAGGAGCCATCTGATAAGGGTCTGCTTTGTTTGCTCATAAATTAATATAGATCTGAGTCCATGCTTATAAAACTTTTAGTTGAGTCTGAGTTCGTTCTCAAGTTTTTGATTGGTCAGATTTGAGCCTTTGGCTCAAATCTGACCAATCAAAAGCTTGAGAACTCAAATCTGACCAATCAAAAGCTTGCGAACGAACTCAGACTCAACTAAAAAGCTTTATAAGCACGGACCCAGATTCCTACAGTTTCTGCCATTGCCAAAATTTCCTGAGTTCAGATGCGGTTATAAAAAAACTCATATCAATGATATCATCATTTCTTACGCGAATATAAGAGTTAACCAGACATATATTTAACAGAGCTACAGAAAACGTTCCGTACCCAAATACTAAAATCATTTCTCCACCAATCCCTATAATGTGATCACAATATAGGGTTCGATGGGGGAATAAATGAGAAACTCTTGAAACTGTTTTATTTCACGCGTCTTATCTGTACGTCTGCATGTAGTTTATGCTATGAGAGCAACCGTTAGTACAGTTATCCCTGTACATTTGTACATTTTGTATTCATGTACATTTGTAAGTAATAATGACATCGTGGATGTCTATTAGATGAAACTTATTATGGCATATGAACACATGGTATTTGGCCATGAAATAAACTGTAGAATCATACATATATCTAACTTATTTAAAAGGCAAACCGAACAGGCTGCCATCAGTTTCTCCTGAATGAGTCGTCTGATATTGGAAGACACGGCATGCTAACGTAACTCTTTCCCTGTTCTATATTTATTACAAATTTCAATACCTACTTAATATTCTTGGACAAAGTAGTTAAAATGAAATATAGAAGGTGGACGATTGTGGCCATTTTAGAAAGTAAAGAAAGAGAACTGTCAAATCCCATTAGCAAACAGAGCAGACCCAGATCAGACGGCTCCTGATCTGGGTCTACTCTGTTTGCAAATGCGTGAAATGCGTCTATATGAAGGAAATGTTGCCGTAAAGAGTAAATAACGATATAATAATGTCTCGATAATACGACAACTACAATGTAAAAAAGAAGTATAATTCTTGATTTTTAAAACATACGTTTGCTTAAAATGCAGGACAAAAATATGTGGGAAAATCTGGTATGTGTATGAGTTTTCCATATTACCTTTGCACTGCATGAAGCAATATCTGCTTTAACAGACTTTCATGTTGATAAACTATATGGTCGCATAAGCGATGTTTCATTGTAACAGAATGAGATACAATAAACAACTCGATACTTCGAATTGTTAGTAATAAATAATTGATGCCTTTTTCGGCAGATGGTTGCTTAATGCAAGTTGAAAGTCATACAGAAAGTTCCTATAGGAGCTTTCTGTATGACTTTCACCCTGCATTAAGTTGCCACCTGTCTAATAGACCGATAATGATACTTGTTTTAGTGTTCGAACTATCGGAAGTTTATTGCAGTTACCTTTATCCCCATATTCGTAATCTTCCTCCTTCTATCCATGATTTTCCTCCCTCTACTCGTGATCTGAATGGTATTTTCCAAACAGCTTTGATCTAGAATAGGTGCCAAGTAACTCGGCATCTCATCAAGATCCAAATATCGACGAAACATTTATGAGCATGCTAAACGTTGAACTAATTTCAGTTCAGAGCAATGATAATCATTTATGTTGTGCTTGTGTCAAGAACATGTTTATAACGCACGCGATACACGCAAACAATGCCATAATTTGTTTAAAGCTCTTGAAAAAATATCATTAAGCGAGCATAAATGAGCATAAATGAATGATAATTGAAACAAATTGACTTTATTTTCTGTCTGAATTTTGCTATGTATTTTTTAATGTAAAGACGTTTATAAAGCTGGCAGTATACGACTATACAGTAAAGCCTCGATAATTCGGAAATTTTAATGATTTAATTTAAACATTTAGGCAGGTGGCTGCTTAATGCAGAATGGAAATCCTCCAGAAAGCTTAAATGTACGTATTTGTGTGTTCGTATAATCGAGATCTTGCTGTATTTGGATCAAACTTACAAATCAGTCCATTCGAGCAACATACAAGATTTCTACGATGATCTGATTTTCTATTCGGGTATACGATTATACGGGTATACGATGGCAAACTTAATGCAGAACTCTCCTGTATTCTGCATTTAGCTACCACATGTTTTAACCCTTTTGTATGCTATCCAAATGTGTTAAATCGTTTGGTAAAATAGGAAAATCAGATAAATAAATGCAAATTTCAAAGGAATAAAGCACAGATATTGAAATAGATTTCGAGACAAGAAGGCGGCGTCTGATCTGGGACTGCACTATTTGTTGTCGTGGTGTATTTTTGCGACATTGGCGATGAAAGGGTTAACCTCCAGAATTAGACTTTTTTGAGTGGTCGTATTAGACAGATGTTATTATACTTCTATTCCATTATCTTCTTTAGACTAAGTATTAATTTATGCAGTAGAATCTGTCTAAAGCGATATTTTAAATATGAACGCATGAGTCTTAAAGAGCGGGTGGTTGCTTAATACAGGGGAAAGTAATGCAGAAATATCCCATGAGAGCTTTCTGTATTTATTTTGTTTTGTATTAAGCTTCCACCTGCCTTTGTAAATCAGAAATAGAATCTCTTGGTCTTTTTTTCTTATTTAAAACCGGTTTGAATATACACTGAAACGCATGTAAATATTGCAGTAGGAAAAGGAAACGTAAAATGTAAATGTAGAATATATATATTAGAGGGTATATTTACCGTAAAACAGTTTCTCAAATGGTTCAGGTAAGTAAGTACATATGGCAACATATCGGAGTTCGATTAGCCACCAGTTTAACTCATTACATCATATGCTATTTTTAGATCTAACCTCTTTGAATAAATGTACCGAAAAGGACATTAACTAGAGAAAAGGAAACCATTGTGATAAATAGAGCATTTGCTATTTATCACAATGGTTTCAATAGGTGATTTTAACAGAGGCGTAGAGAGACGTATTTATAGAAGAAAGGCTTAAAACATATTAGAGTTAACATATCAGTACCCAGTGTCCCTTAAACAAAGGCATTAGCAAACGGTGTAGACCCAGATCAGTGAGCTTCCGAAGGATCACTCTGTTTAGGGTCTGCACTGTTTGCTGAACTCATCAATGTCCATGCCTTATTCCAGCAAGCATGTTGTTTGATGTGCCCCTTAACATGAAAAATGGATGGATTCCAAAGTAAGATCTAGACGGGGTTTCTTTAAATAACATGGAAATAAATATGTTAATTGTTTAATTCTTGTAAATGTTGACTTCGTCTCCGTTTTTTGCCCTTTAACGTATTTGCAATGAAGCCAGTTTTACCAATTCTCTGTGCTGGGTGATTCAATTATCAAGGAAATGCTGCCTTGAAATGTGATTTATTACTCGAAGAATACGAAATGGAACGTAATCAATGACATTATATGAAATGACCCATGGGGGATGACCGGAATTGAACGATAGGCAAAGTATCACGGAATTTAAGCAGCTTGTAAACTTTGAGATTACGAGATACTCAGATATACATAGTATACATACAATAGGACCTTGATATTTCGAGCACTCAAACACGTATCATTATAAGTCTTTTACCCTTTACTCCATGAATATTCATGTAAGAAATAATAACATGATGAATATTAAATACATGTAGTTTAATATTTATACTGACACGTGCACACAGGAAGTATTGGTCATGACTTTAGAATTGTATCTATATTATACCATAAACAAACAAAGCAGACCCTGACCAGATGGAGCCGTCTAGTCTGGGTCTGCTTTGTTTGCAAAAGCGTAGAAAGCCGTATTTATGGAGTAAATGGTTACCACAGGTGACAGCTGAATTCATGATGGATTTCATGCAGAAGTTCCCCAGGGAGGTTTCTACATGGATTTCACCCTGCATTAAGCAGTCACCCGCCCAACAGGTATTCAGTTAGTCTTTACTAAAAGTTCAGAGTAAGGTGTTTTTTCTGTATACATATTAGTAAACTATAAATCGATCTATATTTTTACAATAACGCAACTGTAACTCTTTGTGTGCCAAATAATTTGTGTCTGCAAACTATGCCGCCTGCTTTAAGTTTCTGTGTGAATTAAAGTTCGTCTCTAAACTGTGTCGTCTTATCTGGATCCATACCGTTTTCATACGTACAATATCACGTAATTACAGACTGGCCATTGGCGACGAAAGAGTAATTCGTTTTAAAAAACGGTTTATAAACATTCACCAAAGAGAACACAACTGCATTTCACTTGTTATGCATTGTGGTATACGGATATTAGACTATACAGTAAAGTCTCGCTACTATGACCACATAATTAAGAGAAATGGTTTCTTGATTCAGGGCAAAAATATGGGCTTTCTGCATAACGTTTGCTCTGCCTTAATACCACCTGTTGAAAAATCTAGAAGTATACACATATTTTGAGTTTTCATATTAGCGAGGCTTTTCTGTAATTTGATTTTTTTTATCAACCCTATCCAGCCAATCGCGATATGAATGATACTTGCCAACAGCGTGGATCCAGATGAGAATATTTTAATGTAGTTACTCAGTATCTTACGTTTAAACCTTTCGGCGCCAAATTTCTAATTACCGTATGCAAACCACTTTTGTTAAATCAATTGGTAAACTAAGGAAATGAGATAAATAAATGCAAATTTCAAAGGAATAAAGCACAGATATAGAAATAGAGTTTAAGACAAAAAGTGAAGTCCCATATCAGACGCCGCCTTTCCAAGGCGGCGTCTTACATGTATATGGGACTGCACTATTTGTAGTGGTGCACTTTTGCGATATTGACGGTGAAACGGTTGAGATGCTTCACAATCGGCCATTAGTTTCTTCCCAGTTTATATAAAACTCAAATACAGAAAACCTCTCTATAACGACCACTAAATTGCATTAAGTATTTTGTGGTAAAGCATGTGGTTGCTTACAGCAAGGTGAAAGAAAAACAGAACGCCTATAGGAGCGTTCTGTTTTACTTTCACCTTGCTTTAAGCAGCCACCTCCCCTCAATATTAACACACTGTAGTGGCCGTTATAGAGAGGTTTTACTGTAAGTACATTTTGTAACACATCACGTTTCAAACACGACGTTTCATCTTTGACTACCCAATAGTTTATAAATGCTACTTCGTTACAAAATGAACGATGTGTCTGCTGCAAGAACGATATCTGCTTTAACGCCGATGTATTACAATTTTCACTCACTTACAATTCGTTCAAAAGTTTTGAGACACTACTGACCTAGTTTCAACATATTGGATTCTGAGTAGACGCCGATTTATTCGGCAACTCATCTGGATCCAATCTGGTTGCAGATGCCATTTAAGTCGCTATTATTAAGTGAAGGATAAACGTGTAACTTAATCTATGCCCGTCAATAAAATGGCAACAAAGTTATCACAAGGGACCCCAACCAATATTTCTAATTAATTAAATTCTGAGTTTTAATTAAGTGCAATTGCTGCTTTAAATGCATTCGTTTTGGCTCATTGAGCCGAGTAATTACAGTTCTATTTTATGTCTTATACAAACACATATGAGAATAAATCAGCATGCTTAAAGCGGTGGAAAAGTACTAAACTAAACCTTTAAATACGCACTAAGCATTATGGGTGCTGTAAATGAATCAATTATGTTTTAACCCTTTCCCTGAAAGGAACTCTTTCTAATGCATTCGCAAACAGAGTAAACCCAGCTCAGATTGCTTTTGTATCAGCCGTCTGATCAGGGTCTGCTATGTTTGCCTACGAAATTATAAAGATCTACTTGTAAGATTTCTGCTATGTTCAGAAATCCATGTGTTCATATGACATATAAACAGTTTATCTGATTACAGAGCTCAAGATAACATGCGTAAATTTAAACATTTTCAAGAATAACTCCTTTATTTTTCCACGAAACCCTATAGTGTGACCACTCTTTAGAATCGTCTCTTCGATACGATTCTAAAGAGTGGTCACAGTATAGGGTTTGGTGGAGAATTGACGCTTTTAGTATTTGGATACGCATCCTTATCTGTAGCTCTGAAATTTATTAATATACATGCTGTCATTATTCTTACATAAACATTCATCAATAAAAGGGTTAACTGCCAAGTAGGTCTGCTTCATTGGTTTTATTTATATAGTCTCTTCCATTTTATTAACCCTTTACACCATAGATATTCATAAAGAAATAACGACGCCATGACTATCAATTATGGTATATGAACAAAGGAAAATGTGGCCATGGCAGAAACTAATCATATATCATTTAATAAGCAAACAGAGCAGATCCCGATCAGATGGCTCATACAAGAGCCATCTGATCTGGGTCTATTATGTTTGCAAATGCGTAGAAGGGCATATTTATCGGAGTAAAACGTTGAATAACAAATCACAGCACCATGCAATTTGGAGCCGTATGAGACGCCGAGTTACCTTGTGTCTCGTCTGGATCCAAATCGTTTTACAAATATTAACACAGCTTCGCTCATGGCAGCGAACATTACTACTGAATACTGACACGTTATCTAAGCGTTTTCTATATTTAGAGATCCCGGGGTTGTTATCCTATTAATGTCTCGAAGGCTCGGTGCAAAACAATTATAATATTGCCTTTTTTCAATATTTAAAAAAGCAAATCCCAAACTGTTTTCCGTTTCACCTTTCAGAGTTGAGTTTTTTCATACGTTGGCTAGACACTATACTTTAACACATACAGCTGTAGTCAGACTTGTTCTACATATATACAGTAAAATCTCGATTATTCGAATGTTTTAGACACTCTTAGGCAGGTGGCTGCTTAATGCGTGGTTAAAGGCATGCAGAAAGCTCCTCTAGGCGCTTTCTGCATGACTTTCACCATGTATTAAGCTTCCACATGTCTTAACCCTTCGCTTGTTATTCACGTCAATATACCTACCTGTAAATAGTGAAGACCCAGATGAGACAGCTCCTACAGGAGCTGTCTCATCAGGGTCTGCACTATTTACAAGTTGATTGTGCAACCAGTGCACTCAACAGCAGTGATTGCACAGCGAAATATGTGCACACAGTGAATATATATGTAATTATACAACAGGGCATGGGTAAAGAAGGAGAAATGTACTTTAAAATTCAGCAAGCGAAGGGTTAAAGATCGATACTACATGTAATACGTATTTTAGTGTTCGAATAATCGAGATTTTACTGTATAGTAAATATAATCCTTACTTCGCTATGAAATTTATAATGTCTGCTAAGAGCTACTGATAAGAGTGCTTACCCAAATATTAAACTCGTCATTTCTCCACCAAGCCCTATACTGTGACGATTCTAAAGAGTTGTTCCTAAAAATGTTTAAATTTACGCATCTTATCTGGCGCTCTGGAGACTCTGCTAGAATGTGGATCTGGTGCAATGTGGACTACTTCTGTTTCGGTCAAGCGTTTGAGTATCTATTGACCGAGTATCAAGGAGTCTGGATCCATATGAGACGCCGAGTTACTCGTCGAGCGAATCAGGAACTACTGTAAAAGAGTCTTGGTCCCGATGAGGCACCAAGTTACTCGATTTGCGAGACATGTCGCTTATTGACATGTTTGCTGTTAGATCTCGACTATTCTTACCAGTCATGGTCATATACATATGTACATGCCTATGTTCTTATTGGCAATGTCTGTGTTTAGGTGGACTACTAGGCTAGCCTCACCCTGTTGTAAAACCTACCTGCTTAATCCCTGATCTGCTGTTACAGGTATTACAGTAGAACTTGTCTTATGCAGTCAGTCATTTATTGAACATACATGTAGGAGTGTTAAAAAGCAAGCGGTTGTTTAATGCAGGGCAAATGTAACTCGCTCCTCTAGGAGATTTCTGCATTACTATTGACTTGCATTAAGCAACCACCTGCATTGCAAACCCATAATTTGGTCTCTTGTTGATGGTTCTTCTGTACTTACTTTGGATTATTTCAATTTTTTTAGAAACTATTGTCCGAGTGTCATACAACTTGTATTCAAGCTGTTTGCAAGTGTCACAAGTCAATCTTAGAACGAAAAGCGTTTATGCCAAATATGAAAATGTAACCAAAACATGCTCGCAACATTGGTGTGAAGATGAAATAGTATTCCGTTGGTATATGTGTTTCATTCTGTATTTAGCTTGATATATCTAATACATCTACTAATAACAGTCTAACTTTCTTCAAGAAAACTCCTAGCTTAATGCAGAAAAACATTATTGCTCCAATAAGGCCTGTCTTTATAGCATTCCTTCTGCATTTAATTTACATGTACAACCCGATCAGTCTTTTATGTTACTACTCATAAAGTGGAAGTTTTGAATAGGATTTGCATGCCTTGCTGCGGTGAGTGTTTATGTCAGTATTTAAGTCGTCTGGCAATATTGACTCTGTTCTCGATTTGTTCTACTACATGTATGCTCACAATGTCCGTCTTTAAACTTTAAGTAAACCTCGTATGTATTAATGATTACTTCTGCAAACTGTTTGGATCCATCAAGATCAATACTGTTTGATACACTCTGGTTGCATTTGATTATAAAGAAATTCAGTATATGTCTTGCATTTTGACAAAGAAGTAAACAAATACCAGTACAGCATACATGTGAATCATCAGCATACTAATGGCTTAGCATTTAAGGATAAATACATTGAAAAGTATTGAAAGTTCACTTGGTACGAAAGGCTTAAATTTGAAAAAGGATTCTAATAACTGACAAACAGTGCAGTTCCTCCTCTGGGACCCTCTGTTCTGGGTCTACAATATTTGCAAATGCAACTGAACTTGTTTCCTTGCATGCAAAAAACTAAAAGCAGCCTGGTACGGAGTCACCATTAGTATCTAGGATACTTAATATCTCTTTAACTATGTGTTGGATATCAGTTACAGACTGTCCAGAAACTCTTGACACAATTACATGCAATAGCAGCTGAGTACAGTTTGTTGTACAATAAAACCTCTCTATAACTGCCACTAAATTACATCAAGTATTTTGTGCTAAAGGCAGTTGGCTGTTAAAGCAAGGTGGAAGTAAAACAGAACGCTCCTATAGGAGCGTTCTGTTTTACTTTTACATTGCTTTAAGCAGCCACCTGCCCTTAATACCAACTAGTTTACAGAATTTAATGGCCGTTATAGAGATGTTTTACCGTATTACCTAATTGATAGTGACATAACTGATCAGGATCAGCACAGTTCGCTTACGAAATCGTTTAGATCTGAGTCTACAATTTCAGCTAATTCATTACGTCATTATCTATTACATGAATATTCATTCGGTAAACGGTTAATTTCCGTATTTTGCCATCTTTGGCTAGTTGACGAGCAACTGTTTGGTAGGTTGGTTGGTTGGTTGACGTGTTGATTAACGTTCGTTTCTGCAAACTATGGATGTATATAGCTTGACTCCATTTGTAAATGACTCGGTGTCTCAATAGCTCCATTAAGTGCGTCACATCACCAATACTTAAACCGAACATAGTTTAACTTTGCTAAAATAAAATACAATCATAGTAACATTAGTGACAACTTTTTTACGAAACGATTTCGAACCCCCCTTTACTTCAAATGTACGCGTCGAACGCCTTTGCAAACAGAGTAGACCCAGATCAGGCATCTCCCATAGGAAGTGTCTGATCAGGATATGCTCGGTTCGTTTATGGTATAATATACATCTGATCTTAACCCTTCTCTTGCTGAATTTTAAAATACATTTCTCCTTCTTTACCCAAGTCCAGTTGTATAATAACATATATATTCACCGTGTGCAAGTATATCGCTGTGCAATCACTGCTGTGGAGTGCACTGGTTGCACAATCAATTTGTAAATAGTGCAGACCCTGATGAGACAGCTCCTGCAGGAGCTGTCTCATCTGGGTCTTCACTATTTACAGGTAGGTATATTGACGCGAATAGCAAGCGAAGGGTTAATGTTTCTGACAAAGTTATAAATTCCTTCGTTCATATATCACTGAAACATTCAGTTAAATAACATTCATAAAGTCATTGTTTTCACATAAATATTCATGAGGTAATGGGATACACGCAATAGTCGAATATAGAAGTACACCATCGTTCGTTATCTCAACGAAGAGCGTCACTTATTGGATTTGTTTTCCTTGTTACACTAATGTTGTTCGATGGATCCGTGTTCATGTATTTCACTAACGACATTCCGGTGGAATATTTCCACAAAATTTCACTATTTCGCTGCCAATGTCGCATCTATGACTACATGTACCAATGCAAATGGTTTGGATCCAGATGAGACGAAGAGTAATTCGGCGTCTCTCATCAAGATCCAAACAGTTTTATTACCATGGTGATTTGAAAATTAAAGCAGACGACACACTTTACATACCCCATTTTTTGGAGCGAAATAATTACATCTCAGAACATCCATTATTGCCGAAATATGATTATACACAGTCAAACAAATACTTTTCAAGAATTAAATCAATGGCCATGGAGGAAGTTTAGATACAGTAAAATCTCGATTATTCAAACACTAAAATACGGCTCATTATCGATCTTTAAGACAGAAGGCAGCTTAATGCAGGGTGAAAGTCGTGCAGAAAGCTCCTCCAGAATAATCGAGGTTTAACTATATTGATGTTTTTTCTTACTATCTCGATACCATAGCTTGAAACTATTCATTTAGCGTAAACCCAGATCAGAGGACTGCTGGAGAATCACTTTTATCTGGATCTATACTATTTGCTAAACGAATTGTGTCAAACCCTTTCGGCAACATAAAGTTCCATAACAGAAACCAATCCCATGAAGAATGAATGTTTTACTAAGGTTTATTTTGATGAGCTTCTTTATACAATAAAACCTCTATAAACCGGACGTTAAACTAAATATCAGTGCCAGTCTATAAGACAGGTGGCAACTTAATGTATGATGAAAGTCATGCAGAAAGCTCCTTTGGAAGCTTTCTGCATGACTTTCACCCTGCATTAACCCATTCCCTCATACTGACGACTTTTGACGACTCTGTAAAAGCCACTTTGTGAAACCATTGTGATAAATAGAGCATTTGCTCCTATAGGAGCAAATGCTCTATTTATCACAATGGTTTCAAACTACAAAATTCTAAAATTTTCCTTTTCTCTAGTTAATGCTCCTTTTCGGTAGATTTATTCAAAGAGGTTGTATCTAAAAATAGCCTATGAGGTAATTGGTTAAGCAGTCACATGCATAACAAGTCTCAAGTTGTTTGGGGCTTTTTGTGAAAATTCCGGATTAGAGGGTTTTTACTGCATTTGGCATGAGTGTAAATAGGTTAAGTCAATATTAACTAAATGATTTATGAAATTACAAAGTACATGATTCAAGAGATATGATTCTAACTTTCAAACATTATGAAAACGGCAACCCAGTGTAAAATGTATTCCATCATTTAATGGAGATAGATATCGCAAATCTCGTCAGTGTGATTACAATATTGTCAATTTGATTAAAATGTTGTCAAGAATGGTTAAATTCTTCATAACAAATTGGTAGTTCATTTATCCCTTGAACGCTAAATTCCAAATTGGAATGGTTCGTCATTGCATAAAGCGTTGAGCCCATTCAGTGTAAAAGGCTGTATAATTTGCCACAGGAGTTTGAATGCTAAATAATGTAGATCCGTCTAAGAGTCATATGGCTGGCTTCCCTCTTTCAAAAGGTTATATAATCATTCAATAAAGTGTATATCAATATGTTCTTGATGGCACCAGTAGTCTCGGTGTAATTAGCACGGCTCTCGACACCAACCATATATGCAACCATTGTCTGTCCAATAACAGAATAGTGGCAAATGCTTTACTAGCCATTTATTGTGACGATTTCAAGCATGTGTGCAGGCAGTTTGGCCAGGACTTTCATAATTCATTATTGTGCAATGTGTATTCCTTATCATGCAGAAAGACAAATAAAGTTTGCGCAACTCTGAACTGGAACACTTGTCAGTTACTCCGTGTTTATATTCAAGCGCCTGAAACACTGCTGACCGAATATCAACAGTTTGAATATTGATTACAGTGAATACTGTCTTATACAAGTATACTATCGATGTCGAGTGATCCGAGTAGGAGCTATCGAGATTCCTCTGTAAATACTTATGGTTCCATGCTTATAAAGCTGTTAAGTTGAGTCTGAGTTCGTTCTCAAGCTTTTGATTGGTCAGATTTGAGTTCTCAAGCCAAAGGCTCAAATCTGACCAATCAAAAACTCGTGAACGAACTCAGACTCAACTAAAGTTTTATAAGCGTGGACCCAGATGATGTTGTTATTCCATGAGGTACATTGTGAAGTGTTCTATCCCGTCTCTAGGCGATCAAGGGGCTTCAAATAAACATGATTTTATCCTGATAGAAGCTATGGCGTAATAGTGTTTTGCTTTGGATACATGAACGAGTTTTCAAAGTTCATATATGATCAAAATCAAAACCGAATGAGCTATTGCAGAATATATTTAGAAAATCTTAGACATTTTAGTAAAGCATACACCCTATATTTTCTCAGATTTATCATATTAATCAGAACTGCTGTCAACCGATATAGTCCATCTTAAATGCCATCTTTAAGTATGTTAGCGCTTTTGAACGCACATATCCAGTGTGAAAAGAGCGCTATATAAATGTGGTATAATAATAATAATGATATTCAGTGATGCTCTATTCCTTCTTCATCTGTCTTCTACTGTCTGTCAAGCTATTTTGTTTTATTTCAGGTCAAAATAAATTTGAACCTTCTTCAGGCCATTGCATGTTTCCGTGATCAATCATGCCAACTGTCTCCCAATTCCGTTTAGAACGATTGGGAAACACCGAAAAGTATTTGCTTCGTTGTAAAAAATGTTTGTTTACCAATACAAATGACTACTTGATGACGTAATGCACATGCTCAAAACAGGGATGTTCCATTTTTAATTTACAGAAGGGGGTTCAGGATAAGTACCATACTATCCAGATTCTTTTCTTCTGTTGATAAAACCTGAAATGCAGTTTTATCATCATAGTATTTCCATATAAAACTACTATATTTACATTTTAATAATAGCTTAAGCGACCCAATTTCATTATGACGCACATAGAAAATACGCTTTTAATGTTTAACATCTTGCAATTAAAGCTCTTCCATTGGGTAAATTGGTACTGATTGTATTGCAACGATGTGGATAAACGCCTTGTAATAGAATTGCCTGTGTCAATGCTCTTTCGGATGCTGTGCCGATACATGTACACCTTTTTAATCAAAATTATCTATTTTGTATCCAAACTGCAAGACAATTGCCATTGCATATGCCGACTCAAGAGACTCGTGTGTATCATAACGGATGGTATTGAAATCCGTATAAAGCCTACATTGTTCCATCTGTGCAAACAGAGTAGAGCAAGACCAGACTGCTCCTGTAGGTGCCGTCTGCCCAGTCTTCTCTGTTTGGTTATGGAATGATATCGATTGTATTCTAAAGTTTCTGCCATTGCCAAAGTGATGTGTACATACGGCCATGTAAAACCTTATATACAGTAACGATGTAATGTGTGTGGGGGGGGGGGAGGGGGGGGGTTCCATACAATGCGTCGAATGAGTTCGTGCAAATCAAATTAGATCAATTCTAGTATTTTATTGGTACTTATTTGCGTTATTTTTATGCACGTACACCCCAAATGATTATAAAATACAGTTACATGTAGCGAACAGTCATGTAAAATATATTTACTAAGAACCAACAAGCATTTTCACAATGCCACTCACACTTACAAAATTAATTTCTTTGCATTTTTGAAGTTAAAAAGCAGATGTCTTTATTCCCCATTGACGTCATAAATCCGTTGGTTGGCTATGCTAAACATAAAAGAAAGACATCAGGTGATAGTTTTGTACGTTTATTTCAATAATGGCAATAATATATGAGGACACGTAATGATAAGAATAATTACACAGTTTTAAAATGTTACGTATTGGTTTGGTACTCAATTGTTTAGGAATATGCGTATAAAATCGTGCATATATATACAATGCAAAAGTCACCCCTGCTGAGAAAAATAGTACACTTAACGTTTTATTTACGGCGACCTTTTTGTAAAGAAACAGCTGATGACATAGCAAGGAGAAATGATTTTTCTGCAATTTCTTCTTTGTTATTGCATGGATCAGAGGAATATTTTGCATGAGAGTTCCTGAAAAACGATGCGATCGAATGACGTGTGTTACAGTACACTTTCTCCTCTAACAAAGTTCGATTCAAACTGACTGCCACATTTTTATTAAATGGACAGTACATGTTCATATAAACACTGACTTGATTAAAATAAAGCAACATTACAAAAACTAGTGACATTTCAAACTGAATTTTGTAAAAAGAAATGAAATACATGTATTCAAATCAAACATTCGTTATCAATAAAAACTTCATACTTGTAACATTATTGAAATATTTGTCATCTTTCACATGTTGTGTTGTATATGGTTTCGTAGCCCTTTGACACGGCGCAGTTACAAAATGTAGCATGATGAATGACGGGCAAACTATATAAAGTGACGGGAATAAAGAAATAATAATGTTTATATAGGACTCAAATGGACTTATTCGTTTATTTAGTTCCGTTCTGTTTTCTGTTTTTAGTGTTGTTTTGCCAAATCCACAGAATCGTTTTTGTTTGTCACGACAACATGTGTACACCGGATTTTACAAGTTATGAAGCGTTCGTTATTTTAATTAATGTTAAGTGCCATTTATAGCAATAATTGAAATTAAAGATTGGTTGTAACTCTTATATTTAAATGTAAGTGACGGGATACATCAAACAAGGTGTTAATGTCGTTGTTAGGAATCCTTTTCACCGACTCGGAAAGAAAACGGTTGAAGCTCGGCAAGCCTTGCCTAATCGCTTTCTTCACTCGTCAAATAAATTTGTTCTACCAACGATCTTTGACGTTGACAACAAAGTTTGCACCAGCACTGAATAATGGGTTTAAAAAAGCAATGGCAACCATGCTGTGCATTCCTCTGTTGAATTCACTCCCTCGAGACAGTATGTAATATCATCAGCACTTTCTGGAGGGATGTCATTCTTGTTTCTGTATTTCAGCTGTAGACAACCGACTGCCTACCACTTGAGACCTCTGTAAGCCTTTCATGAATACAAATCTAATTTTCAAGTCTCGTTCAATCCCGAATTTGCCGTGACCAATGACGAGAGCGAAATGAAATCACTTTTGTAGATAAGAAAATCTACGTGGCTTAGGTCGTCGATTATATTCTACGGTCTTTCTACGCCATATCATTATTCGTATAGCTTGACTCTGCGATCAAGGGGAAGTACGATTGCTTATAGATACCAATGACATAATATGCAAACATCGCATTAGTACATGTTTGCGGTCTCTGTCCTTCACCTATTTTGCTGTCTTTGCTGTTGACAAACAAGCCAAGAGAACTGTGGCTAAGAATATTTAGATAAGTTAGATTTAGTATTGTTATACAGTAAAACCTCTCTATAACGGCCACTAAAATTACATGTTAAAGGCATGTGGCTGCTTAAAGCAAAGTGAAAGAAAAACAGAACACTCCTATAGGAGCATTCTGTTTCACTTTCACCTTGCTTTAAGCAGCCACCTGCCCTACATACCAACTAATTAACACATTTTAGTGGTCGTTATAGAGAGATTTTACTTTATAACAAATGTGTGGTCGTTATAGAGAGGTTTTACTGTATAACAATACTTTATCTAATTTATCTAAATACTCTTATCTTATCTCTTATCTTTATCTTATCTTATATGTTCATATTTCTTCACCAAACCTTCTCTTGTTGGTACTCGTTATAATCAAATCGGAGAGACGATTCTACTGAGAACCGACAAGATAGGGTTTGGTTGAGAAATAAGGTATTTTGCTCTTTCCTGGTCAGCAGCTCTGGGATCGAGCCTTGGGAAGCAGAGCATCAAGTCAATACGAACATTAAAATATTTAGATTATTCATCATCGACATGGCATATGATCAGGGTCTGTACTGTTTTTAGTGAAAACACTGGGATGCGTTTCCATCACTGTGGTCTATTTGAGTCAATAGTATTGGACACTATGGGTGCTATTTACCTCTACGACTGGTCATAATCGCTTGCTTACAATGTAAACATGGTGCATATGTAATAAGAAGGGTGATCTGAAATTAGACAGCGTGCAAATTAAGAGTTTATATATATATTGATGATTTCTGGGATATAATAAAAGTTGTATGAAAATAGTTGTGTTAAATTATATACAATGATATTCCAAGAGATGCGATTATAATTTTGCTACTTGTTAGAGTGAAAGGACACATTTCATGATTTTTGTCAGTAAACAATTTTATTCTTGAAGTATGTTAAACTGTAAAGTTCGATTCTATATCAAAGCAGTATTCTTCGGTACTGGTATATTTAGTATCTCTATAACTCTATAGAAACTGGAGAAAATGTTTTGATGTAGCCATGAGGCTTCCAACTGGACACAACACCTGGTGGCATAGTTACAATTCCTATTGCTTTGGTTCAAGATCAAAGCTCAAATTGCATATGTGATGGTAAATTACAAGTCATTGACCGAATGACTCTTAACTCCATAAATACGCATGTCTATGTATTTGCAAAAAGAGTAGACCCTGATCAGACGGTTCCTGTATGAGCTGTCTGAGCAGGATCTGCTTTATTTTCTTTTGATATGATATAGATATGATTCTACAGTTTCTGCTATGGCCAAACCGTCTTATGTCCATATACTATTACAAATATGTTTTAATTAATTTTAGTGATGTCATTTCTCATGAAGTAAAGTGTTAAAATGGTTTTGTCTCTTCACATAAGCACCTTTCCAGACATGTACTTTAGAGTTATTTTCACATCTAATCATGCATGATTGTATCAAAGTGACAATCAATCAGCAAAAACCGGTAATAGATATGAATAAATGCATAACACAAATCACTGGCTTTCTTGTCGATTTATTTGAAATGAACTGATAATACTCATCCAGTAATATATTATCTGAATAGCATTTCATTTTGAATGACTCTAGTCTGCTGAAACGCTAATATCCGCTGAAACTGGCCTGCTACAGTTACATACATTCGACTCGTTAGAACTTTGAAAAACTATTGACGGAATGTCAAACTGCTTGTATTCTGATGAGATACCGAGTTACCTGGCGTCTCATTAGGATCCATGTTGTTTGCAAATGGCAGCTAGGCTGGTCTTGGCAGATTCAAGGGTTAAGCAATTATTTAGTATTATGAAGATATCCTTCTGTTTATTTTTTTAAATCAAATATTATATCACTTTTTCATAGTCATACACATAGTAAATATTTTAGGAAATAAATTTAGATCATTTTATGCTAGTGACTGTTTATTCCAGGGCGAATCTCGTGCAGAATCCTCCCAGATGCGCTTTTTGCATGACGTTCATTCTGCAGTAACATGTCACCTGTCTTAAAGACCATTAGTGTCACTTACAGTCAAATCTCGATAATTCGAAATTCTAATAAAGAAATATTTAGACCCATATAGGCAGGTGGCTACTTAATGCAGGGTGGAATGCATGCAGAAAGCTCCTAGGGGAGCTTTCTGCATGACTATCAACCTGCAGTAAGCTGCCACTTGTCTTGAATATCGATAATGGTACGTATTTGAATGTTCGAATGATCGAGAATTTACTGTAATTGAGTGTTCGAATAATCGAGAATTTACTGTATTTGAGTGTTCGAATAATCTAGAATTTACTGTATTTTAGTTTTCCGATTAGACTGAATATAATATTTTTAAAAGACAAAAATAATAAAATGGATGTGTTTAGTTCAGAAGGGTCCAGTGTGATTTCCATGATGAATATGCATCACCCATTCAGTCTGCTACTGTCGCCTTTGTAATTTCGTACTGGATTACTCATTTGTGTTTACCGGGACAAACCCAACCAGAATACATACGATCAGATGAATCCATTAAGTGTTTGGTTAGATACTGACATTTATCCTTAGCTAAAATCTGCTCATAGTTGTATTTGTTCCATTTTGACAATCTCTGATTCAATAAAACATTTTGAGTAACTCTCGGCCGATTGTCATGATACAAGCATTTGAGAAACTATTAATCAAGTGTCAAACAGCTGTGATCCAGATGAGACGCCGATTATCTCGTTGTCACATCAGGATCCAGACACTGTGACAATATTACTGTGTTTATGAACGAAAAGGGTGGAGGGTTAAACATTTAATACAAATGTTGCAGATAGTACAACAGTTAGCTATCTAGTAAGAAACCCGTTAGCTTTATAAGCGCACTTTGTATGAGGTCATTCGCATCGCTCAACAATTATTTGTTTGCATTGAGAAACAGAAATAAAGCTTTTCTTTGATTTAAAAGACATAGATTTTAATTGAAATGCATCTATAATTTACATAAATACATATGTTTTCTTTTTATTTGATTCAAATAAAGCATATACAAATTTGGAAAGACATAAAATGGCACAAATGCACTTTAAGATATTTCAAACGTAGTCTTAAATATGATTTAAACACCTGAAACTCGTAGCAATAACTAGCATTTTATCAGTTTGTAATTTCTCAGTAATTCGTGGTAATGGGTATTTGCTTCTCTACTGTAAATGTACCAGTGTGTTTTACAATCCGGTTTTCCGATTCGTGATAGATGTAACCTTTACAAAGAGTCTGGTACCAGAAGAGACCCTCGTCAGAATTTACAGACGACAGTTGCTCAGTCCGAAAGTTAATCTTTATTCAATCGTTGTTTATCTCAGAGTGGTTCCAATTTGCACATCAGAATGATGATTCGTTGTATATGAGCCGATAAGTAGACCTTAACGAAGATTATTTCGAATCTACGTGGACATAACATACACAACATGACCAAATTATTTCAACACTTTACCTCATAGATACGCAATTCAACGCTTTGCAAAAATAGTAGACCCTTCCTATAGGACCCCCTGGTCTACGTATGCTCTGTTTGAAATAGTTTGATCTGCAATGACCAAACATATAATGTGTTCATATACCACTGCAGTAACCCCCCCCCCCCCCTCTATATCGGAATTCTAGTAGAGGAGAATTAAGATATTTAGGCAGGGGCTGTCACATGTCTCCAACACCGGTATTTATACTAAATTGAACACCCGGTTTAGAGGGGGTTTACTGTATGTAAATGCAGCTAATAAATGCCCATACAGACATTATTTTCACATGAAATATTCATGAGGTAAATGGTTAATAGGAGAAATAAGTGCTTTATTCCAAATGTTATAACGGCTATATTTAATGTCACACAAAAGTATACGACGCCCAACCTGTATGTGTTTATAGTACAATAAACAATCGTTCTAATATGCTTTATGTTTATCTCTTTACTCCACAGGAACACCTTTTAACGTACATTAGAACCTGCATTAAGCAACCATTCATTTATTTAACACAGAGGTCTTAGAAAGCAGATGTTTGCTTAATGCAGGGCAAATGTAATGCAGAAAGCTCCTATATGAGCGTTCTGCATTACTTTTGACCTGCATTAAGCTACCACTTGCCTTACACACACATAGTTCGACCTCATTGTATGGCCACTAAATACAGGTTCTGCTGTATTTACAAATATATTAGACCTAGATCAGACGGCTGCTGCAGGCGCTATCGGCTCAATGTCTGCTTTGTTTGCTTATGGAAATATATATTCTACAGTATGGTATTTGGTAATATGCCTTTTTAAAAATTAATCTGATTAATATTAAAGACGTCCCTATATCATACATGAATATTGACTGAGAAAAGAGTTATAGAGACAAACTTGCTAGTCATGTTTGACTAATATCCACCAATGCGTAACTGCATGATGCTACCATTTGGATATAAAGATGTGATGAAAAGGATCCCAGAAATGGAATTCTGTGTTTTCTCTGGTCATTAATATTTTGAAAACATAAAAACGATAGTTTGAAAAAATGGTCGGCAAGCGATTTAATTCTTTCACCACCAGTATCGATGGCATTTGCAACAATCTTTCTCCAGAGGAAAATCCCACGTAATTACAACTCGGCGTCTCGGTGGAATCCAAACTGTTTGTCACTCTGATTATTGTATTGAAACGAAATTAAAGAAATTCTCCACTTTGAGACCCGAACATGTTTTGGCGATGAAAGGTTACCATAAAAGTGGATGACATCAAAGTTGAAGCCATTTGCGTTATGAAACCAATTATTGTTAGCTCATTTTCTCCTTGCACGCTACGTAATTATTCTGTGCTTAAACTGTCACCTGCTACGGTTTTCACAATTGATGGTTGTTCAATATCTTATCAAAATTCATGCCCTAGTCTCAAGCAGTTTGGATCCTGATGAGACGCCGGGTTACCCGGTGTCTCATCTGGATCCAAATTGTTTGCATGCTAGAATTGCACATATTCGCAGCTAGCATGCGAATAGTTATTGAACTACAATATGGAAGCGCTGCTTAATCTTCCAGAACAGGCAATAGAGAATTTCAACCTTGCACTGAATAGATGATATCGCAATAAATGGAAACACTTTTATTATCATGTTTGTCTATTCAAATACTGAAAATGAGAATATTGTTTGTTTTCGGACGCTAATGCATTTTTAATGGCGTAAAGTTAATCATTTGTCTCATCTCGAAAAAAATGTCTTTTCGGAAAAATGATGGTTTCTGATACTGCAACATATTTTATCTCGGATATCATTAATCCCACTTCATATTTTTCCAACTAAAATTACTATCTTCTAATTTATCAAATGCGTCACAACTGATACATATGTAAAGTGCATGATCCAAGTTTAGACTCCAATGGTATAATGTTATGATTGCTGAAATTACAAAACATACAGTAACAAATCAGACCTTTAGTAAATGTTAAAGAAAATTGTCTGCTTAGGCAGCTGACCGCTGAATGCAGGATGATAGTCATGCAAAAAGCTCCTTATAGGAGTTGTCTGTATGACTTTCACCTTGCATTAAGCTGCCCTCTGCCTGGAAGATAGACAGTTATACTAATGAAAGTCCAGTTAAGAGCGGCTGTACTGTATAACTGTCAAACTTAGTCTAAACTTTATCGAAAGTGATTATACATTTTGATTGATGTATTGTACAATAAACACTGTAAGTAAAGGTGATAGCCTCTTGTTGCAACATATTTTAAAAATGCCTATCAATTACATAATTCATTTGTTTATATGCCAAAAAGAAGTGTATCAGAGTATATTGGAATAGACCCGTATCGTACAGGAGCATGGAATATCTGATCAAGATCTGCTCTGTTTCTTGATTCTTAATTATTTTGATTGCATTTGCAAATAGTTTAAATCCAGGGTCCATGCTTATAAAACTTTTTAGTTGAGTCTGAGTTCGTTCTCAAGCTTTTGATTGGTCAGATTTGAGTTCTCAAGCTTTTGATCAGCTTTGGCTCAAATCTGACCAATCAAAGTCTTGAGAACGAACTCAGACTCAACTAAAAGTTTTATAAGCATGGACCCTGGTTGGACGTCGAGTTACTCGGCGTTTCATCCGGATACAAACTTCTTGTCGCATAGACGCTGTTTCCTGAAAAGAAATAGAAGTGCAATGCATATTAACCATTTACTCTATGAATATTCATGTAGGAAATAATGACATCGTGTATATTAATTAGTTTATGTTTAAATAATTATTCATGAACACGGGACGTTTTGACCATAGCAGACACTAGTATCACAATGAATACATTCGCGATTTTGATTCAGTAGACTTTTCTGAACATTTTGGTACCCATGGAAAAATGTCTATGGGGTGCACAGTAGACCACACTGGCTCCCTGAGAAATAGGACAAACTCCAAAACCATGTGTGATAATGTATAAAGCCGATACAGTTACAGCTCTCTGAACTAGAACTTCAGAACTATTAGTGTATGTCTTTATGACATGCAACAGCTAAATGCAGGTTGACATTCGTGCAGAAAGCTCCTACATGAGCTTTCTGTGTGATTTTCATCCTGCAATAAGCAGCAACATGTCTAAAAACTATGTTTTCTTGACTAAAAGTCCAGTTTAGAGTGGTCTTAACATATATTGAAAATGTCTCACTTTCTACAAATGGCATTTTTTGCAAACACTTTTAAACTGCATGTATATATTTACCTCGAGATAAGTTATTACTGGCATAGATACGTAGGTTTTATAAAACAACCTATTTGCTTTCCTTCAAAGAAACACCTTTTCACTCCTTTGCAAACAGAATAGACTCAGCTCAGATGACTAATGTAGGAACCGCCAGTCACACAGAAAGTCTCTGACTTCGTAACATGTTGTGACGAATGTGATCGATCCCGATGTTTGATGTGACATATAGCCACATTTGTAATACGTTAAATGTTATACAGAAAAGGAAACTAAAAAGTGCATGTGTACAACAGAAAGACATTTGACACAAGTTGTGAGCAATTACATGACTTATGTGTTATTTCCAGTCAGGTCATGATTAATATCAAAATGTCACCACCCAATCATCACCACCACTACCACCATCATCATCATCATCATCGTCATCATCATCATTATTATCATCATCATCATCATCATCATAATCATCATCATCATCATCATCATCATCATCATCATCATTCATAGCAAACATGAAACCGTGTTCACATTTTAACAACAAACTAAAACTATTAGCAAAACGAAGTGACTAAGGTTTTCTTTCCTTATCATTAGATTTCCATTGATTTATAGTTGCTAAGATAGATACATGTATCATATAGTGTATTACTCAATTAACATCAAATAAAGGAACTAAGAAGTATTTTATTTTATCATAGGCACACATTAACAGCATGTCATAGGTGCATGTATATGATTACTTCTATGAAAAATAGAAACTTTTTAGAAACACTATTAGCGAGGAACATAACCTGTTACTTATGTGATTCTAATGTCAATCTCCATGTCGGACACTCACATTTGTAACATATTTTACCTGTTACGAATGTGATCACATTCGTAACATATCTGTTAGAAATGTGATCCGTTACGAATGTGGTCTAACAAAGCTGGCATTGACACTAATATGAAAACCCGCCTTGGAGGAGTTTTCTATGTGTAATGCCAAAGTAGTATGTACAGTGGTAAATACGCTATTCCTACCCATTTACCCGTTTCTCTACGCGTAAGAAACGGGTAGTGAACGGTTAACGAACGGTTAACGAACGGTTACGAGATAAACGGTCTACACGCGTTAAACGCGTAAAGAAACGATTATACCAAAGAAGTTGCGGTAGGTGCATAAATTTCCCGTTACATGCGGAGATTTCGGATCTTATCGATAATAGCCGTTTTCAAAAAAGTCCGAATGAAACGGTTTAGCCAAAATAAGAATCGATTCGTCATTCAACGAACGTTTAGCGGTTCAATCCCGGCTAGTGTCGACGATTTGCTCATTTAGGTAACGATATGTTTGTACAAAGCTATAATATCAGATATCCACTGTAAATCAAACAAATGGATTGAAGAATTAGTTCTTTTTGAGTAGGTTTCTACATTTCAGATAAAAAAAACTGTCACAAAGTAAACCACCAAATTTTGGATCTAGAATGAAGAAACCTACTAAAGAATTCAGATCTATTCTATTTCTTAACCCTTTCCCATTTGAATATTTCTGTCAGAAAAAATGACATCATGAGTATTTATTAGATCTTGCTGAATTTAACAACGGTATAAGTGCACACGCCTTTTTGATATTTGTAGAAAATATAGTCAACTCTTATAATTTCATAAGCAGAGTGGACTCTGGTCCGACAATCCCTCCAAGAACCTTCATGTCTAGGTTTACTCTGTTAGCAAAAGCGTTAGAGTGTTAAATCCATGTGTATGTTATAGGATAAGCAAATAATGCAGACCCAAGATCAAACGGCTTCCGAGCGAGCAATCTGATCTGAAACTTTTACGTTTTCAAAGGTGTTTTCATCATTATGAGGTAGATCTAAAGCGTTTTAAACAAATAAGCATATTTCATGCTCACATATAACTATGAAAAAAATCTTATTATTTTATTACTTTGTTAAGATTAAACCTTTGTATGCCGAAATTTAAAAGTGGAATGGCCCATCACTGTTTAACTGTATATTCCATTCTCTATTACCAGGCTTATATTTGCTAGATGATTTTAATTAGACCTATGAAAATACTAGTGAAGACCCTGATCTACACCCTGATTTTGTAGCTATATTGTCTGTGTTTACACTGCTTTCAAATGTCAGTACTTTTGTTCCCCGCATTCGAATATTTAAAAAATACTAACTCTATAATTGTTATGAATGCATGAAAATAAATTGTTTTAGTTGAAGGCTTTATTATTTACCCAGCCTAAATATACGATCAAAGCTGCAAGATGGTCAGTAAATCCCCTGGCTATTTTCTCAGCAGGAGACAATTGTCTTGACAGTGATCACACCGCTGCTTTCTTATCAACAAAGTTGCGAACTATTACGCAACGGAAATACCAAATAATGTGCCCAATGATCTGAAAGTATGTTTTATAGCTTCTCCAAAATACAAGAAAACTATGTTTTGTATAATTGTAGATCTATGGCTCAGCACAAAGTTAAATCCAAACGTTTAGACCAATTAAGATTAATAAAAATTCTAGTTTTAACGATAGTTTAGATTGATATGATCTAGATCTATTGTAAAATACTTACACTATATCTTCTACGGTACTGTACGTACAGTAGCAAAAAAAGTCATTTTAAAACACATAGATGAACGCCATGAGATCTAGATCTAGCTAGATCTTATGGAAATGGAACGAGAATTAAAAGTTTTAATACTGTTAACCCTTTCGCTGCCAATGTCGGATCTGTGATAACCTTTGCAAACAGTTTAGATCCAGATGAGACGCAAACTGTTTTGGACCCAGATGAGACGCCGAGTAACTCGGCATTTTATCTGGATCAAAACTGTTTGTTACTGTCACTATGTTTTTGAAATCTTAATTTTACATATCAGGAGTGTCCAACAGGTAAATGAGAAAGTCTCCCATTTCAAATAAAGGCCATATCAAGGGTTACCCCCCTTTCGTCCATGATTACTCCCCTTTCATCCGGGCTCTTAAACGTTTAGGAAACGCGTTAAGATACGCGTAAACAAACGGTTAGAAACCCGTTTAACGAAACGGCTAAGAAACGGTTAACGAACGGTTAGGTAACGCGTAAGAAACGCGTTAAGTGGGTAGGAATAGCGTATTTACCACTGTACTGTTTGGGTAAACACCATGAAGTCTTGAAGTTTAATTAGATTTAAAGCTCGTCCTATTAGTATGTATTACACTTGTTAGACACAGGAACATGCTAACTACTTTTTTTTAGATTTGCAGGCAGTGAACATTAATTCAATATGTGAGCTCGGACTGATTCTGTCCATTTAATCTTAAAATGTAATGGAATACAAGCCACGTGATTAATAGTCAACCCTGGATTCTGGACATGCAAGCAAAGATGCGCTCCATAAAACCTCCTGTTCTGATCATCTAAACTTGTGGAGTACAATTTGAAAATACCATAAAGAAGATTCTATCTGCAAGTCACTGGTGTCAAATCAGCTCTTCCAAGCCACAGGGCTGACATTTTTATGGAAATTCGATGTTCACTTGAATGTTATTGGATATAAAGTGAAGCATATGCCTTGATACAGCAAGCTGTTTTAGTACTTTCGTGTCACAAGCTTGCAAATGGAAAATTATCAACGAACCCTTTCGTCGCCAAATGAATTAGTTTGTTAAATTGATTGTGTTTTTCAGGTTTCAAAGTAATATAATTTTATCCGCCATCAGTGAAATACTTGATGACTGTTTTGTCTACCTGGTATACGACTGGTTTTGTACACCACTGGTTTGTCAGGACTGGCACATCACTAGTTTGTCTTGACTGGTACACCACTGATTTGTCAGGACTGGCACATCACTGGTTTGTCTTGACTGGTACACCACTGGTTTGTCAGGACTGGCACACCACTGGTTTGTCAGGACTGGCACATCACTGGTTTGTCAGGACTGGCACATCACTGGTTTGTCTGGACTGGCACACCTCTGATTTGTCTGGACTGGCACATCACTGGTTTGTCAGGACTGGCACATCACTGGTTTGTCAGGACTGGCACACCACTGGTTTGTCTGGACTGGCACACCACTGGTTTGTCTGGACTGGCACATCACTGGTTTGTCTGTAGTGGTACATTAAACGTTTGTCTGAACTGGTATACCATTGGCTTGTCTGTAGTGGCACACAACTGGTTTGTAAACACTCAAGCTCGACATTTAGTTTCTCCACATAATGGCGAATGTTGATGGGTGAGCTAGACCAGTTGACTTCCTTTAAGAACAAGCCAAAGAGAGGTCTGCATCAGTTTCTTATCAAACAGTTGCTACATACAGGCCCCGTTTGGCAATTGTTTGGCACCGGATCGTAAATGGGGTTCTATAAATAACTAGAGTACATATCAAATATTATGTGCACTATAAATAGAACGAAGACGGCGTCTATCAAGCGCTACAGCCTAGGAGATAAACTGCTTTTAAATAATATAAAGTTAAGGAAAAGGAGTTGTCTGACATACGGTGTCGGCCCTGTAACAGATGTGTTCACTTCTGGGTCGCTGCAAGTAGTTCTTTGGAAAAGGGTATTCTTTTTATTGGAATGTATGCAGTCATCCTCTCTTGTGACGTATGCAGATGAACTTTGGTTTATTAGAATATGTTTATCAGAATAGAATAGAATATAGAATATATTTGATTTACTAATCATGGGCCCTTTCGGGTTACAAATCAATACAGACTAAACGATTTATGATTGAACATAACTGGCATGAAACTAAAGCACATGTATAATAAATAAACTTAAGCACATATTGACAAATCACATATAAACAACAATATATTTTCTTCATCTTGTTCATCATGAAAATCTAAGTCACATTGAAATATCTTTCCAAACAATGGTTTAAATATCTAGCAAGCACCTCCAAATTAGCCAGATCCTCCTATTAGATTACTTCCGGTAGTAGACGGTTTATTAGGTTAGTTAGAGACATGTATAGACATGTCTCAGGGTTAGTAGCCGTTTCTAAGGCATAATGATTATACAACCATAGAACTATTTCAATTTTCTGTAAATACGTATGCATATGTTTACGGAATAACAGAAAATGAACCAATATAATCATATAAATGTGAGAAAAAAGAGAAACAATTGGTTATAGGTGGGTTCGAACCCACGCCGGAACATACAAAAGCAAATCTTCTACACGATGGCAGCATGCTGCTAGCCCATTACGCTACTGAGTGTGCAGCGATAAACATCGCCAATTTATCAGTTATATAACTTATTCCACCGCTGGCGAAATGTGCTTTTAAAGTATCAAGTCAGGATGCAAAGATTAATGGATAAATAGTAGATATTTTCTTTCCACTCGCATGATAATTTCATTTAAGAAGCTCTTAAAGGGGCGGGGAACGGCATAGACATAAACATTGTGTTCAGTTCCATCGATTATGAGTAGGCATGTCTAAAATTAGAAACTGAGACGTCCGTAACCCGAATTTTGTCGGGAATAAAATACTCATTGCAGTTTGTTCAAAGAGCGTCTGATAATTAAATAATCATGTTTATTTGAATTAACGTATCTGCATTCTCGATTCAAATGATGTTATTTTTCTCAAATTTAACCACATTTTCTATAAATACTTTAATACTCAAACCCCTTATGGGTTAGTGATAGGTATAACTGCGTATTTCTTATCTAACCAAAACTCGCGCAAGCGTATAGCCACGACGATAGGTGGCGATTCTCTTTTTACCGTCCCAATTCAAAACTCCTCGAGATAAACTATGGCCACTTAGGACATGTTCTACTGTAAGATGCAGATAGAAAAAGAACCCTAAGAAAAACGAACCAATCAAGGGAGTGTATTTATTATCAAATTATTGTCATATGGAATCATTTCCGGTCAATCAAGCAGATAAATGTTCAATTTCGAAGTAATTCAGGATTTATATTGGTAGAGGAAGGGAAACATTACACTACATTACAGTGTATTATATTCGTATATTGATAATCCTTCCCCAGCTAACCACCACCTGATTTGCACTTGCAAACGGTTTGGATCCAGATAAGACACCAATTTAGTCTTCGTCTAATCGGGATCCATGCTGTGTTTGACACTCGGCCAGCACTTTACAACACAAAAGCATGATCGATTCGTAGGTAGTCACATTTGCACCAGATCCAATTTTGAACACACTTTTTTTCACGCAGGGTAAGGGTTACTGCACTATCATTTGTAATATGGCATCCAATCAAATTATAACATTTTAGAGTTTTGTATTAGTTTATTTGCATATAAATGATAGCTTTTTGTGCTGTTCATGTTTTTCCCCCGATGGAATCGTTACAGAATATTTAACACTTAGCCTGCTGCGTGCAAAAGTACTAGCAGTTTTAAACAGTTTGGTGTCAAATGAGACGGCGAGTAACTCGGCGTCACGTCAGTGTACAAACTGTTTGACACTCTGTTAAACTTTGTCAAATTCCTCAACGATTCGGAAGTAAGAAATCTTGTAACAGATCGGAGTGTATTTAACCCTTAGCCTGCTGGAATAAAATTAATGTCTGCTTAAAATCTGATCTGCTACTATTCACCGAGTGTTAAACGGCTTGGATCCTGATGAGACGCCGTATTACTCGGCGTCTCGTTTGACAGCTGTTTGACAATGCGAGACAGGTCGCGCTTAGCAGGCAAAGGGTTTAGCCGCATACTCATATTTACACTACACTAAGAGTTAATATATGTAAAGAAAATGTTTTCTACTTTCATTCCTGTAACAATTTATTCATATTTTGTAATCTAAAAGTTATTTCAGCGTCGATGAGTGCATTTAAGACAAATTCAATTATCAGGGCTGAGTCATTCTACTTGTTTGAATGACGTTTTAAACACGTCCATTCCCATATCCCGTATCTAATTATTTAGGACGATTCACACATATTGAAATATCTGGTATGTAAACCTTTACAAGACGTCTTTTGACGCTTCTGCTAACTAAGAAGACCCAGATCAGATGACTCCTGTTTGATCCGTCTGACCAGGATCTGCTCTGTTTGCATATGAACTTATAGATCTGATTCTACAGTTTCTGTTAAGACGATGATTCTGCATTCATATACCATGATGATAAAACCTTAAGAAATAGCTAATCATGATGCCATTACTTCTTACATGAATATTCATGAAGTTAAGGGTACATAGTCATTTTCATAAGATTTGTTTCTACAGAACAAATTTAGCTGAAAAGGACGAAAGGTTTAGTACTTGTAACAGGAACAACGAACAATGCTGAAGCATGCTTTCAAATTATCGAAACACAATCTTTGTTTCCTTGGAAGCAAGCCTAAATATGAAAATCAATATTTTTCACCATTGGGTATAATCTGTTTTCCATTTTTTGCATTATTCAAAATTACCGTCAGCAGAGATGACATGTGAAGTGATTATGCTTTTGTTGAAAGCTGTTTATTTCATGGAGTTAACGCTTTGCTTGTCACAGTAACTATAGCCCGCTGTGAAAAACATAATGTCTGCTAAAATTTGATATGAATCAATTTTGACTACTACCAATTTGATTATCCTTTTGAGAAACGATTAACCGAGTGTCCAAAAGCTTGGATCCTGATCAGACGCCGATTTACTCGGCATCTCATCTTGATCCAAGCTGTTTGCAAATACGAATTAGGCCGCGGATAGCGACGTGCGTGTTAAAACTTGAAGAAGATACAACGCACTCTAGGGGACGGAAGTTCAAAATAGAAACCTTTTCTTGGGAGAAAAACAATCCTGTTGAATGACAACTTCGATATATCACGTTACTATTCGATATCAAACGTTGTCATTGAAAGGCATTGCTACAAATCAGTGATTTCATTTAACACTAATCCCGCTATCCTGATTCACATATGTAATTGGTTGAATTCAAATGAGGTGCCGAGTCACTCGACGTCTCGTCAGGATCAAAACTGTTTGATACTTGGCCAGTACTAGTCAACATTGCATCAGATCAAAAATTGAACAGGAACTTTGTTTTTCACAGCAGGATAAGGTTTAAGAAACGGACCCAATTATTTATGATACAAATGAAATAAAATTGCACAAGCCTTGGCTCGTATACAGTGTTTGAAAGGAAACTTGTACAGTTAAACCTCTGTATAGCGACTTATAAATGAATAAACATACATGTACTAGTCTTGAAAACCAAGGGACTACAAGACGAAAGTCATATACAGTAATACCGCTTTTAAGCACCTACTTTATGAATAAGTTATAAATTTCTTAGAAAGCAGATGATTACTTAATCCAGGATGAAAGTACTGCAAAAAGCTCATCCATGAGTTTTGTGCAAAACTTACGTCCTACTGTAAGTAACCACCTGCTGTTAAGACACAAAATTAAGACATATTTATTTAGTGGACGCATTACAATGGGTACGGACATTTCTCATAACGGTTTTCCTGCATTAAGCTGTCACATATCGTAGACCTTATTTTAGTGATCGTTATAGAGAGAGTTTACTGTAACAGACATCACCGTTAACTAGCTTCAATTCTGAAACCAAGAAATACAGTAGAACCTGTCTTAAGCGGCCTTATATTAATTGGAAACTTGGATCTTAAAAAGCAGGTGGTTGCTTAATACAGTGCATATGTAATGCAGAACGCTCCTATAGGAGCTTTTTGCGTTGCGTTTGACTTGTATAAAGCTACCACCTGTCTTACAGATCCATGATTAGGCCTCTTTTTGGTGGTCGCTTAAGACAGGTTCGACTGCACGTCTAGTAATTATTTCTAAGAATTACTTTTCTTTTCACTATTACCCCACTGTGAAAAAACAATGTCTGCTCAATTTGGATCTGGTATATTTTGGAAGCTTTTGAGAAACATTTGACCTAGTTCCAGACAGTTTTGATCCTGATGAATCGCCGTGATCCAAGCTGTTTGCAAATGCGAGTTAGATCGTAACTATCGGGTTATGGGTTATTTTTAGATACAACCTCTTTGTATAAATCTACCGAAAAGGAGCATTAACTAGAGAAAAGGATTCTGTTTAGAGTTTTGTAGTTTGAAACCATTGTGATAAATAGAGCATTAGCTCCTATATGACCAACTGCTCTATTTATCACAATGGTTTCACAAAGTGGCTTTTACAGAGGCGTCAACAGTCGTCAATATGAGGGAATGGGTTACTTCTACTGAACAAATTTAAACTGTTTATCCCTAAGTTGACTTGTCCTAGAAATTAAAACAAATTGTCTACAAAAAACACGAAGTACAATGCCAGAATCCACCAAATCAAAATCAATTATCAAATTTGATATGTTAAAACACAATATATCCTAATCACAGCCATCTATATCCCGTCAAACAGCAGGATACGGTGCAGCGAAGTAAAATTATTCTCTCAAATAGTTATTGATTAGCTCATATATCCCTGGAGAATTCCAACATGCATGGTGATTGTATCAGTCGAAAGAAACTATAGTCTGAGATCGTATCTAACAGGCATCTAAAGCAGCTGAAACCCACGTTACACTGAAACCTTTTAAATGCCATACACGCTTGCATTGCCATGTGCAAACAGTGTAGACCCAGATCAGAGGGCTCCTAGGGGAACCCTCTGATCAGGGTCTGCACTGTTTGTCGTTCAAACTCTTTATTTTTCTAAAATATCTTTACTTGTATTCATTTTATAAGACTAAGGAATATTCAGGAAACTATGGAATTTTCTTAAGTTTCTCCTTAGGAGCTTTATGCCCTGGACTATTACTCTCGTCTTGCATTAAGCTGTCATATTGAACATGTTTCCAAGTTAGAAATACGGTGACTAGAACTCCCGCTTCTCGAAGTATTTTGTATGGTCTCTTAAATTTCTAGATATCGAGGTTCCACGGTATCTCATTTAAGCCAACGCCAATATTAGTTACTCAGAATAGCACTAGAGACACGATTCTAATGAGTATCTACAAAATAGGGAGTGGCGTTATATTAGAATGGACTTTACTCAGATTTCCAAATTTCTCTACATGAACAATTTGAAGAGACACACTTTCTGAATAAATTGGGGAATAAGATACAATTCTATCGTAAATATTCACCTCTAGCATTTCTATTAACTTTTGATTTGTTCAAGCTTATAAGAAAATATAGACAACAGCAGATTGGATCCAAGCTGTTTGCAAATGTTTGGTGGCGATCGTCAATGTAAGAGTTAATGCGTATCATTAGGTATTGAGCTATGATGATATTGATTACAGAGATTTCAAAAGAAATACCTTAATTGCTTCTGGTACACGTAAAGCCGATACACCATCAAACACTGCAACCGATCAGATTATAGGAAGTGTCAGCAAAACGTATGTTATAATGTGGCACCTCTCATACTGATAACATTTACCAGTTAACCCTTTTCCCTCATATAAACGTGTTTTCACGCATTTGCAAACAGAGTGGACCCAGATTAGACGGCTCCTAGAGGAGGCTTCTGATCAGGGTTTGCTCTGTTTGCCAACAGAATTTGATAAATCTGTTTCTTTGCTTTCTAAAATGTTTATAATGTTCCATATTCCATATGTCTTTATAATTGTTTTGTCCATGAATATCCAATAGGTATTGAAATTAGAAATAAGCATAGTACAGGGAAAGGGTTAAAAGGAAAATGTGTATCCTATTGGGGAAAGCCAACAGTTTGCTTAATACACGATGAACATTGTTGTAAGAATGATAGCATCATAAATATTAATTAGATGAGTTTTTATAATGGCCCAAGAAGACATAAACGTTTGGCATTGGCAGCGGCGGCTGTACAATTATGTCTGTATTATATGTAGTTTATAAGCAAACAGAGCTTACCCTGTTCAAACGTCTCCTATAGTGTCATGTTTGCATATTTAATGGCAACACTTAGTCACGTGATACTTGTTTAATTATTATGTATAGTTGTATGACTAGAAACTGTATCAGTTTATGTCAAAATAAGATATTCTATTCTATCATCGATTGCCCTGTTTTCGGTGCATGCCCTATTTCGGTGCACTTTACTTGGGAAACGATATCTTCTTTAAGAAGAGCTGAATTATGTCATCACTTTTTGCAATCCACAAAATACACAAATACCTGTCATCGCTGCCAAACATTCTAAAATGTGTTGCAAACAGTTCAGTTACTTACCATATTTGATAAAGCATAGCAATTTCAGCCATTTTCCTGTCTTGAAAACGTTTCTCTCAATTTTGTAGAGATATACATTTGTTGCCATGTGCTGCAGCAAAGTCACATGACTTCGATGTCTGCTCACTGTTTTTCAAGTACAGGCTATGTCCAAAAGTATGTCCTTCATTATATGTTTTACATAGGAGAGAGACCTTACAGAGCGGAGACCTTCTTTAGTTTATTCACACAGGATAGAGACCTAATCTTATTCATGCCGGAGAGATACCTACTACATTTTAATCAAATAATATTTTACTGGAGAAAACGCCTGACTAGAGTTGTTTTAGTCAAAATATACAAATTCCAGAGAAAAAAATGAGTTTAACAAGGTAAGGACATTGACAATAAATGGTTCTTGTTATAAAAATACTTTAAACTCGTTACAGCATGCATAATTTGTTTGATATGCATTTCATTTTGTTTTAACAGTTCAAAGTTAAAACTTAAGTTATAGACCTACTACTTTTAATTTACAAATGTAGTCATACATGTACGCTTTTGTTGAATACGATTTGGATAAAACATAAGCCGCACCGAAATAGGGCAGATAAACACAAAATAGCACAAAATGGCTACGTCATTAAAAAGGTATCAACCGCGATAAATATTGAATATTTTTGGAATTAATTTACACTGATTTAACTTAGAAGACCTAATACAAAGGTAATATTAGTTTTTTTCATGCAATTTCAAGATTTGTGATCACCGCCATCAGTTTAATTGCTAAGTGCACCGAAACTGGTCCATCCACGATATATTACATGTATTTTATAAGCAAACAGACCTTACCCTGTTCAAACTTTTCCTATAGGAGCCGTCTGTGTTAGGTCTAATCTGTCTGTAAAGGCGTAGAAAAGCGTATTTATGGAGTAAAGGCTAAGGAGTTAGGTCATTTACTGACAGAGATACATTTGATGTCTTTGCAAACACAATAGTTCCAGATCAGGAGAAGTTCCTGGTTGAGTCGTCTAATCATGATCTGATCTGTTTGCTTATGAAATCACATGTATACCGATCTAATTCTACTGTTACTGCCATAGCCATAATTCATACAACATTGTAAACAAACAGCAAATAAATGTCCACGATGTCGTCCTTATTTATTACAAGAATATCCATGAGGTAAATGGCTAAAAAAGGGTTGTCTTAGATACATACGTACTTAATCAGCATCACTTTGCAATTAGCTTCATTCGACGATATACTTGTGGTGTTTCATTTTTGTTTTCCTGTGCTTAGAAACTGTGTTTTTAACCGGTGAAATATTAAATGTGTTACAAACGATATACTATATCTCCCCATACAATTACCGTTATTCGATATGCAAAAGTGCTTACCCAAGACTTGATAATTCTGCAGAAGACCTAGATTAAACATATCTTACAGGAGCTGTCCGACCAAGGTCTGTACTGATTGCTTATATGTATTGGAACTGATTATCTACCAGTTACAATAGCAATAGATTTATTGTCTTAATACACTAATAAGATTTTAATACATTAATATTCATAGTGGGAAGAGTATTACCTTAATGTTCAAGTGTACATAAACGATTGATAGACTATACAACAGTCTAATTAGAATAAAAGGCCTCTAAACCAGAATTATAGTACAGAAGAATTTAGATACTTTTAGGCAGGCGGCTGCTTAATGCAGGGTAAAAGTCACGCGGAAAGCTCCTAGAGGAGCTTCTTGCATGAATTTTACCATGCATTAAGCTGTTAACTGTCTCCAAGACCGATATTTATACGACATTAAACGTCCGTTTTAGAGGGGTTTTGCTGTATTGTTTTCTAAGAATTGACATATGACTGTTTACTTTTTAGACTGTTTTGTTCTTATTTGGTGCATTTGTCTCTCCGTAGAATTCTTTCAACAGTATGGGCCTATTTTTCATGATTAAAAAAGTTGAATTCGGTCAAGACGTCGAGTAAGTCTACAAGGGGCGTGCATTAAAGATTCCCCCTGACCTACTTCCAATGGGCAGAGAGAAACCAACCTTGGCACAAATATTAATCTTTCTCTACATAGGGTCATGCTTGGGCCAATACACTTCTCCCATCGCTTTCTACAGTTTTGGAGGCCTCTACTTTAGAACTCAGCAGGTTGTGCCTGCAGTCATGCATTGACTTCGGAAATGAGACTTTCATCGTTTGAAAATCGCTTTCCCTTTAAAAATAAATTCATGGTTCGAAAAAGGTGGAAGTGTGGTGGTGCCAGGTCGTGAGAGTACGAAGGATGAGGAAGGATTTCATAGCCGCAGGACCGAGCTTCTGTCTGGGCAACATGTGAGTTGTGAACTGGAGCATTGTCCTGCATGAGCCAAACCCCTCTGGTCAGCATACAGTACCATGTCTCTCGGTTTTGATGGACATTCGCAATTTCTTCAGAAGTGATGCATAGTATGCCTCATTAATTGTGGCACTCTTCGCCAAGAAATCCATCATCACTACTACGCGCTGATCCCAAAACACTGTCATCATGACTTTGCCCGCTGAGGTTGGATACGTGCCTGTTTCGGAGGTGGCGAGTCAAAATGTTTCTATTGCTTCGACTGAGCTTTTGTCTCCGGATCAGTGATGCATCCAAATTTCGTCGTGTGTAATTAGTCTATCAAAAGGTCCTCTTGATTGTCGCGACACATGGTCAAAAGAGTTTGGGAGCACTTAACTCGTTCTTGCTTCTGGAAATGTGTGTGCAACCGTGGAATCCATCGAGCAGACACCTTTTGCATGTGCAAATAGTCATGGATGATTTTTTCCACAGACCACACACTGATCTTGACCTCGTGGGCTAATTACGCACTGTTATGCGACGATCTTCCAAACAGGCGGCCTCCACCTGCTTGATGGTGGCATCATCGATGGCGGACTGTGGGCGCCCCGGAATTGCGGCTGTTTCCACAGATGTACGACCATGCTTGAACTGACGATGCCAGTGTTTGACAACATCATATGACGGGGCATCCTCCCCATAAACTGCCTTTATCTCATCAAATGCCTCTTTCGGTATGCAACTTTTCAAATACAGGAACCTGATGACTGCTCTTTAATCAATTTGCTCCACCACTCTACCTTACATTAAATCAGCACGAGTAAACCAGAAACGAATTATATATTAGAACTGCAAATTACCATGTGACATATAGAGGTATATTCTAATGTCCGTGTACATTTTCAACTTCCTACCTAAACTGGAAGTAGGTCAGGGGAAATCTTTAATGAACGCCCCTCGTACACCTCGTTACAATCCTGACTGTTTGACAGTCGGAGAGAGGCACAGGTTTGCTTTTGAGTGTGAGTTCATTCTCAAACATCTAACTGGTCTGATTTTGAGTTCAGTGGATCTAAGTCTGACCAATCAGATGCTTGATACTGAACTCATATAATATTTCATTGTATAATTTGCGCCTGGTGATAAAACATTTTGCTTGGATCTGAACATCTAATATGTCAGACTGTGAGCTCTGACCGACTAATGTACATGTAGATAATTGAGAATGAACTAATCCAATTTAGAAGTTTTATAACACCATGACTTTGTTTATAGCAGGATTGTACTTTTAGAATTGAATGAGCTTATTTCACAAATTCACACGGAAGTAATTTATCTTTGAAGGCGCTAAACATTACTGTAAAGCGTATGCCAAGACAATGAACTCAAAGTAAAAACACTTTATGTTTCATAACACCCGCCGGTATCTGCTAGTTTGCCGCTAGACGTGCAAAACGCACTTAACCCTTATCGTACTATAAAACTACTTTTTGCTGATATGGATTTTAGACAAACGATTCTTACTACAACAAAATTTGTGGATCTACTGGCCGTGTGTCAAATAGCTTGGATCCTGATGAGATGCCAAGTTACTCGGTATTTCTTCTGAATGTAAGATGTTTGCTAATGGCAGTCAGGTTGCGCTTAGCAGGATAAAGGCTAAACAGTTATGCAACCTCAAGTATAGAAGCTTTTATCATTAGCACATCATTGACAAGCTTTATCTTTTTATCAAAACAATTTCGGAATGGATTATGGAAATATTTTACAATTATTGATTCAAAATCTGACTTTTCATCTTTAGATTGACTTCCTTTCAGAACAGCGGTAGACATCAGTGAATGCTAAGTACGTATTTTATTGAATCCGCATACGTTGACTATTTTACTATTTTCTTTGCAAACAGAGTAGACCCAGATCAGACGGCTACTACATGAGCCGTCTGATCAGCTCAGGGTCTGCTCTGTTTGCTTATGATATAAAATAGATCACAATGGTTTCAAAAGGTGGCTTTTGCGGAGTCGTCAAAAGTCGTCAATATGAGGGAATGGGTTAATATCCATAATTTCATTATTTATTACATGAATATTCGTGGAGTAAAGGGTTAAACAGATGTTTTTATTCCTTTACATGATAATCTTGTCATTGTATGCCTTTGTAGCAGAATAGTTACAGCCCAGTCAGTCACCGTGGGAGTTGTCTGATCAGTGTCTGCTGTGTTTTCTTATTGACTCACACATATGTAGATATGATTTTGCAATTACTGATTTTACATATGCCATGATGAACATGCAGGCAAATAATATTCAAAACATCATGGTTTTACACGAATCATCATGAGGTAAACGGTTTTATATTTTATAATAGTATAATAAATACGATATTGCTGTAAATATTAACATTTCCAGGAGCATTGTAAACGACTTGTAACTTTCTGCAACATAGGTTTATAACTAAAGTCTAAATAACAAAACTGTCCTTAGTAAAAGCATATTACAGCTGAACTTCGATATCTCGAACTTCAAGGAACCATACAAATTAGTTCGAAATAAGAGAGGTTCGAGTTATCCGATTCTGATCTGGACAATTTCTGATAGTCCACAGCTTAATGCCGGTCTAAAGTGATGTTTTACATCTGCGTTAAGCTGTCACGTGTGCGTAGTCATACCTTTTAGAGCAATTCTTTATTTAAGTTTTGGATGGACTGAACGTTTAGTTCGAGTTATCACGAAGTTCGAGTTATCCGAGTTCGAGGTGTCTGCTCTAACTCTGACCTGGAATTAGTGTTATATACTTGCGATTCGTTCGAGCTTTTGACAATCTGAATGTCTTAATGGGACATCGGGTCACTCGATCTCTCATCTGGATTTAAGCTACACGTGCATGTTTTTCATCGTTATACAGTAAACCCTCCCTATAACGGTCAATAAATTGTGTTAATTAGTTGGTATTTAGGGCAGGTGAGCTGTTTAAAGCAAGGTGAAAGTAAAACAGAACTGTTTTACTTTCATTTTGCTTTAAGCAGTCACCTGCCTTGAACCCTTTCGCTGCCAATGCCGGATCTGTGATTACCTATGCAAACAGTTTGGAACCAGATGAGACGCCGAGTAACTCGGCGTCACATCAGGATCCAAACTGTTTGTTACTGTTACTATGTTTTTGAAACAAAACTGAAGAAAGTTTTAAAAAATGAAAATTTGTAGCAGACGACAAAGTTAGCAGACGACAGAGTTTGGCAGCGAAGGGGTTAACACAAACTACTTGATGTAATTTAGTGGCCGTAATAGAGAAGTTTTACTGTATATCCAAACATCAGGATATAAAGCAGTGTTAGTTCTATTCAAGACGATATATAGTTAATGGGAGAAAACCATCAACTTTGTTGGAATGCTGAATGTTTAATCCATCCCCTCCTACTGACGCCTTTTGGTGCCACTCTAAAAGTCATTTTTGAATTCATTGCGATTGCAAATGCTCTATTTATCACAATGGTTTCAAAAGTACACAATTTTAAAAGCCATTTTCTCTAGTAAAACCCTTTTTGGTAGATTTATTCAAAGAGGTTGGGTTTAAAAATAGCCTCGGAGAGAATGGGTTAACTTAGAATTGACCATCAGTTTTTTTAAGATCAGAGTGCACTCAGTACGAAATGCTTACATTGCGAATGAAATAGTGCAAACCTAGTCGTTCGGTGCTACTCTGGGTTGACACTGTTTGCAAATACCAGGGCCCATGCTTATAAAACTTTTTAGTTGAGTCTGAGTTCGTTCTCAAGCTTTTGATTGGTCAGATTTGAGTTCTCAAGCTTTTGATTGGTCAGATTTGAGCCAAATGCTCAAATCTGACCAATCAAAAACTTGAGAACGAACTCAGGCTCAACTAAAGGTTTTATAAGCATAATGTCTGTGTACTCTTGTCTGGCATTCAAAAGATTAATATCTACCAAGAAATAACCACTATCGACAGAACATTTTGTCAGAGGTATATCCTTAACCCTTTACTCCATGAATAATCATGTATGAAATAATGATATCATGAATATTGATTAGATATATTTTTTATAATGACACATTGGCATGTCAATTTTGGACAAAGTAGAAATTGTAGAGTTATATCTATATCATTTCTAAAGCAAACTGGGCAGATCCTGATCAGACGGCTCCTACAGAGACCATCCGAACTGGGTCTGCCCTGTTTGCAGAGACACAGAAAGGCGTATTTATAGGGTAAAAGGTGAAGAGCAATAGTTAAACAGTAAAGTCTCATTAATACGACCACTCAAAAGGAGTATAATTCTGGATTTGTTTAAACAGGTGATAGCTTCATACAGGACAAAGTTATGTAAAAAGCTCCGATATGAGCTTCTGTATTGCTGTGGCCCTGAATCAAGCAACTACCTGCTTTTACAGACTTCTATGTGAACCCTTCTCTTGCTGAATTTCAAAATACATTTCTCCTTCTTTACCAACGCCCTGTTGTATAATTGCATATATCTTCACTGTGTACAAGTATTTCGCTGTGCAGTGACTGCAGTGGAGTGCACTGATTGCACAATCAACTTGTAAATAGTGGAGACCCTGATGAGACAGCTCCTGCAGGAGCTGTCTCATCTGGGTCTTCACTATTTACAGGTAGGTATATTGACATGAATAGCAAGCGAAGGGTTAATAAAATATTTGGTCGCATTACCGATGCTTAACCATAGTAATGACTGTATGTTGCTTCTGTAATCAATATAAGTCATCCAATGCAAGATCTATACTTGCCCTTTGGTCTTTTCATTGTTTATGACTGATTGATAGATTGATACAGTTCTTCATAGATGTACTGTTTATGAACTCAGAACACTTGGTTAGTTTATTGAGCGATTCTATGGGTCATTGGGGTGTAATAGGAAACATCACTGTGGAAAACATTTTTTTCAAAGGTATCAACTGTATCAGCAATCATTTTTGCGATAGTCATGTAGTACAAAGGCATAACGCAAAGAGACTTATCTTACATATTAATGTGTACAAGCAGACAGAATAGATTCGCCCGAATCTGAGCCCTTTGAATGTTGGATATGCAACGTTGGATGACCGTTCAATGTTTGACTATAGATTTCATTCCTATGAAATATTTGAATATGCTATAGGAAGTTAATGACAAATAGTGCATACCCAGAGTAGAAGCCAGATTAATGACAAACAGTGCATACCTAGATTACAGGACTCTTTGTGGATCTACATGTTTCGGATCTGCCAGACCATACGTTTCCTTCACTCAATGTTTAAGATTGCTAATATTGAGTAATTTAACAAACTTCCATCGATAGAAAATGTATCCTTAATTAAATTCTTAATAGAATTACAACTGCTAGAAACTCTGGTTGTAGTTTATAGAAAAAGTAAAACACTCTAGCTGTAGTGTATAGAATATATTACATAGGCAAGCAGTTCAGGAGAATAATTTCCCCTAGCATAGTTGGGATTAAACTATACACAGGAGTCACATAATAAACGCCAATATAAAGAAAGCTTTGAACTCTGACAGGCAATTTGCTGATGGAACAAGGGTCTATTGTGCTGTAATAATTCATTCTGTTGTAAGAAATTACAGGCCAATATTAATTAGACCCTGGACTGACCATCGACCCTTGGGTAATTTTGTAGTCTTATATCTTTTCACTTTAGTAGAGTATTTGCAAACAGTTTGTGTCCAGGGGAGACACCGGGTACTGTAATAATCCTATAAGGCGACCACTTACATGTAACTCAATGAAAAACATGATTGTATATAAAGCAGACGAATGTTTTATGCAGAAGTACAGTAATGCAAATATCTCCAGTTGGAGCTTTTTGCATAACTTTCGTCCTGCATTAAGCTACCACATGCATTTAAGAACCAGAATTATATTTCGTTTTGATAATCGCACTAGAGGGGGGGGGGGGGGGTGTTACTGTAACTGAAAAACTTAGACTAAGTATAATACAGCGAAATCACTTTAATTCGGACACTGAAATAAGTACATGTATCATTATTAGTCTTTAAGAAAGGTGACAGCTTAACTCATTCTCTCCTAGGCTATTTTTAGACCCAACATCTTTGAATGTATCAACCGAAAAGGAGCATTAACTAGAGGAAAGGAAAAAATGGAATTGTGTAGTTTGAAACCATTGTGATAAATAGAGCAATAATTTGCTCCTTTAGGAGCAAATGCTCTATTTATCACAATGGTTTCATAAAGTGACTTTATAGATGCGAAAAAATGCGTCACTAGGGGACAATGTGTTAACGCTTGGTGAAAGTCACTAAAATAAAAAAGTACATTTGTATATATTTGGAAATGTTTCCATGCAAAACACCTACGTACGGTGATATTGTGAATGGAAAAACCCTATTGCAACAACTTGTTGGGCAACATGAGTTTGTAAGCTCCTAAATGAGCCGTCTGATCTGAGTCTACTCTGTTTGCAAATGCGTAAAAACGCGTTTCTATGACGGGAAGGGTTTAAATAGCATGGTTATAATTATATTTAATCGAATTTTTCCAGTTCAAATCGCATTTCAAAATAGAACAATGTTCACGGTAATAAAAGAAGACTGTTTGTGGATGATATTAATATGATAAAGCTTTTTTATATATGTATTAAAGACTCTGGTTGGCAATTGACACAAAATAAAAATTTGTTTTGATAATGGAACACTATTCAGAACATTTAACCACCATAGATATGCCTTTTCACGACTTTGCCAACAGCACAGACAAGATCAGACATTTGCTCAGGGTCTCTTATATTTATATTAATGGAATAATATACATATAGATCAAAGGCAATAAACCTATGTTCATATGCTTTTACAAAATATTAATTTAATCAATATGCCATTATTTCTTTACATGAATATTCGCGAGGCAAATAGTCAGGCATTTGGGATTCAGAAAAAGCAGAATCTAAATAATACCGCCTAAATCCTTCCAGGAATAGCGCTTTACCTTTATTCAGTTTGAATATGTGTGCGCTAGGGGACATGTTTAGTTATGTAGACTTTAATATCACAGTTTCAATCAATGTCTGGTTCATCAATCTTTGTAAGCGATTGATGTTTCGATTCGATTAACTGTAAATAAAATAAACCCGTTAAATTGTGAGTCAAAGTGGAACGACCCTTCGGTGTTCAGTATTAGAGTACATCAGTGCCTAACGACAGTACCCATTCAGTATGGAATGCTAGAGGAATTTAAATGGGAAACTGCTAACGCTGATTTCTAGTAGTCCTGATCTGTGTCTACACTGTTTGCAATTAACAGTACACCCGATTCCCGCAATCGTAGGGTTAATTTGTTGTTAGATGTTCAACAGAACATATACAGAAGTCCAGATAAGGTGCGTAATCATTGTATATAGTTGGAAACATTTCCATGCAAAATCATCCACGTACGGTGATATTGTGAATGGACGAACCCTATTGCAACAACTTGTAAGGCAACATGAGTTTATGAGCTCCTAAATGAGCCGTCTGATCTGAGTCTACTCTGTTTGCAAATGCGTAAACACACGTTTCTGTGAAGGAAATGTTTAAATAGCATGGTTATAGTTATATTGAATCGAATTTTTCCAGTTCAAATCGCATTTCAAAATAGAACAATGTTCACGGTAATAAAAGAAGACTGTTTGTGGATGATATTAATATGATAAAGCTTTTTATATATGTATTAAAGACTCTGGTTGGCAATTGACACAAAATAAAAATTTATATTGATAATGGAACACTATTTAGAAAATTTAACCGCCATAGATATGCCTTTTCACGACTTTGCCAACAGCACAGACAAGATCAGACATTTGCTCAGGGTCTCTTATATTTATATTAATGGAATAATATACATATAGATCAAAGGCAATAAACCTATGTTCATATGCTTTTACAAAATATTAATTTAATCAATATGTCATTATTTCCTTACATGAATATTCGCGAGGCAAATAGTCAGGCATTTGGGATTCAGAAAAAGCAGAATCTAAATAATACCGCCTAAATCCTTCCAGGAATAGCGCTATACCTAATGGTAATTCAGTTTGAATATGTGTGCGCTAGGGGACATGTTTAGTTATGTAGACTTTAATATCGCTGTTTCAATCAATGTCTGGTTCATCAATCTTTGTAAGCGATTGATGTTTCGTTTCGATTCACTGTAAATAAAATAAACCCGTTAAATTGTGAGTCAAAGTGGAACGACCCTTCGGTGTTCAGTATTAGAGTACATCCGTGCTTAGCGGCAGTGCCCATTCAGTATGAAATGCTAGAGGAATTTAAATGGGAATCTGCTAACGCTGATCTCTAGTAGTCCTGATCTGGGTCTACACTGTTTGCAATTAACAGTACACCCGATTCCCGCAATCGTAGAGTTAATTTGTTGTTAGATGTTCAACAGAACATATACAGAAGTCCAGATAAGGTGCGTACTATTTTTAAGCATTTCAAGAGTAGCTTCTTTATTTCTCTACCAAACAATATACTATAACCAGTTTTTCAGATCGTCTCGAAGAGACGATTCAAAGGAGTGGTCACAGTATAGGGTTTGGTGAGCTGCAGCAGTGAATTCGCTAAAAACATATTTTTACCGAATGTACTGCTGAATGTCTAACCCACTGCAGCAGTGGATTCGCCAATGTTATGGAACAACTGTCATTTTCTAGATATACAATCACTATATTTCTCTATCAAAACAAATTTGCAGCTGTACATTGTTTTATAAAGCAATCACGGAGGTTTTAGCTTCACCTATAGTACAACTATCGATATTTGTTACGACTCTTAGTATAATATTATACTCTTTTTTTCTAAACTTATGCTAAGATGTCTTACTTACAGAGATATTTTCATATGCTAAGATGTCTTGCTTAAGTATCCTCTGATCGTACTACGAAATACATGGTACCTCTCTCTCTCTCTCTCTCTCTCTCTCTCTCTCTCTCTCTCTCTCTCTCTCTCTCTCTCTCTCTCTCTCTCTCTCTCTCTCTCTCTCTCTCTCTCTCCTCTCTCTCTCTCTCTCTCTCTTTCATAAAACCTTCTGTTAAAATTCATATTTTGTTTGCAATAACATGTATATATAAATGCTTTGTATGGAAACACTTTCTCTCTCTCTATGTATTCACTGTCACTATCCATTGGTTTGTGGCCACTGTTCCGTTCTAAGTAGTATACAACTACTTTTCCACTATAAGTTTGCAATCATATTCTCTCTAGGTATGTGGTCACTGTCTCTATCCATTGGTATGTGATCACTGTTCCGTTCTAGGTATGTAATTACTATTCCATTTTGAGTATGCAGTGACTGTTCTTCTGTAAGTGTGTAGTAACCGACCTTCTCTATGTATGCAGTCACTACCATTTTCAATGCAATCAATCATCGACCTCCTCTATGTATCCAATTACTGTCCTTCTCAAAGTATGCATTATCCTTCTCTTTCACTGGTAGAATTCCAAGTGGAGATTCCAATTTCTTTCCCACAACATATACACAGTATATATAGAGTGTCTAACAGTTTATCTCCTCACGGGATACCGTGATACTCGCCGTCTCATCTGGATTCAGCTTGTTTGGAAATGTACACTAATTATAAATAAGCCTATGATACAATAGAACCCGTATTAAGCGACTACAGTAAAACCTCTCTATAACGGCCACTAAATTGTTTTAATGAGTTGGTATTTAGGGCAGATGGCTGCTTAAAGCAAGGTGAAAGTAAATCAGAACGCTCCTGTTTTACTTTCACCTTGCTCTAAGCAGCCACATTTCTTTAACACAAAATACTTGATTTAGTAATTCAGTGGCCGTTATAGAGAGGTTTTACTGTATTCATTTATAGAACATAAGATTCATAAAAACAGGTGGTTGCTTACTGCCTGGCAAATTAAATGCAAAAAAAGGAAGGAGAAAGGAGCTTTCTACATTTCTCTTGACCTTCATTAAGCTATCACCTGCCTTACAGACCCTATAATTAGACCGCATTTTGATGCCGCTTAAGACAGGTTCTACTGTATATATATAATACTTAAGTAATATCAGGTGGCTAACCATCACTTAGATGGCACCTTAAGAAATGTGCTCGACAAATACGAATTTAGAGAAGAACCACAAAGTACAGACACACTATCAGCTTCTGAGATACATGTAGCTAAACTTTTAATCGCTCATGTTGTGTCCAGCTTGAAGTAGCTCTTTTCAATTTGTAATTATAGTCACATATTAATCGTCATGATCGCTTATATATGTTACAAGTATTGATTTTCCTCATCAATATTCATGTAAGAAATATTCGGGGTTGTATGAATATTAATTAGACTAATTATGTAAATGGAATATGAATGCAGAAATGTTTGGACAGTGGCGAACCTGTAGAATCAGGCCCGTATTATTTCATAAGCAAATAGAACAGACCCTGATCAGACATCTCCTATAGGAGTCATTTGAGCTGGGTCCACTCTGTTTGTAAAGGCGTTAAAAGGCATATCTGTCAGGGAAAGCGTAACGCAACAATACAATATTCAGAATGTGTTTTGATTCTTTCGGCTAGATAAGAACTTCAAAGACAATATAATTATGTTGTGCGAACCCTTTCAATGTGGCAAGCGAGTGCACTGCATTTGTAAACAGTGTAAAGCAAGATGAGACGGTTCCTAGAGAAGCCGTCGGATCAGGGTTACATATAGTACTGTTTGTCATTTAAGGTTTTACCCTTTCATAAGGTATAGACTCTACTTGTAAACAATGATTGGCTAGTCCACTCCGTCAACTCATCATTGAAAAGGTAAGTATACGAGATTATATCATTGCTGAGATATACTCAAACAACATCAGACAGTTACAGTACTATCCACGGAATACTTAAGATAAAATGCGGCATTAATATTTATTTAAATGGCCGCCGACGTTTAAATGTAATATTCCTTCTAGCTAAAAGTGAAAACGTTCTCTAAAGTGGAAACGTCTACTTCGATTATTGTATCTTTGGAGATCTTCTTGAAAAGAAGTTTAATTTGTGCATCTTCGCTAGCCCTCTGATTTGATACGCTATAATCATATTCAATGACCTATATATCTCTTTATATTGGGAAAACGGTTTTATTATTTTCCTGATATTTATAAAGAAAAAAGACACATGAGGTGTTAAATATCCTCGGAATCCAAATTTAAAAACTGATAATTTGTACAATGTTGAAATAAGGATGCATATAAACCATCATATTCATCGAGGATTGGGCACAAAACTGTTGAAACTACGAGTAACTCGGCGTTTCATTAGAATCTAAACTTTTCGACATTCTAATAGTGTTTGTCAATAGAAATGTAAGAAAAATCAACTAAATCAACTTAGAGATGTTTAAGAAAGTAATTAATTCAAATTCTGATAACGGTTATGTAAAGTAGTTACTCGATTTAGCCCATGTTTATCATGTTCACTGTTATCGGTTACGTTATTCCAAGACCTTGCCCCAGGCGCGCTTTGATCTCTTTCTTGATATATTAGTTGGAAATACTTTAACGTTTTGCATTCTGTGGAAATTGTCGTTGGCTTAAAATACCATGTGCATTATACAATTGTAATACATGTAGTTTCTGAATTTCTTTAAAATGACCAAAACGTCAAACAGTGTTTAATCCTGATGTTTTATTCGACGTCTCATATAGGTTCAGGCTGTTTGGAAGGTAATCATACGTTTTCTGGTAGCATGCTAAAAGTTATTAAGAGCTACAGATAAAAGGACGTTCACAAATACTAAAGACGTCATTCTCTACTAAACCCTGTGTTGTGACCACTCTTTAGAATCGTCTCTTCGAGACGATTCTAAAGAGTGGTCACAACACAGGGTTTAGTAGAGAAATAAAGAAGTTATTCTTGAAAATGTTTTAACTTGAACTTTGTTAACGAGATTTTTACTTTTTGCTGTCACGTATTATCATCTGCAATCTTTGTCGTTGCTTCATGTGTTCCGTACCTTTTATCAAAATACATAATCACTGTAACAAAAGTTTAAATCATGATAAGACGCCTAGTTATTCTGCGTCTCATCAGGATCCAAACTGTTTACCTACTATCTACATATCTGCCAATAGCAGAGTTCAATTCAATTACTGGTGTGGCGGATTATAAAATAGCATGTTTTCTTAGAAGATCACTTGCCTATAGGCCATTGCTTGTTAGATAAGGACATGCGTAAGATACCACACTCATGTGGCTTTGGTTCACTTTATCAAAGACGTGTTTGATGAAGTAGAAATATGGTTCCTTGGATTATATATCAGATAGACTCTTTAGATAATGTTTGCCGTTAGAACACCCTGGATATTATACTAATATTATTATAAATCTAAGTAAGTCTTATCCAGCTATCCGCGACCTGACTCGTATTTGCAACAGGTTTTGTTGGTGGGGTGTATTTTTTATACTTATTATTGTTATCATTACTACTATTAGTATTATCATTGTTGTTGCTGTTGTCGTTATTATTATTAAATAAATTAATTCAATAATAATGTACCCCTTGCTGCGTTCAATAACACTAGTCTTTGAAGATAGGTGCATCCATCCATTAGCTTTTAAAAACAGTTAGACATCTGTTTAGCGATCGAATTCAAATTTGTATTTCTTTAAGCAGGTGCCTGTTCAGTGCAGACCGAAAGTAATGTAAAAAGCTCAATTCGCCCTGCAATTAACTGCTTGCTGTCTGAAATGGTGACAAGAACTACGATTAGATGGTCTCTCTTACAAGGTATATTTAAACATTGTCGTTTATTCATCACTTGGCCACTTAAAAGGGATTCCAGTAAAAACTCGATTATTCTAGCACTCAGATACATTACATGTACGTATCAGTTTTTATTTTTTAATGCAGGGTGAACATACAGAAAACTCCTATTGGAGCTTTCTGCATGACTTCCACTCTGTATTAAGCGGTATCCTGCTTAATGTGTCTGAATTCTTCTATACTAATATTTCGAACTATCAAGAGTTCACTGTATGTTGGGCATGAATAAGTTGGAATTGCGAGTACATGTTAGCGTTTTGTTCTGGGCGAAATGCCTGTAAAATAGTTTTCAATATCCCACGTTGTTATCCTTGAAAGCGATTTTAACATACAGCACCAACAACTAAATCAATGTCGACAAATGGAAAAAAATATGCAAAATAAACGACATAACGCTATACGCTACGACTGTTCTAGGGATATGTCTAAATGGTTTGAAACAAGTTTTAAGTTTATTGTGAAGGGTCCGTTGAACGGACCCATACAAATTATACTGAAACTTCGGTCGCCGATATGAATGGTGTTTTCTGTTACATGTATCACTTATATAAGGAAAGAATCGATGAATTATATATATGCATTGAAGTTCATGATAATGTTAGAAACAGTTTACTGTGAAGAAATACGCTTCCTTTCGTCGTCAAACAATGCTCTTGGAAATGACATAAAATGCTCTCGGTTCTTTCGAGCATCGCGATAATCCGAGGTTTTTGCTGATTCCCGATGGTGCTCGAAATATCGCCAATATACTGTAGTCTTAAATTGGCTTGTTTAATTAGCCCTTCAAGCACTTTATTGTATTAATGTATTTCCTATATGAATATTAATGTAAGAAATAATGTCGTCATGAATATTAATTAGATTAATTTATTATAATTGTACATGGATGGACAAAGTAAGTTGTGGCCATGGCAGATACTCTAGAATCATATCTATATAATTTCATAAGCAAACAGAGCAGACACTGATCAGACGGCTCATACAGGAGTCGTCGGATCTGGGTCTACGCTGTTTTCATAGGTGTAGAAAGGCGTATTTATGGAGTAAAGGATTCACCTTTACTGCCTTTGCCAAATGAGTAGACCAAGATCAGACAGTTCCCTTTAGAGGCGTCTGATTAGGGTATGTTCTGTTTGCTTATAAAGTTATTGGTGTGATTGTACAATTTCTTTCTACAAAAGATGCTGTTTTCATAAAAGAAATTATGTCATTTTAAAAAATCAGCTAATTTATATCCATGATGTCATTAGTCATAGAGTAATGGGTTATGTATGTTAATGATGTTTTATTCCTTAGATGTTCCTGTGTTTTATTTCGTTTGTAGTCTTTTTACTGTGAACGTTAATATCCCATAACTATGGGTCACACTCTTCTAAACTGTTTAGAATGCAACAAAATGTTCAATGTTTCTAAAAATGTAAAATACAAATTATAAGAACATGTCTTTATTTTGGCTTTCAGGTTATTAATCTTAAGGTCTGTCTTTTAACATTCTCTGTAAAATGAAAACAAAAACATCATACAGTTGGCCAGACAAATAGCCAGTATGAGCCAGATACTCTTGAAAACGTTCTTAATTCTATTTGAAACGGTTTGGATGAATATTTTAAGCAAATACGAAACGTACAAACGGCTGATTTCGGTTTTGATGTCAGTAGCATTTCCAAATTATCAAAGGGATATTAAACAGACATCAATTTATTCATGAAGTGATACTTCAAGACGACCGCTGATTACGTTCTTCCTCTGTGGAAATCATCGATCTCACCATTTGTATTGTGCACCAACTTTTATGTTTGAATATACAATGTATATACTTAAATCGGAGTTTTCGATTAATATAGTAGAACCTGTCTTAAGCGACCATCCAAAAAAGGTCTAATTATGGTTCTGTAAGGCAGGTGGTAGCTTAATACAGGTCCTGTATAAGATTTCTGTATTGCGTTTGCCCTGCATTAAGTAACCATCATTACTGTTGTCTTGCATTAAGCAACCACCTGCTTTACAAGGCTCATGTGCTCAATAAATGAATGGTCGCTTAAAACATGTTCTACTGTGTCTGAAAGTTAAGCCAGGACTATGTTTATCGACCCTTTTTCTCAAAACGATTTAAATAGTAGGAAACAATGACTATATGAAACAAATTTAAAACAAATTTTAATAATATTATGGGCCAGACGATGTTTTACCATGACCGAAAACATACATGTAGAATAATATATATTTATTCATGAGCTAACAAAACAGGCCCTGTTCAGAGGGCTCCTACAGGTGATCTCTGTTCTGGGTCTACCCTGTTTAGAAAGGAGGGAACAATAGTTTCTATGGACTAAACAGTTGTCCATCCTTACAAATGTATATAAACACGACATAATGCAGTATCATTGAGATTTTTTGATTTGTTTTTTTCACCATTCCCTTTATCTGTTCTTTGACTAGGTTCGATTGGATTAAGTTTGTGAGAAACTATTGATTGTTTGATTCCTGATGACAGGCCGAATTACTCGACGTCTCATCTAAATGTGAACCAAGTAGTCGCAAATAGTGGGATAATGTTAATGAAATTAAACTGTGTTATAACTGTTAACATAAACGCAATAATAACCCTTACAATTCGAGAAGCGAGGAACCCTCTCATCAGGGTCTGCATTGTTAGTCATGTTACACCTTTCTGTAGAAAAACCCTTAAATATGTACCGTAAGCTTGACCTGTTGAATTTTGGAATAGCTACTTTCAAAATTCAGCGTCGAATTATACATGAAGTGATGCTTCAAGACGATCACTACATGTAACTACATTGTACATTGTACATGTACGTTTTTCTGTGAAAATCGTGGATCTACCATTTAAATTCGAATAATCGATATCACTATTTGTAATATGTACGAAACATCGATATTGCCATTTGCCTTGTTTACGTATAAATCGATCTCACCAATTGTATTGTGTATGAATCATCGATCTCACCATTTGGTTTGTGCATGAACGTTAAGTTTTGAATTTACAGGGTATACTCTTGAATGAGAGCTTTGGGTTAATATCTGAAAGTTAGTAAAGTCATACCCTTGTCCTCATGAACATTTAGTAAGAAATGGAAATTCATTATGGCATTATGAACAAAAGAATGATTTACCATGGCCGAAACTATTATAAGTAAACAGAATATATACTGACTAGACGGCTTCTATTGATCTGGGTCAACTCTGTGTGAACTTGTGTTACTATAAGAAAAATGATTGATCATCTTTATGAACTCATACACTCGGCTGAATGCAGTATGTGGAGGGTTTCACCCTAACATTGCTATAGAATACAATGTCTTCTCTAAGTTTGATCTATTCAATTTTGACTACATCCGATCACAGGTGCCCTTCGCATGCTTTGTCTCAACAGCAACAACAACAACAACAACTCCATCACAAATACATTATTTTTTAAATCACATGTCATAAGTATCTAAAACATACCAAAATATAGTTTTCTTACCCAACCAATTCAGCTTTTGAGAAACTATTGACTGAGTGTTCACCCACTCCCTCATAGGCTATTTTTAGACCCAGTCTCTTTGAATAAAGCTACCGAAAAGGAACATATACTAGAGAAAGGAAAACTTTTAGCTTCGCTTAGTTTTGAAACAAATATTTATCACAGTGGTTTCAAAACATGTTTTTGCAGAGGCGTCGAAAGGCGTCAATATGAGGACTAGTTAGTTTAGATCCTGGTGAGATGCGCAATATGTTTGCAAATGACAACCAGGTCTTGGATAGCGGGAAAATGATTAAAGTTTTAATCAAATATATTTTGATAGATTATATTCTTATCAGGAAGTGGTATTTTGTCCATTTGCTCCCTCGATCCCATAAGAGACGTTTGATCAGTTCTTAATGAAATTATTTACCGCATGGTTTGACTTAGCGATACTGGTATCAGTATCAACGTATGATCGGTATTTCAAACATGTGTTTTTAACTATTATGATCAATTCCATAATGTCGTTTGAACATTTGTTATTACTACCATTTTAACAATTGTACATAAGTGAGTTTTACAGATGATCACAATTAGATATGTACATACATGTAAGTGAGTTTTACAGATGATCACAAGTAGTTACTATCACAATTAGATATGTACGCAAACGGATTGGGCCACAAAGTCTGGCAACATTAGAAAAAAATCCTTCTCGAGATCCGTGATCAATTCTATGAATTACAGTAACACTTTTAACAGTTGTATTACATGCAACTTTATTTCGTGAACACATACAGGTAACATGATGGCGTCAATATAATCATATACATGTACTTTATAGATACGCGCTTTCCAGTATTTGCAAATAGAGTAGATCCATATCAGACGGCTCATGTGGCTGCCGTCTGATCGGAGTCTGCCCTGTTTGCCAATTGAATAATACAGATTTACATCTATACATCGTATATTAAATAGGCTCTCTGTTAGAGAGGTTTTGCCGCGGTTGCTTTTCAAATGTATTACAGTCAACTTCGTTAACTCGAAGTTTTAGTAAAGAAGAAACGAGAACTGTTTTGGAAGGTTGTTAATGCAGGGTGAAAGTCATACAGAAAACACCTAGAGGAGCATTCTACGTGGCTTTCACCCTGCACTAAGCTGTCACCTGTCTTAAAGAGCAGTGATACTACTTGTTTCAGAATTCGAGTTCTCGAGGTTTTACTGTAAATGGCCAATGTGTGTATAGTAATATCTCAATATTAGATGATACATCCGTAGTGTTGGGCGAGTTTCAAAGAGAACTGTACTCTTGCTAAATCGAAACATGTCGTAGATTTCCAATCAAATCCGGAAAAAAATACGAAAGCCCCATTCTGACTAGCTGATTCCAACATTTCAGAAAAAAATAATTTACATGTAAATGCAATGTTTTAGAAAGTAGTGAGACAGTTTGAAACGTAAGACCTTGGCCCAGTTCGTTTTTGTCCTTGAGTTTGAATAACTATTGAGACACATTGACATTCGGGCCTTACATCTGCACAACGTGTAATACTTCGACGGCACAAATCACTCAAATCAAATGGCTGTACTATAGAACTACTGTACAGGAGGCATTTATCCCCGAGAATGCCGGAATCCGCCATCTAGTCACACGTTTATTCCAATTACAGTAAAACCCCTCTAAACCGGACGTTCAGTGTATTAGAAATATCGGTATTGGAGCAGGTGGCTGCTTAATGCAGGGTGAAAGTCATGCAGAAAGCTCCTACAGGAGCTTTCTGCATGACTTTCACCCTGCATTAAGCAGCCACCTGCCTGAAAGTATTGTTTATGATAAACTCGCCTAGATTGAAATGTTGGGCCTATCCATTTTTATTGTGAGGGGACACAACTAACATTGATTGGTTCGACAAACAGTACATGTCCTCTTTCTGGGGCCCTCTGATCTTGCGTTACCGTATTTGCATCTCTCCCATTCATTGATCGTTTTATCAGATAAATGACTTTGTTACATTTCTTTTCCAGTTTTCTTTCGGCAGAAACGGGTCATGAAAGTTACGTTCATATAATCCGGAATATTTGCCCTCGACTGAAATAACTTCTGATTCAAGGCCCTCCCATCATCGTAGAAATTAATGCGGTAAATTTATCCTTTCCAATAACATCCATTGTTTGTGTTTCGTCTGTTTCTACTAATGTAAATTGGCAATCTGTCTGAGATAATGAAGTGTTCAGAAAAGTTATGCAAAACAATAGAGTAACGATATGGATCGGGTTTCCAAACTTATGCCAGCCGCCAACAAATATTCTGCTTACGTAACTGACAGTTCGGACACATTTCAAAAACAGCCCTGAACGTTTGAACCCCTTACGCCATGAATATTCATGTAAGAACTTGTTACACCATGAATGTTAATGGGATGATTTGTTTTAAAATGACATGAACAGGTGAAGAGTTGGTCATTGCAAACATTATCGAATCAGATATACAGTTGAACTTCGATGTCTCGAACTCGGATAACTCGAACTTTGGATATCTCGAACAAAATGTTTTCCCCTTCCAAAACTTACAATACAGAATTGCTCTAAACTGTATCGCAACAGATATTTAGAAACACATGTTGCAGCTTAAAACAGATCTAAAGTAATGCTGAAAGCTCCTGTAGGAGCTTTCAGCATTACTTTAGACCTGTATTAAGCTGTTAACTCGATAAATTGTTCAGATCAGAAATCGGATAACTCGAACTTCTGTTATCTCGAACTAATTTGTATGGTCCCTTGAAGTTCGAGTTATCGAAGTTCAACTGTATAATATATTACAAGTAACGAGAGAAGACCTTGGTAAGACGGCTCCGACTCAGTTTGCAAAGGCGCTAGAATAGAACAGAGGTCAGGCAGGATATTATGAGTGACACACAAAAAGCCCACAACAACACCAGAAGCAACACTGAAATGTGGGTTCGCTCATACATACGTGACCATCACAGAACTGTTCCATGTTCCTTCAACACCGACATCATATTAGCATTGCCGTAAAACCAAACCTCAACCAAACGCATTGAAATCAAAAGACAAAATGTGACTCCATAACTAACGCAAGAGTATGATAAGGCATACATGTAACGTACATGTAACAAAATGCCTTACTTAACACATTCCCTCATAAGCTATTTTTAGACCCAACATCTTTGAATAAATCTACCGAAAAGCAGCATTTATTACAGAAAAGGAAAACATAGAATTGTGTAGTTATGAAACTATTGTAATAAATTGAGCATTTGCTCCTATGGAGCAAATGCTCTATTTATCACAATGGTTTCAGAAAGTGATTTTTACAAAGGCGTCAATGTCAATATGAGGGAATGGGTTGAAAGTAAACATCGTGTAAGGTATGTGTGCAGTAAAGTGTAAATGTAAAAAAAAAGATGTATTCTGCTCCTATATCCTCCAATATTGCGCAACAAACTGACACCAGAAACGGAATTTATGTGACTTTAAAACTAAGTTAGCGCTAAAGAACATTATAAGGAAATATTTGTTTGTATAAAATAATGAGAAGTTATTTATAGTATTGCTACATCAGCCAACGGAAACATTTCCACCATTCAACGAATTCTGTCGAACATATAAAAACAATTAACTTGTTCACTCATAAACTGTTTTCAGTCCCAACCTCTTGGAATAGATTTATTTAAAAGGAGCATTTACCAGGGAAAAGGAATGTAGAATTGTGTTGTTTTGAAACCAGTTGTGATAAATAGAGCATTTTCTCATATGGAACAAATGCTTCATTTATCACAGTGGTTTCACAGAGTGGCCTTTAGAAAGGAGTCAAAATGCTTCAATATGAGGGAATATGTTACGTGTACCGGGTGCACTGACGATGTACAAGTGTGTTAACTATTAAACAGTAGACGTTCTCTTTAGTGTATTGCAGGTTTAGCGAACATTTCCGTTGAGTTCTGTAACACTCAAAACAGTTTTCCGTTTTCTAAGGATTTAGCGGTATTCAAATATCGTTAATATTTAGCTCAATAAATAATGGTATTGCTATGGGAAAATGGGTTGTCAGTATTCATAAATGATATGAACATGTGCACAAGTTTTGGTGCTGATTTATGTATACGAATAATGGGCAGAATATGGCTTAACCCTTCACTCAATAAATACACCTGTCTACGTCTTTAGCAGCCGTCTAATCAGGGTCTGCACATTTTGCTTATGGGAAAATATATATTTTCAACAGTTTTAGATTTGGCAACATTTGCATTAATTTTGTTAATGTGCTATTTTCAAAATTAATCTATTTATTATTCATGATGTCATCATTTCTTACATGAAATATTCATGGAGGAAAGGGTAAACTATAAATTGAACTTATTAGATTTTCCGCTTATTTCGAACATTTTGCTTATGACTTCTATAACACTGATACGATTGGTTATATCTTAGTAATATATACACAAGACTGTAAAAAGTGATAGATTAAATTATTGAGGAGCCTGTCTTAAGCGACCACAAAACGATGTACACTTATGGGCGTGTAAGGCAGGTGGTAGTTTAATGCAGATCAAAAGTAATGCATTAAAGCTCCTATAGAAGTTTTCTGCATTACTTTCGCCCTATATTAAGCAACCATCTGCTTTTTAAAACCCATATGTTCAGTAAATGAATGGTCGCTTTAGGTTATACTGTATCTCTAATGTGACAACAAGGGTCGGCACACTGGACTCTTGCTAGAGCGACAACTTAATCTATTAGAATTGGAGTTATTTTTTTAAACAGGTGGTTGCTTAATGTAGGGCAAAGGTAATGCAGAAAGCATTCTTGAAACTGGGCCAGTGTTACTTATGAAGCAATACAATAAAGGTGGATGGAAGTAGCTGTTGTCATATAATAAAGAAAATGGTTCTGTTTGAGATTCGCACCCGCCTTCGTCCTATCCAAGTAAATATCACAATGGTCTGGTTGATGGACTGGAATGTTCAACTTATCATCATACAATATCATATATTTGATATTGCATTGAAAAGTAAACTAAAATTGAAAATACAGTATTAAATATAAATTTCAGAACGGCGTTCTATCCTTAATCTTTACGGTGTTAATAACGTGACGACTTTTGACGACTCTGTGAAAGTCACTTTGTGAAACCATTGTGATAAATAGAGCATTTGCTCCTATTGGAGCAAATGCTCTATTTATCACAATGGTTTCAAACTACAAACTTCTAAAAGTTTCCTTTTCTCTATTTAATGCCTCTTTTCGGTAGATTTATCCAAAGAGGTTGTATCTAAAGAGAGCCTATTAGGTAATGGGTTAACTGATAGAGAAACGGTTGCAATCTGAGTAGACCAATATCTAGGTATGCCTGTTTGTTTAAAGAATTATAAAACTAATCCTTTCGTTTCTGAAATGGCCAAAATTCCTTTGTTCATTTTTCTTTATAAAAGATAAAGTTGTAAACATTCGTTAAGTTACCATTTTTATTTATTAACTATTCATGAAGCTATGGTTAACTATGCAGCAAAGTACAGTAAAACCCCGCTAATGCGACCACCAAAAAGGGCCATAATTCTGGGTGACAGAGGCAGGTGGTAGCTTAATGCAGGACGAAAGTTATGCAGAAAGCTCCTATAGGAGCTTTCTGCATAACTTTCGTCCTGCATTAAGCAACCATCTGCTTTAAACGGCGCTAGTGGCTGTTTATTAAGTGGTCGCATTAGCGGGGTTTTACTGTATCTGCTTTTGTGAACGGATATGCAGACATGTTGAATACTTGAAATAGTGTTCATTTGCGAAATCGCATAGTTGCATTTTAGGAAAATGGAATAAAGGAGTTCTTCTCAAAGAGATAACGTAATAATAGGCTTCCTTTAATTCTATATAATTTAATTTATGTTCTGAATATCCACTCTCTTAATAATGAAAGATTGATTTTCCATTCGTCGCCATACAGATAAATCTGGTATTTACTGACCTTGTTCGCCTGAGCGCTAAACAAACTGCATTAACCTTTTACTCCATAAATACGCCTCTGTACTCCTATACAAAGTAGACCCAGATCAGGCTGTATCTGCAGACAGTTTGGATCTAGATCAGACGGCGAGTAAAATGTCGCCTCATCAGGATCCAAGCTGTTATCACGTTTCTGTAAGAAAAAGAAGAAATGGTGTTTTTTAGAAATAAAATTGAAAGGAACGCTATACATGAAAGATTCCTGGAACTAAGCGGGTTATGCACATACGCTTAGTACACTAAGCATTTGGGGCAGACAATATATCCCTTCCACCAGATTGTACAGCTATATAAGTGCACCAGTTTCATAACTTAAAATCAGACAGACACAGTAGCAAATATGAGCCGTAGGAGCAGATTGATCTGGATCTGGATATACACTACATGTACTTGTATAGTTTGTGTTCAGTCCTAATACTTATATTATTTGGGATACTATAGAAATGCTCATCCTAACCTATCTAATAGTTACCTTATAAAAACATCCAATGAGACTATTCGGTTAAACTGTGCAGAACGTAAAATGCCCATACATACAGCTTATGTAACTCTATTTGTCTCACAGGACACATGCTTATTCTGTTTTCAAGAGATACATTTCATTTCCTGGGTATGATTGATACATGTAATTACGTAAATGCCAGACTGAAAGCTTCTTTGATATCATCAGTAAAGTAATAATTATGGAAATACTAATACAGTACACCCTCTCTATAGCGGCCACTTTAGGAATAAACATATGTGTCTTTAAAAGTAGGTGGTTGCTTAATACAGGACGATCGCAATACAGAAAGCGCTCCTCTTGGAACTTTCTGCACAACGTTCGGACTGCATTAAGCTATCATCGTCTCTGTTTGGTGGTCGCTCTATAGGGTGTTCACTGTGTTCGATTTATTCTAGAAAGGACCAATCAAAAGAGATACGCTTGTCAAGGTCTCCTTTCACCATGATTCCTAACTCAAAGATGCTAAACACGTTAAAATATACCGAATCAGTAAATAAAATGCATAATTTAACTGAATTCAGGATATAAACATTATAGATATGAGGAGATGACTAAGCGTTTCACAATTAAATGTACGGACCGGAAAAAATATGGATTGGATGAAATTACTCTTAAGATCATTCAGAACTTTCATACATATACATATATGTAAGTGACCAATACATTGCGGAAAATAAGGGGACCATGTTATACTTAATCGTTTATCACATTGGTGAGCTTTCTAACGGCTTTTCCAATAGGGTAGACCCAGATCAGACAGCTGATGTAGGAGCATCACAGAAACATAGCAGGACCTGGTCAGCAGCCTCCCCTCTGACCCCCTCCCCGCCCATATTCAAGTTCTTTTATTTTCGTCTGTGTCCCTTTTTTAACCCTTCGCTTGCTATTATATGTAATTATACAACAGGGCATGGGTAAAGAAGGAGAAATGTATTTTAAAATTAAAATTAAGACCGGATTAAGCGTTTGCCAAGTTTGTCAAAACGTTTTGAGAATTGGTTTGATTGACAGTTCCTTCACTCGAGGAATTTGTCTTATGTCTAAAAAAGATTCGATTTACCTATCATGCAAATTAATACGTCAGACGAACTTGAATAGACTACTTCAAATCTATTGTGGGATGCCAAACTGTTCAGCATGCCAATCAGATATGCAGAGAAAGTTGATAATAAAAAACTGGTGTCTTTTTCCATTTCCATGCACAGAGCTGATCGTTATATAAAACAAAAACGAGTAGCACATCAAACAAATAAGAAAATTCATAATCAGTATGGAAAGAAATTATCTTTAATTTCAGATTTCAATACAAATTTACATCCATGTCTTTCCATACTCATACAACGTACAGTTGAACTTCGATATTTCGAACTTCAATGGACCAAACAAATCAGTTCGAGATAATAGAAGTTCGAGTTATCCGATTTCTTAACTGGACAATTTATTAAGTTCACAGCTTAATGCAGGTTTAAAGTAATGCTGAAAGCTCCTGTATGAGCTTTAAGCATTACTTTTGACTTGCATTAAGTTCCCACGTGTGTTTCTAGATAATGCGTAATTTTATAGCAATTCTGCATTGTAAGTATTGAACTTTAGTTCGAGTTATCCCGAAGTTCGAGTTGTCCGAGTTCGAGATATCGAAGTTCAGCTGTACATGTAATAACAATGGTACCGTTTTAACCAGGACAGTTTGCGATTGTTAAAACGGAATCTATATAGCGTGTTTAACCCTTTATCTCATGAATATCCATGTAAGAAATAGTGATAGCATTAATAATAATTCGGGCTTAAATCTGCCAGTGGAGTTTGCATAACAAACAGTGCATATCCTGATCAAATGGCTTCTCTATGAATCTTCTGACCTGAGTTTACAATGTTTGAAAATGCCAGTGCACTCGTTTCTAGCAAAGGCTTAAATCTCACTTTCAAAATGCGCTTTCCAAAGATAATCGCCAGAAGAGTTTTTTCTGCAAGATTTCTTTCTCCAACGTGACTTTTCTCTCGTGAACATTTATACATCAATTGACCACCTCGTGAATATTCATTAACCCTTTCGCTGCCAAAGTCTGTCGTCTGCTACAAATTTTCATTCTTTTGATTTTCTTCATTTTTGTTTCAAAAGCATAATAACAGTAACAAACAGTTTGGGTCCTGATGAGACGCCGAGTTACTCGCCGTCTCATCTGGATCCAAACTGTTTGCATAGGTAATCACAGATCCGGCATTGGCAGCGAACGGGTTAAATTGTTTTTAAAGTATTTTTTTCAATGGAAACTTTAGCTTGGACACTATGCACATATTGGTTAAATATATGTTGACCAACCACGACGGAACCTAACAAGGTTTACTATTTCTTTAGACATTCTTAATTACACATACTCTTGTTTATTGCAGCGTAAATTGAATGAAGGGGCGTTTTTTGAACATTCGACCAAGATGTAAATAATTTGACCACACAGTGTCTAGAGTTCAAACTTAGAATATCTAATCCTTAGAGTGCGGAAACCGGGAGTATATAAGACCTTTGCCAACAGTGTTGACCCAGACCAAAGGGCGAATGTAGATCCAAATTTATGCTTTATAGATAAACATCGACTTTTAAAAGCGTTTTCTTTCTTAATACATGTCGAAACTAATTATATATAGAAAGCTCTCATGGGAGCTTTCTGCATTACATTCATCCTGCAATAAGTAACCACCTGCATTTAAACTTTTACCTGATAGAAACGCATTTTCCCTGCTTCGCAAACAGAGTTGACTCAGGTCAGACGGCTCCTGGCCCCGAGGTTATAAAAAAATGTGTGTGAGTCTGAGATCATTCTCAAGCATCTGATTGGTCAGATTCTGAGCTTGCTCAGAATCTGACCAATCAGATACTTGAAAATGATCTCAGACTCAGACTCAGAGGTTTTATAACCTTGGACCCTGTAGAAGCCGAGCCGTCTGGTCAGAGTTTTCAATGTTTACTTAAGGAATAATAAAGATCCGACTCCATAGTTCAATCATAGCCAAACAGGTAACAATCCAGCTACTTAATATTCATGATATTATAATTCCTGATAAGGATATCCATAAGACAGAGGGTTTAGCTTTTCAATGATGAATATGCATGTTAGAAATAGTGACCTCATTAATAATAATTAAACTGTCTTTTATAATGGCATATGAATAGAGGACATATTGGCTCCGGCAGAAACCGTATAGTTAGATCCATATTATATTATAAGCAAAAATAAAGAACAGACCCTACTCGGACGGCTCCTATAGAAGCCTCTGATCTTGATCACCTCTATTTGCAAAAGTGTGAAAAGGCCTTTATATGAAGGAAAGTGTTAAGACCACGAACTAAACTTCGTTTTGGTGGCAGCTCTACAGTTTTTGTTGTTGTTGTTGTTTTTCTGTATACGCCATGGCATGTATAATACATGTAATTACTATTTCATTGAAGTTGATATTTTACTTGACTCATATCTTACCAAAAACATCACCCTCCTGCAGATATGCAATATGCACTTCTCTCAAAATAGCAACCCACCCTTGATAGCATCTACATCAAAAATGTATTTAATTTGTCCGCCGTTGGCACCTCACGGTACAAAAAGAAAATTAATTGGAATAGAAATAGAATACTCCCCTCCTCGGTCTGATCCATATACAGTAAAAACTCTCTAATCCGACCAACTAAAAGGGGCATACTTCTGGTGGTAGCTTAATGGAGGACGAAAGAAATGCAGAAAGCTCTTACAGTGTCTTTAGTCCTGTAATAAACGACCACCGGCTGTTAACTCATTCCCTCATATGCTATATTTAGACCAAACCTCTTTGAATAAATCTACCGAAAAGGTGCATTTACTAAAAAATGAAAGTTTTAGAATTGTGTTGTTTAGAAACCATTGTGATAAATAGAGCATTTGCTCCTCTGGAGCAAATGCTCTATCTATCACAATGGTTTCAATAAGTGACTTTTTACAGAGGCGTGGAAATGCGTCAATATGAAGGAATGGGTTCAAGCCACCCATTTCTGTTCATTAAGTGGTCACTTTAGAGGGTTTCTACTGTATCTAACACATTGTTTGTAGTCTCAGTATGTTCCTAGTATATTACATGCACCACAGTATAAACCCTCTAATCAGGACTTTTAGTATTAAAAGTAGAATATATGTCACTATAGGCGGGTGACTGCTTAATGCAAGGTGAGTGTCATGCCAAAAGCTTCCTCTGCAAGAGTGAATGTATCCTCAACCCCTTATCATCTCCAGTGACTATGTAGATCCCTACATGTCGACCAACAATTAAAGCACAAATGTTTTGGCTTAACTCATTACCTCATATGCTATTTTTAGATACAACCTCTTTGAATAAATCTACCGAAAAGGAGCATTAACTAGAGAAAAGGAAACTTTTAGAATTTTGTAGTTTGAAACCATTGTGATAAATAGAGCATTTGCTCCTATAGGAGCAAATGCACTATTTATCACAATGGTTTCACAAAGTGACTTTTACAGAGTCGTCAAAAGTCGTCAATTTGAGGGAATGGGTTAAAGGCAGGTGGTAGCTCGATGCAGGACGAAAGTTATACAGGAAACTACCACAGGAGGGAGCGTTCTGCGTTACTTTTGTCCTGCATTAAGTACATCTGCCATTAACCCATTCCCTCCTAGACTATTTTAGACGTGTGTCCCTCTTTGAGGAGCATTTACTATACAAAATGAAACTTAGAATTGTGTAGTTTTCATACCATTGTGATAAAAATACCATTTGCTCCTATGCAGGAAATGCTCTATTTGTCCCATTTGTTTCAAAAATGGCTTTTACAGAGGCGTCAAAATGCGTCAGTAGGAGGGAATGGGTTAAAAGTTTTAAAGTTAAAACACATGTGTTCATTCAAAACGGTGTCGCGTAAGAGCCGAGCTACTGTATAATATTTAAAGTGTTTGTACTTTTGGAACAGCTAGAATGCCATTTCCATCGTGTATAGTTTATCAAAACAAAAATGCGCGAATTCAGACAGAATATTACAAATGAGGCTTGGGAATATAGACAAATAAATTATATGTATGTCAAGATTAGAATTTATTCTGCCTGGCAGACAGACCAGAGACAGAAGACAAAGAATATGGAAAGTATAAACATGAGCATGTGACTTTTTGTGCTAAAGTTCTTACAACCACGTGACGTGTAACAGACATCAGTCAATATATGATTCACGACCAGTAGACGAGAGCAAATTAAGTTTAGCTTCCTTCTTGAAAATCATTAATCCTTTTAATGCTGAACTTACATTAATTGGCATTTGCAAGCAGTGTAGATCAAGATCAGAAGCTCATGAGGGAGCCATCTGATCAGGATCTCCCCCTCTTCGTCATGCAAACTATACGGGCAAAATTAGTAGTTTATAATTAATGGACTAATCCGTTACTCAATAGACCAGACCGGTGTAAACGCATTTAAAGGTTTATGTGTAATATGATTTACCAGGCGTGGGACTTGGAAAATTGGATATATTTGATGTTTTATCAGATCATTGCATCATTTTATTAGATATTAGAATGTTTAGTCTAGGCCATTGCCTGGGAAGTCAATGGAACGATAAGTATATGATATACAGAGGTCCAGATAAAACGCGTACATCAAGAAATATTTTCAAGAATAACTCTTTATTGTTTTTAATAAAACATATGTTGTGACCACTCTTTAGAATCCTGTCGAATAGTCGATTCTATAGAGTGGTCACAACAGAGATAGGTCGAAAACGGCGGAAAATAAAAATAGTCATTCCTAAAGGGGACTTACAATTTTTGTAAATACATGTATGACCCTTTTCTCAAAATTTCGACACTATATTTTTCAAAAATACTGTAACTTCACTAAAACAATTCTCGAAGCATAAGGAAGTTAGATATGGATTGTTTACTTAATTATTTCGCTGCCAATGTCGCATCTGTGGATATCTATGCAGACAGATTGTATCCAGATGAGACGCCGAGTAACTCGACCTCTCATCAGGATGATAACTAAATTTTGTTACTGTTACTGCTTTTTTTAAACAAAAATGAATAAAACTAAAGAAATGAAAATTATAGCAGACCACACAGTTTGCTGACGACAAAATTTGGCAGCGAAGGAGTTACATGTAAACAATTAAACACTTTACTGACAGCGCTAACGACGCGGTAATGGTGATGTGTGACATTATATCAACCCTTACCCACCTGTGAAAAAAAGGTCGGATCACATTTTGATACTGTGCAATTTTTACTTCTTCTGATTCGACCAAGCTTTTGAGAAACTATTGACCGAGTGGCAAACTGCTAGGATCTTGGGACGTCGCATTACTCGACGTCTCAGTAGGGCTCAAACTGTTTGCAAAGAACCCTTCTTTTGCTGAATTTTAAAATACATTTCTCCTTCTTTACCCATGTCCTGTTGTATAATTACATATATCTTCACTGTGTACAAGTATTTCGCCGTGCAATCACTGATGTGGAGTGCACTGGTTGCACAATCAACTTGTAAATAGTGCAGACCCTGATGAGACAGCTCCTGCAGGAGCTGTCTCATCTGGGTCTTCACTATTTACAGGTAGGTATATTGACGCGAATAGCAAGCGAAGGGTTAAGTGCTTGTGTGGCGGCAGTAAAACGTCGCCCCGTACTTCATTCTCAGTGTTGTTATACCTTCTGATCCTTCGAGGTCATGAATTTCAGTACATCTTGTTCTGAAAATTGAATACCGCTTAAGCCGGTGCCAGGGGACGTGAGCAGTGTTGCACTTTCAATTACTGCTCATGAACAGACTCAATAAAACCGAGTCTGCAATTTTCTCTTTTTGTGTTGCAATTTTTGCTTTCGGGGGATCACCTCCCTTCAGAATTTAGACTGATATGGCCACAGTATCAAACAATCATTGAATCGCTTGGCGTCTTACATGAATCCCAAATGATTGCGTAGGTATTTACAGAGTCGTCCATTGGCTGCGAAACAGTCCATGCAGTACAGTCCCTTTAACCCTTTACTCCATGAATATTCATGTAAGAAATAATGATGCAACGAGTATTAATTAGATTACTTTGCTAAAATAGCACATGGACACAGGAATTAATGGTCGTGGCAGAAACTGTAAGATCATAACTAAATTATATCATAAGCAAACAGAGAATACCCTGTAGGAGCCGTCTGATCTTGGTATACTCTGTTTGCAAAAGCTTAGAAAGGCGTATATGTAGGATAAAAGGTTAAAGCGATCGCCATAAAAACGTTTTATTATGAACGTTCAATTCAAGACATGTGGTAGCTTAATGCAGGACGTAAGTTAAGCAGAAACCTCATGCAAGAGTAGGCTGCATTACTTTCACCATTTCCTTAAGCAAACTACCTTTAAAGACATCTATATCTATTTATAAAGTGGTGTCTGTTGCGGAGTGTTACTGTTCATAGATATTCAGCCCTTAATCTGCTGAATAATTAAACCTGGCGTCTCCGCTCCTAGATATTCATCAAACAAAATGGTGTATCAAAATTTATCACTGAAGAAAATGATTATCATGACTAAAATTATTATTACAAGGCTTCCTTAAGACGCCTTTGATCTTGGTCTACTCTGTTTGCAAATGTTTGATATTCCCAGTTCCCGCACATACAGGGTTAGACAATGTTGTAGTTAATGTCTAAATATTTTATGGAAGAGAGGCGAATGATAATTAGGCCTGAATCATTCATCAGCCACGCCCTATACTCTAACAAGTTTATCATTTGAATGCGGAAGGAGACGGGTGTACTGGTATTTGCAAACAGTGTAGACCAAGATCAGGGTCCATGCTTATAAAGCTTTTGGTTGAGTCTGAGTTTCGTTCTCAAGCTTTTGATTGGTCAGATTTGAGTTCTCAAGCTTTTGAACAAAGCTTGAGAACGTACTCAGACTCAACTAAAAGTTTTATAAGCATGGACCCAGGTGGTTCCTAGAGTAGAAGAGCCCTTTATCAAATTATCAGGGTATGTGTCAGTCATAATCCTCTTCGAAATTAAACTTTGTCATAATTAATAGACACTGCTGTAAATCAATCATGGATCATTCAACTTTGAAATTTCAGCATTTAACCCTTTCCGTGTTCTAATTTAGGCCAAATTTCAATACCTACTGAATATTCATTAACAAAATAGTTATAAAGCAATATGGAGCATGGAACATGGTAGACATTTTAGAAAGTAAATGCGTGAAAACACGTTTATATGAGGGTATGTTACTCATATATTTTATATATACATGTATACGGTCAAGTCGTTTTGATTGAAATTTACAACCAATCCAGGGGGCCGTCTGATCAGGGTCTGCTCTATTTGTTAAAGGATATTGATACATTTGTTTCTTTACTTTTTAAAATGGCTAAGTGTTCCGCCTTCCATATTTCATTATAACTAGTTTGTCAATGGATACCCAGTAGGTATTGAAACTTGAAACAAATATAGAACAGGGAAAGGGTTAAGAAATAATATTGATCTTTTTTCTGTTTTTGTTAAAACTTCCCTTATTCATAATTGCATTTTGAAAATTAATTTAATTAATATTTATACAAATAGTATTTTTTACCTAAATAATCATAGCGTAAACACTAGAACTAGTACATGTAGCCGCGGTCTATTATATAAGTGGGTTATCTCCCTTCAATTAAGGTCGCATTTTTAACCAATATTTACATGTAACCTATACCATATTTGTATATGCCAATTGTCCTCGAAAAGGGACCATTCAGAAGGAGTCCTCTTATCAGGGTACCAATGTCTGCTTGATACACACATTTCAAATGCAACTTAGATTGCATATAATGAATAATTATTTGGAAAACTAGACTAAACTTCATTAAACTGGTCCATAGCTTGAACATGTTAATATCTACATATAAAAACCCTATGCTTTTATTTTCAAAATTCCGCCATTATTTCATATTCAAAGTAAGTCCATTGTAGGAGAGACAGTCTTATGAGTACAATAAAACCCCTCCAAACCGGAATTCTAGTAAAGAAGAAGTGACTGCTTAATGCAGGTTTAAAGGCATGTAGTAAGCTCCTTTTGGAGCTTTCTGCATGAATTTCACCCTGCATTAACCCGCCACCTGTCTACAATATTGATATTAATACTAAATTCAACATCCGTTTAGAAGGGGTTAACTGTATCCGGTTTGTAGCGTTTGGTTTGATTCGAAACTATTAGCTAATATCTATCAACGATTTGACCAGCACTGGTGTTAGTCTAACAGTAGACTCTATTTTTACACTTGATACCCAAAATATGTCTAAGTTTGAGTCTGTAACACTTTACTCCTTATATACACTTTTCATACATTTGCAAACAAAATAGATCCAGACCAGATGGATGCTGTAGTATCCAACTGATCAGGGTCTTCTTTGTGTGCGTATGAAATCATAAAGGTCTGATACTATACATGTAGTTTCTGTCGTAATCAAGATTCCCATATGCATAGTGCCTTTTATAAAAGTTCAGTTAATTAATATTCATGATGCCATTATTTTTCGCCTGAATATTCATGGATTGCAGAGTGAAAGCAGGCGCTTAATATATGTAAACAATGTGTTGTTTTTTAACCCTTTTGCTCCCACGATCCCATATATGGGACTTAGGCAAACAGTGTAGACTCTGATCAGACGCCGCATAATGCGGCGTCTGGTTAGAGTCTACACTGTTTGCTGATAGGAATTTCAACATAAAACAAAACGAAATTGAAAATTTTGACCAGGCACTCCTTAGATAAAAATGGACTAATCCAATATATAAGCATGGAAGAATCCACTGGTAGCAAAAGGGTTAATATATGGAGTATGCAAAATTACATAATAGATCTCTATTCATTTGTTATTCTATAAACCAACCACCTGGTTTTAACATTTTAAATGCGAGGAATAAGTGTACTGACGTTTGCAAACAGTGTAGACCTAGATCAGAGGGCTCCTGTGGAAGCCCGGGGATCAGGATGTGTACTGCTTGTCATTTAATTCCCTCTCGCAAATTATACCCTTTCATACTAAATGGATACTTTAGTTATACAAGAACGGCCTAGTAAAAGGTTAAGGGGAAGTCCCTACATTCGACGCGTTTCAAAAATACCTAAAATATACAAAACTCATTTGTTTCTATACTGAAAAGTTGTATACTGCAAGAAAACCTTATCAAATAAACGTTGAAAATGACAAAACATCCTGTTTGATATCGACGACCCCGAGGTGCAAGGTAAGAGGTACAGAACGCTCCTGTGTGAGCTTTCTGTATTACTTTTGACCTGCACAGCTACATGCACCACCTGTTTTAGAAATCTAGATTTGGACTTCTTTTTAATGGTCGCTCTAGACTGGGTCTACTGTACATACAGATAATATTGCCATTATTTTAGTCCTTCATGCTTGACCACGCTGGGTTTAGTGAGGACATAAGTTATTCATTGGCTAAATTGGACCACTTATTGGAACACTGACCAGGGGGCAGTAGAGAAACTAATAACCATTGTTCAATTGTGGTGATTTATGGCAACACAGATACATGTATGCTTGCCTCTAAGAATAACCACTGTACAAGTTGTATGTGTATACTGTAGTGAAGAAAGGCTTTAAGGTGTCCGACATGTAAATGTATCAGGCGATTGAAAAATGAACACAATTATGGTTTATTCATTGCAGCTTATTTGAACTATTCAAATTGTTAGGGTGATTTAAGTTCCGTTTAACTTCGGAAATCAAACCCCCGCAGTTCAAAAGTGTGTCAATGCCTTTGCAACGTAGTAGACCCAGATCAGACACGGATCCTATAGGAGTCGTCTGATCAGGATTGGCTCTGTATTCTTATCTCGTATAGATTGGATTCTACAATGGCTGCCATGGCAAAGAGAAACACCGAATTCCGAATTAACCCTTTCGCTGCCAAACTCTGTCGTCTGCTAATTTTGTCGTCTGCTATACATTTTCATTTTTTTTATTTTCTTCATTTTTATTTCAAAAGCATAGTAACAGTAACAAACAGTTTGGATCCTGATGAGACGCCGAGTTACTCGGCGTCTCATCTGGATCCAAACTGTTTGTATAGGTAATCACAGATCCGGCATTGGCAGCGAAAGGGTTAAACAGACTAGAAGTTTTTTATTTATTTAGGTAATCCAGTTTATTGATTGTTTGATGAATCGATTGATTGACTTATTGGTTGATTCATTCCTTCCTTCCTCCACTTCTTCCCTTCCTTTCGTCCTTCCTTCCTTCCCATTCCTTACCTCCTTCCTTCTTTCCTATATTCCTTTCGTCCTTCCTTTCGTCCTTCCGCCCTGTCATTCATTCATTCATTCAATCACTCATTCATCCATTCATCCATTCTTTCTTTCGTTTCTTCCCTTTTTCCTTCCTTCCTTCATTCGTTATTTGTATTCAGGATTCATTAGGGTCTGCACTGTTTGTTACATTATATTTTCCATTAAGATATCCATTAGTATCTCCGATAAGATTGACCTTTTTGAATCTTGGAATAGTTCGTGTGACAATTCAGTATTGAACATGTTAGCATTACAGAGTCAGTTTGATACGACACCTGTGGTTTAGGATATATTATGCCCCGGATGTAAATCCTGACATATCACCGGATTCTTAATTTTCTAAAATTTTGACAAGCAATCAGTTTTCCAACTATAATTCTTGTTCCTGAAGGAAAATATCTTTACAAGTGCAGACTAATGCTTGAAGAAAATCATGCAAAATGTGGAAACTTCAAAAGAATCGAGGCAAATTTCATTCTCCGCCAATATTAGAATGTTTTTAAACTTTATCCTGCTATGTGCGAATTGGCTGTCCTTTGCAAACAGCTGAGATCCAGATGAGACACGGTGTAACTCGGCGTCTCATCAGGATCCAAGCTGTAATACACACGGTCAATGGTTTCTCGAAATCTTGAACGATTTGGACGTAAGACAGAAATGCACCACTCGGAGTTTTAAACATAAATCAGTCAGTTTAAACAGCAGGATGAGGAATAATTTCCTTTCCTGCATCTTTTTTTTTATCCATGGCTGTTAAGATTTTCCCAGAGCTATTCAGAATCAAATCAGTTTTCTTCAAATTGTTTGAAAACCATCAGACTATGCCTTGAATTTCTTTGCGCCGAAAACTGCACACATGTATATTCTTCCTATTCAGGACTATTTATAAAATAATTCATGACGTCATAAATACTGTATTCATTTACTCTTTACTCCTTAAATACGCCTTTCTATGCCTTTTCAAACAGAGTAGACCAAGATCAGACGGCTCCTATCTAATTGATATTCATGACGTCACTATTTTTATACAAATATCCATGGAGGAAAGGGTTGACTGAATTGTTGTAATGACCAATGACCAAAGGAATGCTTGGCCAAGGTAGAACTCATATCCACATTATATCACAAACAAACAGAGTAGATCCTGATTATACGGTTTCTATGGGAATCGTCTGGTCTGGATCTGCTCTGTCTGCAAAGACGTAAAGGCGTAAAGAGAGTAAATGATTAATCGACGCCAGAGACGACATTTTGTTTACCGCATGTGTCATTCCAAAGTCAATGTCAGTGATAAGTTGGCTGATCATATTTATGCCTATAGAATCCTCCGGACTACAGTTTTCTCTAGACCTATACAAATACAGTAAAACCTCTCTATAAAGGCCACTAAATTACATCAAGTATTGTGTGTTAAAGACAGGTGGTTGCTTTAAGCAAGGTGAAAGTAAAACAGAACGCTCCTATAAGAGCGTTCTGTTTTACTTTCACCTTGTTTTAAGCAATCACCTGCCCTTAATACCAACTAATTAACACAATTTAGTGGTCGTTATAGAAAGGTTTTACTGTACAATAAAACCTCGATACTTCGGAAATTTAGTATTGAAGAATTGGTGACTTTTTGTGCATTGGCTGCTTAATGAAGAATTAAAGTCATGCTGAAAGCTGGTAGGTGAGCTTTCTGCATGACTTTCATCCTGCATTAGGCTGTCACATGTGTTAAAGATCAATCATGGTAGGTATTTCAGTGTTCGAATAATCGAGTTTTTAATTAAATTTGATAATAACCATTTATTCCATGAATATTCATGTAAGAAATTATTAATGATATATGGTGACTGGAAGATTAGACAGTGGCAGAAACTATAATAGAATTTTATTTATTCCATATGCAAATATTGCTGACCTTGGTCGGTCGGCACCTATATGAGCCTTTTGATTTTGGTCTATTCTGTTTGCAAAGGCGTTAAAATGTGTACTGGTTGAGTACAGAAGGCCCTACAGTAACGCTTTACATGTTGTATTCCAGTAAATAGTCGCGTAATCAGGGTCCATGCTTAGAAAACCTTTAGTTGAGTCTGAGTTCGTTCTCAAGTTTTTGATTGGTCAGATTTGAGCCTCTGGCACAAATCTAACCAATCAAAAGCTTGAGAACTCAAATCTGACCAATCAAAAGCTTGAGAACGAAACTCAGGCTCAACTAAAAGCTTTATAAGCATGGACCTAGGTCTTACTGTATAAACAGTCAGTGTCAGAGGCACAAATGTCTGACAAAAAAGTTACAACTTGCAGACAATATATATCCAAATCATCAAAAGAATAAATGTACTTACGAACTTTCCGAATTCTACAGTTTCTGTCAAGGCCAAAACTCCTCCGGTGTTATGCAGGGTGAAAGTCATGCAGAAAGATCCTCTAGGAGCTTTCTGTGCGACTTTCATTCTGTTTTAAGTAGTCAACTGTCTAAAAGTATCTAAATTTTTCGCTACTAGAATTGCGATTTAGAGAGGTTTTACTGTATTAATTCATACAAGACTCTAGCATTTTATCAATATACATGTACATTTAACAATACAGTGTACATGTATTAGCAAACAGTGTATACTCTGACCAGAGAGCTTCTACAGGAGCTGTCCGGTCTAGATCCACTGTGGTTACAATGGCACCACAAGTGGGATTATCAAGTAAAGTGCTTAGCTTCAATCTGTATCAAAGACGTTCACATGTACCTTTTTAGACTGGTCGCTTACATGTAACAGATAGGTGTTACTGTACCTAGTACATGTAACAGTATACGATGCAGGAAGCATTTACAAACATTGGAGCCTTTTCATATACATAGACAGTAGAACACCGCTAATGCGATCACATAAAAGAGGTATAATTCTGGGTGCTAGATACAGGTGGTAGCTTAATGCAGGACAAAAGTAATGCAGAACGCTTTCTGTATTACTTTTGTCCTGCATTAAGCAACCACCTGCTTATAAAGACAGGTATGTTTATTTAGTGGTCGTATTAGAGGGGTTCTACTGTAAAGTAGAACCTGTCGATAGCGACCATAAAATCAATGATGAATTATCTACAAGAGCAGGTTGTTGCTTAATGCAGGACGAAAGTAATGCAGAAAGCTCCCAGAGGAGCTTTCTACAATACTTTCGTCGTGTATTACGCTACCATCTGTGTGATATCTCTAGAACTAGATGTATATTGCATAGTCATTGTAGACGTATTTAACTACATTTGCAGACAAATTACTGTACAATTCGGGATTTTATCTTTTGACTTTTATGTCCAAATTATGAGCTTGTTAAACGATCATCCAATTATAGATAGACCTCTTTATTGCGTTTGCACAGCTGTGACATTTATATTCCATTTTAGAAAGATTAAACATTTACTAGATAGAAACTTGCACGCTTCTGCACACAGAGTAGACCAAGATTGGAAAACTCCTGTAGCAACTGTTTGATCCGGGTCTGCTTTGTTTGTTTGTTTATGAAATGATACAGATCTGATTTCACAGTTTCTCTAATGATAAAAAGATCCCTGGCTCATAATACCATGATTAACATTCGGCTAATTAACCCTTAGCCTGCTATGAAAATGAACTCTAATTAAACTCCGATCTGTTACAGTTTTCACTAGCTTCCGATTCGTTCAATCTTTTGTGAGACTATTGACAGTTCTAGTGTCAAACAGCTTGGATCCTGATGAGACACCGAGTTACTCGGCGTCTCATCTGGATCCAAGCTGTTTGCAAATACCAGGTTGGTCGCGCTTGGCAGGCAAAGGGTTAATATATATGATCATTATTTCATACATATATGAGGGAATGTTAATGCTTAACAACTGCAGCTACATTCTAAAACCGCATTTGTTATTACAGTTGCACACATGTTGGATACAGACGAGATGTCGACAGTTTCAAGAATTAACCCTTCTCTTGCTGAATTTTAAAATATATTTCTCCTTCTTTACCCATGTCCTCTTGTATAATTACATATATCTTCACTGTGTACAAGTATATTGCTGTGCAATCTCTGCTGTGGAGTGCATTGGTTGCACAATCAACTTGTAAATAGTGCAGACCCTGATGAGACAGCTCCGGCAGGAGCTGTCTCATCTGGGTCTTCACTATTTACAGGTAGGTATATTGACGTGAATAGCAAGCGAAGGGTTAAGCAATTATTTAGTATTTCGAAGATATCCTTCTGTTAATGTTTTACAACAAATATTATATCACTTTTTCATAATCATACACACAGTAAATATTTTAAGAAAGAAATTTAGAACGTTGACGAGACGTCGAGAACTCCAGATCTCATGCATGTGATCTCAAAATGTTTGTCTCTAGCGCTCTGCCTTCTTTTACATGTAAATCTCACAATGTCGACCGCCGACAAGCGACTTATAATTTATATCAGAGCAAAAGTTAAAAGTGTGTAATCTATATTAAAATCGTCATTTCTCCACCAAACCCTCTTCGAGACGATTCTAAAGAGCCGAAGAGACGATTCTAAAGATGGGGTCACAACATCGTGTTTAGTGGAAAAATAAAGAAGTTGTTCTTGAAAATATTTAAAGTATGCATCTTCTAAATCAGTTCTTGAAATTGAAAAGTTGAGTTTTCCACCATTTTGTAAATGTTCACTTAGACTGACATAGTAACAAATAGTGAAGATCCTGATCGAACTGCTCTGCTCCTTCAGGAGCAGAGTTGTCTGGATCTGCACTATTTGCCTACGCTTATATTTCCGAATACTTCCGATAATTAGGATAGCTGGTGCTGAATTCTCGATAAAGGACAGGCCTGCTGAAACACTAACGATCATTCAACCTTTAGTTCATCGTTGTATTCAGTGTACGAGTCCGTCTTATCCTTTTGCTTAAAACTGTCTGCTTAAATTACATCTGGTACAATTCGGACTACTTCCGATTCGATAAAACTTTTGAGAAACTATTAATGCGAGTATCAAACTGCCTGGATCCTGATGAGACGCCGAGTTACTCGGCGTCTCATCAGGATCCAAGCTGTTTGTAAATGCGGACCAAGTCGCGGAGAGCGCGATGCGAGTTAATGCAGCGGTCATAACTAAAGCCAAAATACATTAATGAACCTCTCAAACAATTGACAGGTCTAAATCACCAAAAATAACCTGGTTATTAACGCGAAACAATTCAGAAATGCCCTCCATTATGTAACAAAAGACGAACATTAACATCTAGCACGCTCGTGGCCAACTCTCCGTAGTCATGGCAAACGGTGTAGAATCAGACGATAACCCAAGTTGTTCTGTTTCTCGCCAGTTCTCCAATATTTTGGACTTTCTGGTTGTCACTATTGAAAGAAAATAGGGAAATGATTTATTTAGTTGTATTCTGTCAAAGAAACTATGCTCGACTTGCTGGGGTTTTACCATTTTTCTGCAAAGCGGGACATGGTTAGCATCGGCAAACAGTCTGGATACAGATGAGACGTCGAGTAACTCAGTGTCTCATCAGGATCTATTCTGTCTGAAACTCGATCAATAGTTAATCTAAACCTTGATGGAATCGATTGGAATTAAAATTGCATTAGATCCAAATTTGAGCAGACATTATTTTCTCACCATGCTAAGGTTTAAGATATTTGTTCATCTTGATCTGGTTGCCAGAGACAATAGCGGTATAATGTTCGGTGTATTGGTGGTGGGATTAGACGGCAATCAGCCGTTTTTTGTGCTTTGTGTTATCAGTTTTGTAGGTCATCTATTGGGACGATGACAATTTAACTGCACACGCACAATTAACTGGTGCTCGCGGAATGTAAGTGCACAACACGGATATACGGAGTGGGGGCTAGAGCGACAGTGTCGGATAGTTACTTCATAGAATTAATTCTCTATAAGGTAGAGAAGATATGTTTTGTGATTTTATATACATTGGTAGGTAAGTTATACTACTTTCAGTACATTTCTATATTTCTAAGTGTGATATATGTATTGTTTTTTGATAATATGTTTTCATTACGAAGGAAAATTATATCTCTCTCTTATCTGTCTCTCTATTTCTCTGTATATGTATGTCTGCTTTTTTGTTTCTCTCTATTTCTCTCTTTCTCTGTCCATCTCTCCATCTATCCGTGAGTCTCTGTGTATCTATATACGTGCATGTATCTCCGACTGTCTCTATATACCATATTTCCTTCTCTCACTCTCTTGCATGTTTAAAACACATACGTTGGTGATTCGAAAAGCGCATTGTGTCTATTACTTAATGTATGAACGTTCGGAAATACAACCAACCATAACACTCAAACTGCGTTAATCTTATTACTTTATTTAAACTTTCATGAATCCGAACGCACGCAGAAGTATCAATAACATACGGCAGTTAAATGCAGGGTGAAAGTGATTCAGAAAGCTTCCATGGGGAGCTTTCTGCATGAACATCACCTTGCATTCAGCAACAACCGGGTAACCCAACAACCTACCCAAATAATATCAATTACTCTTTATTAAAAGTTCAGATAAAAGGTGGCTTCACTGTATTGCCCATTAATTTCAAAATTTGGTCCCGCATCCAGGCATTTTAAAACAGAACATACCGAGAACCAATGGTTGACTGCTAGCTCAGAGGTCTAAATACAAAAATACAAAAATGCGCCAAATGTGCAAACTGTATCGTATGCGTTTAATGAGACTTGTTGAATACAGAATATAACATTGTAGCGTATATTGGCATTTGTCATCGGTAATTTTCCTGTTACATGTAATTCATTTAACCTTTATTTTCTGAGCGAATGTTTCCAAATATGTAGTTAACATGGATGTAGAACTCTTGTTAACCTTCATTTTTGGTGTTGTTTCCTAAAATATCCTTTTGACGATTTGACCTTTGGAAAATATATGATCTGTGATGCAAACAATGCACAGTATAATCCGAGTGTTATGTTAGAGAGGACCTCTAGGAACGAACGAGTTAAATGACATGTGTCGCATGTAAATTGAGTGTCATTATAACTCGTTTGCAAAAGGTCATAGCGCACACGTAAATTTCATGCATACTTCAGCTTTTGCTACACATGTGATTGGTGACAGACTATAACATGTTGTTTTTAACAGTTATGACACTACGCACGAACGCACACACATACATGTATGACATTACCAACCCTTCATCGTGCTCTATCGAAAATGTTTTAATGCATTTGCAAACAGAAGAGACCCAGTTCTGGTCAGTTCCTTTACGAGTCGTTTGATCGACCAGGGTCTGCTCTATTTGCTTATGGGACAATGAAGATCTAAATCTATATATCATTGATTAAATGTACTTGCTGATCAGGCACCTGCTAAATGCATGACAAAAGTAATCGAGAAATATTTCTATATTTACACTTGTCCTGCAGTAAGCTTCCAACTATGCGGTAAAAGGGTCTAACGTGTGCGTCTGATTGTTCCCTTACTCATATGCAAATAGAATAGGGTCTCATCAGGACCCAAACTATTTTATACTCGATCAGTGGATTTTTCAAAGGCTTGAACGAATCGGAAAGAAGTAAGATACTGCTGCTGATCAGAGTTTGAGTAGTGTTCAGTTTGTTACATGTATGGTAGGAAAATTATTAAAGTAACTTAGGGCTGTAGATAAGATACGTGTAGTTGACGTACCAAAATATTTCTTATTTCTCCGCCAACCCCTATCGTGCTGCTACTCATTAGAATCTGTTCGGAGAGACGAGTCTAATGAGTAGCAGCAAGATATGATTTGGTGGTAATATATATAGAAATATATATTACTTAGATTTCCTAAATATGCCTCTTATCTACAGTTCTGCACACATGTTCAATGATCTGGTTTGTGGTGGCATGACAATTTCAAAAGTTGATATTTGGTAGTCCATGATGTATTTCACGAAATAATAAATACAGAGCTGGGTCTATGCTTATAAAACGTTTAGTTGAGTCTGAGTTCGTTCTCATGTTTTTGATTGGTCAGATTTGAGCCTTTGGCTCAAATCTGACCAATCAAAAGCTTGAGAACTCAAATCTGACCAATCAAAAGCTTGAGAACGAAACTCAGACTCAACTAAAAGCTTTATAAGCATGGACCCTGGTATATAATCTGGTTGTTACTTAACTCTTTACTCCATGAATGGTCTGACAGTATTGTATCAAAAGCAAATGGAGAAAACCCTGATCAGACGGCTCCTATTGTAGCCGTCTGATCTGGGTCTACTCTGGTGTTAACATGCGTATATATGGAGTATAGGATACAGTTTTAACGTTAATAAATGTTTAAACATAAACCGCAGGCTTATGTAACAGAGTAGCAGATAAAGGTGCGTACTCAAATACTAAACTTGTTCGTTCTCCATTCAACTCTATGTTGTGACCACTCTTTAGAATCGTCTCTTGGTCGCACCATAGACTTTGGTGGAGAAATAAAGGAGTTATTCTTGGAAATATTTTAATTTACGCATCTTATCTCAACCTCTGTATACAAGGGAGTATACAAAGACGCCATCAAACCATATGTTGTAACCAATTGATAGCATCGTCTCATCGAGGCGATTCTAACAAGCGGTGACAACATATCGTTTAATTGAGGAAGAATGAAGTAATTGTCGGGAATGTTCAGCGAAGCTTAGACTGGTTACTACACTCACATTCAGAGCGAAATCGCTAACAGAAAGGTCTGCAGGGAGCTTTCTTTATTAAGTTTGATTCATCAGCCAAATCATATCATGTTGGCACTCATTAGAACAGCCTCGGAGACCGGGCTTGGTGGGGGAATATACAAATGGTTTTACATGTACCTACATTTCCTAACAATCCCTTTTCATATTTTCAGTGTCAGTGTTTCTTTTCGATTGATTACAAATAAGATTCCCTTATAATAAGCTGGTGGTCATTGAATTGTCAATGTGTGTTTATTGATAAAGAATAATGTTCACGTATATAAACTGTGTGCATGCTTAAGTAAGCAATTTGACAATAGATAATACATGCAATTAAAATGTATTTATATAACCCTCTGAATACGGGCAATGAAAGTACTGGTATTTTCAAACAGTGTAGTCCTAGGCAGGGGTCCTCTCATCGGGGTCTACACTAATTGCAATGTAAAATCTCTCTCAAATTTTACCATTTCACACGGATTGGACTTATCATTAAACACTGACGGACTATTCCACTTTGTAAATTTAGCATTCTAAATGTTCATTATTATCACGCTATTTACGGTCTAACTCACATTTGCAAACAGTCTGGATCCAGATAAGTCGCTGATTAACTCGGCGTCTCGTCAGGACCCAGGCTATTTGACACTCGGTCAATAGTTTCTCAAAAGCTTGATCGAATCAGAAATACATGTAGTCAAAATTGCACCAGGTCCAATTTTGAACACTTGGGTTAGGGTTAAAACACGGGCACGTGTATTACTGGTCCTGAATGGTTACGGGCAATCAGCAAGATAACTTTAAATTCTAAATATGGCGTACAGGTAAGTACGAATTTTACTGAATGGCCAATCACTGAAGAAATAATTACGAATAGATGATATGATGACATATTTTTATATGCATACACATTAAAAATAGATCTTTAATCGGCACGTTGTCAATCATGCTACAATAGCGTGGCTTGATCACTGACAATTAATTGCAGTATTCCGTTTTAATTGGTAAAATCCCACTGCCTCTATCTACAATCAAAACCCTTACCTTGCTAAGCAGGAACTGACGTGTGCTTCAGTTTTACAACAGAATAAGGCTTAACCCTTTCCCTGTTCTACGTATACTCCAAATTTCCATACCTATTGAATATTCATGGATAAAATAGTTATAATCAAATATGGAAGATGGAACATTGTAACCATTGTCTATCAAATTCCATTAGAAGAGAGCAGACTCTGACCAGACGGCTCCTGTAGGAGCCTCTGATTTGGGTCTACTATGTTTGCAATTTCGTGAAAATGCGTTTATTTGAAGGAAATTGATTAATCAGCTTTACTTCTACTTACAGAGTCTTAATGATTTCCTGTAAGATACATGTAACGTACATGTACATGTTAACCCATACCCTAATTGACATTTTCGCGTGAACCAATCACTTCATTAATATTCATTAAATTAATTATTACAAGGTAAAATAAGGACAATGTTGGTTTAGGCAACAACTGTAGGGTCATATCCAGATATATATATATTTGTACATTTGTATTTTCATAAGCAAACAGAGTAGACTCTGATCAGATCACTGCCACAGGAGCCGTCTGGTATAGGTCTACTCTGTCTGTAAAGGCTTGGTAAAAAGGGTTAATACAGTACAACCTCTCTATAACGGCCACTAAATTACATCAAGTATTTTGTGTTAAAGGCAAGGTAACTGCTTTAAGCAAGGTGAAAGTAAAACAGAACGCTCCTATATGGGCGCGTTTTGATCTACTTTCACCTTGCTTTGAGCAGCCACCTGCCCTAAATACCAAGTAATTAGCATTATTTAGTGGCCATTAAAGAGAGGTTTTACTGTATAATTCTGGATTGTTAAAACAGGTGTTACATGTAGCTTAATGCATGACAACAGCGATACAGAAAACTCCTTTCGTCATGCATTCAGCAACTACCTGTTTTTACACATCTTATGTTAATATTCTGATAAAGTATGTGGTCGCTTATTAACAAAGAGTAACTCGTTTTTTGGACACAAGTCAGGAGCCCCGATAGTCTGATTCAACCCGAATGCAACAGTAAGACATGTCGCTTAACCTTATGCACGTTAATTAACTGTAGTCAGCAAAATCATCATCTGCTACAGTTGCTCAAAATGAGTCTCTTCGATGGTTTCATTTTTCAAATATTATGTGCAGAATGGCAAACTATTTGGATCCTAATGAGACGCCGAGTTACTAGGCGTCTCATCTGGATCCAAACTGTTGGCATATGTAATCATTGATTCACCACTAACATTCAAAGAGTTGGAGGATATCTGTTCATCTTAACCGAGGATTTTGAATTCCAAATTTGGTAAATCTCGACCTCAGAAAACAAAAGACGGGGTATCGAACAGACAATGCCGCCGCACATTTGAACCTATACAAAAGCAATCAACCGCAATTTATGTATCATTGTAACAAGCTATAGAGCATGCGCCATTATAACCCAGTTGATGGTAAATGATGTTAAGACATCGATCTAATTCTATATCAAATTAAGTTTTATCCTGTTTAGCACGGCCAACAGATTGGATCCAGATCAGATGCCGAGTTACAAAAGAACCATTATGTTTCAACCGTTTGACACTTGTTGAATAATTGTTTAACCCTTTGCTTGCTATTCGCGTCAATATACCTACCTGTAAATAGTGAAGACCCAGATGAGACAGCTCCTGCAGGAGCTGTCTCATCAGGGTCTGCACTATTTACAAGTTGATTGTGCAACCAGTGCACTCCACAGCAGTGATTGCACAGCGCAATCCTTGTACACAGTGACGATATATGTAATTATACAACTGGGCATGGGTAAAGAAGGAGAAATGTGTTTTAAAATTCAGCAAGAGAATGGTTAAAAGCCGTAGCTCTTTACCTGGTAGAGATGTCGTCGGTATGTTAGACACTTTACCGCCTTCGCAACCAGAGTAGACCACGACTAGACTGTACCTATAGGAGCCGTCTGATCAGGGTCTGTTCTGTTTGTATATACATGTAGAACTTATTATATTTTTTTCTGTTTAAAGTTTTAAGTTCTCTTATTAACCCATTTGCTCCAAGTGGACTCTTCCATGTTTATATATTGCATTAGTTCCTTTTTTATCTAAGGGTTGCCTTGCCTAAATTTACAATTTCGTTTTGTTTTATATTGAAATTCCTATCAGCAAACAGTGTATACTTTGATCAGACGCCGCATTATGCGGCGTCTTGTCAGAGTCTACACTGTTTGCCAATGTCCCATATATGGGATTGTGGGAGCAAATGGGTTAAGCTGTCGCTTTCGTGAGGATCTGCTGTACCTGTCTATAACATGAAAGAAATGACTAATACGTATGTTTTCCATGAATAAATGGTTTAATTCTTTACTTCATGAATATTCATGTAAGAGACATACAACGAATATATGAATATTAACAGTTCATTTGTTCGTAATGGCATCATGAATAAGATAATGTTTTACTCTTTGAACGCAGATGTTTTAAAAGTCTAACGGTTTCCCTTTGATTATGATAGAGTTCATTCTATATGAAAGGAATACGTTCACTTGTCTAGATGGATTTGAATTACATTGTACAAGCAATCGGCTCTCTGATCTGGGACTAAACTGTTTGTAAATGCCAGTTAACTCTTTACCTCATATAAAGGCCTTTTTACGAATTTACAAACAGGAGTAGACCCAGATCAGACGGCTCCTATAGGAGTCATTTTATCAGGGTCTGCTCTTTTTGCTTTTGACATAATATGGATCTGATGCTACAGATTTTGTCAAAGCAAAGTGTTTCCTTTAAATGTGTAAATTCATTATGAAAACTCAGCAAACAAATATTCATTATATCACTTTTGTCATTAATATTGGACATATAGCAAGGGTTAACCATTTCCCTAACAGAGACACATTTTTATTGCTTTTCAAACAGAATAGACAATGCGACGTCTATCAGTATCTCTGTTTGCTTATGTAATTATATAGCTCTGGTTGTACAGCTTATGCCATAGCCAAAATAAACCTAGTTCTACAGTTGTTGCCATAGACAAAAAGTCCTGTATTCATATGCCATCATAAACATGCTGCCAGTAAATGCCCATGACGTCATTATTCCTTACATAAATGCTCATTGGATAAAGGGTGTCTTGCTTCAAATGAGTACACTTATTTATATACAGTACAGTAAAACCTCTCTATAACGGACACTAAATTACATCAAGTATTTTATTAGGAGCGTTCTGTTTCACTTTCACCTTGCTTTAAGCAACCACCTGCCCTAAATACCAACTAATTAACACAATTTAGTGGCCGTTATAGAGATGTTTTACTGTATGTGATTATTTGATGAGAATATAAAACTGATATACATAATTAAGTGTCTATCAATCACAGGTGACAGACTGGATTAAGATTAAAATGAGTATGTGGTCTGCTATAGTCACTAACGGTTCGCTAAATAACAAAGTGCAGAGCTCCAGATAAGATCCGTAATTCGAACATTTTCAACAACAGTTCCTTTATTTCTCCGCCAAACCCTATACTGTGACCACTCTTTAGAATCGTCTGTCCGCGACGTTTCTAAAGAGTGGTTACAGTATAGGGTTTGGTGGAGAAATGACGATTTTAGTATTTGTTTACGCACCGTTATCGGTAGCTCTGAAAATGGACATACTTATAATAACGTGCATGTGTGAAATACCGTTTGGCCCCGCTAAACCGAACGTACAATAAAGAAAAATAGAGATCTTTTAAGAACGGTTGCTGCCTAACCTTGTCCCTGCTGAATATCCATGTAAGGAATAATGACATCATCAATATGTATTAGTCTTTTTTTTATAACGGCATATGTACACTGGAATTTTATACGCCCACCTAATAAGGTGGTCGAATATTAACAGAACAGAACAGAACATAATTTTATACAGATTTGTACAAAGTACCTCGTCTGATATCACTGTCCGTCCGTTCGTTCGTCAGTTCGTCCGTTCTTTCGTCCGTCAACATTTTGTTTGTCCGCCGTTTCTCGGACAACTATTTGACGGATATTGATGAAACGTCAAACAAATCTTTAATGCATAAAGTATGGAACGCCATTCTGCCATGCTATTTGCTAAATGCTAAGTGCGAAATGCTAAATGCAAAATGCGATATGCTTTTTGCCAATTGTGGAAATTGGCAGGGAAAGAACCGGAATGTTCCAAATGATAGATGTAAATGACAAAAATGCGAAATGCAAAATGCTTATTACTAAATGCATGTTTGCACTACATGTACTAGCCTTGAACAACGTCATTTTTAATTTATTAGTGCAAGAAACAATACGCTTTAATGTAAATAAACATGCATTTAGCAAATGTACAGTCACTTTAAAAATGACGCTGTTCAATGCCAGTAGTGCAAACACGCATTTAGCAATAAGCATTTCGCACTTCGCATTTGTCATTTAGATCCATCACAATTGGCATAAAGCATTTCGCATTTTGTATTTAGCAATTAGCATGGCAGAATGGCGTTCCATAATAAAAAACTGAAGCTGAGTCGGTTTTAGGTTCATTTGATTTTGTCGATACGGACTTATTGCCCTTGTACTTAAAAATAATGCAAATATATGCAAATAAGAGGATGACCGTAACTTATTCATGTTAAATGGTATTTACTTTAATTTTGTTATATGATATTACCTTAATGTTTATTCTCTCATATATAGCGGTGTTTTGATATGTCATTTCATTTCTAAAGTTATGGCCCTTGAACGTTCGTTGCTTTGTTCGTTGGTCAACTTTTGGTTTCTCTGTTGCTTTCTGAGAAAACTCTTCGAAGGACATTATTGAAACTTCACAGAAATGTTTTATGCAACACAATCTAAAGCTTAGTTGATTTTGATGTTTATTCAAATTTACGTTACAGAGTTATGGCCCTTGTAATGAGTGGGGAAATATTTTCGTTAAAAATAGTGTTACCTTCATCTATGTTCATGCAAAGAATCAATAAAATGGAACATGGAAAAGACGTTTTGCACACAGGAGCTATCTGATCTGGATCTACTCTGTTTGCAAAGGCGTAGAATGCGTTTATATGAAGGAAAAGGTAAATCAAACACGGTACAGTGTTGTTCCATTTCACAGAGTTATAGAACACGTCATTGACGGTCACATTGCCCTTAACCCTTATAATGCTGAAAACAAAATGTATGTCAAAATCTGATCTATTGAATTTGTAAAACGGTTTGAGAAAATGTTGACCGATTGTCAGACAATTTGGATCCTGATCAGACGCCGAGTAGCACGGCGTCTCATCTCGATTTAAGCTTTTTGCAAATGCGAGTCAGGACACGCTTAGTATAATAAAGGTCAAAGCATTGTGTTACTAATAATGACTAAGTTACTATAGTAGGGTATTGCTTGATTCATTAATATAAGAGACTGTAAAAACATGCGGCTGCTAAACCCTTTCCCTCATATAAACGTGTGTTCACGCATTTGCAAACAGAGTAGACCCAGATCAGACGGCTCCTATAGGAGCCGTCTGATCAGGGTCTGCTCTGTTTGCTATTTGAATTTGATAGATATATTTGTTTACTTTCTAAGATGTCAACAATGGTCCTTTTTCCATATGTCATGGTAGCTATTTATTTCATGAATATATTCAGTAGGTATTGAAATTTGAAATAAACACAGAACAGGGAAAGGGTTAATGCAGGGAAAAGATGATACCGAAAGCTTCAATGGAAGCCTTCTGTATCACTTTTGTCCTGCTTTAACCCTTCTCTTGCTGAATTTTAAAATACATTTCTCCTTCTTTACCCATGCCCTGTTGTGTAATTACATATATATTCACTGTGTACAAGTATTTCGCTGTGCAATCACTACTGTGGAGTGCACTGGTTGCACAATCAACTTGTAAATAGTGCAGACCCTGATGAGACAGCTCCTGCAGGAACTGTCTCATCTGGGTCTTCACTATTTACAGGTAGGTATATTGACATGAATAGCAAGCGAAGGGTTAAGCAACCATCTGTTTTAAAAATCCAGAATTACACCTTTTTTGAGTATTAGCGAGACTTAACTTTATTAAGAAATCAGAAATATAATTATGTAATATCTATTAACAATAAATGGGATCTCATGGTTATCATAAATACATGTAGTAGACTGAACTATTTATAGACAAGATGTACGTTGTAATTAGTCTCCACCTATACGACGTCTACTTCATAAACATCATAATTATCGGAGTGCTTTCCTGTTAAATTTACACAACCTCACACCAGGATCTAGAATGTTTTATAAAATACTATAGCGATTGGGTTTATTTATACAAAAAGACACTTTTAAAAATAATCATAATGAAAAAGTGATTTTACGCTTACCATTCCTTTATGATATAGGGCGCCTTGAAAACAGTGTTAACCCGGATAGGGATGTTCTTGTAGAGAAAGACATCCCGTGCTTGTTCTGTTGGCCTGTCGGGTAATAAAGATATGATCATACAGTTTCCGCCATGGCGGCCAAACTGTTCACTGTTCATTTGCCATTATAAAACTGAATCTAATTAATAATTAATCCATACAGTATTTCTAACATGAATATTCATGCGCTTCATGATTAAGCCACCTGTCTTAACCCATTCCCTTATATTGACGACTTTTGACGACTCTGCAAAAGCCACTTTGTAAAACCGTTGTGATAAATAGAGCATTTGCTCCTATAGATTCTAAAATTTGCATTTTCTCTTGTTAATGCTCCTTTTCGGTAGATTTATTCAAAGAGGTTGTATCTAAAAATAACCTATGAGGTAATGGGTTAAAGACAGATAATAATACATTTTAATGTTCGAGCTATCGGAGTTTTGCTGTATTTTGTTAAATATATTTTCAGCGGGTAAATAGTTAACCCTTTCTCTCATATAAACGTGTTTTTACGCATGTGCAAACAGTGTAGACCCATATCAGACGGTTCCTAGAGGAGCCGTCTGATCAGGATCTGCTCTGTTTGCTAATAGAATTTGAAAGATCTGTTTCTTTAGTTTCTAAAATGAGAAAAATGTTCGACCTTCCATATTTTCACTATAACTATTTTGTCTATGAAATTTGGAATAAGCATAGAGCAGGGAAATGGTTAACGAGCTATACCGCTGTTTATTTGAGTCCCAGTTTAGTGAGACTTTACTGTGTCTTTCTATTACCTGAGAGTGTGCATATGCTACAGGGAATATGTTACCTGTTTGGGAAAACCTGAGCTCCATTTATACAGACAACCTGTAAATGTTTGTTAGTATCACGGCACAGTAACGGAGTGATAATGCGATACTTACAAAAATAAACTATTTAGATAACAGGGGAGATAATTCAGCATCTAGTTAATATCGAATATTTACAATTGAGTTGTCTACCGCGAAAGGATTCATGTTTCGAATATGTGGAATAAAGCTATCGGTAAGTAAGGCACGTCTTACTATAGGCCTTTATACCTCAAAACATGGTCATTTCCAAACGGGCTGGATCCAGATCATCAACCATGTGACATGTACTCGGTGATACCCGAGATAAGCAAGTTAGTTTCAGTTGACAAACCGATCAACCTAGCTTTAGACAACAAAGCAAACGGGGGCATTATCAGCTTATTTATTTTATCTATTTATTAATTTTGCGGCGAAATAATTAATCTTTATCCAGCTAAGCGCTATCTTACTTGCATTTCCAAACTGTTCGGGCATAGACGATAACCCGGATAACTTGACCTGTCACCATGACCCCCTATATTAGACAATAGTTTCTAAAACAATCGAATGAATCGTAGTAAATAAAAGCTGTAACATCTCCGAGTTTGAGCATACATAGGGTTTATTTCAGAATAAGAGTGCAGACAGACGACAAAATGCTGCAGAAGAGAGTTTCTGAGCGCCTGTCAATCATTTACACTCGCTGGACAATTGCTCACCCTGGACAGCTGTCTAATCCAATTCTAAAAATGCATATTGTTTAATCTTTTAACAAATGTCAGAGTGTCAAGCAATGTTCATCCTGATGAGACGTCGGGTTACTGGGGGTCTAATCTGGATCAAACTTGTTTGCAAAGTTTATTACAAAATTGCCCTTGAGTGTCTCATGGTTAAAGCGGCGTCGCGTGTAAATTGTTGTTGTGTCTCTAAGACATTTTTCTCATATGCGAATGATGCAGACAGGAACCATCTGGCTACTAGCCGATTACTTTATTTATTTTACGTTTATAGTAGTCCACCACAGATCCTAGTACAGTAAAACCTCTCTTAACCGGCAGTTAAATTTAGTATGAATATCGGTCTTGGAGACAGGTGGCAGCTTAATGCAGGGTGAAAGTCATGCAGAAAGCTCCTAGAGGAGCTTTCTGCATGACTTTCACCCTGCATTAAGCAGCCACCTGCCTAAAAGTATCTAAATTATTATCTACTAGAATTCCGGTTAAGAGAGGTTATACTGTATAGTCATTTAGGACATTGGTTTGACCGTCTATGACCCTTGATTGGCGATCTCGTACCCTGTCATATGCTGTCTGGTTTTCCAGTGATTATATATAAACTTATGTTTATGTGCATGAACAATGTAAGGACACAATAGTTTAGTCGCAAAAGCTCTTTTTAATTGTTTAAGCTCTTCCACAGCCACTTATTGTCGTCTACAGTTAAAACAAAGGTTAAGTAAAAGTGTCTGTAGTTTAAAAATAAAATTGAAATGAAACTGGAACTGAAATAAAGTGTCGACAATCTCAAGTATCGTCTATATAATCACCCGTTTTTTGGTGTGTTTTTTTAAAAAAACATTATCAGGCTGACAAAGTTTGGATCTTGATGGGATACAGTATTACTCGTCACTGTATCTGGATCCAAACTATTTCCCAAGATAATCTTAGGTTCAATATTGGCAGTAAAAGAGTAAATAATGCAGGCTTAAACATAAACCCGAAGGGGCATAGACAAACAGTGACGACACTTACCAGAGGACACCTATAGAAGCCCTCTGATCAGAGTCTATGACCCAGATCAGAGGACACCTATAGAAGCCCTCTGGTGGTCAGAGTCTATGACCCAGATCAGAGGACACCTATAGAAGCCCTCTGATCAGAGTCTGCACTATTGAGTATACCAATATATGCCAAAGGTTTTCACCAGTACAGTAGAACCTGTCTTAAGCGACCATTCGTTTATTCAGCATAGGAGTCTTACTAAGCAGGTAGTTGCTTAATTCAGGTCAAAAGTAATACAAAAAGCTCCTATAGGAACTTTCTGTATTACTTTTTGACCTGCATTAAGCTACCATCTGCCTTACAAACCCATAATTAGACCTAAGTTTGATGGTCGCTTAATACAGTTTCTATAGTATACATAATACAGATTTTCCTTTTGCCAAAACTTGTGTTCATATTTAATTATAAAAACATAACTCATGTCATAATTTCTTATATAATTATTCATCGAGTAAAGGGTTAATCTTTGAGCTAATGAGTATTCATATAATATATTCAACAAAACCAAATGAATTGCAATGAATTGAATACATGTATATGGCATCATGAACATTAAATATCTGAAGTTTTATAATAGGAAACGAACAATGGATATTTTTACATGGTTGAATCTGTAGAACCATATCGATATAGTTCCATAGGCAAACAGCGCAGATCCTCATCAGTTGACATCTGATCTGGGTCTACTCTGTTTGAAACGTGAAAAGGGGTTTCTATCTGAGAAAGGGTTAACACATATAACCCGTATATTTTAGTGGAATTATCCGACCGAGCATTTTAACGTAGGGGTGTGTTCTGGAAACGTTTAACCCTTTCCCTCATATAGACGTGCTTTCACGCATCTATAAAACATAGTAGATCCAGATCAGACGGCAACTATTAGTTTCTAAAAAGGCTACAATGTTCCACGTTCTATATTTCATTATATCTATATTGTCCATGAATATGAAGTAGGTATTGAAATTTGGAATAATGTAGAACAGGAAAGGGTTAGGCAAACGAGGCAGTCCCTAATCAGAGTACCCCCCCCCCCCCCTTCCGGTTTTGGTATACACTGTTTGCGTCCAGGGTAAGGATGTGTATTAACCCTTCGCTTGCTGAATTTTAAAATACATTTCTCCTTCTTTACCCATGCCCTGTTGTATAATTAGTTAATTACATATATCTTCACTGTGTACAAGTATTTCGCTGTGCAATCACTGCTGTGGAGTGTACTGGTTGCACAATCAATTTGTAAATAGTGCAGACCCTGATGAGACAGCTCCTGCAGGAGCTGTCTTTTCTGGGTCTTCACTATTTACAGGTAGGTATATTGACGTGAACAGCAAGCGAATGGTTAAGTGATACTAGGCTCAGGTGGGTTAATTCTTATATCCAATCCAATCTGGATCTTAACTGTATGCAATAAATAACCAAGAACTATTCCACGGAGTGCAGATACAGTAGTTTTACACCCTGTCCTCGTTATGTGCAAGAAATGCCAACCATAAGCCTCGGGTGATCATAACATTACAGGTATTTGCTTAATATAATGTTTTGGCAGGCATTATGTATTTGTATAATAGATATATCAGTAAAGAAGAACTTGTCTGAAACGACCATTTAATGAGTGATGATAGGATTTTATCAAGCAGATGATTGCTTAATGCAGGGCAAAAGTAATGCAGAAAGCTCCTATAGGAGCTTTCTGCATTACTTTCGACCTGCATTAAGGTATATCTGCCTTGAAGAGATATTTATAGTTTTGGAAATGGTCGCTTAAGACAGGGTTTGCTGTTTTGTCTGTCTTTTAACGCACATTTATATTGCATTTCTGTTCATTGTTCATTGGTAAGGTGTATCCCCTGATTAATTACCACCGAATCTTAAGCCCGCTGAGAGGTAGCGTAGTTAGCACACATTTGTTATATGGTCAGTTTTCCTGTACATTTCTGATCAGAGTGTCAAACAGCGTGGATCGAGATGAGAGGTCGAGTCATCGGGTGTTTCGTCTACAATAGAGCCTGCCCTAATCGGCCATTCATATATAGAAAGTTGGGGTCTTGAAAAAAACTGGTGGTTGCTTAATGCGGGACAAAATAAGTACAAAAAGGTCCTATAGGAGCTTTCTGCATTACTTTTGATCTGCATTAAGCTACCACCTGCCTTACAGACCCATGATTAGACCTCATTTAATGACTACTGTTTACTTACATTGATATTTAGCCTGCTATCGACGGATGAGTGAATACCTATACAAACAGCTTGGATCCAGATGAGACGCCGAGTAACTCGGTGTCTCATCAGGGTCCAAACTGTTTGACACCCTGGTTGCATTAAGGTAGACAAAATGATTATAGCTTGAAATTTGAAAATGTAGTAGGTGAAAAAGTCTGTAAAATAATTTGCTCAGCAGGCTAAAGGTTAATTGACCCGTAACGTGCTAAATGTCGAAGTATATCGTCTGTTTGAAACATCAACTGCAAAAACTCCATTCTAATTATATATCTGAATCACTCTCAGGAAAATAGTCGTTTTGCATTGCAAACCGTGTATACCCAGATCAGATATCGTGTCTGCGATAGAGTATCTTAATCAGGGTTGACACTTTATTGAAGGATAGATAACACCAAATACATTACTTCAGATTCCAAAGGTTGACAGACAGTGCAGACCCTGACTAGATACAGTAAAACCTCTCTATAACGGTGACTAAATTGTGTTAATTAATTGGTATTTAGGGCAGGTGGTTGCTTAAAGCAAGGTGAAAGTAAAACAGAACTGTTCTGTTTTACTTTCACCTTGCTTTAAGCAGCCACTTTGCTTTAAAACAAAATACTTGATGTTATCTAGTGGCCGTTATAGAGAGGTTTTACTGTACTTCGTCTTTCATGAGGCGGCTGGAGTATGTCTACACGATTTACAATTCAATAGCATCCGTTTTCCTGAAACTGTCTCATGGATAAGCAATAGCAGATTAGCCCTTTATTCAATTAATATTCATGCAAGACATAATGACGTCATGAATATCAATTAGATAACATTTTAGAATTGTCTGTCAACACATGAAACTTTTGTCAAAGCAGAAACTATAGAATTAGATCTATAAAACAATGTATTCCATAAGGAAACGTCCTATCCTGATCAGACGGATCTTCTAGGAGTCATCTGATTTGAGTCTATTCTGTTTACAAAGGCGTATAAAATCGTATTCATTAAGTAAATGGTTCAAATATCACACATCTAGCCAACAGTGGCGATACAGATCAGCTACCCCGTTGAAAACATGTTTGTAATCTGGATCAACTCTATTTGTTATGCACTATCAGATAAAGTGGCATGTCCACCACTACCACTATACAAACAGGATGTACGCCGTATTGTTAACGTGATGGCTGGGCTGTATCATCACTGTTTGCATTGTCAATAGACTGAATAGCGTACAGCTGTGCTTATATCATGATATAATTGCTAGTTTCATTGTTGATGTATGGAGATTTGGCGTATAACACAGTAAAGTCACGCTCATTCGAATACTCAAATACATATCATAATCAGCATGTACATGTAAGGGAGATGATAGCCTAATGCAGGATGAAAGTCATGCAGAAAGCTCCCCCTGGAGCTTCCTGTATGACTTTCCCGCTGCATTAAGCAGCCAAGTTTCTAAAAGGTTTTGAATTCTTCTTTACTAAACGTACGATACATATCGAGGTTTACTGTAACTTAACCCTTCTCTTGCTGAATTTTAAAATACATTTCTCGTTCTTTACCCATGCCCTGTTGTATAATTACATACATCTTCACTGTGTACACGTATATCGCTTCAAGCAATCACTGCTCTGGAGTGCATTGGTTGCACAATCAACTTGTAAATAGTGCAGACCCTGATGAGACAGCTCCTGCAGGAGCTGTCTCATCTGGGTCTTCACTATTTACAGGTAGGTATATTGACATGAATAGCAAGCGAAGGGTTAATGCAGAAAACGACACGTATAATGAAGTCTTTCAACACGTTAATTGTGCTTGAAACCAATTACAGAACTTGCAAGACATACTGATAATAACTTATTTCATATTAAATCAAGGGCTGTCAGCCAGACGTTATCAGTAGAAGAGATAACGTTATGTAATTATTATTTATTAATTTCTTCAATCATCTGTAAGTCAGTGCATGACAGTCCAATTCTAACCTTTATCCCGCTGGTAAAAATATAATATCTGCTCAAAGTAGGATCAGGTGTAATTTTAAACTTCTTCAGATTCGATCAAGCTTTTAACCTTTAGCCTGCTATGGGCGGATGGGTGGATACCTATGCAAACAGTTTGGATCCTGATGAGACGCCGAGTAACGCGGCGTCTCATCAGGATCCCAACTCTTTGACACCCTGTTTGTATTTTGGTAGACAAATTCATTATAGCTTGAATTAGTAGGTGGACTGTAGTAGGTGAAAAGTTTGTAAAAATAATATGCTCAGCAGGCTAAAGGTTGACCGAGTGTCAAACAGCTCGGATCCTGATGAGACACCGAGTTAATCCACGTCTCATCTGGATCCAAGCTATTTGCAAATTCGAGTCAGATCGCAGATAGCGGAACTGATTTGTTTAATATTTTAGAAACTATTGTTCGGGTGTTAAACAGCTTTGATCCAGATAAGAAACCGAATACCTCTTAACCTTATCCGGATCCAAGGTAACTCAATCGCCGGTCAGTATTTTATCCGTCAATTTCTTTATGGTTTTGACTCGATAGAAATGACTACAAAAACCCGTTTTAACCCTACCCACCATAGAAACATGTGTACATCTTTAAACGCCTTTGCAAACTGAGTAGACCCAGAACAGACGGTTCTCGTGGGAGACAGGCACTGCACTGCAATTAAGATCTTTACGGATTGTTGCTATTGTAAAATTCCCTTATTCGTGATGCAGTTATAAAGGGTTATCTATTTAATATTTATGACGTCATTATTTCTCTACATGAATGTTTATGAGGTAAATTGTTAAAATAGAATTACAGTAAAACCTCTCTATAACGGCCACAAAATTGCATCGATTATGTGTTTTATGCAGGCGGCTGCTTAAAGCAAGGTGAAAGTAAAACATTACGCTCCTATAGAAGAGTTCTTGTTTTTACTTGCACCTTGCTTTAAGCAGCCACCTGCCCTAAACACCAATTAATTAACATAATTTAGTGGCCGTTATAGAGAGGTTTACTGAATATCTTGCGGTATAAACTGCATCTTACGGTATTAAATCACTTTAGATTCATTTACGAATAATTATTCTACATAGTTTCCAAACAACTTCAAAATAATGTATTTCTTAGCAATTTAATTTTTATGTAAAGTGGTGAATTCTGCAATAGATGTAATTAGTTTAGTGAAATAGCCTCTTTTGAAAATACATTAAAGTTTCGATAATTCGAAATTTTATTATTGACGAATTTAACCCTTCGCTTGCTGAATTTTAAAACACATTTCTCCTTCTTAATCCCATGCCTTGTTGTATAATTACATTATATATTCACTGTGTACACGTATTTCGCTGTGCAGTCACTGCTGTGGATTGCACTGGTTGCACAATCAACTTGTAAATAGTGCAGACCCTGATGAGACAGCTCCTGCAGGAGCTGTCTCATCTGGGTCTTCACTATTTACAGGTAGGTATATTGACGCGAATAGCAAGCGAAGGGTTAAACCCTTTTAGGCAGAGATGGCTGCATAATGCTGGATGAAGGGCATACAGAAAGCTCTTAGAGGATATTTCGGTCTGATTTTCTTATTCGACCTAACTTTTGAGATGCCGAGTAACTCGGCATCACATCTGCATCTTATCTGTTTTTAAATGCTAGTCAATTTGTGCCACGAGAAGAGTTAATTTCGCCAACAGCAGTTTAAGACTTATAGGGTCGGCGAAAAGAGTACAGTAAGATCCCTCTAAACCGGACGTTTAATTTAGTATAAATATCGGTCTAGGAGACAGCTGGCAGCTTCATGCAGGGTGAACGTCATGCAAAACGACTTTCACTAGATGCATTAACCCATTATGTCATAGGCTATTTTTAGATACAACCTCTTTGAATAAATCTACCGAAAAGGAGCATTAACTAGAGAAAAGGAAAATGTTAGAATTTGTAGTTTGAAACCATTGTGATAAATAGAGCATTTGCTCCTATAGGAGCAAATGCTCTATTTATCACAATGGTTTCACAAAATAATTTTTACAGAGTCGTCAAAAGTAGTCAATATAAGGAAATGGGTTAAGCATCCACCTTCCTAAAAGAATCTAAATTCTTCTGTACTGCAATTCCGGTTTAGAGGGGGTTTACTGTACGTGTTCATGGAAACAATGACGGAATTCGGTCACTGTATGTCTTAGACTGGTTCATTACTAAGCGGTTGTATATTTTTTATGACATCGGACATCTAAAATCTCGATAATTATGCACTAAGATGTAGATTAGAGAGGATGGTTTAACTTCCAGCCTGCTGAGTAATTAAAAACGGTTTCCTCCATTCCGGAATATTTATTAAACAAAATATATATCAAAATTTATCATTGAAGGAAATGTTGTTTATGACAAACCGTACAGAGCCTGATCAAAAGGCTCTCACCTGGGGCCATTTAATCTGGGTCTGCACTGCTTTCCAAATGTCTTATATTCGCGATCCCTGCACTATAAGGGTTAGCCCTTATCCCGTGACCTAATTTCCTAATCTCATTTGCAAACAGTGTGATTCCAGATGAGATGCAGAGTTACTCGGCATCTCATCAGGATTCAATCTGCTTGACACTCGGTAATTTCAAATAAAAAATCCCAAGCTATTCCAAATAGCATTTAAATATGTAGTGGACAGGAGTTATAGTTGACATTATAGTTTCTACAGGATAAGGATTAAAAGATAAGATTTCAAAGAATACTATTATAATAAAATACGTGTACAGCTGTTGTAACTCGTATGTGCAATAAAGCTAAGTAATTACTTTATTTATGACAAAACTGTATAGCAATGGTGCCCGGTGGCCCTTAAACTGACATAGGCAAATAGTGTAGACCCAGATTAGAGGACTCCTGAAGGAGTCCTCTGATCAGGATCTGCATTGTTTGCTGAATCCATCGATGGCAGTAGCATATACCAGTCATTCGTGTGTTCGTTGTGGCCCCTCAACATGAAAAATGGACGGGTTCCAAAATAAGATCTGGGTGGGTTTCCTTCAGTAATATGGGATTAAGTCGGTTAGATAAGAATGTGCTTGATTAAGCGTATACCTGAATATTAAGTAATCGAACGCAGTTCATTCACCTGACTTTAATATTAATTGACGTCTATTTTTTCATAGGTTATTATACTGAATTATACACAGTATTTTCTTCATAATAAGATCAATTAACTATGTTTGGCCTGTCTTCTTTAATTTCAATAAATTGTATTTCAACGCAGCCACGCCACGAGAAAAGGCGCTGCGATGCGGTGAGTAGGTGGTCCTCATTAGACCCAGAGTATACACAGTTCTTGTTTCCTTGTTAGAAGCATAGATAACATGAATAAATTAATACTTGTCTCCATAGGTATATAGGCTTAACTCGGTGTCTCAGCATATCCCAAGCTGTTTGGGACTCGAGCAATACGTTCTTAACCCTTCGCTTGCTAATCGCGTCAATATGCCTACCTGTAAATAGTGAAGACCCAGATGAGACAGCTCCTGCAGGAGCTGTCTCATCAGGGTCTGCACTATTTACAAATTGATTGTGCAACCAGTGCACTCCACAGCAGTGATTGCACAGCGAAATACTTGTACACAGTGAAGATATATGTAATTATACATCAGGGCATGGGTAAAGAAGGAGAAATGTATTTTAAAATTCAGCAAGAGAAGGGTTAAAAGTTTGATCATGCAGGAAGTAGTCTTTTATATTGTACCAGTTCCAAATGTAAGAGCGACATTATAATCTAAGAGTCGGATAAGAATTAACGTGATGTACATATAGGAGGTAAGTTTTATCTAGCTACATGTAAGTAACTGTCGTCCGCGAAAATAACAACAAAACATACACGAACGCATGCACGCACACACAGATACACAGACACATACAGACATATACACAGACACATACAGACAGATACACATACAACCCCGCACACACATACATACATACATACATACATACATACATACATACATACATACATACATACATACATACATACATACATACATACGTACATACGTACATACGTACATACGTACGTACGTACGTACATACATGCCATCTACAGTAAAACCCTTCTAATGCGACCATTACTGAATAAACATGGGTGTCTTTATTTATAAGCACGTGGTTGCATAATGCAGGAAAAAAGTAATGCAGAAAGCTCTTCTATGAGCTATCTGCATTACTTTTGTCCTGCATTAAGCTACCACATGCCTCTACAACCCATTATTATACCTCTTTTTGGTTTTCGCTGAACAATTCGGAGTGAAATTGCTGTTTAGCTGCAGAGTCCATTCAGTATAGAATAATTAAGTTCACTAGGGAATTTGAATGACAAACTATCCAGACCTTGGTCAGAGGACCCGTCTAGGGATCCACTGATCTGGGTTTACACCGTTTCCAAATGTTAGTTCACTCATTTTCTTCAGTGGGGCTAACAAGATGGTAAGGTTCAATCTATACTGAAAACCAACAGTTAGTATGTCAATCATGTTTAATCCCGTAAAGTCTTCCGACTTAGCGAAATTGCATAAGTCATCAAGATATTTACGTAAACCATGGTTATACACTGTAAGTAACATACTCGCTGCATTTCATCAGTGTCCAAACTGATAGATATCTAGACAAAATACAGTACACCCCCTCTAAAGCGACACATTTTCGAAAACGCGTAGACGACTTTAAACGCAGATGCTTGTTTAATGAAGAACGAAAATAATGCAGAAAGCACCCACAGGAGCTTTCTGCATAACTGTCTTCCGGTATTAAGCAATCACCTGCCTTTAAGACCAATAAGTACAACTATTTTGGTGGTCGCTTCGAAGGGGATTTACTATACACAATTTACAAAGAAAATGCCAGTTTTATCAGATGATGAAACCTGGACAGACGGTACCATCCGTCGACAGAAGGCAAACTACAAACGGTTTCTTGATGGATTAGATAGCAAAGGAGACTAAAATATTGGATGCTAGGTCAGCTTCAACTATACAGTAAAACCTTCTTAGGTGGTCATTGAATTTAGGTCTAATTATGAGTCTGTAAAGCAGGTGGTAGCTTAATGCAGGTTAAAAGTTATGCAGAAAGTTCCTATAGGAACGATCTGCATTACTTTTGCCCTGCATGAAATAACCACCTGCTTTGTAAGACTCATATGCTGAGTAAATGAATGACCTCTTAAGACAGGTCCTACTGTATACAGTTATGTAGTAAAACCTCTCTATAGCGACCACTTATGCACAATGCACAAAGGGACTTATAAGAACAAGTGGTTGCACAATGCGACAGAAGTAATACACAAAGCTCCCATTGAAGTTTTCTGCATAAATTTAGTCCTGCATTTAGCTACAACTCGCCTTTAAGAACTAGAATTAGACATCCTTTTCAGGAGCTCTGAGTCGCATTAGAGGAGCGTTACTGTACCTGTTTAAAGAGGCTAATCAAAAACGTTAATTGTCAGAACAGATCGGAATATAAAAGTGTAGTATACAGAACCGGAGTTTATCGGGCTTTTGTTTGCCAAGATTCTACACTAATTACTGCAATGTAAGTCTAATTTAACGTTATCAAAATGGTGCCAAATTGACTGTTTTAGCCTAACTCCAGTTAGTATTATGTTACATGTACTAGTCTAATTAAAGATATCAAAATTGTGCCAAACTGATTGTTTCAGCCTTACATTATTTGCTGCTGTGTTAGTCTAATTTATAGGTATAAAAATCGCACCAAAATCGACACATTGGACGTGTTAGCCTTTCACCGACTGCTACTATGTTTTTAGTCTAATTAAAAGTTTTCAAAAGTATGCCCAATTGGCTGATTTAGCCTTGCACTATTTGCTGCTCTTTTACTAATCTAAATGGTGTCACATCCTTAGCCATTTAAACCATTCCCCCATAGCCTATTTTAGACCATTCTCTTTGATTAAATCTACCAAAAAGGATCATTAAATAGAAAAAGGAAAAGTCTATAGAGAATTATGTAGTTTTGTAAGCATTGTGATGAATAGAGCATTTGCTCCTATAGAGCAAAATACTCTATAACAATGGTTTCAAAAAGGGACTCTTACAGACGCGTCACAAGGCGTCAATATGATGGAATGGGATAAATTAGTGGGGAAGCCATGCATATAATGTCATGAATAAGTCTATGTAAAGTGTCCGAATATTTCGAATAATGCGGTACGTATATTTTGCCATGAATGAGTCTATATCAAGTGTCCAAATTTTTAGAGTAAATTCGGTACGCTTGTATGAATGAATCTATGTCAGTATTATAGTTTTTGCCAGGCTGAATAAAGATAAGCAGAACATGACACTAAATATGAAGAACGTATCGTTGTTTGTAATTTTACGACATGTACTACTTGTATCATACTACTGTATCTTAACCCTTTTCCTCATATAAATGCAAACAGAGTAGACCCATATCAAACGGCTCCTATAGAAACCATGTGATCAGGTTCTGCTCTGTTTGCTTTTGACATGATTTAGATATTATTCTACCATTTTCGTCAAAGCAAATATAATCCCTTGAAAGATTTACATTATAAATACTTACCTAATGGATATGCATGATGTCATTATTTCTTATCAGGCAACGGGATAACTCTGTTAACGCTTATCCTGCTCTGAAAAAAATAATATCTGCTTAAATATAGATCTGGTGCCATTTAACCTCCATTTTGCATACGCTTTTTGGAAACTATTCACCGAATATCAAACAGCTTGGGTCCTGATGAGACGCCGAGTTACTCGGCGTCTCATCTGGGTCCTGGTTGTTTGCAATTGTGGGTCAGGTCGAGAGTAGCGGGATTAAGGTTAATATTTTATTGCCTATAATGTGTCTTTTGACATCGAGATTCTGACAATGTTTAACTTTTAACCCAACTGTAAAAACACCCTGTTCAAATTTGGATCTGCTGACTATTTGGATCAAACTGTTTTTTAAGATATTGACTGACTGTCAGACAGCTTGGTTCCTGTTGATATGCCGAGTTACTCGGCGTCTCATATAGATCCAACTATTTTTGTAAATGTGGGTCAGGTCGCAGGTTAAAGCTTGTAAGGATGGCATAGAATGTTTTAGTATTCGAAAACAGCTGGTATATAGAAGTGTCACAGACTGGAAACACGATAGGAAAAGTACATTGTATGTCTTTAAATGAGTATTCAACCCTCCCCAATATACAATGCACATGGACACTTTCATAAACCAACAGAGCAGACACTGATAAGACGACTTTTACAACTCTGGTCTGATCAATGTCTATTCTGTTTTCAAAGGTTTCTGCAATTGTCTCTCTTTAGTTACTGGTTAGCCTGCTATCGATCTGACTCGCATTTTCAGCCAGCTGGGATCCAGATGAGACGAAATATATATCGGCGGCTCATCAGGATTCACGCTGTTTGACACATTGTCAACCGTTGCTTAACCCATTCCTCTATAAATGCGCCTTTCGTCGCTTCTGTAATAGTCACTTCTTGAAACCATTTTGATAAATAGAACATTTGCTCCTATAGGAGCAAATGCTCTATTTATCACAATGGTTTCAAACTACAAAATTCTAAAAACATATCATTTTCTCTAGTTAATGGTCCTTTTTTGGTAGATTGATTCAAAGAGGTTGGGTCTAAAAAGGCCTGTTACATGTAGGGAATGGACTAAAAGTTTTATCGAATTGGAAGTACATGTAGTAAAAATTGCACCAAACCCACAGTTTTGCATTCATTATTTTTACAGCGTATAAAGTATTTATTGCCTGAACCATCGACCGAACATTATTCGGTATAGAACCTGTCCTTTGCCACCATTCGTTTATTAAACATGGGGTCTTAAAATAGGCTAAAACTTCTGGGTCCATGCTTATAAAACTTTTAGTTGAGTCTGAGAACGTTCTCAAGCATTTGAATGGTCAGATTTGAGCCTTTGGCTCAAATCTGACCAATCAAAAGCTTGAGAACTCAAATCTGACCAATCAAAAGACTGAGAACGAAACTCAGACTCAACTAAAAGCTTTATAAGCATGGACCCAGGTTGCTTGTGCAAGACAAAGGTAATGCAGATATCTCCAATATGATTTTTCTGTTTCACTTTGACCTGCATTAATCTACCACCTGCTTAATAGACCCATAATTAGACATTTTGACGGGCCCTTAAGACATGTTATACAGTACATATCTGTACATCTGTGATAAATGTATCATGACTCATGACAAAACTCCACACGCGAAATGGACATCATTGCATTTACATTTGAAAACAGTCGGCACACTGATGACAAGAAAGTGAACGAAAAAGTACAGTGGCTTTAATAACACGCATAGTAACTTTTTGGAGACATTTGTTCAAGTTGACATAATTCCACTCAGCAGCATAAGAATTAAGACCGCTTGTGTGACACGGAGAGTGGCAGTAGTTGCTTCAAAATCATACTACATCTCATAATAACAACGTCGGGTGATTAAGGGGATGCCCCTACATTTGACGCGTTTCATAAACACTTAAAATATGCAAAACTCATTCATTTATATGCTGAAAAGTAGTATATCGCAAAAAGCCCCATCCAATTACCGTTTATAATGACAAAACATCCATGTGTCTGATATCGCTGATCCCGGTTTTACTACCCGAAGTTTCAGTTTTATTCGGGTTGGGTTTTAGTTTCGTAACTGTTCGCCCTATTTGCAATTCTCCGACCACTTCCGAGAAAGCTATTACGTAAACAATGGAGGGATCGGGTGATCATCGGCGAAACGCGGAAGAATTTAACGGAAAAGGCCGATAATATTGTGTTGTAGAACAAAAATTGTCAGTATTGATGAAATCGGTTTATTTGTATCACAGGGGCACTTTTCGATATAAGTTCAAATTGGGAACCTTCATAATAATGATAGAGCATAACAAATACCAAGTTTTATGATATTATTGAAAATATGCGATCATTGTAGGGACTTCCTCTTTAATGTGTCATTAATTTTGTTATAAGCTGTGTCAAACACTTGGCCCGTATCAGACTGACTGGAACTGTTAGAAGTCACACTATGGAGAATACAGTAGAATCTGTCTTAAGTGACCACCAAAAAAGAGGTCTAATTATGGTCCAGTAAGGCAGTTGATAGCTTGATAGTTGACAGATCAAAAGTAATGCAGAACGCTCCTATACGTTTGCCCTGTTTAAGCAACCACCTGCTATTTAAGATTCCTGTGTCCAATTAATATATAAGGTTCTTAACCCTTCGCTTCCTATTCACGTCAATATACGTACCTGTAAATAGTGAAGACCCAGATGAGACAGCTCCTGCAGGAGCTGTCTCATCAGGGTCTGCACTATTTACAAGTTGATTGTGCAACCAGTGCACTCCACAGCAGTGGTTTCACAGCGAAATACTTGTACACAGTGAAGATATATGTAATTATACAACAGGGCATGGGTAAAGAAGGAGAAATGTATTTTAAAATTCAACAAGAGAATGGTTAAGACAGGTTCTACTGTATTTTTGTGGATTCAAATACAGTTCACTCTTTCATCCTCGAGGTCGTCAGAGAGCGACTCATAGTATTTGCAATGGTTGAAACTGATTATCTTTGCAAACAGTTTGGATCCTGGTGTGACTTCGCGTCTTATCAGGATCCAAACAGTCTGGTTTGACACACCACTTACGCTTTAGATAATGGACTGAAGGGATATCCTCTCTGAAAGTTAAAGCAACCGACACTAGTTACAGACAAAATCTATCTGGCACCAAAAGAGTTAACCCTTTCCTCCATAGGCTATTTTTAGACCCAACCTCCTTGAATGAATCTACCCAAAAGGAGCATTTACTAGAGAAAAGTAAAATTTTAGAATTGTGTAATTTTGAAACAATTGTAATAAATAGAGCATTTGCTCCTATAGGAGCAAATGCTCTATTTATCACAATGGTTTCATTAATTGACATTTACAGAGGCACAGAAAGACATACCGGCATTTATGGAGGAAAGGGTTAAATACCTTTAAACGTTCCCGAATAAATCGTAACTAATCTATTCTTAGAAGAAGACATAATTATACACAAAGTGTAAACCCATATCAGAAGGCTTCTTGCCCGTTTTACAAAGGTCTGCACTGCTAGCGTAACATATTAACTTTGAAAGGTCAAACTGGATAATGATGCATTGCATAAACATAGCCATAGAAGCTTTCTGCAGGTTTGTCTTGCATTAAGCAACCACCTGCTGTTTAAGACTCCTATGTTTATTTGTTAAGTTGTCTCACAAAGAGGGTCTGATACACGTTATAATGTTATTGCACGTGCACACTGTTAACTAGATTTTCCTTAATAACGAAACGAATCAGTGTCTTTTGCGGCCAAGATATCTCAGGTGTCTATGGCATGTCTTTGAAATGATCTAACACATGTTTTGGAACATTTAGTTATTCGCCTTTGATGCTTTTACGCCTATTAACAACCCGCTGTACAGTTATACCCCCTCTAAAAAGAATTCTAGTAAAGAAGAATTTAGATACTTTTAGGCAAGCGGCTGTTTAATGCAGTGTTAAAGTCATGCAGAAAGCTTTAAGAGTAGCTTTCTGCGTGACTTTCACCCTGCAATAAGCTGCCACCTGTCTGGTATGCCGATATTGATACTAACTTTAACGTCCAGTTTAGAGGGGTTTTACTGTGTTCTTAACCATTAATTCTTATCTTGTGCAATTTTGGTTACTTACAAATGTACGAGTCGAGAAAATCGTTTGCCCAAGTGTCAAACAGTTTGTATCCTGATGAGCAATCGAGCCATCAAGTCGTGTTTAATGGGATACGGTTTAACCACAATAGCACTGATATATGTCTTGAAAGCAACTATTTTAAACATTTATCCCTACTCGTTGGAACATTTCCCTTCGAATTAAATGCCATGGGTCTTTTTCCGGCCGTCCAGACTGTATATAAATAATGAGTTCTTGGAAGCCGTATCTGTTGACACCTAGACAGCGGTCCTTGTGCAATAAAAGTTGATCAAGTGCACGTACAGCTTCAATCAGGCATTATAAAGCTAATAAAGCTTCTAAGTTGAGAATGAGTTTGTTCTTAGGTATCTGATTGGTCAAATGTTGAGTGAAATTCACAATCTGACCAATCAGAAGCTTGAGACCTAACTCAGTCTCAAGCCAAATGTTTTATTTCCTCGGAACATTGTTTATCGGTTTTGTTCCTATCGTTTATTGTAAGGGGTGTGGGGAAATAGGTATAGTAACGACATCATCCCAGAATAAAGGTTTCATCGAGATCTTAGATCAGGATAGATATCTTACAAACGCACTCGTAAATCTGAACTCAGACTTTTACGCTTAAGCTTTAGCATGCTATTGGAGAACTGGTACTTATTTACAAAACAATAGAACCTCCCTTAATCGGCCATCAAAAAGAGGTCGAATTATGGGTCTGTAAGGCAGGTTGTAGCTCAATGAAGGTCAAAAGGAAAATGAGATTTCTGTATTACTTTAGCCCTGCATTAAGCATCCACATGCTTTTTAAGACTCCCATGTTTAATAAAAGAATAGCCCCTTAATTCATCCCCTCATATTGACGACTTTTGACGACTCTGTAGAATTCATTTCGTGAAACCATTGTGATAAATAGAGCAAATGCTCTATTTATCACAATGGTTTCAAACTACAAAATTCTAAAATGTTCCCTTTTCTAGTTAATGCTCCTTTTCGGTATATTTATTCAAAGATGTTGTTTCTAGAATTAGCCTATGAGGTAATGGGTTAAGACAGGTTTTACTGTATACCTTTGTAAACAAGTAGGCTTATCAGGATCTAAACTGTCTGGCGTTCTTAGTGCGTCTTTGGAAAGAAACTTTTAATTTAAACAGTTTAAGACAGTTTTTATAGAAACGAATATTTGCTGAATACGCTGAAGATTCGAGTCAGATTTTGCCAAGGTATCTTAGACATGCTGTAAAACCTATCTACCTTCTACTTAACCCTTTCCCTGTTTTATGTTTATTCCAAATTTCAATACCTACTAAATATTTATGGACAAAATAGTTATAATGACATATGGAAGGTGGAACAATGTAGCCATTTAGAAACTAAATAAACATATCTATCTAATTACATTAGCAAACATAGCAGACCCAGCTCATAGGGCTCCTATAGGAGCCTTCTGATTTAGGTCTACTATGTTTGCAGATGCGTTAAAATGCGTTTATATGAAGTAAAGTGTTACACACTTAATGATAGTTTTTATAGAAACGAAACTTTGCTGAATATGCTGCAGAGGTATCTTAGACATGCTGTAAAACCTATCTAGCTTCCAATTAATGATATACGTGTACAGTAGGATTTGTCTTAAGCGACCATGAAATATAGGCCTGTAAGGCAGGTGGTAGCTTAATGCAGGTCAAAAGTAATACAAAAAGCTCCTATAGGAGCTTTTTGTATTACTTTTGCCCTGTATTAAGCAACCACCTGTTTTTGAGACGCATGTGTCTAATTAATATAAGGTCGCGTAAGGCAGGTACTACTGTAATATTATATACGTTTGTTTGAAAGTAGGTACATGTAGCAGCTTAATGCATGACGAAAGTAATAGCTTATGCAGAACAAAGTAATGCAGAAAGCTCCCATAGGAGATACATGTAAGAGGGTTAACAACCCGAGAAATGGCGACAGGCTCACCTGTTTATAAATATCAAGATTAACACGTAATAAATGGCAAAATAAAAACACGATCAATAAAGATGCCATTCAAACCTGCGACTATCAACAAATCTTGTATTAAGTAGAAAATACACAGTAAACTCCTCTTTAACCCTTTCCCTGTTCTATGTTTATTTCAAATTTCAATACCTAATGAATATTCATGAACAAAATAGTTATAAAGAAATATGCAAGGTGGAACATTGTAGACATTTTAGAAAGCAAAGAAACAGATCTATCAAATTCTGTAAGCAAACAGAGTAGACCCTGATCAGACGGCTCCTCTAGGAGCCGTCTGATCTGGGTCTACTCTGTTTGCAAATGCGTGAAAATACGTTTATATGAGGGAAGGGGTTAAAGCAGATTCACAACAGAAATGAGCTTTCTTTACTATCCCTTTCCCTGTTCAATATTCAGTTATAAGCTGGGACTCTTTAATATAAACGTTTAATGGAATGTGTTTGCTTTGACGAAAAGTTTATAATCTGCTCTATAGTATGTCAAAAACAAAAAGAGCAGACACGGATAAGAAGGATCCTACACTTATCTTGGTCTACTCGGTTTGCAAATGTGTGAAAATGCGTTTATCCCTTTCCATGTTATGTATTTAGCCAAAATTTCAATACCTACTGAATATTCATTAACAAAATAGTTATGGAAGCTGGAACACTGCAGACATTTTAAAAGGCAAAGAAACAGTTTATCGAATTCTGTTAGCAAACAGAGCAGACCCTGATCAGACGGCTCCCTAGGAGCCATCTGATCTGGGTGTACTCTGTTTGCAAATGCGTGAAAGAAGCACGTTTATATGAGGGGAAAAGGTTATATGAAGGAAAATGTTAAAGTTGTACCACTCTAGAGCGAACCATGAATGTTCTTATACTTCATATAATAAAAACATACATGTATTTCCATGCCTTTGCAAACTGAATAGTCCAGATTGGACGGTTCTTATAGTATCCGTTTGATAATTGTCTACTATGTTTGCTTATGAAATACTATAGATGTGATTCTACAGTTTCTGTCTTGACAACTATTCGTTTGTTTATAACGTTATTAGAACAGTTCAGATAGTTGATATACATACTGTCACTCTGTCTTAATAAATATTCATGATATTAACGGTTAACATCAGATGATTGCTTACATGTAATTCAGCTCCCAATCATATGTATTAACCCTTTCACCACCGATGTCGCATAAATGCACCACGACAAATAGTGCAGTCCCAGATCAGACGCCGCCTTTTCAAGGCGGCGTCTGATCAGGGACTTCACTTTTTGTCTCATTCTGTATTTCTATATCTGTGCTTTATTCCTTTGAAACTTGCATTTATTTATCTCATGCCGTTATTGTACCGAATAATTTAAAAGAAATTGAATAGCAGACGACAATAAGAAATTTGGCGCCGAAAGGGTTAATCCATTTGTGCCAGTGCCCTTTAAAAGGGACATAGGCAGACAGTGTAGACCCAGATAAGAGGGCTCCTGGAGCTGTCTGATCAGGGTATGCCCTGTTTGCTGATCCCATTTATGTCAATGGCTAATATGTGTTTGTTATGCCCCTAAACATAAATACGACCTGGACGGGTTTCCGTAAATAAAGTGGGAATTCAAAATTAGACTACCTTTTAGTGGTCGATTTAGAGAGCTTTTAATGCACTTTCATTCTTCCATGACGTATTTATGAGTCACACGAGTAGGGGTGTCTTTGAAAGCACGTGCTTGCTTATTGCAGAACGACAACATTAACCCTTTCCCTCATATTGACGACTTTTGACGACTCTGTTAAAGTCACTTTGTGAACCCATTGTGATAAATAGAGCATTGCTTCTATAGGAGCAAATGCTCTATTTATCACAATGGTTTCAAACTACAAAATTCTATTTTTCCCTTTTCTCTAGATAATGCTCCTTTCGGTAGATTTATTCAAAGAGGTTGTATCTAAAAATAGCCTATGAAGTAATGGCTTAACTCGTTGCCAATGTCGCAACTGTCATTACCTATGAAACAGCTTGGATCCAGATGAGACGCCAATTAACTTGGCGTCTCATCAGGGTCCAAACTGTTTGTTACTGTCACTATTTTATTAAGCAAAAAATGTAAAAATAAAATTGAAAATTGTAGCAGACGACAAGATTGCAGACGACAAAAATTTGCAGCGAAAGAGTTTAAGCTACTGGCAGTATACAATATTTTTAGCTGAGAGTTTGCCTCAATGTTCGCCTTACGGGGTTCTAAGTTGTAAATTTGGTCGAAACACTTCAACGTGAAATATTTTATTACATGTACGATACAATCTTAAGTTCATCATAATCCTCCTAAACATAATCTGCACGGTTTCATCTTAACCCTTCTATCGCTTTAAAAAAAAACAGGGTCCGCTCAAATGCTGACCTGGTTATTTTTTGCCTTTTCCCTATTAGTTCAAGATTTTTAGAAACCTTTGAACAAGTGTCAAACAGCTTGGATCCTGATAAGACGCCGAGTTACTCGGCGTCTCATCTGGATCCAAACTGTTTGCATATGCGAACTATGTCGCGATAGGCGGATAAGGGTTAATACTTAACATGCTGAGAATATGTGTGTCTATCAGAATTTGTCTCCTCATTAAGATTGGAGAAAAAGCTTTCTTCCATTGCTTTTCTTATACAGTAGAACGCATCTAAATTGACGTTAACTTTAGTATAAATATCGCTCTTGGAGACAAGTGGCAGTTTACTGCATGGTGAAAGTCATGCAGAAAGCTCTTCTAGGAGCTTTCTGCATGACTTGCATCCTGCATTAACCAGTTATCTGCCTAAAATTATCTAAATTCTTCTCTACTCGAATTCCGGTTTAGAGGGGTTTTACTGTACAATAACCCTTTTCATGATGAATATTCATGTAAGAAATAATGACATCATGAATATTAATTAGTTTTTTATAATGGAATATGATAATGGGATTTTTAATATGGCAGACACAGTAGAATCAGATCTTTATAATTCCATTAACCAAACAGAGCAGATCCTGACTAGATGACATATACAGGATATGTCTGGGCTGAGTTCTACTCTCTTGCAAAGACGTCCAATAAACGAACAACATACCCTGGTAAGGCGGCTTCTATATACAGTAAAAACCCTCTAATTAGACCACCAAAAAGGGGCACGCTTCGCAGTGACAAAGGCATGTGGTAGCTTAATGCAGGATAAAAGTTATGCAGAAAGCTCATATAGGAGCTTTCTGCATAACTTTCGTTCTGCATTAAGCAACCATCTGCTTATGAAGACAGACACGTGTGTTCATTAGTGGTCGCATTAGAGGGGGTTTACTGTATAGGAACTGTCTGATCTGGGTTCTGCTATGTTTGAAAAGGCGTTTAAAGAGTCTCTGTCAATGAAAAGTACAAGTAGTATCTAACAGATTTCTGGTCCTTCGAGATCATAAATTCCAATGAGTTTAGATATGAAAGTTGAATATCGCTTAAACAGGTGCTATGTGGTATGTGTAGTGCTGCAGTTTAAATAATAGTTACAGCTCATTAACCGACTCAATAAAACCGGGTATGCAATTGTCTTGTTTCGTATTAGTGTTTTTACTTTTGAAGGATCTCTACTTTCAGAATGTATTTACATGCAAACATGAATTCTACCAAAGCGTGATGAAGGTTCGGTTTGGTTTTGGTTTCCGGTTTACGAAAAACGAAACCGACGACCACTGGACACATTCTGTCAGTACGGCAAAACCTCTCCAGACTGGTCGTTCAAATTAGTATCAATGGTGGTCGTTCAGATTAATGGCAGCTTAATGTTGGATGGAAGTAATGCAGAAAGCTCCCAAATGACATTTACCTGCACTAACCCTTAGTCCATAAATACGCTTTTCTACGCCTTTGCAAACGGAGTAGACCGATGTGGCTGCTATAGGAGTCATCTGGCCATGGTATGCCATGCTTACGATATGATATGTATCTAATTCTACACTCTTTTATTCTTAGTTGAATATTAATGTGTACATGTGTTATTTCAAAAGATACAGCTATTCAATATGCATGATGTCATTACTTCGTAGATGAATATTCATTGAGTAAAGGTTTAAACAAAAAGCTCGGTTTAGAAGGGTTTCCTGTATTCTGAAAATATTGATTTTATAGTGTACAGTAAAACCTCTCTATAACGGACACTAAATTTCGTTAATTAGTTGGTATTTAGTGGCTGCTTAAAGCAAGATGAAAGTAAAACAGAACGCTCCTGTGGGGGCGTTCTGTTTTACTTTCACCTTGCTTTAAGCAGCCACCTGCCTTTAACACAAAATATTTGATATAATTTAGTGGCCGTTATAGAGAGGTTTTACTGTATATTAAATTATATAGTGAACAATGGACAAGTCACTAATCTAATAAGTTAATGCGTAGTGTAGTTTAAGTTACGTATAATGTCCATAATTACAACACAGGTATATCTAGTTTGTTCGTCTCACATTGCCAAGAACTTGTCTTATAGATTAACCATACATGTTAACATACATGTAACAGTTTTCCATTTATAATAATAGCGGTATGTTTAGTCTAGTTGCCAGGCTTAATGAAGTTTCAGTTTTGAAATAATGCGACCACCTAAAAAGAATAATTCAGGGTGTTAGATGCAGGTGGTAACTTAATGCAGGACGAAAGTAATACTTTCTGCATTACTTTTGCCATGCATTAAGCAACCACCTGCTTTAAACGACGCCAGTGGTTGTTTATTAAGTGGTCGCATTAGCGGGGTTTTACTGTAGATATTACGATAAGAAATCTCTATAACGATAACCAAAACAAAGTATAATCATGGGTCTCTTTTCAATAAAGGACGCATATATATGCAGTAGAATATGTCTTAAGCGAGCATTCATTTATTGAAGATATACAGCAAAACCTCTGTATAACGGCCACTAAATTACATAAAGTGTTTTGTGTTAAAGGCATGTGGTTGCTTAAAGCAATGTGAAAGTAAAACAGAACGCTCCTATAGGAGCGTTCTGTTTTACTTTCACCTTGCTTTAAGCAGCCACCTGTCCTAATATACCAACTAATTAGCACAATTTGGTGGCCGTGATAGAGAGGTAGGTTTTACTGTAGGAGTCTTCAAAAGCAGATGTTTGTTTGATGCAGGGCAAAAGTAATGCGAAAACTCTTATATGAGCTTTTTCATATTTATTTTGACCTACGCTAAGCTACAACATGCCTTACAGATCCATACTTAGACTTCTTTTGATGGCCACTTCATTACATATTCCCTATAGGGAGGTATATAGACTGTATAGACCGATATGTTTATTCATTTCGTGTTCGCTATAAGGAGGTTCGACTGTAGTTCCAACCCTTTGAGTTAGGTATTATTAGATGTGACGTTAACCTATCACCGTCGAATTTTCAAATGAACTATTCCAAAATTCAACATGATCCTACCTACCATCAATATTCATGAATATTTTTTATGAAAAACTGTAACATGACAAACAGTGCAGACCCTGATAGGAGGGATCCTCTAGGAATCCTGTCATCTGGGTCTGTACTGATTGCAATGGACATCAATGACAATGTGCCCGGCTCTGAAAGGGTTAACTCTTGCAAGCTTTCGCACTAGGCCTGTGACAAGCTCCCAATGTCCTCACGATTTATGTCAATATGTCTCTGCATAAACAAAAGCAATCCACATCTCCACAAATGAGTCCACATTCTCCCAGCGAGTATCATATAGTAGAACCTCCCTATAGTCACCACTGAGTTTCAATGAACAGGAGTGCTTCTTACCTTTAAAACCCTGTCGGTGAGTCCATGATACCGTTTCGCAAACAGTTTGGATCCCGATGAGACGCCGAGTGACTCGATATCTCATCCGGATCAACATTGGTCTACATTTCATATTGTATGTTTTGTAGAAGTAGACAACATATATTACATGTACGATGTAATACGAAAGGACCAATGTTCGGACAGGAGATATATCTAATACTTAATTAATCCTTTACATCATGGCTATGCATTTAAGAAATCATATCGTGAATATTGATTAACTGTATCCATCCATGCTTATAAAACTTTGAGTTGAGTCTGAGTTCGTTCTCAAGCTTTTGATTGGCCATATTTGAGTTCTCAAGCTTTTGATTGGTCAGATTTGAGCCAAAGGCTCAAATCTGACCAATCAAAAACTTGAGAACGAACTCAGACTCAGCTAAAAGTTTTATAAGCATGGACCCAGGTCTTTTTTTATAGTGGCACATGTACAGTGGATTTTTTACTCCTGTATAAGTTGTAGAATCAGATCTTGATTTATTCCACAAGCAAACAGAACGGACTCTGATCAGACGACTCCTACAGGAGCCGTCTGGTCTGGGTCTATTCTGTTTGCATATACGTTATGAAGGCGTATCTATGAGGGAAAGGGTTAAACAAGGGACATTTCTGCATAACGTTCGTCCCCACATAAGCTATCATCTGTCATACATCTACGATTAAACCCCTATTATGTAGTCGTTGTACAGAGGGGTTACAGTACATGTTCGATAGACAATGTACAAGTTTGCAAACAAAGGTGGGTCCCAGATAATGTTTCAGTCGTTATCAGGTTCGTTCACATTCAAAACAGTCTCTCTAGAATGTTTTCCCCACACCTCCCCTCACAGTACTGATTGATTTACCAGCAGCGCACTGTAATTTTGCATTGCGTGTTAGTGACTGTTTCGCATCCTTTAACCCATCAGTGTTAACCCTTCCCCTGTTCTATATTTATTCCAAATCTCAACACCTACTGAATACTCATGGAAAATATTGTTATAATGAATTATGGAAGGTGGAACAGTGTAGCCTTTTTAGAAAGTAAGGAAACAGATTTATCAAATTCCTTAAGCAAACAGAACAGGCCCTGATCAGACGGTGCCTCTAGGAGCCGTCTGATCTGGGTCTACTCTGTTTGCCAATGCGCGAAAACACGTTTATATGAGGGAAAGGGTTAAACTATAGAGTCCATTCCGTATGAACAACTTAAACTTGCTAGGTTAATTTTGAATGACGAACAATGCAAACCTTGACCAGAGAGATACAAAAGGGGCACTCTGATTTGGGCCTACACTGTTTCGCATTCAATGGTTAAGCCTTCCAATAGATTATAGCCATTTAAATTGTGGAAAAGGCGTCACATTCATCAGTTTTAAATTGTTATTTTCAAAACACTACTAGGATTTCCAGTAGTGTGGATGCAAGTAATACGTCAAGGTTGCTGGTCAAACTGCTTTCATATATTACAACGTACATGTTCCAGACAGTACACAGAGCTTGAAAACAGTGTGAACCTGTCTTAAACGACCATTAAAGAGAAGTCTTGTTCTGTGTCTCTATGGTAGGTGGTAGCTTGATTTCAGAGATGTCTGAATTAGGTTTGCCTGCAGTAAGCAGTCGCCAGATTTAAAGACACATATATTTAATGTATACATAGTTAATATCTACATTTGTAATTGTTTATATTTCTCTGAGTTCGTATGAAACAATACTGCATGAATGACAAAACTGCATACATAAATGACAAACTGGTGTTTAACTTTTTCGTTCTTATAAACGCATTTCTACGCATTTGCAAACAGAGTAGACCCAAATCAGACAGCTTCTATACGGTCTACTCTGTTTGCATTTTACATAGTATAGATCTGATTATACAGTTTTTATAAAAGCAAAATATTTCCTTGAAAGGATTACATTATAAAACTTCAGCTAATAAAAAAGCATGATATCATAAATTCTTACATGAATACTAAATAGGGAAAGGGTTGCCAAAGGCAGACTAAACACAATGACACATACACGGACACATATATACAAGGACGAACATAAAACAAAAGATTGTCCCATAGTGAATAGCAGCGGAGAACATTGCGGCTTTTCCACGGTCTCATCTGTCTCGTTGCCGGTGAAAATGCATTATTGCAATATGTGAGGCATAGCCATGAAAAGTTCATTAATTATCACATTTAGTTAGTGTAAGGTTCAAATGTGAAATTTATGTTTTTCGCAAGGTAAAGGCTAATTACCAGCTTTTGGAACATATCTCACGGAAACCGAAATGGGTTCCCACTATATCCATAATCTTGACAGGTAGAATTGTGGGTGATGGCTGCCGAGTGAGGGAAAAAAGAAGCGTGTGCCGTGTATACTGTTACCAGGGTCACGCAATAAATGTTGAGCAGTATAAGTAAACAACAGTAAAATCTCGATTATTCGAACACTAAAATACGTATTGTTATCGATCTTTAAGACAGGTTGCAGCTTATTGCATGGTGGAAGTCATGCAGAAAGCTCCTCTAGGAGCTTTCTGCATGACTCTCACTATGCATTAAGTATCCACTTGCCTAAAAGTGTCTGACGTCATCTACACAGAAAGTTCGAATAATCGAGATTTAACTGTATATATTTGACTGGGCTTCCGTCTTTCTTCTTCCGGTTTCAATTATGATATGATTATTGCAATCAAATAACGAGATATATACGATAGCAAATATGATTTCCATATATGTTCTGCACCATGTGTCACGTACAGTAGAAACCATCTACAGATAAACATGGGTGTCTTTAAAAGGTAGGCAGCTGCTTAATGCAGGACGAAAGTAATGCAGAAAGCTCCTACAGGAGCTTTCTGCATTACTTTCATCCTACATTAGGCAGCAACTTGCCGCTACGACACAAAATCAGTCATACTTTTGGTGGTTGCTTTTAGTGGGGTTCACTGTGTATTATTAATGTACTTGTATAATGAAGATGGTGGCATTAATGATCACAGCAATGATAATAAATAAATGATTGTGTAATGAGATTAACAATATTTATACAATCATTTTACAGCGTAGAATCATTTTAAGAGGACCACCCAATGGATATACAGAAGCGTCTTTATAAGGCAGGTGGCTGTTTAATGCTGGTTACTTTCATATTGCATTAAGCTACCATCGACCTGCACGACACAAATTATACCTCTATTTTGGGGTGATCGCGCATTAAATGGGGGAGGGAGGGGAGGGGGGTACTGTATTCTGCATAATGACATTGCTGCACAGCAGGGCACATCAGTGACCAAAAACAATGATTGTGTAATGAGATTGACAATGTTATTTATATATGTAATTATGATTATTATAATAGTGTAACAGAATATACTCTAAAGCATAAGTGTCAGTACCATGTTTATCATCTACATAGTTATACAGAAAAAACCTCTAACCCGGAATTGTAGTACATGTGCTTGCTAAATGCAGAGTGACAGTAATACGGGTGGCTCCTTTTGGGAGCTTTTTGCACAACGTTCAGTCTGCATTAAGCTGGTATATGTCTTAAAGACTTGCATTGTTACTAGTTTTAATGTCCGGTTTAGATAACTTTTTAGTTTTAGTTTACACGCATTAAACCAAATAAAATCCCATTAACTTTTGAATACAATCATTTTCCAACAGTGTTGACCCAGATCAGAGGGTTCATCTAGGGGCCATCTGATCAGGGTCTGCATTGTTTGTCATTCAAACTCCTTTGGCAAGTTTAATCCTTCGCTTGCTATTCACGTCAATATACCTACCTGTAAATAGTGAATACCCAGATGAGACAGCTCCTGCAGGAGCTGTCTCATCAGGGTCTGCACTATTTACAAGTTGCTTGCGCAACCAGTGCACTCCACAGCAGTGATTACACAGCGAAATACTTGTACACAGTGAAGATATATATAAAAATATATATATAATTATACAACAGGGCATGGGTAAAGAAGGAAAAATGTATTTTAACATTCAGCAAGAGAAGGGTTAAGCCTTTTCACAGTTAGTGGACTCTCTTATAATTAAACACTGATGGGCTAGTCCATCATGAGTATACATAGTTAAAAGGCTTATATTAGATTTCATAAATCATGTACAAAAGAAATATCTGAATTTTAATTAGAGATGAATTTAGATACTGTTAGGCAGGTTGCTGCTTTATACAGTGTGAAAGTCATGCAGAAAGCTCCTGGAGGAGCTATCTGCATGACTTTCACCCTGCATTGAGCTGCCACATGTGCTCAAGGCCGATATCTATACTAAATTTAACGTCCGGTTTAGAGGAGTGTACTGTAACTCTAAAAGATATCTGACCACCGTCTTAAGTTGTGCTCAAAATATTCATATTAAAATAACATTGTATATGTATTTATGATCACATTCGATCAGACTATCATTTTTTCAAGTTGCAATTACACAAAAACATGGTTTTAATACAGGAACATATAACTATAAAGAGAGGGACAACTAAAAGGAATGGTACTCATTTAAAAACTATTAAGATATAAATGAATTTTCGTTCATCTCCTGAAGTTATCGTAACCCTCCTCACACCATTTCTGAGATACAGTTAACCCCCTCTACTGCGACCACTAAAAGGGGTTATAATTCACAGTGGCAAAGGCAGGTGGTAGCTTAATACGGGAGCTTTCTGCATAACTTTCGTCTTGCATTAAGTAACCATCTGCTTATGAAGACAGCCATGTTTGTTCATTAAGTGGTCACATTAGAGAGGTTTTATTGTATGTAGATCTTAAAAAAATAAACTTTTATATCTTATTATACCGTTACGTGATAATTCTATGTTTGTTACGCCTTATTGGGCAGAGTAAGCCTAGATCTGTAGAAGCTGTGTTTGTACGTTACATACATGTACAAGCTACAGTTTGCTACAGGACTCATCTGATCTTCGTCTACTCTGTTTGCAAATACGTAAATAGGTGTATCCAATGAGTAAATGGGTAACCCACTCCTTGATAGTGACACCTTATGACGTCTATGTAAAAGTCACTTTTTTAAATTATTGTGATAAATAGAGCATTTACTCCATTTTCTAGTAAATGCTGCTTTTCAGTATATTTATTGAAAGAGGTTGAGTATAATAATAACCTATATGGGATTGTGTCTAAAATAGCGTATAAGGGAATGCGTTAAAGTGCCCAATGTAGAAATGTGAAACTTCATTATTTCTTGTTTATAATAACACGAATGCGATTACAGTAAAACCTCGCCATTTCGGACATTAATAAAGAAGAAATGAGAACTTGCCAGGCCGGTGACTGCTGAACCTTTTACCTCATAGGCTATTTTTAGATACTTCTTTGAAAAAATCTACCGAAAAGGAGCATTAAGTAGAGAAAAAGAAAGTTTAGACTTTTGTAGTTCAAAACCATTGTGATAAATAGAGCATTAAATTTTGCTCCTATAGGAGCAAATGTTCTATTTATCACAATGGTTTCACAAAGTGACTTTTACAGAATCGTCAAAAGTCGTCAATATGAGGGAATGGGTTAATGCGGGGTAAAAGTCATGCTGAATACTCCCATTAAAGCCTTCTGTAAGACCTACGTTATACTGCTACATATCTCAGGTCGATTATTATATACTTAGCACAGCTTTCGAATTAGCGAGTGTTCGGTTTAGCGAGTATTCGGATTAGCGAGTGTTCGTTTTACCGAATGTTCGGATTAGCGAGTGTTCGGATTAACGATGGTCGGTTTAGCTAGTATTCGGACCAGCGAGTGTTCGTTTTAGCAAGTATTCGTATTAGCGAAGTTTTATTGAACATTATTTTACAATGTTGATTTTGCTTATTGAATTACATGTTTCAGCATAGACTGCTCGTATTGTCGCTTATAACGTCACGCGAAACTGTTAATGGCGGGTGTTATTGTGCTGTTAATTGGGGAGTTTCATTTTATTAACTTCACAATGAAGTTCATGTTGACACTAAATGTCACTCTTAAATGGATTTCAAACGATATCGACTGTACTAATCACTTTTTTATTTCACCATTGAGACAGCAGTTCCGCTAATTTGTGGGACTGAGAGTGAATTGGTTGAATTACAGATTTTCTATTTGAGAGGGAAATCAACAAAAGTACATCCAAATAAATATCAGAGCTAACAAGTACACATATATGAATATTTGCAAGGCAACTGTGATATAGAAAGCTCATATAGGAGTTTCTGTATTGTTTTCTCCCTTAAGCTACCAACTGCTTTAAAGATCCAGAATCAAGACTTTTTTTTGAGTAGTAGTATTAACGAGACCATGTTGTTGTAATAGAAAAATAACTGTATGGATGATTGTTTTAATTCCTAGGTACAGTAAAACCTCTCTATAACGGCCACCAAATTACATCAAGTTTTTTGTGTTAAAGGCAGGTGACTGCTTAAAGCAAGGTGAAAGTAAAACAGAACGCTCCTATAGGAGCGTTCTGTTTTACTTTCACCTTTCTTTAAGCAGCCACCTGCCCGAAATATCAACTAATTAACACAATTTAGTGGCCGTTATAGAGAGGTTTTACTGTATTTACATCTATCTTGTTTAAAGAAAAATAACGAAAACCCTTATCAGATTTGCATTCAACTGTGCTAAATAACCCCCCCCCCCCCCCCCCCCCTGCCACACACACACATCTCATGTAGCCATTTTATATACATTCTTGTCACTATCCCAAACGTTACATTATTCAACGCAGGTTGTTTTTCAACGTCCTTGTCTCTCTGCTTCGCTTCTGCATATATCTCTCGTTCTCTTTTTTTATTTATCGTCCCTTCGTTCTCTCGCGTTGTTTCAGTCTATATACAGTAAAACCTCTCTATATCGACCACTAAATTGTGTTAATTAATTGGTATTTTGGGCAGGTGGTTGCTTAAAGCAAGGTGAAAGTAAAACAAAGTTTGACTTTCACCTTGCTGCTTTAAGCAGCCACCTGTCTTTAACACATAATACTTGATGTACTTTAGTGGTCGTTATAGAGAGGTTTTACTGTATCTATTTCTCTAACTACGTGTCTTTCATTTCCTCTCTGTGTCTGTATGTGTGTCTTACAAACATGTATTTATATATGTCTGTCTATCTCTCCCTCATTTATTTCAAGCAGAATTTATCGCTCTTTCTCTTCACTTACACTCTCCACCGTTCTTGTCATGTTGCTTTTCTCTGTCCTTTTTCCTTTCTGTTTTTCTCCATACGTGGTTGCACGCGTGCGTGCAATACAATTGTGCATGCTACTTAATCTTTGTCCTGATATGTGTAATCTGGTTTATATTCGCAAACATTTTTGATCAAGATAAAACATCAGGTTATTATGATCTCCGTGTTGGAGGAAATAAATATATGAATGAAAGTATCACCAGGCTTAAGTCGATTTGACATTCATCCACAGAATAGGCAAATTTTCTTATAAGCTTGACCAAATTAAATCGAGGCAGATTAACCCTTTCCCTCATATTGACGACTTTTGACGACTCTGTAAAAGTCACTTTGTGAAACCGTTGTGATAAATAGAGCATTTGCTCCTATAGGAGCAAATGCTCTATTTATCACAATGGTTTCAATCTACAAAATTCTAAACTGTTCCTTTTCTCTAGTTAATGCTCATTTTCGGTAGATTTATTCAAAGAGGTTGTATCTAAAAATAGCCTAAGAGGGAATTGGTTAAGGTTTATTTTAGGGGAGGATAAGGGTTTGATTTGAACTATCGACTTTTCGCCTGCTCAATAATTATCGCCTGCATAAAAACATGTAGCCTGCTTCGTCTCTCATTCCTAACATGCACCCCCGCTGTTGAAAAATAAAGTCCTCTCAAACTTGGATCATGTGCGATTTTGACTACCTCCGAGTCGATCAATCTTCTGAGACACGATTGACCGAGTGTCAAACAGCTTGGATTCTGATGGGACCTCTTGTCACTTGCCATCTCATCTGGAGCTAAGCTGTTTGCTAATACGATCCAGGTCTCGGTAAATGGGTTAAGCGCTGAAGCAGAATTTGCTTTAAATCTGAATTTGTCCCGCTGTCAGAGACATAATCAATTTTTTAGACTGTTTGAATCCAGAAGAATTTGCAAAAGTTATCACGTTTTCTTCTTTCTTCATAGCAGGTCAAGAGTATATTAATGAACCATTCCGTGATCAATCTCAGCTAAAACCTGTGTACATGTACAAACCGCCGTTTAAATCATAATTAATTAATTAATGCTGATCGGATTCTTCTGAAGAATACCCGGTTGTCGTGCGTCCTGTGGATAAGCGCGTGCAAGGAGTACATGAGGTATCCTTAACCCTTTACTCCGTGAATATCCGTGTAATACATAATGATGTCATGATTATTATATTATTGTTTATAATGGAACATGGACACAGGAAAGTTTGGCCATTACAGGCACCGGAGAGTCAGATCTATATAATCCCATACGCAAACAGAGCATACCCTGATCAGACGGCTCCTACAGGAGCCGTCTGGTCTGAGACTACTCTGTTAGCAAAAGTATAGAAAGGTGTATTTATGGAGTAAAGAGATAATATCATGTTGAAATATATCGAAATGGCAACACAGTAAAACACACAACAGAAAGAGGTCTAATACATGTAATGTGTCATTAAGGTAAATGGTAGCTTAATGCAGGGCAAAAGTTATACAGAAAGCCCCCGTAGAATTTTTCTGCAAAACTTTCGTCCTGCATTAAGCAACTACATGTACCTGCTCTAATAGTCCGCATTTGTATTCATCATCTGGTCCCTATATATGTGTTCTATTGTATCTACTGTAAAACCTCTCTATAACAACCACTAAATTACACCAAGTAGTTTGTGTTAAAGGCAGGTGGCTGCTTAAAGCAAGGTGAAAGTAAAACAGAACGCTCCTATAGGAACGTTCTGTTTTACTTTCACATTGCTTTAAGCAGCCACCTGCCCTAAATACTGTACCAATTAATTAACATAATTTAATGGTCGTTATAGAGAGGTTTTACTGTAGTGACTGCATAAGTCTGGGTCTTAAAGGCAGTTGTTAGTAATTGCATGGCAACAGTAACACAGAGATCCCCTGCTTGAACTCAGTATTACTGGCATCCTGCATTAAGCAAACACTTGATTCTAAAGACCACTATGTTTATGCATAGCTTGTGCACTTTATAAGCGTGTGACTATATACGATTAATAATAGCACCCCTCTGAAACGACCATTTTATGAATAGAATTGCTTAATGTTGGACGGACAAAAGTAATACAGAAAACTCCTGCAAGAACATTATGTAGTTTTTGTCTTGCATCTATCTACCACCTGGCTTTAAGACAATTCTTATACCACTTATCGGTGGTTGCTTTAGATATATTAAAATTGTATAATATCATGTACATTTGTCATGTAATTTCGTTTCGCTTACGTTTTGTTGAATTATCAACTGACAAAACAGCTTGAATCCTGATACAAGTTAAGATGTAGATTAACTTGATGTTTCATCTTGATTCAAGCTGTTTTCAAATGCCAATCAAGTCACGCTTAGCAAGATACAATAAAACCGCTCTAAACAGGACTCTAAAGTCAGTACCCATACCGGTATGTACAACAGATGACAACTTAATGCAGTGTGAAAGTCATGCAGAAAGCTCCCAGAGGAGCTTTCTGCATGACTTTCACCCTGCATTAAACAGCCATCTGCTTAAAAAGATCTAAATAATAATACATGTATACTAAATCAATATGGTTTAGACTTCTGTCTTTTCACAAAAACACGCTGTTTGTATTCTGATGATACATTGCTAGCGTAAACAGTTGTAACTATTACAAATGCCATGCAGGAAGATAATTATTCAAACGAAACTCCCACTAACTGCTTACAAATTCTTTCGAATTCTTAACTATTTCGCTTTTAATTATTGTCGTCTGCAGAATTTGTCGCCTGCTTTATTTTATTTTTAAAAGTGTCTTCTGATGAGACGCCGAGTTATTCGGCATCTCATTTGTATCCAAACTGCTTGCAAATATAATCCCAGTTTAGCAATTGGCATTGCAAAAGTTACACCACCGTTGCCAAGGTTTGATCCAGGCTGACTTTAGAAAATATATTGAGCACGATTTAGGCTTCGCATTGTACCGACGTTAAGATTAACCCTTACAATGCTGAATGAATTTTCAAATGTATTATTCCAAAATTCAATTAGGTCAAACTTATGGTTATTTAAAATTATTTAGGAATTTTTCCTCAAGAAACATGAAAAACAAGGCAGACCCTGGTGAGAGAGATCCTCTAGGAACCATTTCATCTGGGTCTACACTGTTTGCAAAGGACATTAGTGACTCGTGTCCCGCATTGTAAAGCTGAAAAGAATCGAGTGCTTAATTTACATGATTTTTAGGAGTTTGAAGTACTCTTATTTAAGGGAGATTTGAACGTTAATTGAAATTATAATATGTTTGAACAAGACTGATGGTATCAATTTTCTCACAACTCATTGACACAAGGTCTAACCCGTCCAGTCCTGGTGGCGAACGTGGGAATGCAATCGCAAACAGTTTGGATCCGGATGAGACGCCGAGTTACTCGGCATCTCATCAGGAACCATTTACAGTTTGCTATGGTCGTGTATTTGTAATGAAATTTAAGAATCAATTCCTTTAATAATAAAAGAGTAACAATGAGTGTGTACATGGAAGATACCTAGAGCTGAGTGGGTCAACCATTAGAGAACAACTTTCGACGTTTAAGTTGGCTGTATTAACATACAGTAAAACCCCAATTATGCGACCACATACAGTAAAAGAGGTATAATTATGTGTGCAATATGCAGGTGGTAGCTTAATGCAGGACAAAAGTAATGCAGAAAGCTCCTAGAGGAGCTTTCTGCATTACTTTCGTTCTGCATTAAGCTACCACCTGCTACTAAAGAGAGCCATGTTTATTCATTAAGTGGTCGCATTAGAGGGGTTCTACTGTACTTGCATAAATATTAGCTGAGTTTTTGCAATGGCATCATGAATATTTGAATTTTTTATTATGTTAGAAACGGTAAAATCAGATCTATATTAGTTCATATGTAAACAGTGCATATACTGACAAGGCGGCTCCTACGTAAATCGTCTGACCAGGTTCTACTCTGTTTGCAAAGATACGAGGTAAATATAATTATGTAACTCTGTTATCTAAGTTGACAAAGTAAACCCGCTTAATGCGGGAGACGAACGTACTGACAGTGTAGACCAAGATCTGGGAGAGGCTTGTACAGTTTTCTGACCAGGGTCTACAGTGTTTGGCTCGCAAGGAATATCTATGTCTTCCATGTGTGACCTGACTATGTACATGCATACACATACGTAAAAACAATTCCATTATAGTTTTTCATGAGTTATAAAAAGCAAAACACCTTATTCACAATAACACTGACATTAAAAGATACATGTAAGAATAAAATTTAAATCCACTTGATTACATTTAACCCCTTATTTCTTACATGAATATTCATGAGGTTAAATGTTTGATATGAATTGTTTAATATTGCGAGCAAAACAACATCCTGCTATATACATGTACATCCACGTACATGCATTAGTTATCACTAGCTGTCCTTTCGAATCCTGGGATTTGTTTTCTTCTTTGACCTTGCTGCCTTGAGAAATGATGCAAAAAAGTTCGACAAATTGCATTTCAGGAACTGATTTCGTCATGCAAGTTCCTAATCACTAGACGTGGCTCTGTCGCTGCCAAATACAATAGTACCCCTCTAAACCAGACGTTAATTTTAGTATGATTATCAGTCTTGGAGACTGGTGACAGTTTAATGCAGGGAGCGTCTCTTCAGGAGCCAAAGTGTTTGTTGTTGTGACTATCTTTTTGAAACAAAAATGAAGTCAAATAAAATCTGAAAATTGTAGCAGACGACAAAGTTTGCTGACGACAAAATTTGGCAACGAAAGAGTTAATTCACTTCCGACTGGTTAGAGAAACGAGTGACCGAACGTCAAGCAGCTTGGATCCTAAAGAGGCGACGAAATACCCGGCATCTCATTGTGATTCAAACCTTTTGAAACTACCAGTCAGGCTACTATATTGTACATGATTGTATTAGCACGAAAAGGCTTTAACTCTTTCGCTGCAAACCTTTGTCGTCTGCAAGCTTTATCGTCTGCTACAATTTTCATTTTACTATTTTTTCTTCAGTTTTTAAAACAAAAACAGTCACAATAACAAATAGTGTGGATCCTGATTGAAAGCCGAGTTACAAACTAGTTCCACTGGTAGACACAACTGCGACATTGGCAAAGAAAGAGTTAACACACTTTGCACAATCACGACCAATTCATGACAATCAGCGCTATCAGTTTGACTCCAATTAAGAGACAGAATTACACTATGTCTTGTAATGGATCTTAACTGTTTGACACACATGAACTGAGAGAAAAAGGATTGAAAAAGACATTTCCTTGCAGATGAAAATTATTTACATGCAAAAGGATAATCTTGTTTTAAAGTCCAGTAAAACCCCTCAAATGCGACCACTTAATAAATAAACATGGGTGTCTTAATCAGCAGGTGGTTGCTTAATGCAGGACAAAGGTAATACAGAAAGCTCCTCTAGGAGTTTTCTGTATTACATTTGTCCTGCATTAAGCTACCTCCTGCATCTAGCACCTAGAAGTATACCTCTTTTAGATGGTCGCACTAGCGGGGTTTTACTGTAATTCACTAGAACTCATTGACCTATTGAATTAGTTCGTTAGTTCGTTAGAGTTTTTGTAAGTTAAGTACGCTTAATATGTTTCTCGTCTTATGGAAATTAATTTGCTTCACTTTAAAGCGCAGGCTCAACATCTACAGAAGGACATAGTTCTAAAGTTCATATCATAAACAAAATAACTGTCTATAAGAGTGCAGGTGGTTGCTTAATGCAGGACTGAAGTAACACAGAAAGCTCCTCGGTGACTTTCTGCATCACTTTTTTCCTGCATTAAGCTACCACCTTTTTTGAAACACTAGAGTGACGAACATTGTGGATCCTGATGAAACACTGTGGTAACATTTACATGGTTATACAACTTTTACAACATGATCTGTCCTAAACAGCCACTCGTTTATTGCGCACAAGAGTCTGATAAGGCAGGCGGTTACTTAATGCAGGGAAAAGGTAAAGCAGAAAGCTTCTATAGACCATTTTTGTGTTACATTTTTTATCTGCAATAAGTTACCACCTGCCTTACTGGCCCATAATTAGACATCTTGTTGATGGCCTCTTAATACATGTTTTACTATACAGCGTATTAACGATTAATAAAATCAACACTTTAGGTTGAACATAATTATAAAAAAGAAGGCGTATTATTTGCGAAAAACTTAGAGACAAAATTAAAGAGTATATCTCAATTTGACTGGATAATATAAGAGTCAAGATGGTAGAAGTTCTGTAATAAATATAAATATCCACGTCAAGTAATTAGAAGGTAGCTAATGTTTGTGAGAAACATGTGGAAAGATGAGGAAGAAACAACACAAAACAATGTAAAGGTTTGAAGGTTGGAAACGAGTCAATTTATATATGCAAACATTGTAGACCAAGCTGATAGAATTCATAGGAGAGACCCTGAGCAGGGTCTGCACTGTTTAAGATTAAAATAAATACTAAATGGATTCTTCCATCAATTAGCTAACCTTTTGCTTCATATGAACGTGTTTCCACGCAATTGAAAACAGCGTAGACCTCGATCGGGAGCCGTCTGATCAGGGTTTACTCTGTTTGCTAATAGGAAGTTGAAAGATCTGTTCCCTTAATTTCTAAAATGGCTACAATGTTCCACCTTCCATATTTTATTATAACTATTTTGTCCGTGAATATTCAGTAGGTATGGAAATTTGGAATAAACATGGAACAGGGAAAGGGTTAAGACATATCACAATTATGAAACCAACATTGCAAAGGTCAAAACCTGCCATAATTGACTCCCGTTGTGTAACAAGCTACTTAACATTTTGCTCCATTAATGTTCATGTAGAAAATAATAACATAAACAGTATTAATTTGATGATTTTTAAAATGGCCACAATATCTTTTTACTAAGCCGGAAACTGTATAATCAGATCTACATAATACCATAAGCAAACAGAATATACCCTGATCAGATGGGTCCAATGGGAGTCACGTGATATGTGTCTGCTCTGTATGCAAATGCGTTAAAATGTGTATCTGTGGAGTAAATGGTTAAAAAGCATATTTCACGGACTTCTAGAATACATACAATGTATATCTACAGTACAGCCTCTCTATAACGAGCTGGCCACTACATTCCATTAATTAGTTGGTATTTAGGGCAGGTGGTTGCTTAAAGCAAGGTGAAAGTAAAACAGAACGCTTCGATAGGAGCGTTCTGTTTTACTTTCATCTTGCTTTAAGCAGCCACGTGCCTTTAACACAAAATACTTGATGTAAATTAGTGGCCGTTATAGAGAGGTTGTACTATGCAACACTTCCATTGTTACATCGATAATTTGCTTCATTTCTAATACACAGAATGCAGCTTCCGTATCAGATTTAGCCATTTGCTTGGAAAATAATGTAAGAAATAATAACTTTATGAATATTAATTAGATTTATTTATTTTTTATTGGCATATGACCACAGGATGTTTTACCAATGCATTACATTTTATAACCAGGTCTGTATTATTCCATAAAGAAACAGGGCATACCCAGATTAGACTGCCCTTACAGGGACAGTCTGATCTTGGTCTGCTCTGTTTGAAATATTGTCTAAAGAGATGTACCTCTATCAGGTAAAGGGTTGAAATGATAATTGTGTTCTCTAACAGATGGACGTTAAGCTATGTTTCAAAGTATGTTTCATAATTATGTTTCATAAAGTATGGTTATAAGTATATTTTGCACAAATTGTTTCTCATGAAAACCAAATGTGGCAAGGTTACTAACATAGTTGGGAACTAAATGATAAAGATTTAACACTGTTAATATCATCTATAATCGCTCAGTTAACCGTTTACCTTAATGAATTTTCATAAGAAATAATTAAATCATAAAAAGTTATTGGCAGAATTATGAATTTTCATAAACTTGTATAAATGAACACAAGAATGTTTGGCCATGGCAGGAACTATAGATTGAATCAGATATATAATGTCATAAGCAGATAGGATGGACCCTGTTCAGACGGCCCCTACAGGAGCTGTCTGATCTGGGTCTACTCTGTTTGTAAAGTGGTTCAAAATCGTCTCTACCAGGAGATGTTGATATTCAGATGGTCACACTATTTGATTCTTACTTTCCTTTTTGTAGCGCAATATTTCATTTAATGTTACATAGATAGTTACAAAGGTCGCCCAAAGGCCAAATTCATTTTGAGATTTATTAACATGGCCGTATTACTAGTACAAAAACGTTTTTGACCTTGTGTGATATTGCCCCTACGAATATTGCAATTAAGCTGCTACTTCGATGAAATTTTATTTCAAATATATCGATTTTTTGGAAAAGCGTCTAGATTATGCAAAACAGTTTTCTATTTGGGAAAACTACCATAACTGATTAATGTGGAGACTGTGTCGATTCCATGCATACGTTTGATTAACTTGAGCCTTTGAGCTGGACCATAGCAAGATTTTGTAAGTTAACGTAAACAGCAGTTCAATGGGATTAGCGTTAATTCCGCGTGTGTAACAATTTCTCTCTTTCTTTTCAGACTGTTTCGTTCCCAGTAGCTGATATCCCTCTGAAGCGGTTTACCTGTAAGTATTCTAACATAGGTCAACCCTTCGCACATTGATTTCCAATAATGAACTTCCCCACTTCAATTCCTTGGGCACACCCACTCTCCTCTTGGGGGCGGGTTTAGAATCGTCATTAAATATTTAGTATCCTGTGTACATTTTAAATCTGTCAATGCTATTCCAGCGCTTGTAATTGTTCTTACTTGTGGTGTTGGTCCAAGGTAAACGTACCGATGTGGTGGGGAAAACTCTTTCGCTTCTATAGACGAAGCTGTGATCACCTTTGCAAACGGTTTAGATCCAGATGAGATGCCGAGTAACTCGGCGTCTCACTAAGATCCAAATTGTTTAACATTCCATTTATGTTCTTTAGAAGAAATTCAAGAAAAGTCCATTTGAAATTTAAAGCAGCCGACAATGTTTTCAGATACAAGTTATTTGGCGCCGAAAGAGTTAATACTTTCTTGCCTAAGTGTCGTCTTCTGAGTGGGATTTATTACACATATGTTACTTCTGTTTTTAAGGGAAATGTCGAGATATTGATATCTGACTGTAGTATTATTATGTAGGCTGGTGATTTGCGAAAATATACCGTACTTTTAGCGCAAAGCATGTCATTTGGGTTGTATGTGTGTGGTGGTGGCAATTTTCTACAGCCGTCATTATAAGCCCATGGAACATCAGAGAATAGTGCGCGAAACAGATTTATAATGGGAATTAATAGAAATAAGCCGATACTGATTAATGTGGGAAAAGAGACATGAGTCTGTTTCTACCGTGCTGTCACTTTCAATTAAGGCAGAGCATCATTTTATCGACTAGTGAGTAAGTACATCATTTTTTACTAACACTTAACCTTCTCTTGCTGAATTTTAAAATACATTTCTCCTTCTTTACCCATGCCCTGTTGTATAATTACATATATCTTCACTGTGTACAAGTGTATCGCTGTGCAATCACCGCTGTGGAGTGCAATGGTTGCACAATCAACTTGTAAATAGTGCAGACCCTGATGAGACAGCTCCTGCAGGAGCTGTCTCATCTGGGTCTTCACTATTTACAGGTATGTATATTGACGTGAATATCAAGCGAATAGTTAATAGTTTGCTTATGGGAAGTGAGGTAAATGGAATTTGCAAACAGTGCAGATCCAGATCAGAGTGCTCTTGGAAGGAGCTATATGATTCGAGTCTCCACTGTTTGTCATTACAACATCATCAAACAAAGTATAACCTTTTGTACTGAATGGATTCAACGGTAATATTGTGACGGTCTTTTCCATTTAACCCTACCCCTGTTCTATGTTAATTCCAAATTTCAATATCTACTTACTATTCATGACAAAATAATTATAATTAAATGGGAAGGTGGGACATTGTAGCCATTTTAGAAACGAAATAAACAGATATATTAAATTCCATTAGCAAACAGAGCAGACCCTGATCAGACGGCTCCTATAGGAGCCGTCTGATCTGGGTCTACTCTGTTTGCAAATGCGTGAAATCGTATATGTGATGGAAAGGTTAAGACATAGATTGAACTATCAATATGTTGAGTAAATTGGTATCTGAAAAGCTTGTTTTGTACGTTTTAGATATGTGCTTAACCCTTCAATCAATACGCCCTTTAACGCTTTGCAAACAGAGTTGACCCAGATCAGACAGTCCCTGTAGGAGCCGGCTGACCAGTGTACTCTGTTTGCTTATGATATAAAGATAGAAATGCATCTACAGTTTCTGCCATGGTCAAAACTCCCTGCTTTGATATGCTGTTGTAACAATTAATCTAATTAATATTCACGATGCCATTATTTCTTACATGAATATTTATAGAGTAAATGTAACTTATCTTCAAAAACAGGACAGTGGCGTGTAATAGTTTGGATCCTGATCAGACATCGATTTACTCAATTTCTTTTCTGGTTACATCTGTTAAAAAGGGGTATGCAAGAAGATGATGGCCAACAGCATGTTAAAGATTGATAGAATAACCGGTGTTACTGCAGACAGATCTTGAAATTGTTTTGTAAATATGTGCAAATGAACAGCTAATTTGCAATCCAAATATTTGTCTGTGAATTTGCTGTTTTAGATATAAACAACGTCAAGTGCAGATCTTAATTTGAAAGATGATAGAAATAGATGCCTATGTAATCTTTAACCTGCTGTCGAGTTTTCCCAGGAATACCTGAGCTACTCTATGCTTATATAATAGCAAACGCCTAATCGTTTAATTATCCAGTTATGACATTTTGACGCTCGTTACCCATAAAATTATCAATAGTTATTACTCGGGACTTATACTGTAGGCTACGCTAATTGTCAGATTTCATCATAAACCCAAGGATAGTACTTCGAGTGTCTCTCTTCAACAGAGAGGACAACACTGAGCTAGAAACTATTATGACGGTGTAAGAAACATATAAACACTTTGCTCCATGAATATTCACTTAAGAGTAATGAGATAATGAATATTAATTCGATTAGTTTCTATAATGGCACGCGAACACAGAAATGTTTAGTCATTGCAGAAGCTGTAGAATGAAATGAATAAATTTAAAAAGCAAATAGAGCAGACCCTGATCAGACGGCTCCTATTGGAGCCGTCTGATCTGGATCTACTCTTTTTGCGAAGGCGTATTTATGCAGTTAAGGGTTAAATGAAGTTATAAATATGAATTAGGGTAACATGTTTGACCAAGGAGCTGTCTGGTTTGAGTCTACTCTGTTTGCAAAGGCGTTAATATGCGTATGTATGAAGTACAGAACTACCTCCTCCTTACCCACTTCACGCACATTTATCGATCTCATCGACCAGAGATTTATACAGTAAATGGTCTTTAAACCGAACCCTCATATGAACATGTATGTGTGAAATGGTAACTTAATGAATATCATTTAATGCTTAAACTCTTCCAAACGTTTGTCGCAAGCTTCACCAGATAAATGTTTCCATATAAGGCACTGACCTGATATTTGCTAATTTTCTGTGCGCGACTTGGCGAAGAAATAACGTGGGTCAGAGTATTAACCCCAACCCAACCCTATATGGCCCCTATACTAGTCCCTACCTTTTCTCGATGAATGCGTGTGACATTTACGAAGGGTTCATGCATATGTAACGTCGTTTAGTAATACGTTGCAACATGGGAACCAGAGCAACAGATAAAGATGTGCTCAACAAAGCATTATGTTGTGACCACTCTTTAGAATCATCTCAGAGAGGCGATTTTAAAGAGTGGTCACAACACAGTGTGGATACATAAGTTATTCTCTTAAGAAATTAACAAACGCGTCTTATACGCGCATCTGGGGTAAATATTACGTACAGTTAGTTATTCGGATGATTCTCAAATGTGTGAAACTTACTTAACTCTGTACATAAGATTCACAACGTGTGACACGTACGTTAGTGTTATTCTTATACATGTACCTTGAGCAATAGCAGTCTTATGGCAAATTTGCTATGGATTTCGGAAACAATTTTGATCAATATAAGTCGCCGAGAATTTGTCCTCTTATCAGGATCCAAAATACATGTACGTGTAGTTTTAACCCTTCGCTTGCTATTCACGTAAATGTACATACCTGTAAATAGTGAATACCCAGATGAGACAGCTCCTGCAGGAGCTGTCGCATCTGGGTCTGCACTATTTACAAATTGATTGTGCAACCAATGCACTCCACAGCAGTGATTGCACAGCGATATACTTGTACACAGTGAATACATATGTAATTATACAATAGGGCATGGGTAAAGAAGGAGAAATGTATTTTAAAATTCAGCAAGAGAAGGGTTAACCCTTATCCCACTGTGAAAAAAAAAGTGTCTCTTCAAACGTGGATATCTGGTGCAACAATGACTACTTTTGACTCGAACAAGATGTAAGAGACTTACTGACTGAGCGTCAAACAACCTTGGACCCTGATGAGACGCCGACTTATTTGGCGTCTTAGCTTCATCCAAGCTGCTAGCAAAATGATGCGAGAAAGCGGGAGAAGGCTTAACACTATCACTCTGTGGTGTTAACAAAATATGGAAGAAAACAAGCACTTTTTTTTCAAATCAAATTGAACCTTTTTTTGTAGCCGGGTAGAGATTATGGTGAATTAAGTTGATAGGCTTTACTATGTGCACTGCTTGGTAGCTCAGTCGGTAGAGTGTTGGCATGGTAAGCCAGAGGCCCTGGGTTCGAGTCCCAGTCGAGCACAACTGTTTCACCATGTTACAGTTGGTGCCCAACGTAAATAACCCACATGGTGATCTATATGAAGATAATATGAAGACTATATGAACATAATTTGTAATAATAAGACACTCGTGGAGTGTTCTTTAAGTAAGAATTCGGGACGAATTCTTGTGTAAAGGGGTGTGTGTAGCTGAGTAGAGATTGTGGTGAAATAAGTTGATAGGCTTTACTGTGTGGCTTGGTAGCTCAGTCGGTAGAGTGTTGACATGGTAAGCCAGGTACCCTGGGTTCGAGTCCCAGTCGAGTCACAACCTTTTCACCATGTTAGATTTGGCGCCCAATTTTAGTATAGAATTGAGCTGCTTATGTGTTGTGCTACTGAGGAATCTTTCTATAAGGAATCCCTTATGAATAAAACCAGACGATCACATAATGTAGAGCGACTGTAATACAGAAATAACCTCTGAGACCTTTCTGCAGTACAGTAAACCCCTCTAAACCGGACGTTAAATTCAGCATAATATCGGTATTGGATACAGGCGACAGCTTAATGCAGAGTGAAAGTCAAGCAGAAAGCTCCTCTTGGAGCTTTCTGTTTGACTTTCACCCTGCATTAAACAACGGCCTGCCTAAAAGTATCTAAATTATTCTCTACTAGAATTTCGGTTTAGAGGGGTTTTACTGTATTTTCGTAACGTATCACATGTCTTCAAACCCCCAGACTGGGACATATTTGAGTGGCCGCTGTAGAAAGAGTTGACTATATTTTACATATAATCTGCTGCGCATTAGCGATAAATTGTGTTCGCCCTTTCACTGGCAAGTATTCTTTCGTTCAGTTTAGACCCTGCCGCAGGCTTCATGTCATTGTCCTGATAAAGCCCAGCCGCTCGCTCTAAGGTGATCAATTCATGAATAAACATGGCCGTGTAGGGCTGAAGAAAAAAAATTATTAACCTTTTACACCATATTCATGTAAGAAAAACTGACATATGAACATTGTATTATTTTGCCATGGCAGACACTGCAGAATCAGTTCTATATGATTTCGTAGCAAACAGAGCAGACCCTGATCAGACTGCTCCTACAAGCAGCCATCTGATGTTGGTCGTCTCTGTTTGTAAATGGTTAAAAGGCGTACAGTAAAATAACGGCCACTAAATTGCATCAAGTATTTTGTGTTAAAGGCAGGTGGCTGCTTAAAGCAAGGTGAAAGTTAAACAAAACGCTCCAATAGGAGCGTTCTGTTTTACTTTCACTTTGCTTTAAGCAGCCACCTGCCCTAAATACCAACTGATTAACATAATTTAGTGACCGTTATAGAGAGGCTTTACTGTATATACTGGTTAAACATTATTTTAAATTTCTTCAACATATCCTATCGTGCTGCTCTCCGATGTGATGTTTTATGAGCAGTAGCGAGACAGAGTTTGGCTCAGAAATAGGAGATTTTGATAGCATCTTATCAATAGCTCTGATAGGTTTATTAGCAGCTGAATGCTTATCCATTTGCTTCATGAATATTCATATAAGAAATAATGTCTGATTCTACTGTTTCTGTTTGAGCAAAACACTCCTGTGTGTTTATGCCAGTATAAAAATAATATTATTAATAATAATGATGTCATTGATTATGGTTGCTTAAGGCAGGAGTGTACATTAACCCTTTCCCTGATTAATATTCATGCAAGAAATAATGACGTCATGAATATTATTAAGATTTTTTACAATGGCATATGAACACTTTGACTCAGGCAAAAGGTTTAGAATCAGATCTTTACTACACCATAAGCCAACAGAGCAGAGCCTGATCAGATGGCACCAATAGGAGTAGTCTGATCTGGGTCTACTCTGTTTGCAGATGCGTAAAATGCGCTTACATAAGGGAAAGGCTTAATAGGCCACTGGTTTATCGTTACCCGATTCGTTCATAATTTTCTGAATCGCTCGATACTTTGGAATCAGGGACTTGTTCAACACTATCAACCATTTCTACAGACCGTTGCCGATTAACCGGGTGTCTTATCAGGATCCATACTGTTTGGAACCAAAAACTATCGACGTTCAGACATTATATCTTGAAAAGAAGTACAAAATGTAGAAGAAAATGCATTTTTAGAATTGCAGCAGACGACACTTTTTCCCGCCGAAAGATACTTAGTGTGAAAAGGTTAATTAAAGTCTTGTTTCTTTTCGCCAGATCAATACCCTTTCGTTCGTCTTGCTGTCACCATAGTAGGGGGCGACTCAACGATTACATATTTGCAAACAGTTCAGATGTAAATGCGACACCGGGCAGCTCGGCGTATCCTAAGAACCCACTCTGTTTGACATACTGAATGAATAGTTTGTAGAACAATAAGCTATAGCTCGTTCCTGAAAATGAGGCAGACGAAATTTTCGGCCGGCGACATTTTACTCACAGCATGCTAAATCTTAAACCCGGTTGCGGACTCTTAAACACGTTAGCAGGTTAGGGTGAGAAAAAACCAATTGGTGTTTGTTGTTATCTCTTGCACCAGGCTCCGTGGACCCTTAGCCCATTCAACACTAACTCACTTTCGTCTACGAATTCTGTCGCCTGCAGCAATTCGAAATAGAATATTTTTTTCTGTTCCATTTCTTTTAAAGAAGCAGTGTTTGAGCGTCAGGCAGTTTTGATCTTGATAGGACAGCAAGTAAGTCGGCGTCTCATCTGGATCCACACTGCCTTATAGACCATTACAAATTCCCCCTAGCTTTTATAGAGTTAAATAGCTACAGTTCGATTAATTTAAATAGCAAAAAGTCCTGATCCAGATTCAGTGCCAAGCACTGCTGATATAAATCCAAGTTATTTTGCAGCTGTGCAATAGGGATGCTATAAGAAATGACTTTTCAGATAAAATAATGTTGAACAAGATTAAATGTTTGAAGCAGACGATAATTTGTCAGCGAAGCGGGAATCTGCCAACATCGTAACAACGTGCAAATTTGTTCTTTATCAAGTTCTTTAAAAGGTTTTGGGCTTTACCCTTCGCTTGCATGTATCGCGATTGACCGACTTTTGCAAATAGTCTGGATCCCGATCAGACACTAAGCAACTCGGCGTCTGATTAGGAACGAAATTATTTATCACTAGTCTACATGCCAGGTACAGTAAAACCCCTCTAGTGTACATGTAACCACGATAGAGATGTCTAATACTGAGTGGTAGATACAGATGGTAGTTCAATACAAGACAAAAGTTTGACCTTTATCCTGCTGACGTATGCTTAAAAGGTGACATCTGCTCAAACTCCAATCTGTTTGCGATTTTCAAATCGTTCAAGCTTTTGACAAAGTATTGACCGAGTGTCAAACAGTTTGAAACGCCGAGTCACTCGGCGACTTGTATGGATCCAAACTGTTTGCAATCGTGTACAGAGCAACAGCTAAAGGGCCGTACCTAAATAATAAAGTCGTCATTTCTCCACCAAACCCTATACTGTGACCACTCTTTAGAATCGTCTCTTTGAGACGATTCTAAAGAGTGGTCACAGTATAGGGTTTGGTGGAGAAATAAATGAGTTATTCTTGAAAATGCTCCAATTTACGTATCGTATCTGTACTGGTGTCATACTGTATCGGATAACGCATGGTAGGGTAAGGGTTATGAGACAAAATCAGTTTCTATTGTTTGTTATACGGCCAAATAGCAGGATCTGGATCATACACTGGCTCGGCTAGGATCTGTTAATGAGCATTTTGACCTCAGTGATGATCAGTTACAACCGTGCTTGTATGTAGCAGACGACTCCCTAGCAGCAGACGATAATGATGTAGATCGAGAGCGTTAAACCCTTTTGCTGCTATAACAAATGGTCGTCTTCCCAAGGTCTTTTGAACACTTTTTTCTATTTTCCAGTATGATTAAATACATTTAAGCATTTATTATTGACCGAGTATGAAACAGTTTGGATCCTGATGGGACGTTCAGTTACTCGGCGTCTCATCTGGATCCAAGCTGTTTGGAAGTGCGACTGATGTTGCTTAACATGAGTAGGGTTAATTTTAGGATTTCAAATTGGAGGAGTTTCTCTCACCACTTCTTGAGCGTTAATTAATGACTGTGAAGCCAATCGTATATACAAGTCCCTAAAAAGGCACGTTTAATTACATATTGCGTCTTCTTGACTTCATGGCATGATTACGCAGTACAACAGTTTCTCCTCTTAGACGACCGCCAAATAGAACTCTAATTCTGATGCTTAAACCTTTACTAACAGAGACGCATTTTTACGCTTTTGCAAACAGCGTAGATCCATATTATAGGGCACCCTTATGCGCCGCCTGATCAGGGTCTGCTCTGTTTGCTTATGAAATAATATTGACTATTTACTGTGCGTTACCAGCTGCTGAGAACTAAAATGTAATCTCATCGAAAACGACAAAGACTGTAATTTTCAACATTGTCTTTGGTTATTGTAGGTGTGAGTGGTGGGTTGTAGTTAAGATATCAACGATTGACTTCAAAGATTTAATACAGTAACACCCATAACCTGTAACACGCCTGCCAAAATGGTCAAATTGAACTTAGTGTTTTGTTATTTGTTTTTATCTCTCTTTTTGTTTTGGGGTGGGTGGGCGTCGTATATGTATTGATATTGAGGTCAATGGGTCAAGGTCAGATCGCTATTAAAGATATAAAGTTTCTGTGAAGTAGACTGATGTTCGGAATAAGATTTTATTGTTGAACTTTCTGTATATTCGACATACTGGGTTGCTGACGTTTGTGACGGGGACACTATCAACCCTTTTGTGATGGGGGCACTAGTAACCCGTGTGTGATGGGGACAATAGTAACCCTTCTTTTATAATGACAAATGAATACAGTAAATCCCTCTAATGCGACCACTTAATGAACAAACATGGATGTCTTCATAAGCAGGTGGTTGCTTAATGCAGGACGAAAGTTATGCAGAAAGCTCATACAGGAGCTTTCTGCATAACTTTCGTCCTGCATTAAGCTACCATCTGCCTTTGCCACTGTGAATTATGTCCCTTTTTGGTGGTCGCATTAGAGGGGTTCTGCTGCATATGATATTTAGGCTATGGCAGATGCTGTTTAGTCAGGTCTATGTTAATTCCACAAGCAAACACACGAGACCCTCATCAGATGACTCCTACTGTAGTTGTCCAATCTAGATCTACTGTGTTTGCAAATGCATAACAAAGGCGTCTCCATAAGGTAAATGATTAATGACATAATCAAGCTTCTACGGGATCTGTCTGATCTTGATCCAGGCTGTTTGAAAGCATTACATTTTGTTTTAGTGTCTAATTATATCACAAAATGTTTAAGAAGGATACAGTATCTGCGCAATATAACTTTACTATGCAATGGCAATATAGTTTTTTGCATCATAACTGCACCCGTGGCACTTCTCAGATACAAATATTCAAGACTTCCTCAAGCTTCGTCAGCATATTTCCAAGTGCAGCAGTATAGTGAAGGTAAAGGCTACTTCAGGGGCTTTGTGTAATACTGTTGTAAGTAAATCGTTTAACAGCGTCAATATTTAATAATAATAATAATTGATATTATGAATATTAATTTGTTGAATTTGTATAATTACATTATGGGCCAGGGAATATATTTCCATTGTAAACTAGAAACTGTAGAATCATATTTTTATAACTTCATACAGTAAAACCTCTCTAAACCGGAATTCTAGAAGAGAAGAATTTAGCTACTTTTAGGCAGGTGGATGCTTCATGCAGGGTAAAAGTCATGCAGAAAGCTCCTAGATGTGAGCTCTCTGCATGACTTTCACCCTGCATTAAACTGCCACCTGTCTCCAGTACCGAAATTTATGCTAAGTTTAATGTCCGGTTTATAGAGCTTAAATTTACTGTATATTATATGCAAAACGGAACAGACTCCGATCAAACGGCTCATATAGGAGCCATCTGATTAGATCTGTTGTGTTTTCAAATGCATGATCATGCGTTTATATAAAGTATAGGATTTTGATCCTGATGAGAATCGAGAATGGTTGCTCTTGATCCAAACAAATAGGAGCCGCATGATTTGACCTGTTCTGGATCCATGCTTATAAACCTTTTTAGTTGAGTCTGAGTTCGTTCTCAAGTTTTTGATTGGTCAGATTTGAGCCAAAGGCTCAAATCTGACCAATCAAAAGCTTGAGAACTCAAATCTGACCAATCAAAAGCTCGAGAACGAACTCAGACCCAACTAAAAAGCTTTATAAGCATGGACCCAGTTTGCAAATGCGTGAGAATGCGTTTATATGATGTACAGGATGAGAAGCGCGGCTGCTCTTGATCCAAACTGCTTGCACAGGTTTGACGACTTCACGTCATAGACTATAGTTAGCATTGTATTGCACTAACTCCTCGACGTATTGGCAGAGAAGCGACACTCAATCTACTAAACACATGTTGAAGGCATTTATCATCTACGTAAGTCAAGTGACTGAAAGTGACACAATTTTAGAAGCTGCCAATGATGAATGTGATAACACTTTTGCAAACAGTTTAGATCCAGATGAGACGACGAGGAACTCGGCATCTCATCAGGTTTCAAACTGTTTGATATTTTATTATTATTATGTTGTTGTTTTTTGTTGTTGTTGTGTTTTTTAAGAAAAAACATAGAAAAGACAATTGTTGCAGATCACGACATTTTTTAGTCAAGGCTTTACAGCAATAGAGTAAATTTAAGTAACCGTAAAGACATAATTATATTTGTACAAACAGATCAACGCGAATATTAAGACAAATGATTTCCTGTTTTGATTCATCTTCTTAGGATACTTCCGTAATCCAATAAATGAGACTGATGCCTCTGTGAAAGTCACTTACTAAAACCATTGTGATAAATAGATCATTTGCTCCTATGGAGCAAATGCTCTGTTTATCACAATGGTTTTTAAACTACAAAATTCTAAAAATTCCTTTTCTCTAGTAAATACACCTTTTCGGTAGATTTATTCAAAGAGGTTGGGTCTAAAAATAGCCTATGAGGGAATGGGTTAAATAACCACCTGTTTGGTAATACGCCTATGATTAATCACATCTGGGTCGCTTTACTCCATTGATACGACTTTTAATGCCTTTGCAACAGGGTAGACCCATATTAGACGATTTTATGAAAGAGTCGATTGATCAGGATCTGCTATGTTGGCATATGAAATAATATAGTCCTGTTTCTACAGTATCTGCCCTGACCAGAACGTTCTGTGTTCATATGCAATTATAAGTACAGTAAAACCCCTCTAATGCGACCACTTAATGAACAAATATGACTGTATTCATAAGCAGGTGGTTGCTTAATGCAGGACGAACGTTATGCAGAAAGTTCCTATAGGAGCTTTCTGCATAACTTTTGTCCTGCATTAAGCTACCACCTGCCTTTGCCACTGTGAATTATGCCCCTTTTTGGTGGTCGCATTAGAGGGGTTTATCTGTATCCTGCTTAATTAATATTCATGTTGTCATTATATCGTACATGTACCATGATAACCCATGATAAACTCTCAATTTTCATGATACCATAATAAACAATCAGCTCATTGACATTCACACAGTCATGATTTCTTACAAGAATGTTCACGCAGTAAAGGGTCTCCTTAAATAATACACATGGGGATAGGGCATATAGGGTTGTTTCCATTCCAGACATTAGGTTAAAAGGATTTAAAACGATTATAGTTGTATACTTCTTGCGCAATGTAAGGCTAATCTAATCATATACATGTAAAACCACAATCCGAGCTGACTGTATGGATTATGTATTGTTGCATGCTGTTTGTTAACCCTTTGAATGCGGGCCACGCGTGTCCTGTCATTTGCAAACAGTGTAGACCCAGATCAGAGGGCTCCTAGAGGAGCCCTCTGATCCGGGTCTGCACTGTTTCTCATTCAAATCCCTTCATTCCAAGTTTTTCATACACTGAGTGGACTCTATAGTTAAACACGGATAAACCACTGTGACAATTCAGTTTGGGAAGAATTAAATACTTGCACCGATCAGACGATCTTATCGTTAAATTTTGTCTAGGTTTGGGAATGACGCTCTAGAAACAATATATATATTGGTACTAGTAAATCTCTGATACCATGTTGAATTAGTATCTGCAATTTAAGTATATTATAACATATAAATCTTAACTGAGTGGTAGTTTTGTTGATGTAAAAGAGATATTCTTAGTCTGGATATTAATGTTGCATTTATATGTACATTAAATACGATAATAACATAGATAAATATCAACTAGTTAGTTAATCAATTAATCAATCGATAGATCAGCCAGTCATATGTACATGTAGTACAGCGGTTCTATACCGGCCACGACACAAAAGTCTAATTTTGATAAAGTGGTAGGCTACTGTAACACTTTCGTTCAAATGAACGCATTTTCACGCCTTTGCAGAGAGAGTAGACCCAGATAATGTATGACCGCTCCTATAGGATGTTCCAATTTGAGGGGTCTATATTTTTAAGCTACCACTGCCCTCTAAGAAGTTTTATCGATCGTTGTAGAGATTCTACTGTATATAGCACTACAGTAAAACCTCTCTAAACCGGAATTCTAGTAGAGGAGAATTAAGATAAACCGGAATTCTAGTAGAGAAACATTTAGATACTTTTAGGCAGGTGGCAGCTTAATGCAGAGTGAAAATCATACAGAAAGGTCCTAGAGGAGCTTTCTGCATGACGTTCACTCTGCATTAAGCTGTCACCTGTCTCCAAGACTTATATTTATACTACATAACGTCCGGTTTAGAGGGGTTTTACTGTACTTTCTTAACTGTTGCAACTACAAGCTCTGCAGTAAAACCTCTCTACAACGGCCACACACAGACGAATACTCCTGGTCATTATAAACAGTATGTAGCTTAGTGCAGGATAAAAATTATTCATTTATGTATAGTAAAACCTGCCCTAACTGGCCTTCCTTAAAAAAGCAAGCGCTTGCTTAATGCAGGACAATAGTAATGCAGAAAACATATGCAGGAGCTTTCTGTATTACCTTTGGCCTGCATTTAGCTACCACCTGCCTTACAGACCCGTAATTAGACCTCTTTTTGATAGTCGCTTAAGACAGGTTCTGCTGTATTACTTTAATTCTACGGTAAGCATCCTAATACTCTTATACATATCCTACGTTTGTGGTTGGTGTAGACAGGGTTTACTGTACATACAGTAAAACCTCTCTATAACGGCCACTAAATTATATCAAGTATTTTGTGTTAAAGGCAGGTGGCTGCTTAAAGCAAGGTGAAAGTAAAAACAGAACGCTCCTATAGGAGCGTTCTGTTTTACTTTCACTTTGCTCTAATCCTTTTCCTCATATAAACGTGTTTTCACGCATCTGCAAACAGAGTAGACCCAGATAAGACGGCTCCTAGAGGAGCCGTCTGATCAGGGTCTGCTCTGATTGCTAATAGAATTTGATAAATTTGTTTCTTTGCTTTCTAAAATGTCTACAATAGTCCATATTTCTTTATAACTATATTGTTAATGAATATTGAGTAGGTATTGAACTTTGGCCTAAATATAGAAGCGGCCACCTGTCCTAAATACCAAATAATTAACACAATTTAGTGGCCGTTACAGAGGAGGTTTTACTGTATAACTTCAAACTGTTCTACTACGTTTCTATGGATATTTAATGGGTGAATGTGAGGTGACCTTTTCAACAATTTGGATCTAGATGTCACGCAGAGTAAGGTTGCTTTTTGTCAGAAAACAAATTGTGCTTCTCACACTAATCTTGTAAACAATAAGAAGAAATAAATTGAGATTTGATGCAGACGAAACTTACTCAACGTTCAAAGCATTAACCTGTTTCATGGTAAACAACTCATGTTTGCTCGAACTCTGCTCCGAAATATGTTTTATTCACTTCCGATTCAGCCAAGCGTTTGAGAAAGTCTTGACCAAGCGTCTAACAACTTGGATCCTGATGAGACGCCAAGTCACTCGGTGTTTCATCCAGATATAAGCCGCTTACAAATGAAAATCAGGTCGCGGCTTTCATGCTAAGAGTTAATTGTCTCTGGCAACAGAACATTTTATCGTTAATTATGCAAAAACTTCATTTCTGTAAATTCTGTGGGAACAATCACAAGTAACGCTGGCTGCAAAGTTTTATTTTACCGCTTATCTTGATTGAGTTTTGATGTTTTTGACATCCTTATCCATGTCAAACCTTTCGACCGGTCGGCTCGAACTCGCCATACTACCTTGGAATGAAAACATCACTCGGGTATTGGTGTCTCTGACCAGTGTTGAAACATCATTATGTTATATCCCAATTCATACTATGTCTAGGGAGAGTAGAGCTGAGGTCTTTTTACGGAGCATTGCCAGTCTCTTGACACGCGTATTTTCGGCCAATGTAAGGGTGCATTTTTGGCCCATCTGATGCTTGTAGAGGTTAAGTGGAAAATGGAAGCACTATCTTGCAGGTTATCAGATGCTTAGCTTGTGCTTGTTTCTAAGACTTTAGAAATTTCTTCCTCATCCTTTAATCCATTTATCTTTAGCAGTTTTACCCTTTCTCTTATATAAACACGTTTACACGTCTTTGTAAACAGCAAGCACAGAAGCCGTCTAATCTGTTTGCTTATGAACTTCATATAGATCTGACTAGTTTCTACCAATACCAAAACATCCTGTGTATATATGTCATTATAAAATTCAGCTAGTAAATATGCACGATGTCATTATTTATTAGGGCCCTGCATTGAAAATACAGGAGCCCTATAGGAGTCGCATTTTCTGTCTGTCTGTCCATCCGTCAACACTTTTGATATGACGCGATAACTCAAACAGTACTTCACATATTGGTTTCATATTAAAGGCATATGTTTAGTATCATCCGAGGAAGACGCCTATAGTCTATGGGTTGAATCAGATGACTACGTCTAGAGTTATCTTCCAATGATAACAGGCCCCTCTCTGAGGGGGGGGGGGGGTATGGGGGGCTATATTTTTGTTTTCCCCTCTTGTTTGGCAAACAGCTTTGATGTTTGACACTCGATCAGTAATGTGTCCAAAACTAAGACCTATCTAAAATAAGTAAAACTTTTTCTATAATAGGTATTGAGCATACAGCATTTCTTACAGCAGAGTTAAGGTTAATTATTTTCCTGCTATGAACATAATTAATAAAAATTGTCGTCGTTCCAACTCACGTATGTGGCAATTGTTACTCGGCGTCTCATCTAGATCCATAATTAATGCTAATGTTCTGACAATTCGCCCGTAGCGTGTTGATTAAATATGAACTTTCTGAGAAAAAACACTTATTGTTCATTATAAAGTTTATAAAGTTTCACAACAAAATTTGTATATTTCGCAACGATTGATGAAGGTGGGGTGTCGGGGCTCATTCCCTCATATATTGACGCCTTTTGACGCCTCTGTATAAGTCACTCTTTGAAGCCATTGTGATAAATAGAGCATTTCCTCCAAAGGAGCAACATTTTGATGCTCTGTTTACCACATTTGTTTCACAATTCTATGCCCCCCTTTCTCTGCTGTGTTTCAGTAGATTTATTCAAAGAGATTGAGTCTAAAATAGCATATTCGGCAATGGGTTAAAGATAACATGACTAAACTTATCGTATGTTCAAACTTACAACGATCCTAACTAGAGGTTGTGATCATTGTATATAAGAACTTATTATATTACATGTACTATTATTATATGTCGTATGAAGTAAACCCTAATTGCTCCACCAAACCCAATGATGTGACTACTCTCTGGAATCATCACAAAGCGACGATTCTAAAGAGTGGTCACAACATAAGATTTAGTGGAGAAATGACGATTCTATTATTTGAGTACGTACCTTTATCTGTAGCTCTGTGACTCATTTTCCACAGAGTTTCTCCAGTGTTTCGCATCATGTACAATAGGCAATAATAACTGCTACTTCAACATGCAGGTGGCTGGGACGTTTTACTACACAGTTAAACCCTTCTTTAGCGACCACAAAAGTAATCAACATGAGCGCTTTAAAAAACAGGTGCTTGATTGATGCAGGACACACGCTATGCAGAAAGCTTCCACATCAGCTTTCTGCCTAACGCGTGCGTATTAACATGCAATCACTAACTCGTTTTCGATGGTCACTCAGACCTGAAGATAATAGGAGCATTTAGGATATCTAAGTATTTTACAGAAGTCCAGGTAAGATGCGAAAATAAAAACATTTTCAAAAGTAACTGTTCTATTTCTCCATCAAACCCTATGTTGTGACCACTCTTTAGAATAGTTTCGTAGACGATTCGAAAGAATGACCACAGCATAGGGTTTGGTGGAGAAATGACGATTTTAGTATTTGAGTACATGTACGCATGTTCATATTGTTTATGTTGCTCTGTAAGTAAACTATCTATATATTTTCCCGCCTAACCTTAGTTTGCTGCTACTCATTAGAGTCGCATAATTCTAATGAACATTTGGAAGATGTATTTAAGTATTGGCTGAGAAATTAGAGATGTAGAAGGACGCTTTATAGAGGTTTTACTATACTTCTACTGTAGACCTTTACATATAGCCTGATGACACTTTATTGGCTGCGCACATGCCTTCTTCGCGAGACACATTCAAAATCATTACAAAAGCGGGACGTTGAACAGTCGACTTAAGACAATTGACACCACACAGCTGCCTGAATTATTGATTCACTTTTGACAGGGTAATCATTTCTGACAACAGTTTTAATCAAAACGTAGCGAGGACTCACTTACGAATTCAGAACCATCTTTAGCTTTAACACCTCACTAACATCGGTGAATGAGAATGTCATGTATAGTCCATTGTTATAGACTTAAGAACATTTGACATTTCGTAATGGAAGCTGGTCTTAGCAGTCATATTCTCGCCATCCTACAGTTTGATGGATATCCGGGTACCCTTATTCTCTCAAGAGTACACCAATATCTCGGACTGATCTCTCGCTGACAGCTGAAAGCATCTTAAGAAATCTTTCGAATATTTCGAGGAAGAAATAACCATTTCGGTCATATGTAATATTGTTCGCAATTCCATCAGTCTCAACTAGATACAAGACCGGAGTCCAAGGTTATAAAGCTCTGAGTCTGAGTTGAGATCATTCTCAAGTAGATGTATCTGATTGGTCAGATGCTTGAGAATGATCTCAGACTCAAGCAAAAAGTTTTATAACCTTTGGACCAGATAAAAGGCCAAATACAAGACTAGATACAAGATTAGAAACATCATTAGATAAAAGTATAGATGCAATACTAGATATACGTCTGGACATAAGACTAGATACGAAATAGGTTTGATACAAGACTAAGTACAACTCTTTAAGCAAACAAACTAGATAAAATGTAGACCCAAGGTTTGATACAAGAAAAGACAAAAGTCTACATACAAGACCAGATACAAGACTAGATACAATATCGGATATGGACTGAGTACAAGTTTAAATATAATAATTAGATACTAGACTAGATTCAAATCTATACACAACACTAGCTACGATAATAGATATAATTCTGGATATAATACTGGATACATATTATAGTAAAACCTCTCTATAACGGCCACTAAAGTGTGTTAACTAGTTGGTATTTAGGGCTAGACAAGTCTAAATACGATACTAGATACAAGTCTTGACACACTACTAAACAACAATCTAGATACAAGTCTTGACACAAGATTTGATAAATACGAGATAAAGGTTTAGATACAATACTAGATGTAAAAGTCTAAATTCAATACTAAATACAAATCTAGATGCAACATTGGATACACATGTAGATACAAGACTAGATACTGGTCTAGGTACAGTCCTATATATACATTGTAAATTAATAAAAGTCCAGATAAAAAAACCCAGATACTAAACCAGATACAAGACATGATATAAAACTAGGTAAAAAGTATATTTAAAACAGGCTAGATGACACAAGATTATATCAAATACTAGATACAAGTAAGACTACATACACGACAGTTTAGTGAAAATAAAGTTGAATGATTCCCTATCCCAGGCCTAAAGCTCGTGATGATGAAAGCGACGTTATGAACGATAAAAACTTGCCTAGTGCTGGAAGATGAAATCCTTACCGAATTGTTGCACACTTGACCCGTGTCCGCTCTCATTTTATTTTTATTACTAATCTGTGCACAAACCGCTTAATATAATTAAGATAATGCCTGAGTGAGGTTTTAGTAGTGCACGTGTTTTTTATGCCACCATGGTCACATATTCTGAGGGCAGTGGTACATAGCAATCACTGCATAAGTGAAAAGGTTGTTGTTGTTTTTTTTTAAAAAAGACTCATGCTGTTAATATTAAATCTGCTAGTATCTGACCTGCTATATAATTTACTAACATCCGGGTATCTTAATTAAGCTTTAAAGAAATAATCAACCGAGTGTCAAACAGTTTGGACCCTGATGAGATGCCGAGTCACTCGGCGTAACATCTGGATCGAAGCTATTTTTGAATGCTTGCCAGATCGCACTTAGCACGAGAATGCTTAACCAAACAGATGGCTGCTATATGCCGAGTAAATACAATGGTTATACAGTATAACCTCTATTAACCGGAATTCTACTAGATAAGAATTTAGATACTTTTAGGCAGGTGGCTGCTTAATGCAGGGTGAAAGTCATGCAGAAAGCTCCTCTAGGAGCTTTCTGCATGACTTTCACCCTGCATTAAGCTGCCACCTGTCTCCAAGACCGATATTCATACTAAATTTAACGGCCGGTTAAGAGAGGTTTTACTGTAGTTTCTGTTTTAGCTTTCTTGATAACGTTCATTAGTTATAACTGTCTAAAAGTTCCAGATTTTGTCTTTTTAATGGCGGTTTTAGAGAGCATTTTTCCGCAGCACGTCGGCGATTCCCGTGCAATGCTTCGCTGTCGCTTCCATTGTTGTCGCAGTTCTCTCACAGACTGTACGTATACACCCATAGCAAATCTGACCAGCAAATTCATTATGTCAATATTTCTTACATTTGTATTAATCTGGAAAAGCGTTACATAGTGACAGTGTTACTGAAAGAATGTTACACAGTGAAAGTGTCACTGGGAAAGCGTTACATAGTGACAGTGTCACTGGGGAAACGTTACGCAGTAACAGTATTACTGGGAAAGCGTTATATAGTAACATCGTCACTGGGAAAACGTTATACAGTAACATCGTCACTGGGAAAGCGTTTTATACACTAACATCGTCACTGGGAAAACGTTTTATACAGTAACATCGTCACTGGGAAAATGTTATACAGTAACAGTATCACTGGGGAAGCGTTACACAGTAACATCGTCACTGGGAAAACGTTATACAGCGAGAGTGTCACTAGGACAGCGTTATACCGTGTCAGTGTCACTAGGACAGCGTTACAGTGTCACTAGAACAGCATTATTCTGTGCCAGTGTCACTAGGACAGCATTATACTTTGCCAGTGTCACTAGGTAAGCGTTATACTGTGTCAGTGTCACTAGGACAGCGTTATACTGTGAGAGTGTCACTAGCAAAGCGTTATACAGTGAGAGTGTTACTAGGACAGCGTTATACAGTGACAGTGTCACTAGGAAAGCGTTATACAGTGAGAGTGTCACTAGGACAGCGTTATACAGTGACAGTGTCACTAGGAAAGTGTTATACAGTGAGAGTCTCACTAGGAAAGCGTTATACAGTGAGAGTGTCACTAGGACAGCGTTATACAGTGAGAGTGTCACTAAGAAAACGTTATACTGTGTCAGTGTCACTAGGACAGCGTTATACTGTGCCAGTGTCACTAGGTAAGCGTTATACTGTGTCAGTGTCACTAGGACAGCGTTATATAGTGACAGTGTTACTAGGAAAGCGTTATACAGTGAGAGTGTCACTAGGAAAGCGTTATATTGTGCCAGTGTCTACATGAAGCAGACACAGTGCGTTGTGATAGCATGTCGTAGATGCGTGACATAACACCATTCCTAGTCAAATTATCCTGACACCGGCCCGACGTGACACTGCCTCTTAACCTTAAGACTGCTGCTCAATGTCCCACCAGGATCCAAACTGTTTGACACCCTGTTTTTGGTTATATAAAGAAATTGAACAAATACTCTAAAACGTGGTGAAGGCGAATAGCCACCAGATGACAATGCTGACACTGGTGAGATTAATATTTATCTTACTGCGGAAAACAATATCATCGCCTTAAAAATTGGCCTGCGCACTTTCATTGTCTGCAAACTTAGCCGTCTGCTACAATTTTCTTTTTTCTTTGTTTCTGTTTCGTAAAATACTAACAGTAACAAACAGTTTGGATCCTGATGAGACGCCGATGAGAAACTGTTTGCAAAGGTACAATAACAGATGCGACAGTTAAAACGTAACCTGCTTTGTACATGTTTCGTCGAATATACACTATACAACACTTCTTCAAAACGGAATTTTAATAAAGACTTTTGGAGGCAGGTGGCTGCTTAATGCAGGGTGACATTCATGCAGAAAGCTCCTAGTGGAGCTTTCTGCTTGACTTTCCACCTGCATTAAGCTCTCATCTGTATGAAATACCGGTGGTGATGCTAATTTGAACCATTCGCTTGCTATTCACGTCAATATACCTACCTGTAATATAGTGAAGACTCAGATGAGACAGCTCCTGCAGGAGCTGTCTCATCAGGGTCTGCACTATTTACAAGTTGATTGTGTATGAGGGAAAGTTCTCATGTTTTTGTATATAAATGCAAACTGAGAAAATAAAGAGTATTTGAATTGAATTGATTGTGTAACCAGTGCAATCCACAGTAGTGATTGCACAGCGAAATACTTGTACACAGTGAAGATATATGTTATTATACAACAGGGCATGGGTAAAGAAGGAGAAATGTATTTTAAAATTCAGCAAGAGAAGAGTTAATGTACGATTTAGAGGGGGTCTATTGTATTACATTTTCAAACATACACTCAGCTAGTTCATCACGTTTCAGCATAGTGATTATGTCGAGTTACATCATGTCTCATCTTCACAAAACGGATTTCCAAGATCTAAGTACATGTACATGTAGGAGACTTAAGGTTAAATATGTACAGATTTGCGAGTTGTTCAGAGGTCTTTGACACGTTAATGACCTGTCGTAATTCCTTGTGAAAATTGGCTTAGATTTAGGACCAATGTTTTAAAGCTTTGTTAAAATAGTTACGTATACTCGTATTACTTGTTAAACATTAATACATGCTATCTTTAGCTAGCTGGGGGCGAATACTTTGATTTCTTGAAACTCATTTGAATCCAAATGAGACACTGAGTAGCTCGACGACTCATCAGGATCCAAACTGTTTAACATTCTGATCGAGGTTTTGTAAACAAAAGCATGAGATACACACCCTTCATCTTATGAATATTAATGGCAAACTACCATTTACAGACATTAATTAAATAATGTTCTTATAGTGTTACATAACATAAGTGAATACTTTCAATGACTACATTGTAATAGCATAGAATAAGATCTAAGATTCCCTCTACAAGCAGACAGAGCAGACCCTGATCAGAAATCTCACAGAACCTGCTTTCACGATGTTCACCCAGTATTAACCATTCTCTTGCTGAATTTTAAAATACATTTCTCCTTCTATACACATGCCCTGTTGTATAATTACATATATCTTCACTTTGTACAAGTATTTCGCTGTGCAATCACTGCTGTGGAGTACACTGGTTGCACAATCAACTTGTAAATAGTGCAGTCCCTGATGAGACAGCTCCTGCAGGAGCTGTCTCATCTGGGTTTTCACGTTTTAGAGGTAGGTATATTGACGTGAATAGCAAGCGAAGGGTTAAGTTGCCACGTATCTTTAAAACCGAACATAATACAGTAAAATTTTGATTATTCGAAATATGAGTATAGTTGACATTAGACACTGTTAGGCAGATGGCTGCTTAATGCATGGTGGAAGTTATTCAGAAAGCTTTCTGCACGGCTTTCACTCTGCCTTAAGCTGTCATTTGTATTAAAGACCAATGCTAATACACTTTTGGCTGTTGGAATAACCGAGTTGTTACTGTACCTATTAGTATTTTTGGAACAGCAAGAGTTGTTTGTTCGGACTAGCGAGACTTTACTGAAGTAGTACTTTAAGTACAGTGAAACCTTCTAAACCGTAATTTCAATTGTTTAGTTCTTTTTAGGCAGTAGGCTGCTTAATGTAGGATGAACGTCATGCAGAAAGCTGCCAAAAGAGTTTTCTGCAAGACTTTCAAACTTCATTGAGCTACCACCTGTCTTTATCTCCGGTATTAATATTAATTGTACACGTAATACCTGGTTTAGAGGTGTATTACTGTAGTTGCTAGTGACGTAATGATAATTGTAGATACACAAAACACCATTCAACAATACAGTAAACTCCCTCTAAAGCAATATTCTAGTAGAGAAGAATGTGCATACTCTTAGGAAGGTGGCTGCTTAATGCGTACCGAAAGTCACGCAGAAAGCTCTTAGAGCTGCCACCTGTCTCCATGACCGATATTTATATTAAATTTAACGTCCGGTTTAGATGCATTTTACTGTACTAGTTTATCCACCATATTGTGTGTCTGGAAGGGATGGGGTTCTGAAGACATATACAGATGAACACCTATGAAGGGAGTGGTGTAACAGTACAGACCCTGATCAGGAACAATCTGGCCTTAGTCTGCATTATTTGCCCATGTCTCGTGCATGGTGCACGGGAATTTACAGGATAAAAGATTCTAGAGAAAAGTGACAGATAAGCGCCTCGAAGTCCCTACAGAATGAATTTTGACGGAAGCAAAATTGGTTTTAAGAACGATGATTAATTGTTGTCAGTTCAATTTGTCTTCTGTATATTGTTTAAACGATGCTATCTTTCTCCGATAAGTATTTATATAAATTATGATATAGTGTCCGAGCGAGAGGGACCTGATTACTAGAGTGTTTATCTGGATCCAAACTGACTGTAGAGACATGTACATTTAACCCTTTTCTCCATGAATATTCAAGTAACACATTACACCATGGATATCAATTAGATTAGTTGTTATAATAGCACATACATGTAATCACAGGAATGTTTTGCCGAGGCAGAAACTATAGAACCACATATACAGTAAAACCTCTCTAAACCGGAATTCTGGTAGAGAAGAATTTAGATACTTTTAGGCAGATGGCTGCTTAATGCAGGGTGAACGTCATGCAGAAAGCTCCTAAAGGAGCTTTCTGCATGACTTTCACTCTGCATTAAGCTAACACCTGTCTCCAATGCCGATATATACACCAAATTGGACGTCCGGTTTAGAGAGGTTTTACTGTATATTGTATCATAAAAGCAGACACTGTATACAGACCAGACCTCCTACACGACCGTCTGGTCTGGGTCTACTCTGTTTGCGAAGAAAATGCATTTCTATGCTGTAAAGGGTTAACTAATATACATACATGTAATGGGTGGAATCTTGCATCTTCCTCAGGTAAACGATTTCCTTCATATACACGACCGGACCGTTACCTTTGCAAACAGAGTAGCCCCAGATCAGATAACTCATACAGGAGCTGTCTGATCAGGGTCTGCTCTATTTGCTTTACGGAATAATAAAGATCTGATTCAGTTGTCGCCGTCACAGCCAAACAGGCGGAGACATAAATGAACCTTCTTCAAGTAAAGGTTTAACCCGTTCCTTCATATGCACGACCTTTTGGTACCTTTGCAAACAGAGTAGAACCAGATAAGACAGCTCCTATATGAGCAATTTGATCTGGATCGGCTCTATTCACTTTACAGGCTAGTATATATCTGAGTCAGTAGTCGATAGCATAGCCTAATGGACGAATTCTTGCATCAGTATGCATCCAGTAAACTGTTACCTTTTATTGGAAGTGCTGTAGCATTACTTTCATCCTGGGTCTGTGCTCGAAAGAGATCCGTAATAAATCTTCCAAAGTGTGCAACAACTAAATTAAAAATCATGGAAAATGCCAGAGAACCTTCGTTTTTTAGCCCTCTGGAATTACCTCTAAATCTGTTATAAAGCTTATACTGCCAAGCTATTTTGTTTTTCACTGTTTCTCGGGACCATAAAATCTAAGCGTCTTAAATTGAGGATGCATGCTTCCTCTTACCGACCGTTTAACATTTAGACTCTCGCTCAAAAGTTTGGACAGCTTCGTATGTAAGATTATATGGTAAAATATATGTTGTAATAAACATACAATCAGTTGTCAAAACAGTGTTGATCCTGATGGGACACTGAAATACTCGACGTCTAAATTGGACCCCAAGTTCTCCAACAGGAGTCATCTGTTCAGGGTCTGCTCTGTTTTGCTTAAGGAACAACATGGACAGGATCCAGCAGATTGTGTCTAAGCCAAACATGCCATTGAAAACATTGCATTGTAAGTTAATTAAGTTAACGAATAATTATTTATGAAGTGCTCAGTTCTTGCATAAATATTCACAAGATAAAGGGTTAGATTATGTTTAACCCGCTCCCACCTAGTCTATATTTAGACCCAACTTCTTTGAAATTATCTACCGAAAAGGTGCATTTACTAGAGAAAAGGGAAAATAGAATTGTGTAGTTTTGAAACCATTGTGATAAATAGAGCATTTGCTCCTATGGAGCAAATGCTCTATTTATCACAATGGTTTCTAAATGTGACTTTACATAGACGCCAAAATGCGTCACTAGGAGGGAATGTGTTATCTATGTCGCGTTGACTTTCTGTTTTATTCACCCGTTTTACTCTATCCACAACCTTACTGACATTTGCAAACAGCTGTGATCCAGATGAGACGCCGAATAGCTCGACGTCTCATCCGGATCCAAACTGTTTGACACTTGGTCAGCAGTTTCTCAATAGATTGATCATATCGGAAGTAGTCGAAATTGCACGAAATTCAAATTTGAGCAGACATTATTTATTCACAGTGACGTAATGTTTAATTACGCACCTGTAGGGGAAGATGTCGATGCGTTATGCACACTGCGGGGTAGCTTCTCATAGTAAATTATTTACACAGATAGTGCAGTCGTTTGCCCACAGTCTTTTAGAGCTTATCATTAACATCACATAGTATCTATTGCACAGCGTGAAGATTGCAAAACAGCAAACATCTTGAAATATTTCAATTATACTACATTAATCATACAAGAATTAAAACAATCATTCGCCCTTTACTTCATGAATATGCATTTAAGAATTAATGACATCATGAATATCAGCTAAATTAATACATGTTTTTTTGTCATGGCAGAAACAGTAGAATCGGATCTATATTATTCAATAAGTAAACAGAACATACCCATATCAGACGATTCCTATAGGGGCTGTCTGATCAGGGTAAACACTGTTTGCAAAGTCGTATATAAGCGTACATGTATATACATACATGTATAATTATGGAGTACAGAGTTCATAAACAATATGAAAGTGGTATTAGAATCAATATCGACTGCCCTGAACTGTGCTATGTTTGTTTTTTAAACATACATGTATAAAATAGTTTACATTTTATGTCTTTAAATTCGATTTGTATAATAGAAGTGGGGTATGTGGTCGTGTGTATTTTCGTGCTTGGTCTTAGTCCACCTAGTTGAACACAATACGAGGCCTCCGTGGCCGAGTAGTTATAGTCTTTGACTGGCAACCACTTAACCCTTCGCTTGCTATTCGCGTCAATATACCTACCTGTAAATAGTGAAGACCCAGATGAGACAGCTCCTACAGGAGCTGTCTCATCAGGGTCTGTACTATTTACAAGTTGATTGTGCAGTCAGTGCACTCCACAGCAGTGATTGCACAGCGAAATGCTTGTACACAGTGAAGATATATGTAATTATACAACAGGGCATGGGTAAAGAAGGAGAAATGTATTTTAAAATTCAGCAAGAGAACGGTTAAGATGGTCACCGCAGTGGTTTGAATCCCGCCCTCGGTATTTGGACGTATAATGCAAAGCTACCGATGAAGGTGCGTACTCAAAATTTAATATTAAAATCGTCATTTCTCCTCCAAACCTTAATATGTTGTGACCACTCTAGAATCGTCTCTTCGAAACTATTCTAAAGAGTGGTCACAACATATGATTTGGTGGAGAAATAAAGAAGTTATTCTTGAAAATGTTATAATTTACGCATATTATCTGGAGCTCTAAGTATTTTAGATGACAAATAACACATCGTTAACTGGTTATTTCGACATATGTCGGACAAATTCTATACCCAGTATGTTTATACCGGAAAACATGGCTTTGGACTGTTCTGGTACCCTACTTTTATTATGCACAGGATCGTGGTGTTGATATAAGCTGGGTACCAGGAAAGGATCGACAGGGGTGATTTCCCCTTTTTGGTAATGTATAAATAATAGACATCTCTTCAGTTTGTAATGCCAGCCCTTGAGAGTTGGTACCCTCTTTTTATCCCCTCGTTTCGTTTCGGAGGAGATGAAAACAAGTGGGTATAAATAGATAATATTATTTTTATTTTCTCATTCTTGGGTAGGATATGCCAGAGATATGCACGAATATGTCTCTGGATATGCTACATGTACTTCCATACATGAGACATGAAAATAGCCGTTTTCCCTCATTGTGACCATGTGACTGTATTTACTGTATACTGTATAATAGATGTAAATGCTTCTTGCATAAAAGCGAGACTTTGTATTATTTAAAATAAAATTGGAAATTGGAATTGTTCGTGTGAAGAAACTTTTCAGTCGGCTTGCTGTAGGTCGCTGACTCTATTAGTATGTTCTTGTATGCACGAAACAATGCGATTTGTTGCATGCACGGGAAACCTCTAGGGTATTCCCCCACTTGTAATTAACTGGACGTCGCTGTTAACCTTTACAACGCTGAATTTTCAAATTGATTATTCCAAATTTCAAATAGAGCAAACTTATGGTGAATATCAAGGTTTTTTCTAAAGAAAATTGTAACCTGACAAACAGTGCAGATCCTGATGAGAGGACTCCTCTAGGAGCCCTCTCATCTGGGTCTACACTGTTTGCCAAGGACATTAGTTGCTCGTCCGCTCGTGTCCTGCACAGTAAGGGTTAAAGTCTCGATACCAACACAATTCATTGTTCGGCTCATATGTATGTATAGTGTACATGTATGTAACTCAGTAATATGTTTGGTTCCCAGTTACTACCAGGATGACAGAAGCAGGGAAACAAGCAATGATGTTTGATAATGATTCGATGTTCTTAAGTCTGAAATAGTGTTGGTTACAGTTGAACCTCACTGATGTTGTCATTGAGTAAAATAGATATTGATGTCTGTAGAAACAAAGTGACATAGAAACAAATACAGAAAGTTCATATAAGTTAGCTCATACCATGGCAGAAACTGTAGAATCATACATGTACCTATGCCATGCATCATAAGCAAACAGAGCAAACCCTGATCAAACGGCTCCTATATAAGCCATCTAGTCTGGGTCTTCTCATTTCGCAAAGACGTTGAAATGCGTATTTATGGAGTAAATTATTAATTAGACACTGTGAGTGCTTGTTGTAGGGAGATGTTTTATTTCAACCCATCATTTTAGCCCTTATCCCACTATCCGCGACATAACTTGTACTTGTACACAGGTTGGATCCAGATGAGACGCCGAGTAACTAGTTGTCTCATCAGGATCCAAGCTGTTTGCTGTCGGTGAATAGTTTCTCTAAAGCTTGTTCGAACTGGAAGTAGTCAAATTGAACAGATCTAACTTTTGATCAGACAATTTGTTATACAGCGGGGTAAGGGTTAACAGTATCGTGGACGGAATGAATGTTGATTACTCTGTAGATGCACTATGATATGCACGGAAAGTGGTACTTATGAATGCAAGACACCAGTCTGTGAGTGCAGGTGCGCGGCTGTCTGCGCCATAAAGGTGGTACAGAAACTGTTTTAACACTTATCTCGCTGTGAAAAAAAATTAAGTCTGCTAAAATTTTGAGCTGGTGCAGTTTTGACTACTTCCGATTCCATCAGGTTTTTGAAGAACTATTGTCCGATTGTAAAACAGCTTGGATCCTGATGAGACGCCGAGTTACTCGGTGTCTCATCTGGATCCAAGATGTTTGTACGTGCGAGTCGAGTCGCGGATAGCGGGAAAGGGTTAACTATGCTCTTTGATCTTATTGTAAAATTGTGAGAAATGTTATACTACAGTAAACCATCTCCATAGCGACCACTTCACGAATAAATATTCATGGGCTTGTAAAAGCTTTGGGATATTAAATGGATTATTAGTCAAATTATGTATAATTGTCCCGAGGGAGCTGTCTGTAGAACGTCCGTCCTGCATTAAGCTACCACCTGTATGAAAACACATCACAGAATTGCTGTTGCCTACAAGGAGGTAACACTGTATATGTTTATAAATTTTTAAGTTGGCATGACTACTTACATACGGGGCAATACAAAGTAAATTGCCACGCGCGTTTTCTAAGTTATTAGTTCATAGCTACACCTTTACAAACAGAATGGAACCCGAACTATTTGTAGGTACATGTATCAATGAAACCGTGATTTGAACAAGCTCTGAATACTAAGTAACTTTGTTCGTCAATATACAGTAAAACCTCGATTATTCGAATTTTCGTTATAAACGAAGTTAGACCCTTTTAGGCAGGTGGCTGCTTAATGCATGATGAAAGTCATGCAGAAAGCTCCTAGAGGAGCTTTCTGCATGACTTTCACCATGCATTAAGCTGCCACCTGTCTTAAAGATCGATAATAATACGTATTTTAGTGTCGGATAATCGAAGTTATACTGTATGTTGATTGCTTCGAACATTTAGTAACACACATCACTTACTTACGTCTGTGCGTGCGTTTTTCTTCGGGTTGTTTTTTCTAACAGGAGGTCAGACTTTCAAACACTGCCTCAAATATGTTGTCAACTATTATGACATATTCACGATATATGTATTCACGATCCACGTCTATAGAGTTAACAAGACTTAAAGATTGTGGAACCAAACGCATGTTGTCGGTTTCTGTCAGACATAATGAATATAGATAAGATTAATTGTATAATGGCTTTTGACAGCATGGTTGTTTTACCGTTGCAAAACTGTAGAATTTATATCATTACTTAATCAAACAGAGCAGACCCTGATCAAACGGCTCTCACAAGAGCTGTCTAATCTGAGTCTACAGTATACAGCAAAACCCCTCTAATGCGACCACCAAAAAAGGGGCACAATTCACAGTGGCAAAGGCAGGTGGCAGCTTAATGCAGGACGAAAGTTATGCAGAAAGCTCCTGAAGGAGCTTTCTGCATAACTTTCGTGCTGTATTAAGCAACCACCTGCTTATGAAGACAGCCATGTTCATTCATTAAGTGGTCGCATTAGAGGGGTTTTACTGTATTTGCAAAGGCGTCAAAGAGTTCTTGGGGTAAAAATTGGAACTCTTATCAGACTAAGTTGACGTCTCATCTGGATCCAAAGTGATTGCAAAACAAAACTAACACTTTAGTACACAAATCGAGAAAAAAATCAAATACAATGGGCGATACACTGAGCAGACAACAGTTTAATTTCCATAGCAAGTAGTACTTAATCAGCAACTTGTTTATTATCGTTTGTCTATGACGTAAACAGTATTGTTTATACTGACACTTTATTGCTTGGAAACGAAATAAACTGGGCATATTTCATATTTTACACCATAATTGTTGAAAATAAATATTGTCATAATATTGAGAATTTCCTTTTGATTAGCATGTAACATTATATTTGATTGTTTCTAAACATTAAAATTGATGTAAAATGCATATCGTACGCGATTGTAAGTGCAAAACAGCATGCACTTCCAATTTGACTATTGTGCGTTTTTGTTTTGCAAAATACATAAATAGTTTATAACTGCATTTCAAATCGATATCAAACGTACACAGAATAAACTCTTAATTTGTTTTTATCAATTAACCCTTTCCCTCATATTGACGACTTTTGACGACTCTGTAAAAGTCACTTTGTGAAACCATTGTGATAAATAGAGCATTTGCTCCTATAGGAGCAAATGCTCTATTTATCACAATGGTTTCAAACTACAAAATTCTAAAAAAGATCCTTTTCTCAAGTTAATGCTCCTTTTCGGTAGATTTATTCAAAGAGGTTGTATCTAAAAATAGCCTATGAGGTAATGGGTTAAAAGCAATAATTTTCCTTTCTTTATGTTCGATTGCGGAAAGCATTGATTGCTTCGATGAACAAATGAACAAAAACTCCAGTTTGTCTCTGCATTAACCCATTCCTTCCTACTGACGCCTCTTGACGCCTCTGTAAAAGTCATTTTTGAAACTATTGTGATAAATATAGCATTTGCTTCATCGGAGCAAATGCTCTTTTTATCAGTATGGATTCAAAACTACACACTTCTACATGTAGTACATGTAGTTTCCTTTTCTCTATATAGTAAATACTCGTTCTCGGTAGATTTATACAAAGAGGTTGTGTCTAAAAATAGTCTAGGAGGGAATGGGTTAGGATAGTTACTTACCAGATGCGTCCTTTTGGTGCCTATACAAACAGGTCAGACCCAGAGCAGACGGCTCCTGTAGGTTACAGTTTCTGTAATGGTAATCTGTAATGGTATGAATGTCCGTGTTCATTTGCCTTTATACATTTGCAGCTAATTAATGTTCATAAAGTGGTCATCTCTTACATGAATATTCATTTAATAATGGGTTCAGGGTCACCGTGAAACTGAACGTCGAAACAATGACAATCATATGCATGTGGGTTCAGCTCTTTAAAAAATTGGACTTAGATGTGCAGTAAAGCATGTCTTCAGCGATCACATACAATAACTTTATGTATATTTAAGAAGGCTAGTAACTTAATACAGACCGAAAGTAATGCAGAAAGCTCCTCTATGAGCTTTCTGCATTACTTTTGTTCTTCATTAACCAACCATCTGCTCCCAAATACTCCTGTGTGTAGTCAATATGTGGTCACTATAGGCAGGTTATACTGCACATGTCAGCCTCGGATATCCGCATTGGCCATATAATAGTGTATATATACGCTATATACAGCATGCACAATAGCACCTGTGCTAAGTGGTCGTTCATTTATTGAACTCATATAGGAGCGTTAGAATGTAAGTGGTTGCTTAATGCAGGACAAAGTAATGCAGAAAGCTTTTATAGCTTTTTCACCTGCATTAAGCTATCACATGCCTTACAGATCCACAATTAGACATCTTTTTAATGGTCGCAAAAGACCGTTTCTTCTGTATAATTATTACATGGATTAAGACAAATGCGGGATATTGTTCAATTATCTCCCTTGCATTCTCTCTCTTGCCGAAGGTCCTACAAGAGCCGTCTGACCATGGTCTGCTCTGTTTGCTTATGGAGTGATGCATGTCTAATTCTACAGCTTCTGTCACAGCCAGACATGTCTTATTTACACCAGTCAAAATAATTCAGTTAATTGTATGTACATTTCATGACGTCATTACTGTAAACGCAGATGGCAATGGCTTCAGTCTGCATTACGACAAAGCAGACGAACTTCGAAGGAAACGACTTGCGAAACAGACGACAATTATTTGAAAAAGACGACTATTATTTGAGACAGACGACAATAAATTGAAGTAAATAGCAGTTAATGAAAGTAAATGACTTTCGGAGCAGACTTTGAATGATTCAGACGAAATGAATGCAAATGACTAATTTGTGATGGTATTAGCAGACCGTCTGGACCCAGATGACACGTCGAGAAACTTGGCGTCACATCAGGATCCAAACGGTTTGATACTCAGATAGTACATGTATCAGTTTTTAACAAACTTTACTTTCCAAATTGTAACAGGCAGCAGTTTTGAAGATGAACGTTACATCTACAGGTGTTTGCTTAATTCAAGGAAAAGTAATGCAGAAAGCTCCTTCGGGAGTTTTCTGCATTACATTTGACCCACACCAAGCTACACGTGTCTTCTAGAGCAAGAAAAATGCCTCTTTAAATGGTTGCTTAACTCGGTACCTCTAGGAGACTCTTGCACGCATTGGCCAGCAGAGAGGATCCTGGTCAGACGGTTCCTGTAGGAGTCCTCTGATCCGTGTCAGCTCTGTTTGCTAGCAAAATAATATACAGTCAAACCTCTCTATAACGACCACTAAATTACATCAAGTATTTTGTGTTAAAGACAGGTGGATGCTTAAAACAAGGTGAAAGTAAAACAGAACGCTCCCATATGAGCGTTTTGTTTTACTTTGACCTTACTTTAAGCAACCATCTGCCCAAAATACCAACTAATTAACACAATTTAGTAGTCGTTATAGAGAGGTTTGACTGTAGATCCCATGCTTCAGTTTCTGCCGTGGTAGAAGAATCCCTTGTTCATGATGCGGTCATTATTTCCACCCATACATATCCACCAGGTCAAGGATTAAGTCAGGTTTTACGGTAGCAAGTGTCGAAAGGGTTTATACCGTCCGTCACATTGTAGTGGCTGTGCGGCTATAGTCCCAAGGTGATCGGTTGTCATGTACATTTGTTAATGACCAAACCATTAATGACAGGAAAACTGTAAACAAAGGTGTAGCCCTGTTTAACCGCGTGAACAATAAGTCACTTTCGTCTGCAAAGAAACTATCATCTGCTTCAATTCGAAAGGCAAGCTGTATTTCTATTTTGGAAAAGAAACACTACCACATTGTCCAACAATGTTCGTCCTGGTGAGAAGCAGACTCGTCCTGTCTCTCATCTGTATCTAGTCTGTTAGCAAACGTTAATGGAGTTCAACCAATCAACCGTTCACACAGCACGTGCTACAATTTACCTCGTGCTAACCATTCTTCCCGCTATCCACGACATTTGTAAACAGCTTGGATCCAGATGAGACGCCGAGTAACTCGGCGTCTCATCGGGATCCAAGCTGTTTGACACTCGGTTGATTCATCGAAAGTAGTCAAACGAGTGTCAAACAGTTTGGATACTGGTGAGATGCCGAGTTAATCATCAGTATCCAAACTGTTTGCAAAGATAATCACTCATTTGCGTGCGAAGAGTTAATTGCCATTGGCTTTAACCGTAAATAGAATGTCTTTACTAGAGACATGTATTAAGAAAACCCTGACTCCTGATAAGATAGTGTTCAGACATGAGACTCGTTAAAAAACGAAGACATTGTTACAAATGTTAATTTTATTTGTTGTAGCTTTTTTGTTGTTTTTAATGTTCTGGTGATTACATCAAAATACGACAATTTCAGTATATATTTGTAGGTTAAAGACAGACATGCAATTAGCCGTTAACTTGCTGTGGGCGGATCCGTGATAATATCTCCAAACATTTTGGATCCCGATGAGACGCCGAGTAACTCGGCGTCTCATCAGGATCCAAACTGTTTGACACGCTGGTAGTGTTTTTGAAGAGAAATGCATGAAAAGTGAAGAGGCAGCATTTTCTACTAATGATAATTTACTCAGCATGACTAAGGTTAATGGACGCAATTAACGAGGTGTCGCAAAATCCTTCTGTGAAACAAACACGGCGTATTTTTTTTTTGCTGATTGATGGCTGTGATAAAATTGTTTTACAGTCAAACAGCGATCATGAGCACTGCTCAGTAAATGCGTATATAAATACATTCCTCTACTACTGTGTCCAACATTTTGTGCCTATATTTCATTAAACAGTCAAAGTGTCAAATAGTTTGGATCTACAGTCAAAGTGTCAAATAGTTTGGATCTTAGTGCGATGCCAAGTTATTACAAAAATTCACATCTATAAATCAGAGAGTTAGTGGCTTGTCAAACCACTGCATAACCATTTCCAACTAAACCTATATATGCAATATGATATAAACAGATCCAGATCAGATGTCGATCAATGTCTGGTTAAAGTCATATTCTGTACATTTGTCTTGAAAATTAATCAAAACATGGCCCCTTAAGTCTGAGATCATTCTCAAACAAACTCAAAATCTGACCAATCAGATACTTTAGAACGAGCTCAGACTGAAGCTCAAAAGTTTTATAACCTCAGACCCAAAAGTAGTACATATACACACGCATACCTCATGAAAACTATGCTAACAGCCTGTTTCTCACAGTATATATTGAAGTAAATATTAGCGAAATATGGGAATACATCTTTTATGACTCAAGCAAGATGTGTCCAGTGATCTGGATCTTTACTGTTTTCCATTCAAAATGTTTGAACTCTTATCGTACTATACGAACAATACTATTAGTACTATGGTGGAGTATTCCATTTTGAAAAATAGCGATCAAAGGGACAAGCAGACGACATTTATCGGTGGCGCTGACGGGTAAATCGCTCAGCCTCCACGCTTCACGGATCGGAGAACCTGTATTAATATAAACATGAAAACACTAAACAGGATATAGTGGTTATGGTGTACGGATCGAGTAAACATTTTATTGGATAAAGGCGACTTTAACAAATTACAAGGTAACAACATACATCTTAACAGAGAAACAGATAAGAGGCGTAAGATAAACAATTTTCAGGAATATCTCGCTTATTTCTCCATCAAACGCTATGCTGTGACCACTCTTTAGAATCGTCTCGAAGAGACGATTCTAAAGAGTGTTCACAGCATACGGTTTAGATAAAGAATGACGATATAAGTTTTTGAATACGCATCGTTATCTAGGGATCTGTATCTGCATGAACTGTAGAATCTCTCAACAACGACCATGTAATGAATAGATATTAATGTATATAATAACGGGCGATTGCTTAATACAGAACGAAAACAACGCAAAAAGCCCCCATTGGAACTTTATACATAACATAAGTCCTGTATTAAGCTACTGCCTATCTGAAACAAACAAATTGGACAAGTTTTGCATGGTTGCTATTGGGAGGATTTATTGTAGTTATTAAATACATGTGTCGTTTTAAAACTTCGGTACATAGCTTGATTAGACCAAGCTGTTGCTACATTACAGCCATCTAAGAACATACCAACATAATTATCGTTAGTTAGGTAATTGTCTTATGATGTAAAACTGTATTATGCTTCATTATTCAAAAATGGTTTTTGCTATACATTAAAACCTCTCTAAACCGGACGTTAGATTTAGTATAAATATCGGTCTTGGAGACAGATAGCAGCTTAACTCAGGGTGAAAGTCACACAGAAAGCTCCTAGGGGAGCTTTCTGTATGACTTTTAACCTGAATTAAGCAGTCACCTGCCTAAAAGTATCTAAATTCTTCTCTACTAGAATTCTGGTTAGAGGGTTGTATTTTATTGATTAATCCTTTACCTCGTGAATACTCAGTAAGAAATAATGGCCTCATTAATATTCATTAGATAGATTTTTATAATGGCACATCAATACAGGACATTCTTGCCGTGTCAGAAAATGACGATTCAGGTCTATATACTTTCATCAGCAAGCAGAGCAGACCCTGATTAGACAGCTCCTACAATGAAAACATAAAACGTGTTTCTATCAGGTAAATGGTTAATTAACCCTTTCCTTCATATAAACGCATTTTCACGCATTTGCAAAAAGAGCAGACCAAGATCAGACGGCTCCTATTGGAGCCGTCTGATCGGAGTCTGCTCTGTTTGCTAATGAAAATTTGATAGATCTGCTTTTTTAACTTCTAAATTGGCTACAATGTTCCACTTTCTATATTTCATTATAATTATTTTGTCCATGGATATTCAGTAGGTATTGAAATTTGAAATAAACATAGAACATGGAAATGGTTTTAAACGAAACCCATTATCAGACTTATAACAACTTGCATAAGACAAGAGTAATAGATAAAGCTGCTTGTTTTAGTACTGAAACCATCATTTCTCTAAGAGACTAGTCTATAAAGTGGTTACAACATAGAGTGTGGTGAAAAATACGATTTAAATATTTGATATACATGTGTGCCTATTTATGGCCGCGTAACCCTGAATACTACTCATGTCTTATAGTTAGCTACATGTACATTGTCCACCTGCCTAAACATCAACTTCACAATCCAGGCAGTCGTTTTAAGCCTTTTGTATACAGATTAACCCATTACCTCATAGGCTATTTTTAGATACATGTACAACCTCTTTGAATAAATCTACCGAAAAGAAGCATTAACTAGAGAAAATGAAACTTTTAGAATTTTGTAGTTTAAAACCATTGAGATAAATAGAGCATTTGCTCCTATAGGAGCAAATGCTCTATTTATCACAATAGTTTAACAAAGTGACTTTTACAGAGTCGTCTCGTCAAAAGTCGTCAATATGAGGCATTGGGTTAAACCCAGATCAGACTGCTCCTGTGTGAGCCCTCAGATCAAGGATTACTCTATTTGTTTATGGAATAACATGGACTTGATTCGACAGCTTCTGCCATGCCCAAACATTTCTGTATTCCCATACTACGCGTATTATATAAAATATTCAGTTTATAAATAGCCATGTTGTCATTATTTCTTACGTGAATATTCAACATGTAAAGGATTAATACTTTACTCCATGCATATTTATTCAGAAATGAATATATGAAACGCTAGAATCATATTTACAGTAAACCCTCCCTAATGCGACCATCAAAAAGGGGCATAATTCAGAGTTGCAAAGGCAGGTGGTATCTTCATGCAGGACGAAAGTTATGCAGAAAGCTCCTATAGGAGCTTTCTGCATAACTTTCGCCCTGCATTAAGCAACCACCTGCTTATGAAGACATCCATATTTGTTCATTAAGTGGTCGCATTACAGGGGTTGTACTGTATATTGTCTCATAAGCAAACAGAGTAGACCCTAATCAGACGGCTCCTATAGGAGCCGTCTGATCTGGGTCTACTCTGCTTACAAAGGTTTCTTTATGGAGTAAATGGTTAAGTACATTGGCCAATGCTGAGGATCTACACCGTTTATACGGTATATACAGTAAAACCCCGCTAATGCGACCACCTAAAAGAGAGGTATAATTCTATGTGCTAGATTCAGGTGGTAGCTTAATGCAGGACAAAAGTAATGCAGAAAGCTCCAATGGGAGCTTTCTGCATTACTTTTGTCCTGCATTAAGCAACCACCTGCTTATAAAGACACTCATGTTCAATCATTTAAGTGGTCGCATTAGAGGGGTTCTACTATAGTTCATAATATACCTAGAACAGATTCCCAGCGGCAACATGCGCCTACGTACAAGCAATTGGCGTGAAATAGAAAATGGAAAAACGTTCAGTTAATTAACATCGAAAACAAGGGCTTAATTAATATTTAATTCAGATAACAGAATACGTCATCAGCTATAAAAGTAGCACTTGTTGATTTAGAGAACAATATAAGGATAATTAACTACACCCATCCCATGCTACACGCGATCTGACTATCATTTGTAAACAGCTTGTATCCAGATGAGACGCCGAGTAACTCGACGTCTCATCAGGATCCAAGCTGTTTGACACGCAGTCACTAGTTTGAACGAATCGGATGATGATATAATTGTTACGGACCAGGGTTTATTTTTCCAACATGGGAACGGTTAAAGGATGTTTTTGGTCTTACCCTGCTTTGCATTACAATCAAAATCACACCACATTATATACATGTAAAACATATCAAATGTATGAGTAATTAACAATCTCGCTGACAGTTATAACATAGAAGAAAATTGTACAGGTACTTTACTTTGTCATTGTTTTGGGGTTGGGTTTTTTTTGTACAATTTCAGACATTTGCCGTCTGTACTATACTGATATCATGTGATACTTTTACATAAATAGGATGTAGTTTGTATGATGACACTATATAGGTTACGTCAATATAGTATATGTATAACTGTAATGTACAGTTCAGCCGCGATAATTTGAACACACAAATACGCATCATTATTAGATTTTAAGGCAGATGACAACTTGAAGCAGGATGAAAGTCATGCAGAAAGTTTATCTGGGAGCTTTTTGCATGACTTCCATCCTGCGTTAAGCAGCCACCTGCCTGAAATGATCTATGGTCTAAATATTTTTATATTAAAATGATCGAACTATCGATAGTTTACTGTTTCTTTATATCTACAATATACGTATCTGTGTTATATCTCTATGTACAGTAAAACCTCTCTAAACCGGAATTATGGTAGAGAATAAATTTGATACTTTTAGGCAGGTGGCTGCTTCATGCAGGGTGAAAGTCACGCAGAAAGCTCCTAGAGGAGCTTTCTGCATGACTTTCATCCTACATGAAGCTGTCACCTGTCTCCAAGACCGATATTTATACAAAATTTAACGTCGGGTTTAGAGGGGTTTTACTGTATATGTAAATAAATTAGCTTGGTTCCATGTTACATGTAGTTGGCTAGCTAGTCAGTCACAGGGGCTGCTCGACTACAGACGAACCTCTGTAAGTTATCATTTAAGCATTTGCCTCATGAATATTCATGCAAGAAAAAGATGAAATCAATCGTGAATATTTATTAGCTGAATTATTTAAAGACATTAGTACACAGAAACGTTTGTCAATGGCAGAATCAACTATATTGTACTTCATAAGCACGCCTGACTCTGGTCAAACAAACTTCCCTCCCATGAGCTGTCCAGCCTGGGTATCCTCTCTATCCATAGGCGCTGAAATGCATAACTATTGAGTAAGTAGTTAACCAATTATTCCATAAATACATGTACGTATTTCTACGCATCTTTAACCCTTTTAATATTATTTAAAAAGACTTTAAATTTGACGACTCTGTAAAATTCACTTTGTGAAACAATCATGATAAATAGAGCATTTGCTCCTATAGGAGCAAATGCTCTATTTATCACAATGGTTTCAATCTACAAAATTCTAAAAGTTTCCTTTTCTCTAATTAATGCTCCTTTTCGGTAGATTAATTCAAAGAGGTTTTATCTAAAAATAGCCTATGAGGTAATGGGTTAAGCAGAGTGTACCCATATCAGACGGCTCCTATAATAGCCGTCTTCTCAGAGTCTGCCCTGTTTGCTTATGACACAATATAGTCTTAGAAATTATTATACAGTTTCTGCCATGGCCAAAACTTCCTGTGTCCATGTATTACTCATGGTGTCATTGTTTCTTTCATGGAGTAGCAGCAAGATACGGTTTTGCAGAGAAATATCAACACTATTTTACTTAGTTTTCTTTAAACTTCATTTATTTACAGCCCTGGTCAATGTAACGCTCATTTGAACTTCAGAACTCCAGATGAGATGCGCAAGTTTAAACATTTTCAGCAATAGCTCCTTTATTTCTCCACCAAACCCTATATTCAAACAGAGCAGAATAGACCTTGATCAGACGTCTGGACTGGGTCTGCTCTGTTTGCAAGGGTATTAAAAGGCGTCTTTGTCGGGTTAAGGGGTATCATGTACATGTTACAAGAAATTATCCACGTGTACATGTACATAAGACAGGTGAGATAATGACACGCATTACGGGTATAGTACAGTAAAACCTTTCTAAACCGGACTTTAAACTTAGTACCAGTGCCGATCTGTTAGACAGGTGGCAGCTAGATGCAATGACTTTCACCATGCATTAAGCTGCCACCTGTCTAGAAGACCTAAACTTTCTTTCCTAAGATTAAAGTTTACATGGGTTTCAGGCATAATGTAGGCTCACTCCTCTCTTCAACTGTCACATACAAGGGACCTATGTCTGTGTTTTAGAACAACTGATAGCTTAACTCTTGCCTCCATGAATATTCATGTGAGAAATAATGACATTGTCAATGTTTATTAGATTAAGATTTATAATAGCACATGGACACGTGGTGTTTTTGGGCCAAACAGAAAATGTAGAATCAGGTGTATATTATTTCACAAGCAAACAGAACAGACCCTGATCAGATGGCCCCTTCAGGAGCCATTTGATCTGGATCTACTCTGTTTCGTAAAGGCGAAGAAAGACGTATTTAAAGAGTAACGGATTAATCATTTTCTGGTGTATATTCATAAATGTAAAAAATAATGACATAATGAATATTTATTAGCTGACTTATTTTAATGATATATGTTTTCATGATTAATTTTGGTATTGAGCTGTTTAGTCAAATATATGTTTACAACGTTTAACCCTTTTCCTGCTTCCTATGTAAGCGCATTTTGACGCATCTGCAAACAGAGTAGACCCAGATCAGACGGCTCCTATAGGAGCCGTTTGACCAGGGTCTGCTCTGTTTGCTTATGGTGTAATAAAGATCTGATTCTACAGCTTCTGTTTGAGCCAAAATGTCATGTGTTCATATGCCATTACAAAAATTAGTGTTGTTAATATTCATAACGTCATTATTTCTGACATGAATATTTACCAGGGAAAGGGTTAAAATTCATTCATTATTTCTTGATGGATATTCATGAGATAAAGTTGGGAGCGTGTTACGTCTATTTCCTGACTGAAGAGCTTCATTGTCTGGTCTTTTCATGTAGTTCTAATAATGCGCCTCCTAACATATCATTGCACTCCGGTCAAGTGGAAACCATTAAAATTAATTGTTCCAATTGATTACATCACAGGCAGCAAGATTCTTCTCATTCATTTACCTTTGATTTTTTTTGCTACCTGTAAATCGATGAGAAGTCCATCAGCAGAGTCAGAATGGCATTATCTCTGAGCATGCTGTAGATATATAATACAGGCATACTCTTTGCAAACAGATTGGATCCAGATGAGACGCTGAGTGACTCGACGTCTCATTAGGACCCAAACTGCTTGATGCTGTGATTATATGTATATATATATATATATATTTGTGTTTTGAAAAAGACGTTCAAAAATATATATTAACGATTTGATATTAACTAGACCATATTAGTTTTATAGGCGACAGTTGTTTAAGCCTTTGAATTATGAATTTCCAAAGTGAAATGACCCATTAGTGTTAGAATAGAGTCCATCTGATATAAGAAGTATGCGTTTGCTAGTAGATTTGAATAACAAACAATGCAGACCCTGATCAGAGAGTGCGCTGCCTCTGATTCTTGTCTACACAAGTTAGCTGCATTCACAGAGTAATGTGCTACGAGTGGATGTTATACTCCCACAATTTCTATTTGAAAGTCATGGAATCATTACAGAAGTACCAGACTAACAATGCCGGCAGAACTTAAAAGCGTGCTTCCGTTTGACCATTCATCTGTTTTGTCGATCCACCCATCAACTAGACCGTCCTCACTACCAAACCATTCACACATCTACTCAATCACCCACGCAACTATCTAACCACTTAGGTTCTCAACTACATTGTAGTTTTATATTCATCCATCCATATATACAATCATTTATCCATCCTTTCATCCATCCATTTATTCATCCACCTATCTACCAATCCATTGATTCGTCCACCAGTCCGTCCGTCCGTTCATCCATACATCCATGAATTCATTAATTCATTCATTAAATGTTCATTTGCTTCTTCTAATTAATATCCATGACGTAATATGTCTTACAAGAATATTTATCAGTTAAAGGGTTATAACTGAACAGTCAACTGCTTTCCCTCGTAAAGATCGACACTACCAGCCCTTATCCAGCCATAGTGGCGACCTGGTTCGCATTTACAAACAGCCTGGGTCCAGATGAGACACCGAGCAACTCTGCGTCTCATCAGGATCCAGACTGTTTGACAATCACTCAATAGTTTCTCTAAAGCTTGAACGAACCGGAAGAAGTAAAAATTCCACCAGACCCAAATTTGAGCAGACATTATTTTTCACATCAGGATAAGGGTCATTACAGCGCATATATGTAACAGCTGTTAACAAGACAACAACTGTATTACAATACCTGATATTCATTGTCCAGCTGCCTTTCGAACAATGGACGGTATTCTAACACTTTCAGTGTCATCATTATGATCTGCTGGACACAATTCCGTCCGCTTCATAATTTAGAGTATGTGTTCCGTCAATTTAGTTATGCAAATATAAACCGAATAGCAAACAGCTTGGATCCTGATGAGACGCAGAGTTACTCGGCGTCTCATCTGGGTCCAAACTGTTTGCATACGGTACCTCAGACTTGGATATGACACTGAAGGGATTAACCTTTATTCTGTTGATCACGAACCGCCTCGCATTTTCAAACAGCTACAATCCAGAAGATACGCCGAGTCAATCGGCATCTCCCCATGCTCTAAGCTGTTTGACACTCGGTCAATAGTTTCTATAAATCTCGAACGAATCGAAAGTAAGTACAACAGCAGCGGCTCAGTTCGAGAACAGTAGAACCTGTCTTAAACGGCCATCAAAAACCGGTCGAACTATGGGTATCTATGACAGGTAGTAGCTTAATGCCGATCCAAAGTCATACAGAAAGCTCCTATATAGGAGCGTTTTGCATTATAGAAGCTTTTTTACATTATCTATGCCCTACATTAAGCAGCCACCTGCATTTAACATCCATGTGTTCACTAAATGAATGGCCGCTTAGAATATGTTCTGTTTAATACGAGTACATGTATCATGTTTTACGGCTGAATAAAGGCTAGTCTGGTACATGTACATGTATATACTGAAATCTCGATTATTTGAACACTAAAATACATATCATTGCCTACCTTTAGGTGACAGCTTAGCGCATGGTGAAATTCATGCAGAAAACTCCTAGAGGAGCTTAATGCATGACTTTCACCCTGCATTAAGCTGCTACCTGCCCAAAAGGGTCTACGTTATTCCATATAAAAAATCGAATAATCGAGGTTTTACTGTAGATTTATCTTGATACAGACTGCTTGAATTACTTGGGGTTGGAGTTTGGCACTTAGGCCAAAAGTACAGTCAGTGATTTGACAAGTCGTTTGATAGATATTTTTACAATTGACATTCGTTTCTTTGATAGAATGTATTGTAACCTGTGTGTGTGTCTAGTGTCTCTTATAGCAATACGCCTGTTGAATATTCATGTAAGAAATAGTGACATTATGAATATCAATAACATGTAGCTGTATTTTAATAATAGTATAATGTACACCGTGTTGTGTTGGTATTGGTACATGTAGAACCCGTAGTCGGGTCTATAACAATTTCATAAGCGAACAGAGCAGACCCTGATTAGATGGATCCTACAGGAGTCGTCTGATCTGAGTCTACTCTGTTTGCAAAGACGTAAAAGTGCGTTTATAAACTTTATATATAGGCATACAGTGTAAACTTAGATGAACGAGTTTCAGAAGAAGTTCTCTCAATAGGGTGAGCATCATTTGCTTCAAAATTGTTTTTGAATGGTCACATCAGCACACAAGAACTTTTTAGAAGGAAACTAAAAATTGATTCATAGTAAATATTATCATCGTTGGCAAGTGGACGAAGGAAATGGGACTTGTTCATTCTATCAATGATATCTTCTTGGTCAAGTACTGCTTACCTATATCCATCGTTCTCCCTCTGTATGTTAGAAATAAATGCTATTTTGGTATCTTAACATATCTTGGTATCCGTTTTCATTAGGATTCTGCTTTTTATTCTAGCCTTACTACATGTATAATACCTGTCTTATGCGATTATTGAAAAGAGATCCACTTCTGGGTAATAGTGTAAGGCCACAAGTAATGCGGAAAACTCTCAAAGGAGCTTTCTGCGGTATATTTTCCTGCAATAAGCAACCACGTGCATTTTAAAAGACCATTATTGAATCAGTGAGTGGTGGCTAAAACAGGTTATACATACACCTTTCTTACTTTAACCGTTTTCTATTTCACTCGTTCCTACAAAGGCTGTTATATTCCATTTTGCTGTTATATCTTCGGTGTTTGCAGGTGCAAATATTTTTCAGAGTTAGATTGCTTTTGACAACTTAAGCTTAATCCTCAGCAGTGTGCATGCCAGTTCTTGTTTAACCATTTCCCTCATATAAACGTGTTTTCACGCATCTGCAAACAGAGTAGACCCAGATCAGACGGCTCCTATAGGAGCCGTCTGATCAGGGTCTGCTCTGTTTGCTAATGGAATTTAATAAATCTGTTTCTATACTTTCTAAAATGCCTACAATGTTCTTCTTTCCATGTTTCATTATAACTATTTTGTCCGTGAATATTCAGTAGGTATTGAAATTTGGAATAAATACAGAACAGGGAAAGGGTTAAACCCTTTTAACACCTATAATATATTAGACAAACTCGTACTAATTACATGTAAAATTTAAAACTCATCCATGTGTCCGTGATCAGACAGCTCTTACAGGAGCATTTTGATCCGGGTATTCCCTGTTTGCAAATTCGTTACAACGCGTATTTATGTACATTTGCCGTCTGTCATGGGTCTACTCTGCAAATAAATATAAAATGCTAAAAATGCGCATCATTGGATAAAAGGCTAATGCTATTTTACTCTGTATAATCAATCGGTGCTATCAACTTCCTTTACAAAAAATACACACTATGTATCAATCAGTGTACAGTAAAATCTCTCGATAACGGCCACTAAATTACATCAAGTATTTTGTGTCAAAGGTAGGTGGCTGCTTAAAGCAAGGTGAAAGTAAAACAGAACGCTCCTATAGGAGCGTTGTTTTACTTTCACATTGCTTTAAGCAGCCACATGCCCTAAATACCAACTAATTAACACCATTTAGTGGTCGTTATAGAGAGGTTTTACTGTATATCCTAATGACTCATCTTCATACCGATCGTCTCATTAAGATCCAGATTTGTTCGTTAAGTGTCACTAACGACATGCCCAGGGCATTCTACACTAAACCCTTTATATGGCGACCCCTTACAATGTTACAATCTGATCAATCTGAAAAAAGTCATACATGTACCTGCTTAAACTCATGTCTGTTGCATTTTTTAATTTATTTTCGACTTATTACTGATCGCATTTCAAAGACTTTCGGTGCTATTGAGAGACATGTAGTTCCATGTACCCAGATGCCACATTCAGTCAGATAAAGGTCAATAAATAAAAATGGACACTTGTAACCCTTTACTCCATTAACACGCCTTTTTAAACAGAGTAGACCCAGATCAGGATCTGGTCTGTTTGCTAATAGAATTTGATACATATGTTTCTTTAGTTTCTAAAAGGGCTACAATGTTTCACCTTCCGTATTTCATTATAACTAGTTTGCCCTTGAATATTCAGTAGCTGTTGAAATGTGGAATAAACATAGAACAGAGACATGGTTAAACACAGAGTGTAGTTTTTATGCAATACTACTTTTATGAAGAAATGCTTCTGTATAAATATGCCGATATGCATTAAGCAACATGTCCAAATGTACCACGTGACCTTTAGATCCAAACTTCGACTTCGTTTCAGTTCCCGTTGTAGAAAGATTTTACTGTATCGGTTATACCGATGCTTGAAACTAATTCGTGATTAATGTTTTTTTGACGCCTAATGGTATCAAATGTGTCGAAATCGATTTCTTGTTTACATGAAGTTACCACTGAAATCGGAAATAAATGCGGAGCCCTGTTGCGCCATCACGTTCGGCCGTTAGTGTTTTTATTAACCCTTTCAAAACTAAACCACTCTCATCTGCAAATTTATGTTTCTTTGGTTTCTTTTTTTTTCAAAAAAAAAAGACTTAAAAAAACAGTCACAGAGTGTCAAGCAGTTTGTACCCTGACGAGACGGCGATTCACTCGATGTATAGATCAACTTTGTCCAAGGTGTTACAGAGGCTATGTCTAATTCGCCCCATACTACTGAACTATTAACCAGCCGAACGCGGCGCTACCGTAATGTGCAAACAGCTTGGATCCAGATGAGACGCCGAGTAACTCGGCGTCTCATCAGGATCCAAGCTGTTTGATACTCGGTCAGTAGTTTCTCACGTTAACAAATCGCAAGGAAGTAAAATTTGCTAAATATCCGTTTTTGAGCAGACATTTTTTTACGGCATGATAAAGGTTAAAGAACTAATCTTCGCCTAATAAGCTATAAGCGCTGTAAACATTTCCCACGAGATGTAAAGTATCATTATTCATTGCTCAATTAATATTCATGTAAGAAATAATGACATCGTGAATATTTATTAGCGTACATTTTATTATGGTAAATGTTCGCGTGAATATTTGGCATTCATAGAAACTGTAGAGTCGGATAAATCTATCATACTTTAACCCTTTCCCTGTTCTATGTTTTTTTTTCTCCCAATTTCAATACCTACTGAATATTCATGGACAAAATAGTTATAATGAAATGTGGAAAGTGGGCCATTTTTGCCATTTTAGAAAGTAAAGAAACATATATTTCATAATTCCGTTAGCAAATAGAGTAGACCCTGATCAGACGGCTCATATAGGAGCCGTCTGATCTGGGTATTCTCTGTTTGCAAATGCTTAAAAATGCGTTTATATGAGGGAAAGCAAACAGAGCAGAGCCTTTATTGGCAACCTCTTGTTGAGTAACAATTTCCTCCACAGAGACACATTTCCCACACCTTTACAAACATACTATACACAGACTAGACGGCTCCTGTAGAATTCGTCTGATCAGGCTCTGCTCATTTCGCTGATGAAATCATAAAAAAAACTGATTCTACAGTTCCTGCCATAACCAAACATTCCTGTGTTTATTTGCTTTTAAAGAAAATCATCCAATTAGTATTAATGACATTTCGTACATGAATATTAATGGAATAAATGCTTAAAATAGGATTCGCACATACATGTAGCAAATATTTTATCACAGAAGGGTACACGAAATGCTAGAAGTATTCTTGTAAACTTTGAACATGTCTTTTCACCAGCGTTAACCCTTACTCTAATAACTACACCATGGGGTAATTATCCGACTAATTGTTATAAAAGCACACGGACACGGGGACTGTTGGCCATGGCAGGAACTGTAGAATCATTGTAACGTAAGTAAACAGAGCAGACCCTGATATAGGAGCTTCTGATCTGGGTCTTTTTTTTTGGAGTAAGGGGTTAAATAAGAAATGTGCAACCTACCTAAAACCTGTCAGTGTGGGAAACGTGTCACTAATGTCCATTGCAAATAATGTAGACCCTCATGAAGTGGTTCATATAGAGCATTTTCTTCAGAGTCTGCACTGTTTGGTATGATCTCTTTTTTCTTTATAAAGCCTAAATAGTCACAGTAAGCATGACCTGTTTGAAATTTGGAATAGGCTATTTGAAAAATCAGTGTTGAAGGAATTATACTTCTTTTTGATAGTCGCTTAATACAGGTTTTACTGTATATCATTAGGTGTGGTCCATACACGTGTATCAAAATGCAAACAATTTGTTTAATCCTTATTCAGCTATCGGCGATCTGACTCGGCGTGTCATCAGGATCCGAACTGTTTGACACTCGGTCAATACAGTATAACCTGTCTATAACGACCACATAATGAATAAACATGTAGAGCAGGTGGCTGCTTAATGCAATACGAAAGTAATGCAGAAAGCTACCATCGGAGCGTTCTGTATAGCCCTTTTTCCCTGCATTAAGCTACCACCTGCCATAAATTAGAATTAGAGACGAATTTTGAACAGTTAATATAGACATGTTCTACTGTATCTGCTTATGAGAACGACACTTTTCAGTATCTCACATTTTATTCAATTGTTCACTCTCTAGTATACAGTAAAACCTCTCTAAACCGGAATTCTAGTAGAGAAGATTTTAGATACTTTAAGGCAGGTGGCTGCTTAATGCAGGGTGAAAGTCATTCAGAAAGCCCCTAGAGGAGCTTTCTGAATGACTTTCACCCTGCATTAAGCTGCCACCTGTCTCCAAGACCGATTTTTATACTAAATCTTACGTCCGGTTTAGAGAGGTTTTACTGTATATATATTTCCTGCAATATGGTGCGAAGCTCTTCCGTGTATTTCAGCCTTAATTATTGCACGCAGTTTGTATCCGCTTCAGATACCGTTTATCTCGCGGTATAATAATTTTCCGAGTGCAGACACATCTCTTTATTGTGGCCATTTGATTAATGAAATTGAGGACGAGGATCTGCAACCATTTATTTCATGCATACGCATATATATGTTTTTTGCAAAGAGAGTAGATCCAGACCAGACAGCTTCTGCATTTGATAATTAGGGTATGATCGTTTTGCTTATATAATGTTCTACACTGCCTATCATGACAAATATTCCCATGTTATAGAATATCATAATGAAAACCCACCTTATTAATATTCATGAAATCATTAATTCTTACACAAAGGCTTGAAAATAGGTGGCTGCTTAAATACAAGACGAAAGTAATGCAAGTAATGCAAACGGCTCCGATGGGAGCTTTCTGCATAAAATTTGTCATGCATTAAGCTACCACCTGCATAAGCGACGAAGCAAGTTACAGTAAAACATCTCTATGCTGAGCGTTAAAATTAGTACCACTTCCGATCTTTCAGAGAGATGGCAGCTCAATGCAGGTTGAAAGTCGTGCAGAAAGCTCCGAAAGGAGATTTCTGTATAACTTTCACCCTGCATTTAGCATCCACCTAAATTCTAAAAAAGACCTAAATTCTTCTTTATTGTTTCACTGTATACCTCATACTGATGGTCAATGCAGAGAGGCTTCTCTGTATATGTACACAGCTATCTACTTTATCTATAGGCACCATCTTGGTACATTTGTCTGACTCATACTTACTTAAAATACCGAGAAGATACGCTCTTTTCTATATCTAACAGACGTGAGCCTGTCTGCATTATCAGTCTACAATTGCTTGTGTCACAATAACACTAAGTCTTGATAGGAGGGTTCTACAAAATTTCAAATGCGTTTCGTATTGGCAAATGCTTAGTTACCAAAGATATTTTGTTTTGATTTGGGGTTATTATTATTGAAGTGCAGTTTATCTTGCCAAATCTAAAATGCTGAACACTTTCAGATGCATCAAGATGATCAGATAGTCTATTGCTAAGTACCAAACTTTGTTGCTAGGAGACATAAATGTTTTAAACCTTTACCTGAAAGAGACACATTTTCAAGCATTTGCAAACAGAGCAGATCCAGATCAGTTTGCTCCTGCATGAGTTGTCTGATCGCAGTCTGATATGTTATAATCAATTGCTTATAACCAATAAAGATCTGATTCTACAGTTTGTGGCATGGTCAAAAAATCATTACAGTAAAACCCCTCTAATGCGACAATTGAATGAATAAACAGGGCTGTCTTCATAAGCAGGTGGTTGCTTAATGCAGGACGAAAGTTATGCAGAAAGCTCTAGGAGCTTTCTGCATAACTTTGGTCCTGTATTAAGCTACCACCCGTTTGTTGCCACTGTGAATTATGCCCCCTTTTTGGTAGTCGCATTAGAGGTGTTTTACTGTAGTTCTTAACACCATTATAAAACTTAACTCATTATTTCTGAAATGGATATTTGTCGGATGAAGGGTTAGCAGAAATGAACAAAATGCATCAAACCAATGCAACAGAACACAACGTATTTACATGTATCAGAGGTCCGAATAAGATACGTAAATTTATCCATTGATCCTTTATTCATCCATTGATCCTTAATTTATCCTATGGTTTGACCACTCTTTAGATTCTTTTGGAACCGTCTCTTCGAGAGATGACGATTCTAAAGAGTGGTCATAGCATAGGGTTTTGTGGAGAAATGACAATTTTAGTATTTGCGAACTCACATTAACCAATTCCCTCTTACATGTAGGCTATTTTTAGATACAACCTCTTTGAATTAATCTATCGAAAAAGAGCATTAACTAGAGAAAAGGAAATTTTTACAGTTTTGTAGTTTGAAACCATTGTCATAAATAGAGTATTTGCTCCTATAGGAGCAAATGCTCTATTTATCACAATGGTTTCACAAAGTGACTTTTACATAGTCGCCAAAAGTCGTCTATATGAGGGAATGGGTTAATCTGTTGCTCTGATGTATACTTTGGTGTTATCCATTTGTGTCTAGTGTCCCTCCAACGGGACAAAGACAAACAGTGTACACTCGTGTCAGATGGTCCTTTCTGATCAGAACTAAACTGTTTGCTCCACGCATTATTTTCAACTCCTCAAAATAGTATTTGCAGAAACACGCCTCATACTGAAAGTTGGATCAGTTCAAAACCTATATTTGGACACGTTGAATTGGATTGACGAAAGAGCGCATGGTCCCTTGCTTTCACACTGTAGTGTTGTACAGTAAAACCTCTCTGAACTTTCTACATGTATTAACCTGCCAATTGTCTCCAAGACCAATAATTATACTAAATTGAACGGCCTCTTTGGAGAGATTTTATTGTTTTACAATGAAGCTCATACAATGTACTACATACAGAAGTACTACAGAACCTATCTTAACCCATTCACTCATAGGCTATATTTAGATTCAACCACTTTGAATAAATCTACCGAAAAGGAGCATTAACTAGAGAAAAGGGATTTTTTTAATAATATTGTAGTTTGAAACCATTGTGATAAATAGAGCATTTTCTCCTATAGGAGCAAAATTTTACTCTATTCATCACAATGGTTTCAAGAAGTGACAGTTACAGAGGCGTATAAAGACGTATTTATGGAGGAAAGGGTTAAGCGACCTAATATTGATTTGGCACCAGAATCTTAAAATAGCAGGTGGTTGCTTAATGTATGGCAGATATGTAGAAATCTCCATCGTTTGACCTTCATTAAGCTACCGCCCGCCTTACAGATCCATAATTACACCTCTTTTTGATGTTTGCTTAAAACAGGGTCTGCTGTACAGTGTACAATGAACCTAACTAAACCGAACACTCAGATAAATCAACGCCATGGCGCCAATATTCTTGTGTTTTAACCCAATGTCCCCGTGATAAAGGCACGTATGTAAATAGGGTAGACCCGAATCAGGTTGGGGCTGTAAGATCCCTCTGATCAGAATCTGCACTGGTTGATTCGCATATTATTTTCCAATGGTTAGTTTGGAAAAATAATTCTTTGGTCTATATATTTGAACGACTTCAGGGCAAAACACTAAATATTCACAAACATGGCGTGACACTATGAATTTTAATTAAGATTTTATTTTCCCGAAAAGGAGGAAGACAATTTACAGTCTGTGTTTACGTGGCTAATATCTAATGCTTGTGCGTCATTCATGTAGTTTATGAAATACCATGTTTGTATCAAAAGTGCTATTCATACATCTACGTGCATTAGGTCGATGACTTGTTACCACCACAGTAAGACGCCCTTTCTATCTTCGACTGAAAATCATAAGTACTCGGGTAAGACAACCTTGGATAAACAGTGCAGACCCTGATCAAACTGCGCATTCTTGCTACTATAGTACATCCTTCTAAACCGGACATTAAATTCTGTATAAATATCGGTCTTGGAGACAGGTGACAGCTTAATGCAGGGTGAAACTCTAGGAGCTTTCTGCATGACTTGCACCATGTATTAAGCAGCCACCTGGCTAAATGTGTCTAAATTCTTCTCTACTAGAATTCCGGTTTAGAGGGGAGTTACTGTATTTCAGTCTAATGTTAGTTACCAAAATGGCAAATTTACTTGTTCAGGTTTATAATTCATACACCCATAGAGAGGGGAGCGTGGGTGTACTGATACTTAGGGCAATAAACTTACATAGCCTTATAGCACGCTACTTGCAAACGTGTAAGAACACTAGAAAACGGTCTGGATCCAGACAAGACGCCACAGGAACTATGTAATAGAAATACAATAAAACCCCTTCTAAACCTGAATTCTAGTAGAGAAGAATTGAGATACTTTTAGGCAGTAGGCTGCATTAAGCAGCCACCTGCCGAAAAAGTGTATACACTCTTCTCTATTATAATTCAGACTTAGAGGAGTTTTGCTCTACTTTTATTCTGTAATAAGCAACTGATTATTGTTAGATTTAACACGTAAATACCCGTAACCCCGTACATGGGACAGAGGCAACCAGTGTAGACCCAGATCAGAGGGCTCTTGAACTGATTTTCATACCAATCAATATCAAAGGTTGACACCAGGACATAATTATTGCTTTTGCAGGACCCCATTCTCAATAGAAAATGGATGTTTTTCATTTTTAATTTGGATGATATGTATACCCATATACTAAAAACGTCATTTCTCCACTAAACCCTATACTGTGTCCACTCTTTAGAATCGCCTCAAAGAGACAATTCTAAAGAGTGTTCACAGTAAAGGGTTTGTAGGAGATTTAAAGGAGCTATTCTTGAAAATATTTAAATTTACGCATCTTATTTGGGCCTCTGTGTAACTATTTTTGTTTTGCATAAGCAACTACATGTATCAGCTCCTAAAGATCACTGGCATTCTGCACGAAACAATTATCTATTTTTTAAAGTCAGTGTGTTGATTCATATGACAGTCGCTATAGAAAGTCTCTACTAAACATACATTCAACCTTTTGGGATGGTGTGGGATTGCGTGGGACGTAATAAGGAATGTGACAACTGAACATGAAGCCGGAGTGTTTCGATTGCATTGGTTGCGCCCTTGGTGTTTCACTTTGTGTACTTTTCCTAACAGTCCATGATTTATTTAGCAAGTGACAATCACGGTTGGGTTGGGACGCTGATGTGGTGGAATATATTTTGGTTGACAGTGATAAACTGCCTGAGTAAATACACCCGATATGACTTGCATTTCACACTGCCATCCTACTACATTGGGGAGCACCTTGATTTAACCATTTCAACGTTAGATGTTCAGAGTGGAATTATTGTCCATTAGTGTTTATAGTAAGAGTCCACTCTGTTTGAAAGACTTTCACTTGCTTGAGACATTTTAATGGCAAACAGTGCAGAACCTGATCAGAGTGTCCTCTAGGAGTCCCCTAATCTGGGTCTACACTGTTTGCATTGTGCACATGTGTCCCGCATTCAAGGGTATAAACCATCCAATCAGACTGTGCATACAGTCGGTCGCAATAGCTACTTGAATAATAATGTGATTAAAGTAAAATATAATGTTAACACTTCCCCGACTGTGAAAACAAATGCTTACTTATATTTGGATTTGGGGCAATCCTGACTACTCTCGATTCGAACATACTTTTGAGACACTATTGACCGAGTGTCAAACAGCTTGGATCCTGATGACACACCGAGTTACAAGGCATCTCATCTGGGTCTAGTTGGTTTGCATTGATGCGAGTCAGGTTTCGAATAGCTGAATAAGAGTAAAGGAGATGTTTGAATATAATTTTCAAATATGCACCAACAAAATTTTCTCAAATTCAAAATACATTTGCACAATTTGCCTTGCGTTAAGCTGAAAAATGGGGGAGGGGGTTGAAGCAGCAGAAAATAGCTATCATTCCTTTACGATACGAGTATCAAACATATTGGATCCTCATCTGGATATGAACTATTTGAATAAGTAACTACGACAAAAGAACCCCACCGGAACTAAGAACTTTAATGAATAGACATTGAATAGTGTCTTAAAGTTTAAAATCTGATTGCTGAATTGAAAAATAGTGAAATGCTCACATGCACAGTAAAACCTCTCTATAACGGCCACTAAATTGTGTTAATTAGTTGGTATTTAGGGCAGATGGCTGCTTAAAGCAAGGTGAAAGTAAAACAGAACGCTCCTATAGGAGCGTTCTGTTTTACTTTCACCTTGCTTTAAGCAGCCACCTACCTTTAACACAAAATATTTGATGCAATTTAGTGGCCGTTATAGAGAGGTTTAACTGTATAGTTAAAACTCGATTATTACACTCAAATACGTACCATTATTGATAGTTAACACAGGTGGCATCTTCATGAAGGATGAAAGTCATACAGAAAGCTCCTCTAGGAGCTTTCTGCATGACTTTCACCCTGCATTAAGCAGCAACCTGCCTACAAAGACATAAATTCTTCATTACCATAATTTCGTAGCTCCGAGATTTTACTGTAATTGGCTTGAATGCAATATATATCATGATACAATGCTTACATTGTTGAAACTTTAGATATAAGTCATGCATTTTATGAAAGGCAACACAATGTAACATTTGTTGGCCTCCTGAAAAATATGATGTTAACTCAGACCACTCTCTAATGTATTTTAACCATTTTACATGTAACACAAATCTAAACAGACACCTTTTTAAAATGACAGGCGTTATATTCTAAGCTACAGAATATGAGTCAAGTGAAACTAAACTCAGGCCGCATATAAACACATTGTTGGGTGCTTCTAGTGAAACTTGTTAGAAATTAGAGCTACGTCATTCAAACACATGTGGGCAACGAATAAACATATTGCTGGGTGCTTCAAGTAAAAAATATTAGAAATTAGAGCTACTTCAATCCTATACAGGCATATTGCCGAGTGCTTCTAGTGAACCTGTTATAAATTAGAGCTACTTCCTTCAAATACAGGCCACGTATAAACCTATTGTTGGGTGCTTCAAGGGAAACTGTTAGACATTATAGCTACTTCATTTCAGTACAGGCAACATAAAAATATACTGCTGTGTGCTTCTAGTGAAATTGTTAGAAATTCGAGCTACTTCTTTCTAACACATGCCACATATAAACACACTGTTTGGTGGTACTACTGGATATGTACATGTATGATCTAGCTTTACTTTATTTGTTAAAATGTGTCTACTTTTTTAGCTCGTCCATTTTTCGAAGAATAAGGACGAACTATTGTCGTAACTCCGGCGTCCGCGTAGTCATCGTCATCGTCGTTGTCGTCCGGAAACTTAAATGTTGGCTATTACTTATTTACTATTCTTATGAACTTCACATACTTATTCACCATTACAATGGTTGTAACCGAATTGACGAGTGTTGGCACCCCATATCGTGCTTTTGTTATATATATATGAGGTACGTGCAATCGGTTAATACCAGAATTCTAGCAGAGATCCTGCCAAGGAGCGGATATCGATATATAATAACATCATTGACTCTGTCATATTTTACCCTTATCCAGTGAAAATAAAATGGCTGCTCAAATTTGGAGACGGCGCATTGCTGACTACAGTAAAACCTCTCTATAACGGTCACTCAAGTGTGTTAATTAGTTGTTTTTTAGGGTAGGTGGTTGCCTAAAGCAAGGTGAAAGTAAAACAGAACGCTCCTATAGGAGCGTTCTATTTTACTTTCACCTTGCTTTAAGCAGCCACCTGGCTTTAACACAAAATACTTGATGCAATTTAGTGGTCGTTATAAGGAAGTTTTACTGTACTTCCGACTTGATCAGACTTTTGTTAAACTATTGACCGAGTGTCAAACAGCTAGGATCCAGATGAGACGCCGAGTTACTCGGTAAGGGTTAACTAATTTCCCCTGTCAGGTCCACCTGAAGTTGAAGCATTTGTAACTCTTCCCCTCATATACATCAGAACCTTCTTAAGCGACCATAAAAAGATATCTAATTATGGGTATCTAAGGCAGGTGGTAGCTTAATACAGGTAAAAGTAATACAGAAAGATCCTCTAAAAAAAACTCCTATAGGAGCTTTATATATATTACTTTTGTCCTGTATTAAGCAACCACATTCTTTTAAGACTCCTATGGTCAATTACTGAATGGCTGCTTAGGACGGGTTCTACTGTAAACGACTTTTGGCACAGGGGAGACTCCGTAGAAGCCGTCCGATCGGGGTCTGGTCTGTTTTCTTTTGGAATAGTAAAGATATGATTCTACACTTTCTGAAACGACCAAATGGCCAAAACACAAATTCCAGAATTGAATACTCGTGAAGTCACGACGTCTTGTTTAAATATTCATGAGGGAAAGGGATGAGACGATCGATCTTTGTTGGAATTATTTTGGCACTGGATTTGCATATTTTACATCCCCGGCGTCTGTCATTGCTGTAGCATGATTGATTTACCAGCAGAAAGCGTAGCAGGGCTGTGCCTCAAAGCTGTCGACTAAGACGGAATCATGCGAACTTCTGATTCTATTTCTATATATCAAAGGAGCAAAAAGGCTCGTGAGACGGTCTGATAATTCACCCGGCACTCAAGAAAGTAATCAAAGCTAGATTAAACCCACCTGATAGCGATATTGAATAACCTTTGGATAAGCAGCATTATAACTTATATTTATACCTCCTCCACCACCACCACCAACACCAACACCAACAACAGCATACAGTAGAACCAATCCTTAGCGACCATTCAGATATTGAGCATGTGTCGTAAAAAGCAGATGGTTGCTTATTGCAGGGCAAACTTAACGTAGAAAGACCGGTTCCACTGTATAGTTTCACCTACCTTCTGTAATAACTCGAGAAATTGATTAAATCTTTGTAAGCTTCAGTATTTAAATATAATCATTATTATTTTTGTTAAAGTAGACAATTTAAGATTTAAACACATTGATATCTGTTAACCTCTACCCCGCTATCCGCACACTTACTCGTATTCGCAAATACAGTAAAACCTCTCTATAACGGCCACTAAATTACATCAAATATTTTGTGTTAAAGGCAGGTGGATGCTTTAAGCAAGGAGCGTTATAGGAGCGTTCTGTTTTACTTTCACCTTGCTTTAAGCAGCCACCTGTCCTAAATACCAACTAATTAACACAATTTAGTGGCCGTTATAGAGAGGTTTTACTGTACATGTAGTTTGGATCCAGATCGGAATAACTCGACGTCTCATCGCGGTCTAAGATGTTTGCCACACTGTTAGTAGTTTCTCAAACATTTTTTATCGATGATTGAAAGTAGCCAGAATTGCATCAGATTCAAATTTGACCAAAATATATTTTTCACGGCAGGATAAAAATCGAGTCACTCAGCTACTGATTTAGATAAAAGCTATTTGCAGGGTCGCTCACGAAACTTGTCCTAGGAATTCCATGGCTACATATTTTGACAGTGAAAAATGGAACCTGCTTGGAAAGTTTTTTCTAATACGTTTAAACCTTTTGCTGTAAAATAAATTTCGTCTGCTTTGTCAGGTTTCAATGTCTAGTTTTCTAACAATATGATTGGCAAACAGTTTGACAAGCAAACAGAGTAAACCGCATCAGAGTTAACACAGAACTACAGAACATGCAAATCAGTTTGATAGGCAAACAGAGCAGACCCTGGTCAGACAGCTCTACAATACGTCGCTATCAGGTTAAGGATAAATGCCGAAAGACTGTAATGCAGAAAGCTCCCAAAGATTGTTGTTACAGTAAAACCTCTCTATAACGGCCAATAAATTACATCAAGTATTTTGTGCTTAAGACTGGTGGCTGCTAAAAGCAAGGTGAAAGTAAAACAGAACACTCCTATAGGAGTGTTCTGTTTTACTTTCACATTGCTTTCAACAGCCACCAACTAACTACATGTAACACAATTTAGTGGCCGTTATAGAGAGGTTTTACTGTATAGACGTTTTCTACGCGTACACTATCCGTCTTGTATGATCCCTTATCCTCACATGAACGCTTGTTACGCCTTTGCAAACAGAGTAGACCCGGATCAGACGGTTCGTGTAGGAGCAGTTTGATCAGGGTCGGCTCTGTTTCCTATATAAACTTATAATAGACCACACTCTACGGTTTCTACCAATACATGCACTTCATGTGTACATAAGCCATACTAAGAACGCAGCTTATTACAGTGTTCCTTGCATGGACATTGAACATGTAGAGGGTTTTGCTACCACCGTTCTTGTAAACTTGTTCAGTGATAGTTTTGTAGAGGTGTTCTTGAATATTAGAACTACATGTATTCATTTTGAATTCTATAATGGTTCTTTATCTTAAGCACATCGGGTCCTTTGAGGTCAAACCAATTAATTTTTCGAGGCGCACCTAAGGATTCATTATACGGCTATTGAGACGGTGCGACGGTAGTATTGAATTTTCACGGTGTGGCTATCTCCCCGGGGAGCAGACCAACTAGAATCAGCATGTATTTTTAATATCCAATATTTTACACCACGCGCCATGAGATTCTTTATTCTTTTGTGAGCGATGTAAGCCTCCTTTTACAAACCACAGTACGAGGTCTACTGCTTGATAGTCATAAAATTTCTAATATTTCTTCTCAGGATTATACGATTGCATCTTAGCGTTTTAATCCTTATACTGCTGTCTGCTCCCATTTTCATCGAGTGCAATTTTGACAACTTCAGATTCGATAAAGCTATTGAGAAAATACGCACCGAGTGTCAAACAGCTCGGTTTCTGCTGAGAGGCCGAGTAACCCGGCGTCTCATCTGGATCCAATCTGTTTGCAAAGTGCAATTCAGATGAGGGATCTAGCAGGGTAACAAGTTCCCCCAGCCGAGTTGTTATATTCTGCAAAATTTATTGCCTGCTTCATATTTTATCTTATCTTATTTTCCTTTTTTATGAAAAAAAGCTAATCACAGCATGGAACAGCTGGGTTCCTGATGGAGTGCCGAGATACACGGTGTCTGGGTCCAAACTGTTTGAAACGATTACCTTCGATTCGCCATTAGTAGCATAATAGTTGGGTGACTAGCACTGGCTTTGATATTTATAAGGAAGTAATCGCGGCTTTCAGTTTGTGCTCATGGCCATCAAATCGGGAAAAAATCGCCTGAATTAACATGAAAAAGACACCAACACAGATGCAAATCAGCGTAGCCCTATACAACATAGGGCTATAAATAGCAACAAATATCTATTTATATCATATCGTATTTCATTATTGGATAAAAATTCGGCTATATAAAGGCACTTCAGTGTTTAAGGTGCGTGTCGCATTCCTGATGGGAGAACGTGGGATAAGGGGACTTCACAATTCAAATAGAATCTTTAAAATTAGCAAACATCTAACTTTAGCCAGTTGTTGGCGCATTTGTTGGAAAATAAATTGCAAATAGTTTGGATCCAGATGAGACATCATGTAAACTTGGCGTCTCCTCAGGGTCCAAACTATATGACACCCTAGTAATTAGCATTTTCGTACAGACATTGAATGCAAGTTTGGAAATGCTGTGGGCAAAAACAGTATTACATGTACCTCAACAGGCTAAAGAATGGGGATTGGTGTAACTGAAATTGCTCCTACAGGAGTCGTCTGAGCTGGGTCGTATCTGTTTGAAAATGCGTGAAAATATTTATATGTTTATATGAGGGAAAGGGTTAAGCAAACACTTATTTTATTTTTGAACATGAGTCTAGACAGTAGTGCAGTCAGACCCCTTTTTATCCCAATAGTGTTTCACAGTAAACTCTCGACAACTCGAACTATCAAAATAGTAATTTTGTATCCTATCCTACAGGAGCCGTCTGATCTGGTTCTATTCTGAATGCAAAGACATGAAAATCATCTCTATCAAGTCAATAGCTTATTGAATGAGTTATTGAATTAAAATTCCATAGCTTGTGCGTATGTTAATCTAGGTATACTGTCTGCACAAGTTAGTCATATATTTTAGATATTCGTATATTAATATGTCAGCAGTTATTAAAGAGTCAGGTACATCTGTACCTGTTTCCAGTGAATTGTATCTCATTGTATGTATACAGTAAAACCTCTCTATAACGGCCACCAAACTGTGTTAATTAGTTGTTAGTTAAGGCAGGTGCCTGCTTAAAGCAACGTTGAAGTAAAACAGAACGCTCCTATAGGAGCGTTCTATTTTACGCCCACCTTGCTTTAAGCAGCCACCTGCCTTTTACACGGAATACTTGTTGTAATTTAATGGCCGTTATAGAGGGGATTTACTGTAGTTATAAGGATCTCGTTATCATTAGAGTCAGATTGACGACAGAGTGCTATTGCACGGTTTGTATGCGCGGATGTCATCGCGTTCTGGCATATAGACAGTGTTATATCCCCCATGTGTATCTATTTAATCTGAGACGTAGCATTATTATCATTGTTTTGTATTAGAATACCAGACGTGCAGTATATGATACGTGTGACAAGTGCTATGGGGAACACCAGTTATTATATATGTTCGATATCACGTGCCGCACATAGGCGACATGTGTGTAGTTTAACAATTTTCCAGCGCATCTCAATGCCACAATTGTAGTCGACAGTCCTTATGAATATTTAGGTAAAAATAATGACATCATGAATATTTATTAGCCGAATCATTATAATGTTATAATGGTATATGAGCCGGACAGGTTTTGACCATGGCATGTTTGACTTTGGTAGAATCAGATGTACAAACAGTGTAATGCCAAGAGGTAAACAGTATATTCATTTCTCAGACGACTCTCGCGGGGATTTTCTGATCTGGGTCTACTCTGTTTGCAAAGGCGTGAAAAGGTGTCTCTTTCGGGTAAAACGTTAAGTTTGTTTGGCTCATGTCTCAGTATGTTCGCTCGTCCCTCGTTAATCGTTACCTGGCCCCCAAGCTTGACCAAACCAGAAGTAGTCAAGATTAAACAAATCCAAAGTTTAGTATACAACAAAGCCCCTCTAAATTGGACGTTCCATTTAGTATAAAGATCGGTTCCGGAGACAGGTGGCAGTTTAATGCAAAGTGAAAGTCATGCAGAAAGCTCCTCTAGGACCTTTCTGCATGACTTTCTCCCTGTATTAGCAGCCAATTGCCTATACATATGTAAATGTTTTACTATTAGAATTCCGGTTTAGAGGGTTTTACTGTAAATTATTTTGTTACAGCGGGTTAAGGGTTAAAGATGTGAACATCTGCCTTGGCTAGTTGTGGTAGACAAAGTAATGAGGCCGTAATAGGCCAATGATGTCGCTACCAATTACAGCAGAACATCACATAGAACCGAGCGAATTACTCAAGCCGCTTGGCTTTAACCCTTTACTCCATAAATATGCATTTCTACGCTTTGCAAACAGAGTAGATTCAAATCAAACGGCTCTTGTATAGGAACAGTCGAATCAAGATCTGCTCTGTTTGCTTGTGGCATAATATGGATATGATTCTACAGTTTCTGCCATGGCTTAAATTCTTGCACTCATGTTGTATTATAGCAATAAATCTATTTTAATATTCATGATACCAATACTTCTTACATGAATATTCAAAGGTTAAATGATTAGAATCACTTAATATACAGTAGAACATCCATAAAGCGACAACCCTTGACTCCATGAATATTCATGTGAGAAATAATAACATAATGAATATATATTAACTGATTTTTTATAATATTGCTTTGAGCAAGGGATTTTTTTTATCGGGAAAGACACTGTAGAATAAGATCTATATCAGTTCAGAAGCAAACAGGGGTCGTCTAATCTTGGTCTAGGCCTACTCTGTTTGCAAAGGCGTATTTATATGGAGTAAAGGGTTAAGTAAACACAGGCGTCTTTGTAAGTTTAAATGCAGATAGATGCCTAATGTAGAACGGGAGCTTTCTGCATATTTTCTTCCTTCATTATGCTACTGTCTGCCTCCTGGACCCATACTTAGTTTATAGAGGTTTTGCTGTAGATTCGCTATTCAAAACATTTAGATATAGACCTTCAGACCTTCAAACAAGGACATCATGAATATCCAATAGAGCAATGGTTATACAGTATAACCTCTCTTAACCGGCCGTAAAATTTAGTATGAATATCTGTCTTGGAGACAGGTGGCAGCTTAATGCAGGGTGAAAGTCATGCAGAAAGCTCCTAGAGGAGCTTTCTGCATGACTTTCACCCTTCATTAAGCAGCCACATGCCTAAAAGTATCTAAATTATTATCTACTAGAATTCCGGTTAAGAGAGGTTATACTGTAACAGATTCTGCACATGAACACATCAATTTTCGGCCATGACAGAAACTATAGAATCTTATCTATATTATATATCAAGCAAACAAAGTAGACCCTGATCAGACTGCTCCTATATTCCTGCTCTGTTTGCAAAGGCGTAGAAAGGCGTGGTTATCGAGTAAAAGGAGTGCTACATAATTATATGTGTCATTGTTTACCCTGAATGAAAACTTCTACAATTAACCCTCTCTTAAGTGACCAGCTAAACATATGCTTACGGGTCATAAAGTTAGGTGGTAGCTTAATGCAGGATAGCAGTTGTGCAGAAAGCTCCGCCAGGAGCTTTCTGCATTACTGTCGTCCCGCATTAAGCAACTTTATGTTTTTGCTCCTATTGATATTTATGGAGTGGTCGTTTTACTGAATTGTTTATTTATATAAAAAATAAGATTCGTATCAAGTATTCTGGGATGGGGGGAAAATAAATGAGATTCCCTTAGATAGGATCTGAAAAAAAATCAGATCACAGGTAATTTAAGGTACTTTCGCCACTAAAAACGACTAAGCACACAAATATAATTTAGTTGCCTTTATCGTGTAATACATGGACAACAAAATAGAAAATCAACTGTTTGTCATGACCAACGCTTTGCTTGATACATATCTACGCTTTTTAACGTTTTGCAAACAGGGCATACCCAGTTCAGACTTTGGTTTCTAAAATAACTACAATGTTTCACCTTCCATATTTCATTATAACTATGTTGTCCATGAATATTCAGTAGGTATTGACATTTAGAATAAACATAGAACAGGGAAAGGGTAAGATGCAGTATGATATCGCTTAGGCATCAACTCAATAAATTAGCATGTGTGTTCCTTAACCCTTTCACTTATAGGCTATCTTTAGACCCAACCTCTTTGAATAAATCTACTGATTAGGAGCATTAACTAGAGAAAAGGAAATTTTGAGAATTGTGTAGTTAAAAACCATTCTGATAAATAGAGCATTTGCTCCTGTGGAACATATGCTCTATTTATCACAATGGTTTCAAAAAGTGACTTTTACAGAGGCATCAAATGTCGTCAATATGAGGTTATGGGTTAAAGCAGATTGTAGCTAAATGCAGGACGAAAGTACTGCAGCAAGCTCTGTCGGGAGCTTTCTGCATAACCTTCATCTTGCATTACGCTATCACGTGCATTAATTTCCCACAGTTCGACATTTCTTTTAAATTGGTCGCATTAGTGTTCGTTGTATCTATAACCAGTCAAGTTTGACTATCAGCCATACAATCCGGAGAAATATGTGTGAATCACCTAAATGATACAATACAAAGCTTAACAAAAAGATAAAATGGGAGCAATTTGTATCTAAATTTGGAAGATTTAAAATGATGTAAACGAGGCGTTAACATAACTTCCCTAAAATAACCTAATATTTCCATAGTCTACTGATTTTATACTTATGCACAGTCTCGTTGCGTCCGCTCCGAACTCGGCATTCGTCATATTTAAAACATACCATCTAGCAGTGGACAAACTCGGCATCTTATCTGGATCCAAACTGCTTGCAAATATACTCACATATTCGTCAGTAGCCCGATTAATGTTTAAAAATAGTTTTGCAACAGAAAAAACTCGTTATTCCGAATTCTGCATGTAAGAACCATAACCGGCCTATTAGATACATGTAGGAGCCACTTAGTGCAGGGAGAATGTCGTGCAGAAACACTCCCACCCCCTCTTGTAGCTGTCTGTATGATTTTCACCATGTATTAACCCTTCGCTTGCTATTCACGTCAATATACCTACCTGTAAATAGTGAAGACCCAGATGAGACAGCTCCTGCAGGAGCTGTCTCATCAGGGTATGCACTATTTACAAGTTGATTGTGCAACCAGTGCACTCCACATCAGTGATTGCACAGCGAAATGCTTGTACACAGTGAAGATATATGTAATTATACAACAGGGCATGGGTAAAGAAGGTGTAATGTATTTTAAAATTCAGCAAGAGAAGGGTTAAGCAGCCACCAGCTTTTAGCTACAGTAGGTAGAAAAAAAGTTTTACAGCTGAAAATCCTCAAATGTCTCAGGTGATTCAGTGTAGAAAGTGCCCCATGCACAGCAGGATAATCCAAACAATTAAATTTATTAGGTTCTCATATCAATGGTCTGTTAAATAACATGCACAGCATAACATCCCTAAAGCGACGCTTTAATCTTAAATATTCATGTCTTTAAATTCAGATGGCAGATTAATACAGAGCGAACGTGATGCAGAAAACTCATGTGGGAGCTTTCTGCATTACTTTCTACCTGCATTAACCTATTCCCTCATATTTACGACTTTTTGACGACTCTGTAAAAGTCACTTTGTGAAACCATTGTGATAAATAGAGCATTTGCTCCTATAAACTATAAAATTCTAAAAATGTCCTCTTCTCTAGCTAATGCTCCTTTTCGGTAGATTTATAATTCAAAGAGGTTGTATCTAAAAATAGCCTATGAGGTAAAGGGTTAAGCTAACACTTGTCTTACAGACCCAGTAATAGCCTATGATCATTTGCAGATACATAGAGTGTTTATTGTATTTCAGTGTTTTTGTGTTTTCCTCCATTCAACACGCTGGGTGTCGAATGCTCGACTGATGTAGTGATGGCTATCTAACACACATTCACGCTATCCTGTTACATGTACAGTAGACCTTCTCGAAATCAACATCTTCATGAATAAACACGAATGCCTCTTAAAAACAAATGAATGCTTAATGCAGAACAAAAGTAAGACAGGACGCTCCTTTGGGAGTTTTCTGTGTTACTTTCATCCTGCATTAAGATGCATATTTGCGTCACCTGCTTAATAGAACTACAGTGTGTTCTGTAGAGTGTTCGCGTTCATGGTATATGAAGCACTCATTGATTTACTGTTAATAGGTCTAGAAGTGTTGCTATCTTCTTACACAATCTTGTGATAATGTAACATTGGAGTCAATAAAAGGCATTGGGAATCTTTGCAACAATTGTTTAAATGTAAATCAATTGTGTTCAGCTGTTAATGTAAATCTGACTGCGTGTACTTCCTGTATAGCTCTACATGAAGTTTTGATCAGACACTGTTTAGTGATACTATACCAGATCAGATACTATTTAATGACACTGAATCAGACCAGACACTGCTTAGTGACACTATATCAATTCAGACACTGTTAAGTGACACTGTATCAACTAGACACTATTTAGTGATGTTGTATCAGAGCAGACACTGATACTGTATCAGATCAGACACTGTTAAGTGGCACATGATTTATAAGACAATGTTCAGTCACATAGTATGAAATAACACACTGTTTAATGACACAGTATTAGGTCATACACTGTGTTCATTGACACAGTATCAAGACGCTCTGCGTTTAGTGACACAGTATCATTTCAGTTAATGCCTATAGAACAGTATATATAATACAGTGTCACACAAGGCACAGTATCAGATCAGATACTTTTTAACAGAATGCCAAACAGTTTGTTACGTTACGGGCGTCTCTGCTGGATCAAAACCGTTTGCAAACGTTATTACGAATTATATAATGTACACAGATATACAGTAAAACTTCGATTATTCGAACACTAAAATACGTATTATTATCGATCTTTAAGACAGGTGGCAGCTTAATGCATGGTGAAAGCCATGCAGAAAGCTCCTCTAGGAGCTTTCTGCATGACTTTCACCATGCATTAAGCAGCCACCTGCCTAAAAGGGTCTAAATTCTTCTATACAGAAATTTCGAATAATCGAGATTTTGTTGTAGTTACATGAACAATGTCATTATTTCTTACAAGAATATGCAAAGTGGAATGGATTAACCCTTTCCCTATAATCAACGTGTTTTCATACATTTGCAAACAGAGAAGACACAGATCAGACGGCTCCCATATATCATTGTAACTATTTTTCCATGAATACATGTATTCAGTAGATATGGAGATTTGGAATAAACGTAGAACAGGGAAAGGCTTAAGCGATCGTTTAGGTGAATGTTTACTGTTTAATAGTATTTTGGCAGATGTTACTTACTGGAGACTAAATACACTCACAGGAACAGTCAACAGACAAATTTGTTGTTGTTTTACATCGATACTGATGCAGTAGATAAACAACTGACCATCAGCAACTTGTGTGTGTAACCATAACATAGAAAGTAGTCCAGTATTATGAAAAAGAATACAACAAAAGCCTCTCTATAACGACCACTAAATTACACCAAGAATTTAATGTTAAAGGCAAGTGGATGCTTAAAGCAAGGTGAAAGTAAAACAGAACGCTCCTATAGGAGCGTTGTTTTACTTTCAATTTGCTTTAAGCAACCACCTGCCCAAAATACTAACTAATTAACACAATTTAGTGGTCGTTATAGAGAGGTTTTACTGTATACGGTAAAATGCCACTACACTAGGTTTTAAGTACAGGCGAACTGAGAATACTTGAGCTCCCAGTGGAGCTTTCTACATAACGTACACTATATATGCATAAAGCTGCCTTTCAGACTGATAATGATTCTTGTTTTAGTGTTCGGGTTGGCGAGGTCTGGCTGTACACTGTAAATTTTACCGTCATCTAACGTGTTTTGAAGGTGTTTGATTCAATAACGCTAATGTTTTGCACCAAAACAGTGGCGTTTTTGTTGCGTTTTGGAATTAAACACGCGTGTTTTACTAAAGCGTGTCACTAAAACGCCGACGTTTTCACTTAGTAACAATGAAATGTTATATTAACATTTTTATCCCCTCCTCAGAGTAGTAAGCCATATTATGTGTGTTTTATCTAAAAAAGACTAAATTCTGTTGAAGTAAGTCCTATAAGTGATATTTTGAAAATATTTTCAGAGACAGACAGTGCTTTAAAACACTGCCGTTTTCAAAGCGTTTAAGTTAAAAACGGTCCGCCAGAAAACACGTTTCTCAACAAAACACCTACGTCATCAGGAATAGTCTTGATGACGTGGGCGTCAAGCGTCTGATGAGAGCGTCTGCAGCTTTGAGTTCAGAACCGCGTACACGCCAGTTTCATTTATAAGATTAATTATTGCCTATATTCGGGTTGCGTGTAAGTCTGTCACAATGCAATCTGTGCTTCGATCGTAAACTGCATTCAATAAATCATTTGTATTGATATAGATATATTTAAGGAAGCAATAATCCGCGTCTGTACAGTGACCTTGTGACTTCGCGTGTGTAAATAAGTGGGTGGGGGTAAACAGTCAACGATTCAACGATTCAACGATCCCGTTTCAACTCTACAGGCATTTCTTGAATTTGTCGTATCAGTAACGTTACTGACAATGTAACGGAGACAGTCAAATGATTGATGGTCAGAACGTCGTTGATCTCTACACATTAGCACCCGTATAGAGACAGAACTGCTCGAAGTGGCCAGAAACAGTTTTCAAACGATTTGCGAGACCGTGTTATTTCAACTTATTTGGTAAGTATATTTTATTTCTCCTATCAAAGAAGCCTATCGAATTGTAGATCTACATATAAATTGTAAATAGATCTAATGTATCTAGATCTGCATTTATAAGTAGACTAGTTTTTTTAATATGCTAAATTACAGATATCATTTCGTCCCATAACAATTCGTACTAGCTACCATCTGATTTAAGATTTCTATTGAATTTGAATGTGGGTCAAAACGGCCCACTTTATATCTCAAACCAGATTTGCCCATGTCAAAACGGCCCATATTTTGGTAGTACTAGTATATTATAATGTAAATTTGCTTATATGATATTTCACATGTGCGTAGTCTAAATTGTGATATTGAGCTACTTTCGGTTTTAACCATATTCCGGCAGAAGGCAACCATCAGAAAACTAGCATGCTATGTTTAACAGCGCAATTGATGTCATCATGAGACTATGATCGAGATGTAATAGTGTTCAGTTAACCCTTTCCCTGTTCTGTATTTATTCCAAATATCAATACCTAGATCTACTAAATATATTCATGGACAAAATAGTAATAACAAAATATGGAAGGTGGAAAATTATAGCCATTTTATATAAAGTAACATCTTTCAAATTCTTTTAGCAAACAGTGCAAACCCAGTCTGGCAGATCAGACTGCCCCTATAGAAACCGTATGATCTGGGTCTAATCTGTTTGAAATATGCAAAAACACATTTATATGAAGGAAAGGGTTAATGAGATCTTATTTATTACAATTTCTTTCTTGTAAATGTTGTGTATTGATGATAGAATAATATATTTTCAGGGAAAAGACTTGACCTTTTACTCCATAAATACGCCTTTCTACGCCTTTGCAAACAGGGTAATGTTCAGAGTACTAGACCCAGATCAGATGGCTCATATAGGAGCCAATATGCATTTCTATTCCTTTGCAAACAGAATAGACCCAGATCAGATGGGACCTATAGGAGCCATCAGACCAGAGTCAGCTCTGTTGGCTTATGGAATAAATTCAGAATAATATAGATGTGATTCTATAGTTTCTCTTTGGCAAAATTTCATGTGTTAATATGCCATTTTGAAAATTAATCTACTTGTAATTAATATTCATGACATCATTATTTCTTACTTAAAATATTCATGGAGTAAAGGGTTGAAAGTATCACACCTAATATAAAAAAAATTAATCGATTTGATAGAAAACCATCATTTAATTAATCTTTGTAATATATATTTAACTCTATAATGTAAGTAGTATGACACCTTCGAAGAAGAACCCATGTTATTTGCATTTAAAGACAGTCATTTGTTTTTTTCATGAATCCTGATTAGATCATTAAAGGTGGGACATTCTTTGAATAATTAAAAGGCATCCAATAATTATCCACAATGATTATAAGTCTGGAAAGGAACAATCTCAATCAGTCAAAAAAGTGATAATTAATTGGTATGAATTTAACATATTAACTTTAAACAATAGATATATGACATGTGCTGTTTAAATATAATGTGCTGCATTTTTTTAAAAACAAATGATACTGGTGTATGCCAAATACTGGCAAATAGTGCAGACCCTGATCAACAGCCCCATCAGGGGCAATGCAGCTATTTGAATGTCACTAAGGCTTAATTTATCAGATCAAGGCTCAGATATAAAGATAAAATAATGTTTATAAATTATACATAATAACTTCACATGTTATATCATATGTGATATATTCTTATAATTACATTCATTCAATAATTCGTATGTAGTCAGATAAAAAGTGTGGTGAAACAGTTGATAGTGAGGCTTGGTAGTTCAGTCGGTAGAGTGATGGCATGGTAAGCCAGAGGCCCTGGGTTCGAGCCCCAGTCAAGTTACAACTTTTTCACCATATAACACATACAAATATTTTTACATATTGAATAATTCATACATGGAAGTAACACATGTTAATATATCATAATAAGATTGTTCAAAGGAACACATGTGTCACCTGCAGGGAGAAGTGTTAGAATAAAAAAGTCAGACAGACGACGGAAAAGTGATCCCTATATACTATGCTGTTTTGGCCTGTCACCTTCCTATTCAGTACCAACCTTATCAGACTTAATTACATGTTGTACTATACCTTTATAATTACCCCCTTTGAATAATTATCGTCTCATTTGTTATATTGGATTTAAATTCAAGATCCTATAGGGATCACACAATCCTATAGGAGCAAATGCTCTATTTATCACAATGGTTTCACAAAGTGACTTTTACAGAGTCGTCAAAAGTCGTCAACATGAGGGAAATGGTAAATATCAGTGTTCGATCCAGTTCAATTCGCTAATTCATGACACTGGCTCAGAGACTGTCTGATCGGGAACAGCACTGGTTGCAAAATATTTGAATAAGCCTTTGTCTAAGTATAAGCCTGAGTAATGAGTTTATAGGCTCCTAGGGATAAATTATGTTGACTGCTGTTATGACGTAATATGGATGTTAAAGTCTACTTAATTCTTTACTCCATGTATGAAATAATGAAATCATGAATAGTAATTAGATTGACACAGGTATGTTTGACCATGGCAATGTATACCATAAGCACACAGAGCAGACTCTGATCAGTCTCAGGTGGCTCCTACATGTATAGGAACCATCAGATCTGGGTCTATTCTTTTTGCAAATGTGTAAAAGTGTATTCATGGAGTAAAGGGTTAATAAAGACTTGATTTACTGATGGATTCTTTGATTTAAACCAACACCTTTGCAAACAGAGTAGACCCAGGTCAGATGGCTCTTGAAGATGCCATCTGATCAGGGTTTGCTCAGTTTGCCAAAGGAATTATTCAGATGTGATTGTAAGTTCTGCCCGTGGTGGAGAAAATCAAATTAACAAATAAATAATCATGATTTGATTATTTCTAATTGAATATTTCATCATTTAACTTTAGGCCGGCTTTTCTTCAATTAGTTATCTGTAGTATAGTAGCAATCTGTATCTTTACTTGTCCTGTTCATACATTTTCAGATGGAGGCAAAACACATGGTGATTATTGGTGCAGTTGCTGCACCTGCAGACATCAGAACAATGATAATTTCGCAAAATGGTGCCACCATACACATTACACTATGGCATCAACTGTCTTAAAGTGAAGTCTTGCTTGGATCATTTGTCAAGGGGAACAACTGTCAGATTTGAACCTAGCAGCAAAGGAAACAATTGAAGAGCACTAAGCTGTCTACTGTGGAGGTAAGAATATTCATTCACATACATGAGTCATTCTTTATCCCTCAAGTCTGTAGATTTACTTTTGCTTACAAGTTAGACCCAGGTATAATGGCTCCTGTATTTATGTACTATACATAACATTTAATATGGTTATAAGTTCTATAATACATGATCACAGTCTGTATGCAGCAAACAGTCAAATACATCGTAATTTTACTAATATAATATTATATATTTCAAGACAAACTTGAAAACCACTTTAGGGGAAGGGACCTCAATGACAAAGAGGGTAAAGGTGCCATCAAAGTACATGAACATTAGCAATGCCTCTCTTTGCTGTGAATTAGTTATGTCCCATTAGGGGTATGGGAGAAATCTATCTTGCTTCAGGCATAGGGATCGAGTACAAAAAAACCCACCAAGGTCCTTCCTGGACCTGGAATTAACCAAACATTGTCATAACACTGAAAAGCCATGTTCAACACCAATAAACAAATAATACATTTCTTTTTATGCCCCCAGCAAGGCTGGAGGCATATAATCATGGTCTTTTCTGTCCATCCATATGCACATCCCATAAATGTATGAACACATTTGGAAGAATTATTTCGAACGTGCATAGATGAAACTTTTGATGTGCAAAATGACAAAGAGAAGTAAATTTTTGTTTCAGGTTTCAGCCATTATTAGCTTAATTAGTAAGTTAGTAACTGGAATTTTCTTCATTATATATTATAATAATTACATGGTTGCGACATGTCAGGGAAATTGATTTGTTTAAGGTCAGGGACTTGTCAGGGAATTTTGAGAACTGTCAGGAAAATTTGAAAATATAGGCAAATGTCAGGGAATTTTGAAAACAAAATAGATTTAAGACAATATATTTTAGACTTTCTCAAAACTATTACATTTATTATGAAAGAAAGACCAATGTTTCAATGTAAAGTGTCAGGGAAATTTGGAAAATTATCAGAGAACTGTCAGGGAATTTGTTTCTCTGGTTTGTGGTAACCCTGTAGTGTATGAGACATAGTGAAAACTTTTTATGTATCTAACTGCTTATATAAATATTCCATGTTTAGGAATTATTTCCAAAATTCACAAGGGAACATCCTCAATGTGAAGATGATTGTATAGAAGGGGGATTCTTTGCTCCATTCTTACAGGACTTACAGGACCTTGTCCTTTTTTTCACTATAAAACTTTATGTGGGTCGAACTCCTAATACACCACTTGGAGAATTTGCTTAAAACTTTCACAGATATAGAACCTTGTTGTGAAGATGTTTATGAAAAAGAAAATGTTTGAAGTGACGTTTTGTAAAGTTACAGAACGATGTAACGTGTTTGCGCTTAAAAACATGCATGAGAGGCATCAGAAGGTGGGGGTGGAGGGGGGATTTGGGGAGACGTAAGTTTTTTTTAAAACAAATTCTAGTTTCTTTTGCTATTCACTCTTTAAAATAAAGTATTCTCTTTCATTTGGCCTCTGTGTAGTTGAAAACTAGCAAATTATAATACTCAGATGGATATTGGGTTCTACATTCATCTAAAATTGGTTAATACTTATATATTTATATTTTTAATGATATAGTTTGGCATTTGTGTCTATTGAAACAAAATAAATGGTTAAGTTTTTGTTTCAGGTGGTTCAGGAGTCACATTTGTCAAGGGTATTGGCATCCAGACCATTAGATCAACCAAGTCTAGTTGTCATACTAACTGAGGAGAACGAGATTGACAGCATCTACCTAATAGGTGATAAAACAAAGATACCAGCGGACACAAAGTCAGTTATGGAGGGGCTCTTTCTTCTGATTTGATGGTGTTGCATCAAAGACTTGAATTATTCCAAATGTTACTCTCAGCTCCTTGGTTTTTGCCAGTAAACTATCATCAAACACCCGTTTCAGTGCCAGAAGACAACCGCATTTGTTCAGTTCATGAACAAAGTAGAGAAGCTCTGGAACTGAGCAAGTGCTGATGAACTGAACTTACTTCCATATTACTAAAATCAAATAGATATAGCTGAGCAAATATACTAAGACTTAAGTTGCAAAATAAACTGTGCACACATCACATTTTGAGTTACGATCAGTCTAAGTGGATGGTTTTAAGCGAGAAAGGAGAGAGTACGATACGTCTTCTAAATAATAAAATATTCTAAATTAAAAAGTGCACACTTTATTTTGCAACTGAGTATAGTTAATTGTTTGAATAAATATTCCATCTTCCATATTAAAATAAAATAATTTTCTGCATAAATATTCAGTAGCCTGTAGGTATTGAAATGGGAAAGTATTGTTAAGTGTATTAATTTGGATTTAGTCAAAAGCAATTTGTAGCTTACTGCAGAATGGAAGGAATGTGGAAAGCTCCTTAAAGAGCTCTCTGTCTTGCTTTCATCCTATAATAAATTGATCTGTTTAATGTGGAAGATCATGACATATGTTAACTTGAGTGTAAGTGAGGTCAAATGGTGAATCTTAATATATGACGCCTAACCGGACTTGAATATATAAGACAAAGTATCACTGCAACTGTTTGAATTCTGTTTAACTTTCTCATAGTCATGTGTAGATGAAATTAATAGTAAATTGAATTACTGCATTCAACCTCTTGTCACTCTTGTATTTTCGTTTCGAAACAAGGTTGACTAATGTGGGAGAACAGTTAATTATCTTTAAAATAGTGGATATACTTCATACAATTTGGATCCAGATGAGACTCCAAATGAATTGGTTTCTAGCCTGGAATAATGGAGGCAATGCAAAAAGCTCCTAAGGGGTTTTCTGTAGTAAGTTATAAGGGGTCATGTGATGCTTTTATATGTTTAGCCAGATGTCACGTTATATACCATTTTAAGTATTACTGCAAATATTGGCTGTATATCTAACTTTATAGTAATGGTCTGTTGATAGATAGATATAGCTGTATTCTATTTTAGAACATCGGGGTATACAATTACTACATTCATCCACTTGTCACTCTTGTAATCATACCCCCGCAAACGAAGTTTGAGAGAGGGTATAAAGGAGTCAATTTGTTGGTTTGTCGGTCGGTCTGTTGGTCCATGGACAAAATATTCTGACGCAAACTACTTCTTCTTAAATTCTTCTTGGATTAAGATGAAATTTAAGATATGCATTTCACTGCATTTGTAATGAAGTGAGGTATGCATGACATAATTTTCTCGCAAATCCTCCAAAGGAATTAGAGTTACTGCTCCAGTGGGGGTAGTCATCACCTTCAGTGACAGTTCTATATAGTTTCGTTTTGAAACAATTTAAGGTTGATAAAATGTGGGAGAATTTAACTGTGAGTTCTCTTTATGTAGTTGGGTATGCTTCAGACAGTTTTGATCAGAATGAGACATCAAATGAAAAGACGTCTAAAATATGATTGCAAAAATATGAATGCAAGCATTTTAGGCTTTTGAACGCGAAACCTTACCCATTTGGTATATTATATATAGTCTTCTGGTCGGGTAAATGGATTTAGCCACATCCTATATCGAGGGCTTGGTGCAAAACTATTCTAACTCCGTCACAAAGTGAAGGAGTTAGTATAGTTTTGCACCAAGCCCTCGATATGCTACCACTATCATTCATTGCATATGATTTTGATTTATTCAATTATACTGTCTGCCATATATATTGTACATGTAATGCCACATGGGTCTATTAAAGACCTTCTATAGTTTCTAAATAAAACTTAATGTAATTCTCTGAAACGTTATCTTCATGCTTTGCAAAAAATGTGGATCCATATCATTCCTGTTTTTGCGTAAGTCTATTCAACACTAGTGAGTGCTTTGTACAGCTACCAACATCTCAAACCTGATGAGAGTCTATGTCTAGAGATTGGACGATTAGTCTGGGTCCACACTGTTTGCAGTGCAGTACAGTCATTATTAATGCAGATCTTCCAAACTGACACGGATAATGTGTTTTAAAATAAAACTGTAATGTTTTGAAATAAAACACTATAATTACTTAAAACGCGTATTTGTGTTTTCAAACTGTTACAGGGCCAAAACACGTGTAACCCGTTTTCAGACAAAACACTTAACGTGTTTTCCCCCCAAACACTAGTGTTTTGCTATTTACGTGTTTTTGTTTAAAACACGTAACACGTGTTTTCAAACTGTTACAGCTACGTGTTTTCAGAAGTGTTTGGATTCAAAACACCCGCATTTACAGTGTAGTATTATATAAATATTAAGTTGTCGTTTAACCCTTTCCCTGTTCTGTGTTTATTCCAAATTTCAATACCTACTGAATATTCATGGACAAAGTAGTTATAATGAAATATGGAAGGTGGATCATTGTAGCCATTTTAGAAAGCAAAGTAAGAGATCTATCAAATTCCAATAGCAAACAGAGTAGACCCTGACTAGACGGCTCCTCTAGGAGCCGTCTGATCTGGGTCTACTCCGTTTGCAAATGCGTGAAAACACGTTTATATGAGGGAAAGGGTTAATTCGGGTTTCTGGAGAACGATAAATTATGTATCATATCAACCGGTTCGGTATAGAGGAACAAACGCATGGAATTAGTTGCCGATTTTATTCATCGTTCGGCTTATCGTACTTGCTTTAACCCGAACTTCAAGAGTATTTGTTTAAGAATTATCTTCAAGAATATTTTTGTAAGAATTGATGACATAGTGAAATTGTAGTATTATATGAATGTAATTGAATAAGCAAATAGAGCTGACCCTGATCAGACGGCCATAACATGAGCTGTCTAATCGGAGTCTACTGTGTCTGCAAATGCATATATATGCATTTCTATCAAAAGGGGTTAGATTTACTTCTAAAAACCAAACACCAAAGGTTTGTAAAACAAAATTGTATTTTGGCAAGATGAAAACCTTGTCCAGTTCTAGTTCATGAACAAAGGGTATTAAATCGCCATATTAGGCAGTCCATTATTCACGCCTTAGTTGTTTCCCTTCTATAAAGATACAATGTATCGAACGGACAGTGTCTAGCAAACCCGCACTATAGTCCCAAGGTTTAGTAAGGAAACATTGAGAACTTTTAAGATTGGCGGCAACTTAATGCGATGTGAGGGTCATACAGAAAGCTCCGAGAGGAGCTTTCTGCAAGATTTTCATCCTGCATTAAGCCGCCACCTGTCTAACCCTTTTCTCCATAAATACGCCTTTAGATACGCCTTCACAAACATAGTAGAGACAGATAAAATGGCTCCTTTTCAATTTTTCATAGGGGAAATTGATGCTAAAATATAATGGAACCTTAAGGCTGTTGGAAGACAACCAGTTTAAGCCCTGATCACATGTCCCATTTAGGGTCCTTCTGATCGGGACAGAACCCTTTACAAATACAGCTAAACCTCTCTATAACGACCACTAAATTACATAAAGTATTTCGTGTTAAAAGCAGGTGACTGCTTAAAGCAATGTGAAAGTTAAACAGAACGCTCCTATAGGAGCGTTCTGTTTTACTTTCACATTGCTTTAAGCAGCCACCTGCCCTAAATACAACTAATTAACATAATTAAGTGGTCGTTATAGAGAGGCTTTACTGTATGCCAGTAGGCCTACTTTCGTCACCCGCATTCAAAGGGTGAAGTTAATTCTTTCGTTACCACGTATTATCGTCTGTAAGGTTTGTCGTCTGTTGCAGTTACAGCGTTTCTTTTAAAATCCAACAACATAATCACAATAGCAAACAATTTGAATATTGATAAGACGCCGAAGTACTGGACGTCTCATCTGGATCCGAACTGTTTGCATGGGTGATCATTTATTTGCTATTAGCAGCGAAAGCGTTGATTTACATGTCGTTATGCGCTGGATTGGGAAATACGGTAAAGAACAAAGCTGCCCTGGCTTATCTTCCAATCAGCGGAATCTAAATATAATGAATATTCATAATGTAATCTGACTGGTATTAAACCAGTAGAGTATTGCGACGTGCGACTTGACCGACATATGGTATGCAACCAGTCAGAATCTAAAACTAAACCTCGCCTAGCTCCACCTAGCGGATAAATGAGACAAACTGAATTGCTTATTTATTGTTTTAACCCTTTACTCCATAAATACACCTTTCTACACATTTGCAAATAGAGTATACCAAGATCAGACGGCTTCTATAGGTGCCGTCTGATCAATGTCTGCTCTATTTACGAATGGAATTTGATAGGTCTGTTTCTTTACTTTCTAAAATTGCTAAAATGATCCATCTTCCATATATATATAATCATAGCAATTTTCTCCATGAATATTCAGTAGGTATTGAAATTTGGAATAAACAAAGAACGGGGAAAGGGTTAAAGTAAGAGTATATCCTCTGTGATTTTGGAGACGTATTTATTGACCAGCTTCTCATGCGTACGCATACTCATACATATGCAAACAACATGGATTCAGATCAGGCACGATTCTGGTAGTGCATACTCAAACCTTATCCCTTTAGTCCATGAATATTCCCGTGAGAAATAATGACATCAGGTGCACTAAAACCTCTCTACAACGACCACTAAATTACATCAAATAGTTTGTGTAAAAGGCATGTGGCTGCTTAAAGAAAGGTGAAAGTAAACCAGAACGCTCCAATAGGAGCGTTCTGTTTCACTTTCACCTTGCTCTAAGCAGCCACCTGCCCTAAATATCAACTAATTAACACAATTAAGTGGCCGTTATAGAGATATTTTACTATATATTAATTAGATTATGTTTTATAATTGCACATGAACATAGAAATATTGGTACTGGCATTTGCATAGAGCGTGGATCCAGATGAGACTCCCTGTAACTCGACGTTTCATTAAGATCAAAGCTGTCTGACACTTGAATGACTGGTTGGAATTTATTGAAAAGAGCGAAAGGTATATAAGTAGACACTAGAGGTAAACATGGTACACATCCATGTTTAGCGCACGTCAACATTACAGTAGTAATCATATGCTGAGCCTTACTATTACATGTAGAACTCCCGATTTCCAAGTTCCATCCAACAGCGCAGAATATTTCCCTGTCAAAATACATTGCCTCTCTTCAGCTGGGATACTGACAGAGTGAGACACGCTCATTAGTGCACTCTCATGTTGTTGGTTTTTTGTTTTGTTTTTTATTTTGCAAAACACGCAATTAAGAAAGTTGACAGATTCTTGCTGTGAGAGTTATCTTTCTTGATTCTGCTACGAAGCAACTAAATTCCAATGGGGGAATTAGATGTGTATATGTCAATGTTTTGCTTAGACTGTACTAGGTCAGCACTTTTTGCTTTGTTCTAATATTAAAAACTAAGTACCTTTATTGCCTTACGTATTCTGACAAACATGGGCAAATAGTGCAGACCCAGATCAAATGTCTCATGAAGGAGCAGTTTGATCAGGATATACACTATCTGCTACTGTTTCAGTCTAGTTTGAAGGTAACAATTGACTTTAAGTAAGCTTTACAAACATGCGGAGAGGGGAAATTGGCTGTCCGAATACGTAAACTAAAATATTTTCAAGAATAACCTCATTATTTCTCCACCGAACCCTATGATGTGACCACTCTTTAGAATTGTCTCGAAGAGACGATTCTAAAGAGTGGTCACAACATAGGGTTTGGTGGAGAAATAACGATTTTAGAACTCAAGTACGCATGTTTATCCGTTGATCTTAGTAGATACAGCTAATACACCGATACACTAATAAAGTATGTGATGTAGTTAACTGAGAAACCCCCAGTAGTGACAAAATAGTTCCGTTTGAGCAAAGCATTTGATATGTGAATCCATCTTTAAATACAGAATAGTTTCTGCTTTGTAATTTAACCTTTAGCCTGCTATGGGCGGATAAGTAAATACCTATGCAAACAGTTTGGATCCAGATGAGACGCCGAGTAACTCGGCGTCTCATCAGGATCCAAACTGTTTGACACCCTGATTGCATTTTGGTAGACAAATTGGTTATAACTTGAATTTTGGAATTTTAGCAGGTGAACAATTCTTGAAAAATAATTTGTTCAGCACGCTAAATGTTAAAACATAACTTTTATTATCCCGCTATCCGCGACTGGACTTGTAATTTAGCTAGGACGCAGGTGCATATAAGACGCAGGGTAGCCCGGCGTCTCATCGGGATCAAAACTGTTTGACGTTCGGTCAATAGTTTCTTAAAAGCATGATCGAATCGGGTGTAGTCAAATATGATCTGAAAATTGAGCAGATTTATTTTCATAGCCGGACAAGGGTCATTAGATAGGAAGTTACTTTAAGAGCACAATACAATAATCTCTAGAGCAAATGCTTCGCAAATAAAATGATAGCTTAAAATCTTTTTAATAAATGCAATAAGGAAATATTTATTCTAATCCTTATTTTGTTAAAGACAACCTGGATGTCATTTTCGAACAGCTTGAAGCGTTGTATCCAGAGGTGACATAGCGTACATGTAACTGTAGAATCATATATTATTCCATAAGCAGAACATACCTTCAGGAACCGTTTGATCTGGATCTACTCTGTTTGTAAAGGCTTAGAAAGGCGTATTTATGGAGTAAAGAGTTAACCCTTTCAATACTGACTTGTCAAATGGACTGTTCCAAACTTCACAACAGATTCCTGCACTGAAAGGGTTAACCCATTCCCTCATATTGACGACTTTTGACGACTCTATAAAAGTCACTTTGTGAAATCATTGTGATAAATAGAGCATTTGCTCAATAGGAGCAAATGCTCTATTTATCACAATGGTTTCATAACTACACAATTCTAAAATTTCCCTTTTCTCTAGTAAATGCTCCTTTCCGGTAGATTTATTCAAAGAGATTGTATCTAAAAATAGCCTATGAGGTAATGGGTTAAGACAGGCGATAGCTTAATTCGTGACGGAAGTTATGCACAAACTCCCATCAAAAATGCTCGTTCTTCTTGAAGCACTCACCTCTTTCTTCACCCCCCCCCCCCTTCAAATTTCAATACTGACGGAATATTCATAGACAAAATAGTTATATTAAATGAAATATGGAAGGTGGAATATTGTAGCCATATTAGAAACTAGAGAAACAGATATATATCAAATTCCATTAGCAAACAGAGCAGACCCTGAGGAGCCGTCTGATCTGGGTCTACTCTGTTTGCAAATGCGCACGAACGCGTTTATATGAAGTAGAGGGTTGAGACTAGGTTATATTAATTCAATGAATTGCCGTTACAGAGAGGTTGCACTGTGGTATCAAGGTCATTGAGGTTTTCAAGAGTGCACTACCTTTGTTTGGACAAAATCACATTATTATAATTATTATGACAGCGGCTTAAGAGGGATCCAATTTATATTAAACCTTTGAATGCGGGAAACAATTTACTTGTATTTGATAACAATGCAGACCCAGATCAGAGGGTTCCTAGAGCAGCCCTCTGATAAGGATCTACAATGTTTGCCACTTAAAATTCTCTAGCAAATTTAGAATATTTCATATCGAATAGATTATATCGTTAAACAGTGGTGGGTCATGCCACTTTCATATTCAGCATACCAAATGGAAGAAGAGACTCTTCAGCTCTGGGCGCTCTAGCTGTGGATCTTGTGCAAATAGTTTGGATTTAGATGAAACACCTCACCAGGGGTCGAACTGTCGAACATTTATTACTATTTTTTAATGAAGAAACGATAGTAAAATGTACAATAAGAATAAGAGGCGATGACGGTTTTGAATGAAAGTCAATATTGAAAGGATTAGATTTGACTATATTTTGAAATATTTCTCCTTGACACTGGCCCCGCTGTGAAAAACATACTAGTAACGTCTGTTCAAATGTCTGCTCTGGTGCAATATGGACTACTTCCGAATCAATCAAGCTTTTGAGAAACTATTGAGCAAGTGCCAAACAGCCTGGATCACGCTAGCATACCGAGTAACTCGGCGTGTCAAATGGATCTAAACTGCTTGCATGTACATGTCACATCGCGGTAGCGGGATAAGGGTTTATTCGAGCATTTGAATGGTACAGAAAGCTTCACAGCTCAATACACAATGTACGCAGCAACTGTCGTTTGCCAAATCATGTCGTCTGCATTATTTTCAAAATGCAGTTGCTTTGTTTTTCACAAGTACATATGAAAGACTGGGCTACTTGATTTCTGATCTTGATAAAAATCTTAAATGCAAAGTTAATCATGAATTCACACCTATCGAGCGTGTCTTTATCATTTTACTTGATGAATTTTCATGTAAGACATAATGACATCATAAATACCGGTAATACTAACACTTTACTTTATATTATAAACGCTTTTCAACTAATTTGCAAATAGAGTAGATCCAGATCAGACGGTTCCTGTAGGAACCGTCTGATCTGGGTCTGCTCTGTTTGCTTTTTGAATTATACAGATATAGTTGTACAGTTTCTCTCTTAGCCAATATTGTCTTGTCTACTACATTTAATCTTATTACTATTCATGATGTCATTATTTCCTGCATGAATATTCACGAGTGAAAGAGTTTAGCTGGATAATTTTACTGCCACTTGAACTAAGGAGATTTTAGAAATGGCAGAGACTGTAGAATGAGATCTATATTACTCCATAAGCAAAAAGTGTAGTGCCTAATCAGACGGCTCCTACTGGATATGTCTGGTTGGGGTCTACCTTGATTCCAAAGACGTATAAACCGCGTTTCTTTCAGGAAAATGGTGGACGCTTTCAGCACTATAAGTACAGTGTATATTGTTTGACGTTGACAGACCCCCTCGACCTTGATGAGACGCTGAGTAAGTCGGAATATTATAAATATAATATACAGTTAAACCTCTCTAAACCGAAATACTAGTAGACAATAATTTAGATACGTTGCGGCAAGTGGCTGCTTAATGCAGAGTGAAAGTCACGCAGAAAGCTCCTAGAGGAGCTTTCTGCATGACTTTCACCCTGCGTTAAGCTGTCACCTGTCTCCAACACTGATATTTATACTAAATGTAACGTCCGGTTTAGAGGGGTTTTACTGTAATCACTATTATTGATGTCATTATTTCTTCATGGAGTACTGGTTAAGCAGGATCTACTGGGACTGTGCTATTCAAGCGTGTGACTAGTTTTGCAGGCTAGAGTTACGTTTTGTTGAAAAGGATTAAAATGAACCAGGTGACATATTGTTTACAGGGAAGAAAATAGATTTTAAAGCATAATAATATCTTTTATTATTTCGTTTATTTTGGGTACAATGGTTGCCGGGGTCTTGGCTATTTTTAGGTTGTTCATGATATCCTAGCAACTCTTTGCACGATATGTAGGCCTAGTTGCAATCTACTTCACTTCGTCTGACGTCTGTCCAACTTTGCAGACTGAGTGTAAAACGGTTTGCATTCTAGTGGGCCGTCGTGTCAGTGGGCGTGTCATCTGTAGAGTCAAATATATTATTCTTAACCCTTTCCCTGTTCTGTGTTTATTCCAAATTTCAATACGTCCTTGATATTCATGGACAAAATAGTTATAATGTGATATGTAAGACGGAACATTATTGCAATTTTAGATAGTAAAAAGAAACAACTATTTCAAACTTCATTAGGAAACAGAGCAGACCCAGGAAACAGAGCAGACCCAGATCAGACGGCTCCTATAGGAGCCGTCTGATCTGGGTCAACTCTGTTTGCAAATGCGTTAAAATGCATTTATATGAAGGACATGTTTAAATCAAACCTTTATTTTCAATGACTAACTTTTTCCCCGCCGACTCTATGGTGTGACCATTTTTTAGAATCGTCTCGAAGAGATTATTGTAAAGAATGGTCACAGCCTAGGGATATAAAAGTGTTAGTCCCTTTACCAATAGTTCTGGTCGTCTAGATCTAGATCAAAAGTTTTCAAATTTGAATATTTGCATGCAATTTACCAATAAGGAAGTTATGAATACAGCTAGCACGGATGCAAAGCATTTAAGACCGGGGCTTGTCGTCACTTTTTTTTTTTTTTGGTTTCACAGGTTGGTTATCATCTTATTTTATCTGCTTCCTTATATCATATTAATAAGGTGACAGAAAAAAAGAAAGACGAATTTAGAAACTTACATAATGAAATCAGCCGACTAAAACGTCATTTTATTTTTTACAGCTTCTGAATAATAACGAGGAAATTTACAAAGATGTTTATCATATTGCCAAATGCTGCACGTGCTGATGCAAGTTATGACACAGTCCGCTTGAACTTAACTCTTTCGTTGCCAATGTCGTACATGTGATCACCTATGCAAACAGTTTGGATCCAAATGAGACGCCGAGTAACTCGGCGTCTCATTAGAATCCAAACTGTTTGTTACTATGACTGTTTCTCGAAAGAAAAATGAAGACAAATAAAAATGGAAAATTGTTACAGACGACACAATTTGCAAACGACAAAATTTGGCAGCGAAAAAGTTAACGCTTATTCTACTTTAACGCATAGAGAAGCGTTTTAACGCACTGACAAACAGTTGGCCAAATAGTCATATAAATGGAATGATTTTCAGTCGGCCCATTTATTCTAATTTATGATATTGATGAGCATGGCTTTCAGTCAACTTGTCTGTATCAAGTTTGTTAATATAGATTATTCTAATTTGTGATATCGATGAGCATGGCTTTCAGTCAACTTGTCTGTATCAAGTTTTGTTAATACAGAGTATTCTAATTTGTGATATTGATGAGCATGGCTTTCAGTCAACTTGTCTGTATGAAGTTTGTTAATACAGTTTATGCTATTCCTTGCGGATAGTGATTTCATATCTATTGTATATCTTTCATTGTCTGGATAGATAATCATGCGGATCGTTTCCGGCTAGTGATTTCATCCATGTGAAGCGCTTTTGAACGCACATATCCCGTGTGAAAAGAGCGCTATATAAATGTGGTATAATAATAATAATAATAATAATAATAATAATAAAAGGGTGGTCCCATATCAGACAGCTCATATAGGAGCTATCTGATCAGGATCTACTCCGCGTGTTCCTAAAATAGCAAAGATCCGAATTTACAGTTTCTGAAATAGCCAAAAGTTTCACCTTTTCATTGTTCAATAAGCTATAAAAGTTCAGTATTACGCGCCATTCATGAAATCATGTATCTTTTAATAAACATTCGGGAGGTATAAATGAAAGTCCCACCTATTAAGGAACATCGTAGACCAAAATAAACGGGCTCGTAGAGGAGTGGGGCTTGCAAGACACTGTGATGTTGTTATGTGCTGGTCTTTTAGGCAAATTTACCATTTACATGTACATTGTACTCATGATTAAGATGATTTGATTGTGTGGTCGAACAATGATAAACCGTTTGGTCTCGAAGTAACAGGTCTTACAGAAAACTTCATTAACTCTTTCCCTGTTATATTCATGTAAGAAATAATGACGTCATGAATATTAATATTTTTATAATGGTTTATTTATGAACCGTGACATTTTGGCTCAGACAGAAGCTGTAGAATCAGATCTATATTACACCATAAGCAGACAGAGCAGACCCTGATCAGACGGCTCCTATAGGAGCCGTCTGGTCTGGGTCTACTCTGTTTGCAGATGCGTGAAAATGCGCTTACATAAGGGAAAGGATTAACTCTTTCTTTAATAAATACTCTTGCGTGAAATAGTAACTACATGGTTGTATTCATTAATCTAATTTTATAGAAAAAAATCAAGGTTACTTTGACAAAAGCTGCAGAGTCATGTCTGTATAATTCGATCAGAAAACAAAGCTGACCATGCTCAAACGGCTCCTATAAGGGCCGTCCGGTCTGGACCTACATGTACTCTGTTTGAAAAGGAAAGGCGTGGTAAATGTTCAAAGAATTAAGCATGATAATAATAATGATAATGCTGCTGCTGCTGCTGCTGCTGCTGCTGATGATGATGATGATGATAATGATGATGATATAAATAAATACTGATAATAGATAATGATAATAATAATAATAAAAAACTAATGAAAATATTAATAATCGCGATGCTGTTTACACGAGTATATATTTATTTTTATTATTATCATTATGTTTATAAATTATGTTGCCAGTTGAAAATCTAGTATTCAGACTAAATACATGTAAATATTTGAAATATTTGAAATTCGTCCGGCAGAATGCAGATACATGAAGGAGTAGCAACTGACCTTTTATTGTATTTATAAAACATATAATTTAAATGATTTAGTACTTTTATACTTGTATTGGTGTTTTCCACTTGCGTAGATCGTATCTACGTTATTGTAGAGATTATTTATCATTTATTGTCCCAAAGATTCAGATATTCAGGAGCCGTTTGATTCGGATCTTCCCTATTTGCTTCTATATCAGTCTAATTTGAAGTATTATAATGGTGCCAAATTGAATTATCCAGATTTACAAACCCGTGGAGAGGGGGAGATTGTGTGTTCAAGTGAGGTAACACCTGTCCCGCTATAAACAAACTCGTGTGTACTAAAATACCGATATATTTTTTTAAAATTTTGAACACTTCCGATTCAATCCAGCTTTTGGGGAAATATTGATCAAAAGTCAAACAGTTTTGGGCCCAGATGGGATGCCGAGTTTCCCGGCGTCTCATCTGGATTGAAACTGTTTGCCAAAACAACACGCTAATTATGTGGCGCTATGCGGGATAGTGGTAAAGAAAACTGTTTCGCGTATCAAACAGTCTTTACCGTTAGATGGGAAATTAGTAACACATCGCGTGTACTGTCATTTGTGCAAACAGTGTAGACCCAGATCAGAGGACACATAGTCATTCAATAGCCTGTAGCTAACAAGTTTACGTCTTTCATACTAAAGGTACACTATAATTAAACATTGATAGGTTATTCCATAATAAAATAAAAAATAAAAGTTGAAAGGGCTTTAGCAACCCTCATCCAATTAATCATTTTATGTTCCGTAAACTTTATGAAACCTTTAGTCGCAGTTCCAAATGTGATCTGCTGAATGTTTCGTCTACTATAAAACATTTAATAAATATTCATATAGAACGGACACTTAACCCTATGTCTGGCAGATATTCGTTAAGAGGTCTTGAGAAAGAGAATACAGCCAGATCTGATGGTGTCACACGTCTGACAATGGTCTGCTCAGTTTGTCCAACCCGTGTCCAGCTATCCGCGAATTGCCTCGCCTTTGCAATCAGCTTAACCCTTCGCTTGCTATTCACGTCAATATACCTACCTGTAAATAGTGAAGACCCAGATGAGACAGCTCCTGCAGGAGCTGTCTCATCAGGGTCTGCACTATTTACAAGTTGATTGTGCAACCAGTGCACTTCATAGCAGTGATTGCACAGCGAAATACTTGTACACCGGAAGATATGTGTAATTATACGACAGGGCATGGGTAAAGAAGGAGAAATTTATTTTAAAATTCAGCAAGAGAAGGATTAAATCTAGATGAGACGTCACGTAACTCAGATATCATCAGGACCCGAACACTTTTGCACAGTGACTATACTTTATCAAAAGCTTGGTGGAAACTGAAGTAGTCAACATTGTTTTAGATCAAACTTGAGCAGACATTGTTCTATTCACAGCTGGGGGGGGGGGTTAAGAAATAGATCCTGACATTGCCAAAAACGGTCTGTGTTCATACTTCAGCTAATACACATTAATGGCGCCATTTACTTTTTCCATAAATATTCATCAGGTAAATGGTAAAGGTAAATAATAAACATAAACATTCAATATATACATGTACATACATGTATCTGTAGATACCCGACAGATCCATAAAGGAACAAGTTCTAGTTCCTTAGGTTTGTGCCCTGCGTATACGGGTTCACCCAGGGTTCAACAAGTTGAATCTAAATTAAATCTTATAATCACTGAAATGCTTCATGCAGAGCCATTAAACTTAAGTGTCAGTTAATGAATGTTTTATTGCAAGTTATTTCTTACTTCAAAGCTGAGTTTGTGAACTTTCTTCTGTATGTAAATCAGACTAATATATGTAGGCCCAGCGAAAGTTATTGATATTAACGTATGAATACAAATAGATTGTATCCAATTTCTAATACTCCCTTTCTGATCGGTAGCTCAATCATTTACTCCATAGATACATGTATACCTTATAACGTATAACGTTATTGCGAACAGAGAAAACCCAGATGTAGAAGCCGTCTGACCATTGTCTGATCTGTTTGCTAATGGAATGAAGTAGATCCGATTTTACAGTTTCTGCTATGGTCTGATATTCCTGTGTTCATGTGTTATTATAAAAAATCGGTAAATCATTTCCTTCATATTTAAAAGCATTTTCACGCATTTGCAAACAGAGTACACCCAGATCAGACGGCTCCTATAGAAGCCGTCTGATCAGGGTCTGCTCTGTTTGCTAATGTAATTTGATAGTTCTATTTCTTTACTATAATGTTCCACCCTCCATACTTCATTATTATTGTTTTGTCCATGAATATTCAGTAGGTATTGCAATTTTTCATAAACATAGAACAGGGACAGGGTTATTTGATATTCCGCTCATAATTATTCATAACGTGATTAGTTCTTACACGGGGTAAAGGGTTAAATGCGTGACTCCTGTATTGCGCCAAATCTTAACCCTTTCTCTCATGAATATGTATGTAAGAGATCATGACATTATAAATATTTATCAGTTGAGACTTTATATATCTGTATCAATACAGGATTACAATAAAACCTTTCTATAATGACCACTAAATTGTGTTAATTAGTTAGTATTTAGGACAGGTGGCTGCTTAAAGGAAGTTGAAAGTAAAACAGAACGCTCCTATAGGAGTGTTCCATTTTCCTTCCTCCTTGCTTTAACCCATTACCTCATAAGATATTTTTAGATACAACGTCTTTGAATAAACCTACCGAAAAGAAGCATTAACTAGAGAAAAGGAAACATTTAGAAGTTTGTAGTTCGAAACCATTGTGATAAACAGAGCATTTGCTCCTATAGGAGCAAATGCTCTATTTATGACAATGGTTTCACAAAGTGACTTTTACAGAGTCGTCAAAAGACGTCAATATGAGGGAATGGGTTAAGCAGCGACCTGTCTTTAGCACAAATTAATTTTAAAATTCTGTCAGTCAAAACGTTCATTGTTAATGTTTAACCATACAAATTCAGTCCATTTAATATTCATGTACATGTAGTAACAACTCCTACATTTATATTCAGACAAGTGTTATTTAGTTCACAAAGAGCTAATCTACAATGTGTCTGAAATATGGATAATACTTTAGAAGCTGTCTAATCTGTGTCTACTATTCTCAAAAGTGTCAAAGTTCGTCTGTATGCCGGAAAGGGTTAAAGACGCATACTAAGATCTTTTTTTGTGGTTGTTGTTGAGAAGTCTGCTGTGTAATGTGGGATTCGCTAAGCAGGTTATCTTATTTTCTGCGAAACAAAGAAAGAGGTTTTCACATGGTAGGTTCATATTTAAACGACATGAGAATTTTTGAAATTTAATAGTTCGTCCTGATAAATGGCCAGACGTCTTAATTATGACGAATGGGACCTAGTTGGATATGCTACGAGTAGAAATTGTTGTCTCCCATCATCCCACGCCCGACGTTACTGTCATTTGCAAACAGTTTGTATCCAGATGAGACGCCCAGTAACTCGGCGTCTCATCTTGATCCAAGCTGTTTGATACTCGTTCAATACGTTATCGAAATCTTGATCATATCGATAAGACGTTTGAATTACAACAAATCAGTATTTTGAGAAGATATTATTTTAAACGTTCACCATGATAAGAATTTGTATTTAATTGTCTTACTTACCTATGACATTCACGCGCTGCGCGAGAACACGCAAATAGGTTGACACTAAATGCAATAGGGGTGCTATATTTAACCCATGTTATATAATATAAACCATATTAAATTTAAAATCCATTCATATTTCATGTCGCAGGGACTCTGCAAGAGAAATATGTCCTGGTGACAAAAACATTTGACATTGATTGATATAGTAAACAGCTCCCTCAGGAGCCCTCTGATCTGGGTCTGCCTATGTCCCATGTATGAGATCACGAGTGTTTATTGGTTAAATGCACGAGGCCTGCTTTATTTAAACGATTCCAACAAAATGAAACATAACTAAATGTGTACAGCAAACAACCAACAGAACCCTTTACCTGGTCCCCTTTTACGTATTTGCAAACCGACTAGACTCAGATCAGACAACTCATCTACGAGGTGTCCTATCTGTTTCTGCTTATGGAGTAATATAAATATGATTCTTATACATTCTCATGTCCATAGTACATTTAAGTATGCCTTTATAATATCACTAGGTTTACACGAATAGTCAAAAAATAGGGGTCTCATTCTTTACCTCTATCCTTTTCATCATAGCAACACTCTTTTCACACCTTTGGAAGCAAAGTAGACCCAACTCAGACAGCTCCAGTAGGAACTGTCTGATCAATGTCTGCTCTGTTTGCTATGGAATTATGTAGATCTAATCCTTCAGCTTGAGCCCTAGCCAAACTTTCTGTTAAAAAGTTTACATTATAAAAACCAATTCTATAAATAAAGTGACCAATTCACGCATAAATGTTCATAAGGGGTAGGGATGAGACGGGCGGGAATTTGGTGTCTGAATTCTTGATTGCATTTACCTTAATAAGGTTTCATTTAGCAGACATCTGCTTTATAAGACTCCTTTACAGTATTTATTCAGTAAGTGGATGCTTGAAAAGAGGTTTACGGTGTATTATTTGAGGTGAGGTCTGGTAACCACGTTCACGTGACATGCCAGTGTTCTGTGGTTGGTAAAGATTCCCAGTGGCGAGGACAATAACATCTCGGATATTTTAGTTTTCTCAAATACCAGTGGTAATTCAATGTTTATTGTCATAACATGTTTCTAAAAATAAACTGACATTCTGAATACCAGTCTGACATTTTCACAGTCACGTGAACCATTCATTTTCGGCCTGTCCTCTACAATTATCGTACTCTTTACCTACAATTCCGCCTTGACATTTTACTCTAACTTAGGCCTATATTTATCCTTATCGTCAGTCGTAATACAGTAAAACCTCTCTAAATCAGATTTTCAAATTAGTACATGTACCAATTCCGATCTTTAAGACAAACGGTAGCTTAACGCATTGTGGGGACTTTCTGAATGACTTTCAGCCTGCATTAAGCAATGCCTGTCTGTAAGACAAGTGGCAATTTAACCCATTCGGCGCCAAAATTCTAATTGTCGTCTGCAATCCATTTTTCGTTAAATCATTCCGTAAAATATGGAAATCAGATAAATAAATGCAAATTTCAAAGGAATAAAGCAGAGATATAGAAATAAAGTTTGAGACAAAACGTGAAATCCCTGATCAGACGCCGCCTGGGACTGCACTATTTGTCGTGGTGCATTTATGCGACATCGGCGGTGAAAAGGTTAATGCATGGTGAAAGTCGTGCTGAAACGCCTTTTGGGACAGCCACCTACCAATGTGCAATGTCAAGCAATTTGCTCGTTTTGAATGTTTAACTTTATGCATATAACAATATGTTATATATGATATATAGCACATATGTTTTACAGTAAAACCTTCCTAAGCTGCAATTCATTTATTGAACATGGGAGTCTTAAAAAAGCAGATGTTTGCTTATTGCAGGGCACAAGGAATGTAGAAAGCTCTTATTCTCCATTACTGCTGACCTGCATAAAGCTACCACCTGCCTTGCAGATCCATAAGTAAACCTCTTTTTGACGGTCGCTTAACCCATTACCACATGGGCTATTTTTAGATACCACCTGTTTGAATTAATCTACCGAATGGAGAAATAATTAGAGAAAAGGAACATTTTATAATTTTGTAGTTTGAAACCATTGTGATAAATAGAGCATTCTCACAATGGTTTCACAAAGTGACTTTTATAGAGTCGTATAACATGTCATAGTCTTTGTTACAAACAAATACTGTTTTGTCTGGTCTGGATACAAATGTCCCGTGGTGCCTGTCCACATACTACACTCATTGATAGAAGGTATGTGTTCAAATTAAAGTTTGAGCGAAAATTATATAGTCCATTCATTCAAGTCAATATTTAAATGTTTCTCAATGTTACTAATAAAGGGGTGTTTTCTCCGAGATTGTAACAGGTACGTATCTATCTTAAAACGTGGCATTGACCCGTCGGTCATTGCTGGGTATACGTTTGCTTCAGAAAACTTTGGTCATCATAACCGTAATAAAACAGTACCATTCAGGTTATGTACATATTTGTCTAGGCTATTTAATTTTACGACCATTCGGACTACCTTGCCCTAGGCGAAACATTTACTATAACAGGTGTTACTCGTATCAATCGAAATACATGTATTCCAATTGTGAAGACTCTCATTTTATTAGGTTAATATGTTTTTTACTGAAATTGCGTTGCTGAATATTTGAAATAAGATAAACAATCAAATGTTCACGCACGACAACGTTTTTCATGGCGTGAGACTCTTCAGTTCAGGGAAAGAGTGTCCGGTTCCCAAACAGGAGGCACTGGGTTCGATTTGCAGCAGGATGGGTTTTGGAGTTTAAACATTTTCCCATGTTGTGCAAGATGTTATATCTGGGAAAATAAAGATACGTGATTTCACAAAGATCGTACCATAACGTTTGCTGTCACTACATACATGTGTTTGTTTATAATATTTGAAATGTCCAGCAGTGCAGATTCAGCAAAATCTTTGATCAAATAAATTTAACCCATTACCTCATTGGCTATTTTTAGACACAGTCTCTTGGAATAAATGTACCGAAAAGGAGCATTTACTAGAGAAAAGGAAACTTTTAGAATTGTATATTTTTGAAACCATTGTGATAAATAGACCATTTGCTCCTATGGAAGAAGTGAATTTTACAGAGGCGTCAAAACGCGTTTATATGAGGGAATGGGTTAACTCATGTTTCCACAATCGTTTCTGTTCATCCTCTTCTCACCGACGATTTTGTCTATCTCTATCTTTTTTTGTATATCTCACTACCCCATACAGATGCGTTGTACGGCTCTATGCCTCTATATTTCTATGTCTATCGCATTATCTTCCATAGATGCGTTGTACGACCCTTTCTCTATGTCTCTATCTTTTAATGTCTATCTTACTATCCCACGTAGATGCGTTGTCGACGAGAACAACATGCACCTGATCCAAACCGTTATGAGAAATAACTAGCTCTACTATTACCTCTGATATGTTAATAACAATTGGAAGTGTATGGATGTGTGTTCTATTATGCCTTACGAAATGTGCTCACTGAAATGTCTTTGCTCTTTTACAACCAATCGCGAACCCGCTACATGTGTACATGTAATTAACACAATTTAGTGGTCGGTATAGAGAGGTTTTACTGTAAATAACTTGAGCCAGATGTCACACCGAGCGATTCTTTGTCTCATCAGGATCAACACTGTTCGTTTAACCCTTTACTACATTGTATATGAATATTAATGAGTTTAACGCCACCCTCTTGGCATAATTATGAATTATTAGTAGTTTGATATGTGTGTACATATACTTGCAATTATTTCTATGGAAGGTAGGATAAACTCAGGTCTAAAAAGAGCATGAGCGCAAACAGTGCAGACCCTGATCGGACAGCTCCTATATGAGCTGTCTGATCCGGGGCTACACTGCTTGCAAAAAGGTGTAGAAAAGTGTTTCTATGGAGAACGTTTAAAATGCAAAAGATAACTCAGACGATACAGTGTACATACGACAACGTTTGGCAACGGAATAGTTAAAAGACAGGTTACATAATACGGGCGCATGCCTAGACTGCGTGAACGACATTCTTGTGATGTCGAACACGCCTCCGTTCTGGGTTGGGACGAAGTAACCGCGACGTCTGACATTCCATACATGCATATGGCGCAGCGGCAGTCAGAACTCAGTCGTTGTCACTCACGTACATGTACAAGTTAACGACCAGGTACGATAACTCTGACATTCCGTGCATCTATAAACGCTTCCTCCCTGAGTTCAATGTTCTCTATTTCCCTCTGTCGCGCGATCATGTCAAAATGCCAAAATTCTTGGCAAACCTTTTAACCCTCTGCCTGTCATTGACGCTGCTTGTCACGTCTTTACAAACAGTGTAGACCCTTGTTAAACAACCCCTATATGAGCTGACTGATTAGGGTTTGAGTTGTTTATGAAATAATATACATGTAGATCACATCTATAGTTTCTGCTATGGTATAATTTCCCTTGTTGATCATGTAAACTAACTAACATTATACAGTAAAACCTCGATTATTCGAATTTTCGTTATAAACGAATTTAGACCCTTTTAGGCAGGTGGCTGCTTAATGCATGATGAAAGTCATGCATAGAGGAGCTTTCTGCATGTTTTTCACCATGCATTAAGCTGCCACCTGTCTTAAAGATCGATAATAATACGTATTTCAGTGTTCGGATAATCGAGGTTTTACTGTATATGAACCAGTTAATAAATATTTATACCGTCATTATTTCGCACATGAATATTTGTGAGTTGAAGGGTTGCATGTAATGTTCCCACATGCCTGTATCTCCTGACAATTTAGCAGGAAGCAGGAAATTTTCACCTTGCTTTTGTTTGTTAGTTATCTAAGTTGTATACAGATAAAATAGCATTTTCATCGCTTGTCTTGTTTTGCCAGTCTCGTGTAAACTGCACGCACGCGACGCTGAATTTTCAAAGTAAATGTCCATCATTGTTTAACGATAACCCCCTTTAATCATTTACATGTACTCAATGAATATTCATGTAAGAAATAATGACATCACGAATTTTAATTAGATTAATTATTATAATAGCACATGAATGCAAGAGCATTCAGCCATGGCTGAAACTGTATTGTCACCTTTATATATTATATCATAAGCAAACAGAGCAGACCCAGATCTCTTGAAGGAAACACCTGATTACTGTATGCATCATGTTTCTTCATAAATTATTTGATAAAGGTTTAAATGGCAAAACATATTTTCGCAGAAACAACTCTTCACATTAAAGTTAGATTTGTCCATAATATATATTTGGGTAAGTGCATTTGGAATATGAGACTATAATGGGCAAACCCTTTCGCCGCCAAATACATTCCGTCTGCTTAGATCATCTTCTGCTTCAGATTTCAAATTAGAGCTGCATGTATATTCAATTTCTTTTAAGCACATAATACATGTATGAATGTCAAACAGTTTGGATCCTGATGAGACGTCGAGTTACTCGGCATCTCATCTAGTTCCAAACTGTTTGCAAAGGTCGTACCAGTTTCGCTTATGGTGCCATAATTCACGGAATGGTTACAGCGTTCCTAAAATAGTATCGTGCACTTTTATAGGCCAGGTGTTGGTGTTATGCGTGCCAGAGTTTCTCAAGCAGAAGTGCTATTACTTGACATACTTATTAAATGAGATATTACCCCTTATCCTACCGAAAATATATAGTCCGCCATTTTGGTTTACTTTCGATTCGTTCAAGCGTTCGAAAAACTATTGTCTTCGTTTACCCTTTAGTCCTTTCTATGCTTTTGCAAACAGAGTAGACTCAGATCAGATGGCTCCTGTAGGAGCCGTCTGATCAGGGTCTGCTCTGTTTGCTTATGGAATAATGTAGATCTGATTCTACATGTTCTGCTTTGGCAAAGATGACGTGTGTTAATATACCACTTTATACAATAATCTAATAAATATTCATGATGCCGCCATTTCTAGCATGAATATTCATGAAGTAAGGGATTAATGAGTGTGGAGACCTATTGTCCGAGCTATGATAAACATTGTTTTGCACTGCGTCTCATCTTGGTCGGAGCTGTTTGCAAATGGTCATACTCGACAGAATAATAGTTAATTGTATACAGTAAAACCTCTCTATAACGGCCACTAAATTGTGTTAATTAGTTGGTATTTAGGGCGGGAGGCTGCTTAAAACAAGGTGAAAGTAAAACAGAACGCTCCTTTAGGAGGAGCGTTCTGTTTTACTTTCACCTTGCTCTAAGCAGCCACCTGCCTTTAACACAAACTACTTGATGTAATTTAGTGACCGTTATAGAGAGGTTTTGATGTATTTATATTTGTGTTATATAATGTGACACGAAATCAGTACCGGTGGTGTAAATTTCATTAGTTATTAAGTATTTTACAGGTAAGTCTGACCGTCATTTATTGGACCGTCAGCTGTAACCAATATAATGATCCTAATTCATATGGCCACTTCAGATTCATCCATTATAGATAAAAAAAAATTGTCTTCATAAAACTGTCGTCTACCTTATATCTGAAAAAAAAATAAGTTGAATTAGTTATAGGAGAAGCTTTGTCTTACTGTTCTGTTTGCCCACATGCATCTTATCTAGATTTAGTCACTTGCTGAAGATCTCGGGGGATATGAATACAGTAAAACCTCTCTATAATGACCACTTAATTATATAAAGTAGTTTATGTTAAAGGCAGGTGGCTGCTTAAAGCAAGGTGAAAGTAAAACAGAACGCTCCTATAGGAGCGTTCTGTTTTACTTTCACCTTGCTTTAAGCAGCCACCTGCCCTATATACCAACTAATTAATACAATTTGGTGGTCGTTATGGAGAGGTTTTACTGTATTATATAAGAAATAGTGACTGTATGCATATTTATAAGCTGGAGTATTATAATGACATTATGAGTACATGTACATGATTGTTTCACCATGGCACACACAACAGAATTCAATATACATTATACCATAAGCAAACAGACTAGGCCTTGAACAGGAGCCATCCGATATGGATAAATGTTATTTGCTGTAAGCCACGACCTGCCTTACAGACATATACATATCAGACCTCTTTTTGATGGCTTCTTAACCCTTCGCTTGCTGAAATTTGAAATACATTTCTCCTTATTTACCCATGCCCTGTTGTATAATAACATATTTCTTAACTGTGTACACGTATTTCGCTGTGCAATCACTGCTGTGGAGTGCATTGGTTGCACAATCAACGTGTAAATAGTGCAGACCCTGATGAGACAGCTCCTGCAGGAGCTGTCTCATCTGGGTCTTCACTATTTACAGGTAGGTATATTGACGGGCATAGCAAGCGAAGGGTTAAGAGAGGTTCTGCTGGATAGCATGTTGTATCCCAGATTTGATTGAGGGTTTGTTTGTTACGTAGCGTCCAAATGTATAGCTTCATCCTTTCTACTGCGACTATTTATGGGTCTTTAACCATTGCTTCCATAAATACGCCTTTCTACGCCTCTGTACATGTAAAAGTCACTTTCTGAAACCAATGTGATAAATAGAGCATTTGCTCCTAATACATGTAGCAGCAAGTGCTCTATTTATCACAATGGTTTTAAAACTATAACATTCTAATATTTTCATTTTCTGTAGTTAATGCTCATTTTGAGTAGATTTATTCAAAGAGTTTGGATCTAAAAATAGTCTATGAGGGAATGGGTTAAATAAGGTGGTAGCTTAATGCAAGACGAATGATATGCAGACAGCTACTCTATCAGTCTTTTACATTACATTCGCCCTGCATTAACCATTTCTTTCATATAAACACCTTTTTACGCGTTTGCAAACAGAATAGACCCAGATCAGACGACTCCTATAGGAGCCGTCTGATCGAGGTCTGTTGTGTTTGCTAATGGCATTTGAAATGTATGCTTCTTTACTTTTCCAAAATAGCTTCAATGTTCCACCTTCCATATGTCGTTGTAACTAATTTGTCCCAAAATATTCAATAGGTATTGAAATTTGACATAAACATAAAACAGGGTAAGGGCTCTATTTAAGGGTGTTTATTCATTGTAGGATCGATATAGACACTTACTAACAGTTTTATATATTAGGAAACAATACAATTGTCGTAGAATGTGTGTTTCTCTTAGACTTCGTTTACGTCAATGCCTTTGATAAATGATTTTTAACCAACCAATGCAGATCCTGCACCAGCCCTGTAATCTGGATCTGCACTGATTACCTGTTATCCTGTTAGGGAAACATTGGGCGTGGGCTAACTTCTTTTTAGCACGCTAAAACGCTGATTTCTACAACAAATTTATGTTTTACTTGAAAGCATATTCGCCGTTTAAGCTTCAAAGGCACAAACAGAATGCGATTCAGATTTGATCTTACTCAAACGTCACACTAAATGACCCCGTGCTTATAAAAAAAAAACATTGTTTGTATAAATCTGATTTCTTGGCTTGTATCTGATAGGTCAGAGTTTGAATCTACTTAGAATCGGACCATTCACATGTTTTAGAAAGAACCCAAACTCTAGCAAAAAAGCATCACAACCTCGGGACCTGATGTCTTACTTTGATCTAAATTGTTTGTGAAAATTATCACAAACTGGCTTGAAGCGTGCTAAATGTGGAGGCGATAGGTTTAACAAATCGATATCAATCTTTATCCGACAATGTGCAACGTGACTCGAATTTGCTAACATCTTGGATCCAGATCAGACGCCGAGTAACTCGACGTCTCATTTGGAGCCAAGCTGTTTGATAGTCTATCAATAGTTTCTCAAAAGCTTTATCGAATTGGCAGCGGTCACAATTGCACCATATACACATTTGATTGCACGTCATGTCTTTCACAATGGGGAAAGGGTTAACCCTTCCCTTGCTGAATTTTAAAATACATTTCTCCTTCTTTACCCATGCCCCGTTGTATAATTACATATATCTTCACTGTATACAGGTATATCGCTGTGCAATCACTGCTCTGGAGTGCATTGGTTGAACAATCAACTTGTAAATAGTGCAGACCCTGATGAGACAGCTCCTGCAGGAGCTGTCTCATCTGAGTCTTCACTATTTACAGGTCGGTATATTGACGTGAATAGCAATCGAAGGGTTAAAATGACATATTTAACGAGTAGGGATTTCTGTGTTTCTTCCAACAGACAAGCAGTAGATAAGAAACCAGCCGCCAATGTCCAGAGCAACAGATAAAGGTGTATATATACGTACTCAAATACTAAAATCGGCTTTTCTCCACCAAATCCTGTTAGACGATTCTAAAGAGTACCCACAACATAGGGTTTGGTGGAGAAATAGATAGAGTTATTCTTGAAAATGTTTTAATTTTCACATATTATCTGGACCTCTGAATGTCTCTTAACCCATTACCTCATCTATAGGCTATTTTTAGATACAACCTCTTTGAATAAATCTACCGAAAAGGAGCATAAACTAGAGAAAAGGAACATTTTAGAATTTAGTAGTTTGAAATCATTGTGATAAATAGAGCATTTGCTTTTCATAAAGTGATTTTTACATCTAGTCGTCAAAAGTCGTCAATATAAGGGAATGGGTTAATCCTTTACCTAATGCATGTATATACACGAAATGATGACATCATGAATATTTATTTGCTGATTTTTATAGTATAAATTGATCAAGGGAATCATTTGCTTTGATAACAAATGTAGAATCAGATCTTTATCAAGCTATAGGCAAACAGAATAGATCCTGATCAGACGGCTCCTATTGGAACAATCGATCTGGGTCTACTCTGTTTGAAAATGCGCGAAAAAACGTTTAACCCATTCCCGCATATTGACACCATTTGACGCCTCTGTAAAAGTCACGTTTTGAAACCATTGTGATAAATAGAGCATTTGCTCCTAAGGAGCAAATGCTCTATTTATCACAATGGTTTCAAGGCTACACAAATCTAAAAATTACCTTTTCTCTAGTAAATGCCCCTTTTCGGTAGATGTTTTCAAAGAGGTTTGGTCTAAAATAGCCTATGCGGGAATGGGTTAAATGAGGTAACGAATGGATCCTTTACCTGCTGAATGATGACATCATGACTATTTGTTAGCTGTTCTTTTATAATGGCATTTGAACGTATCATTTCATAAGCAAACAGAGCAAACTCTGATTAGGGATTAAGTATGTTTGCAAATGCGTTTTAAGAAGGGAGCTGTTAAAAGTAAGTGGTTGCCTAGCAGAACAGAACAGAACAGACTGCATCATGGGGTATCTATCTGCATTAAGTTATCGCCCGCCTTAACGGCTCAAAACTACATTTCGTTGTTACTGACGTTCAAGCTATGGATTAATCATAAAACATGCATTTAGTGTATTTTTCTTCTGGGATACATGTAAAAATCTGATCGAAGAAATATGTTTTTGTAACATATGTGTTAGCCATAACTAGTGTCACAGGTGGGTCAATCTGTATGGTACAGTACACCTCCTTTAAACCGGACGTTTAAATAAGTATCAATCCTTGTATTTCAGACATTTGACAACTTAATCCTTGTTCACGCCTTTTGCATACAGTGTAGACCCAGATCAGACGGCTTCTGTATGAAACCGCATAATCACGATGTGCTCTATATGCGTATGAAGTTATAAGTTGAAATTATAACATGATTTTCTAGCAATACAAACACATTCTATTCTCATATTCCATTGTAACATATCCATGGTGTCATTATTTTTGGCATTCAACAGATAAACATTTAATGCATGATGAAGTCTTTCAGTTGACTTTCACATTGCATTATACAGCCTCATGCATACAAGATCTAAATGTCCCTTTATTAAAAGTCTGCTTGTGTAAGTTTTGTTCTGTATACAGGTTATTGTTTTGTTGGATGTTTAACCCCTATGACATAATAAATTAATGCATCAAACCTACAGTCTGTGACGTATATATCGATGAATATATGTTCTTATTCCTACCTTGGTCTACAAATACTCGACCTGGATAAAGTACAGTAGATCCTGTCTTAAGCGTTCTAAGTATGGATCTTAATGACAGGTGATTGCTTAATGCAGATAAAAAGTAATGCGGAAATCTCCTATAGGATCTTTCTGCACTACATTTGACCTGCATTAAGCAATCACCTGTTTTTGAGACTCATATGCTCAGTAGATGTATGGCCGCTTAACACATTATCTCCTAGTGACGCATTTTTGCGCATCTATAACAGTCACTTTATCAAACCATTGTGATAAATAGAGCATTTGCTCCTATAGGAGCAAATGCTCGATTTATCACAATGGTTTCAAACTACAAAATTCTAAAGTTTTCCTTTCTTCTAGCCAATGCTCCTTTTCTGTAGATACATTTAAAGAGGTTGGGTCTAAAAATAGCCTAGGAGACAATGAGTTAGGCCAGGTTCTACTGTATGATACTGCAGCCCACTGTTCTCGACTCGACTCCCTATACAACAGCGTCTTATTATACTTTTATCCTGCTATTCGCGATTTGACACACATTTGCAATAGCGTCTCACCAGGTCCAAGCTGTTTGACACTCGATCAATAGTTTCTTAAAAGCTTGATCGAATAGGAAGCACCATATCCATATTTGAGCAGGCATTATGTGTTTCCAAAGCGCGTTAAGAGTTAATGTATAGATGTCGTTGGTGTCAGATTTCTTGTAAGAAATACACAAATCGCTCTTGACAACCTCAGTAATTTGTCGGACTTTGCCCTTTATTTACAGGTGTCAACGTAAAGAAAGAATTCCTGATGTAAACAACATCAGTTTAAATCTTAGATTGCTTACTTTATTTTCATGCTCTGGTTTTTAGAAATTAATTATCAAGTATGAAAAAGTATCCGCATGAGATGCCGAGTTACTCGGTATATCATCTGGAACCCAAGCTATGTGCACACGCGAGACAAGTCACGGATAGCAGAATAAAGGTTTATCTTTTTAACACCATGCAACTGTTGTCAGTAAACTTTAGTCATACATGTATGCGTCAAACCCCGAAAGACATGTACACTATTTCTTCCATTTTCTTTTTAAACCTTTGATTCCAGACTGAGACTGTTTTGATTCTGATTAGTAGTGTAATTCGATCTTTTCTAGGTTATAAACTTGTTTGCAAAAGGTTATGGCGAAAAGTACCCATAGTGTGAACGGAGTTAATGAATAAATAATCGTCAGTACCGTGGTGTGACCGTTTTATTACGTTGTCCATAAGAGTTACACATAATTGTGACGCGCTGACGTGAAGTACAGTAAAGCATCATTCAGAGCTCATTAAAAGCAATCTAACGAAAGTCTTGAAAACAGATTTATAGTGTAGCTTTTAAACGCATAATTAAAATAATGCATACAGTTCCTAAAGGAGCTTTCTGCGATTTGTGTTTTGCCCCGCATCTTGAATTAAAAAGATAATACTTGTTTCACACTCGATCAATAGCTTCTCAAAAGCTTGAGCGAATCGGAAGAAAGTAAGACTTTAACAGATCAAACTTTGAGCAGACTAGACTGTAAACAACAAGGAAAGTCATTCAAACAGGTTCCAGTGTTCATGTAGCTATTAGGTACTAGGGTATATATCGTACGGAAGCGATTTGGTTTCTCTACTGGTTTGAAAAGCATGCAACGTCAGGCCAGGTTCTACACTGTTTGTCTGGTTGATTAATACATTCTGTAGAATCAAGCGAATGCACACCTCAACGACACGGTCGGTACAGGTCTGCATTGTTCTCGAAGTCACGAAGCCATATTTATAAGACAAGGCTCGTCGATGGGGGTATTGTTCAGCTGCAAATTATTTCCCTTGATTGATAAACACAAAGGTATATCAAATGATAAATGTGTCCTTTCAGTTGAATTACTCAGTTATTTCTTTTGTATTTCAATGAGATGTTACGGTAGATTGATTTGAAATTGAAAGAAAGGGCATTTTCCTTAAACTCTAAATATTAAATATTTCAATAGAGCTATAGTCCAAGAAAGTATATAGCAAATGGCATAACCATTTGATTATTCTTATACGAGATATTTAAACTCAGATGTACTATTGTGATGCAAAGATGTCAGCGATAAAAGCAGAGTCTAGGACCTAGGTTTGGGGGAGAGTATTCCAGGGAGATTACTGAACAAGATCCCTCATTACCGTCTGTTCAGAATGTCGTTGACTGCGCTGTAGACATCACAGCCGTCTGGCTAATGCTTCCATACACGTCTTGATTGTAGGAGTCTGTAAAAGTAGGTGACTGTTTAATGCAGGAACAGCAAATGTTCTACACTTAAATACCACATGTTTTACAATCCGGAATTAGACTTCTTTTGAGATGTGGTATTAAAGGTACCTTATCGTATACAGTAAAACCCCTTTAAAATAGACGTTAAATTCAGTAGAAATATCGGTCTTGGAGACGGGTGGCAGCTTACAGCTGGGTGGACGTCATGCAGAAAGCTCCTCTTAGAGATTTCTGCTTGGCTTTCGCCCTGCATTAAGCAGCCACCTACCTAAAAAATATCTAACTTTTTCTCTACTAGAATTCTGGTTTGAAGAGGTCTTACTGTATAGAGATAGGAGGAGTGTCGACTTGTCTACATTGTTTATTCCACAGACATACCCTGCCATGTTGGTACCCATTTAAACTGCCTTCCCATGCCGAGTCTAATGAGTACCAACATGACAGGGGTTGACTGATAAATCAGGGAACTACAGTAAAACCTCTCTATAACGACCACTAAATTGTACTAATTAATTGGTATGTTGGGCAGGTGGTTGCTTAAAGCAAGGTGAAAGTAAAACAGAACGCTCCTATAGGAGCGTTCTGTTTTACTTTCACCTTGCTTTAAGCATCCACCTGCCTTTAACACGAAATACTTGATGTAATTAAGTGGTCGTTATAGAGAGGTTTTACTGTACATGTATTTTATCAAGAGTTCCTAAATGTTCCATGTATCTACCTGTCTGGTTTGATTCATCTTCAAATTAATTTCTCGTTGAAATGTTTGAAACATAATCTTAGCAAATGACGGCAAATATGTATTCATGAAAAATCATGTTACTTTTAGATATGATCAAATTTATCTTAAGCAACCATTAAAAGAATGATGGTATGTGGTATACAATGTATACAGAGACATATACATGTACATATGTATATGCCTCTGGTATATACAACTTAATACGGATAGAAAGTAGTGCAGAAATTCCATGTCATAACCAACTATTAAAATAGAGTCTTGTTCTGGGTACATGTATGTATTGTAAGCCATAGCTTGATACAGGTCGAAAGTAAGCCCGTGTTCAAACAATAAATGATCGCTTAAGATATGCCCAACTGTACTTAATTGTCCTATCTCGGGAAATTATTTATAAAACTGATATGGTTTGGTCCTAGAATACATTACATACAGCGTATGTCTCTATATACTTTGAGTGTCGGGCACTGGGTGACCTACAATCAGCAAATCATTTGATTTTACCCTTCACTTGCTGAATTTTGAAATACATTTCTCCTTCTTTACCCATGCCCCGTTGTATAATTACTAATATCTTTACTGTGTACAAGTATTTCGCTGTGCAATCACTGCTGTGGAGTGCACTGGTTGCACAATCAACTTGTAAATAGTGCAGACCCTGATGAGACAGCTCCTGCAGGAGCTGTCTCATCTGGGTCTTCACTATTTACAGGTAGTATATTGACGCGAATAGCAAGCGAAGGGTTAAGTAGATATATAATTTATAGTTATTTACTAGTTAGTGATTGTGTAACAGATTGTGCATAATTAGGCGTCTAATGTACCTGTTAATGGACACAATAACCGTTATACAGCAAGCCATCTTCCGGGCTCTAGATACATGTAAGAAGTGTGTTTAGAAAATCTAAGTTGAATAGTTTTTTTTTATATTTCTCCGCCAAAGCCTTTTTCGCTATTTTGCTATTTTGCCAAACGGTATCTTGCTACTTCGCTATTTTGAAAATCTAATTTATATAGTTTTTTTATATTTCTCCGCCAAACCCTTTCTTGTTGCTGATTCATGGCTGGGGCGATTCTAATAAGTTGCAGCAAGATCGGGTTTAGTGGAGAAATAAGATATTGTGATAGACCAGTACGCATCTTATATATATATCCCTGGTCTCTTCAGCAAACATTTAACCTTTAGCCTGCTCAGCATTATTTCTGCCATCTTAGATATATTTCAGATCAAACTTCCTCAAATTCTGCATAAAGTCTTAACCCTTTCCCTCATATTGACGACTTTTGACGACTCTGTAAACGTCACTTTGTGAAACCATTGTGATAAATAGAGCATTTGCTCCTATAAGAGCAAATGCTCTATTTATCACAATGGTTTCAAACTACAAAATTCTAAAATGTTCCTTTTCTCTAATTAATGCTTCTTTTCGGTAGATTAATTCAAAGAAGATGTATCTAAAAATAACCTATGAGGTAATGGGTTTATCAGTGTCAAACAGTTGAGATCTTGATGAGACGGCGAGTTACTCGGTGTCTCATCTGGGTCTACACTGCTTGTAGATATAATTGTAGGATCACGTATATCAGGTCAAAGAATTATATCTCTTTTAGATGGTCGCGTTAGCGGGATTTTACTGTATATATGCGATCAACGCCAATCTACAGTAGAACCTCTGTTAGTCGGCCATCAAAATTAGGTCTGAGTATGAGTCTGTAAGGCAGATGGTAGCTTAATGTAGGTCAACAGTAATGCAGAAAGCTCCTATAGGAGCTTTCTGCATTACTTTTGCCCTGCATTAAGCACTTGACTTTTTAAGACTCCTTTAATCAATAAATGAATGTCCGCTTCAGACAGTTTCTACTGTATACAATCCCATAAGCAAACAGCAGACTCTGATCAAAGCGCTGGATGAACTCTGTTTCCAAAGACGTCAAAATGCGTCATGGTCATGTTAAGGGTTAATTAATGACCTAAATTGTCTTACAGTTGGTTTCCACTATCTATTTTCACGCAAATATATGTTACTTTAGTGTGTTAACCTAGGCAGAGGGGAACTTATTTAGTCATGACTTACCAATATTATCTAAGATCTTTGTTTTTCGTTATCTGTCTTTCAGATAGTACCACGGTGTTCTTGTGCACTCACACGGAAAGATTGGACTTAACCCAGAATTAATCTTCTAGTGCTGAAAATCTGTGCCACAAAGAGAGTTATTGTGAGGTAAGCAATGTTCTACAATATTACCGACCCTATCTTAAATGTGTGCTTTTCTTAACCATCAATATTCCACTGGTGATTATGTGATAACATTTGCAAATAGTTTGGATTCAGATGTGACACCCAGTAACCCGGTGTCTCATCAGCATCCAAGCTGTTTGGCACTATTTCAATATTGTTTGTTTTAACCCTTTATTCCATAAATACGTATTTCTATGCCTCTGCATACAGAGTAGACCAAGATCAGACGGCTCCTATAGGAGCCGTCTGATCAGGGTCTTCTCTGTTTGCTTATGGAATGATATAGATCATATTCTACGCTTTCTGCCATGGCCAAATAGTCACGTGTCAATGTGGTATAATAGCAGTTAATCCAATTATATTCATGATGTCATTATTTCTTACATGAATATTCATGGAGTAAAGTGTTAAACAAACAGAAGAAAACTATTCTTTAATAATTAAGCAGATGATACTATTTGCACACAATAATTATTGCTGATAGTGCAGCTGTTTAACTCTTCGCGCTATATGTAACTGTTGTCTTCAATATATGTCGTCTGCTAAAAAGGTGAAAATGATGAGTACGTGTATCTCCGTTGTGGGTTTTTTTCTTCTCAAAACCCCATGACCAGAATGACAAACAGTATAGATCCTGGTAGACGACGAGTTACTCGGCATCTATTCTGGATACAAATTGTTTGCATAGTAAATGCTTGCTTCCGAAAAAGTGCTTTAGAATGAATGAATTCTTGAATGCGTGCATGAATGAATGAATAAATGAATGAATGAATGAATGCATGAATGAATGAATTAATTAATGGATTTATTTAACGAAGAAGAATCAGTGATTCCATTTTCAAACATTTCGAATTCGGATGAGACGCCGAATAATTCTGCGTCACAATTGTTTCCACACCCTGGATATGGAGTTGAAGATATATACTTTGAAAAGTGATGCAAACGATATGTTTGCAGACGAGAGTTACTATTATGTATTATCAAGGTTGTCGCTTAGTGTGTCTCGCTACATGTAGTACTGACATATCAGCAGTTACATATTGCTAACACAGTAAGTCCCATTTTAAAGCGACCACGTTAAGAATCCACATATCTGTTTTAAAAACACATGGATTCTTAACTCTTTCGCTGCCATTGCCGGATCTTTGATTACCTATGCAAACAGTTTGGATCCAGATGAGACGCCGAGTAACTCGGCGTCTCATAAGGATCCAAACTGTTTGTTACTGTTACTATGTTTTTGAAACAAAACTGAAGAAAATCAAAAGAATGAAATTTGTAGCAGACGACAAAGTTAGCAGACGACAGAGTTTGGCAGCGAAATGGTTAATGCCGGATTACAGATTTATCCCGTAGGAGCTTTTAGCCTAACTTTTGCCCTGCTTTAGATACCACCTGCCTTTAACACCCGAAATTATAATGATTATTGTCGTCTGCATGTATTTCCAAAGTTCACGTTATATTCCATTTCCATTCACTTGAGCATGTCAAACAGTGTTGATCCTGATGAGGGGCGACTTACGTCACGTCTAATATGGATATCAAACTGTTTTGCAAAGGTTATATAACAGTAGAATATGTAGAAATAGTGACCATATAATGAATATAGGCAGAGGTCTATATGAACAGGTGGCTGCTTGGACAAAAGTTGCTTTCTGCATAACTGTCATCCTGCAGCTACCAGCTGTCTTAAAAATCCTGCATTATATATATTTTGGGCTGGTATTCGTAGACAGGTATTACTGTTTATCACTAATTCACTGCTATTGTTGAGAGAGAGTTCAACCCTTTTCCCCACAAACTGCATTAACTGCAAACAAGGTAAACCCATATCAGCGAGTAACTCGGCTTCTCATCTGGATCAAAACTATGTGACATTTGAACAGTAGTCTCTGAAAATCTTGAATGAAACGAAAGTAAGTGAAACGTACAGTGAGAGGTTTAGCAGAAATATGTGTTTGGCAGAATAAAGATTAATCTTGTCAGTGCGGAACACGAGTCACTAATGTCTTCTGCTAACAACATAGACCCAGATAAGAGGGCTCCCAGAGGAACCCTCTCATCAGGTTCTGCACTATATGTCATCTTAACCTTTTCTACAGAAAACAAATCCCTAAGTATTCACCATAAACTTGACCTGTTTGAATTTTGGAATAATCCATTTGAAAATTCAGCGTTGTAAGGGTTAACTGTGCGATCATAAGTAGTGTGTGCAGTATTCACGTGTGTTCGTCTCACCTACTTTTCATAGTTGCAACGTTATCCTGCTGCAGCACCACTTGTCGTCTGCTACACTTGCTGATCTGTGCTACCTCTCCTCACAGAGTTTGATGGCACAGTAGGACCTGTCGTTAGCAACCGTGTAAGGGACAAAGATCTACAGTAAAACCTCTCTATAACGGCCACTAAATAACATCAAGTAGTTTGTGTTAAAGGCAGGTTGCTGCTTAAAGCAAGGTGAAAGTTAAACAGAACGCTCCTATAGGAACGTTCTGTTTTACTTTCACCTTGCTTTAAGCAGCCACCTGCCCTAAATACCAACTAATTAACATAATTTAGTGACCGTTATAGAGAGGTTTTACTGTAGGTCTATAAAAACAGGTGGTTGATTAATGCAAGACCGAAGTAATGAAGAAAGCTCCTAGAGGAAGTTTCTGCATAATCTTCATACTGCATTAAGCTGGGAAAAAGAAGTAGACTTGTCGGGCTGCTTTCGCAGCCCAATCTTTCATGAAAATTAAAAATGACCACGATTTACTCCGAGACTACACCCCAGATTTACACTGCAGAAAATGCAGCTGCAATATTTTCGACTGTGCTCACTTAGCCTCACTAATGCCCAAGAACCAGTTGATGTTTGATGTGTTGTTAACATTATGCAGGTCATTTGCAGGCCATTTGCTGTCCAGCATAATGTACTCCAAATACCTTCTGCACTCTGAGCAGTTAATGTCTGCAAATAATTTCGTCTGCTGTTGCTGCGAAAAAAATCCTCCATATCTTTTCAAAATTAAATGTCAGAGTGAAAAACAGTTTAGACCCTGATGAGGTGCTAAGTTACTCGGCGTCTCAACTGGATCAAGACTGTTTGCAAGTGTTCTTACAAATGTTAATAAAAACAAAAGCAATAGCAGCTTGGACAAAACTCATACATGTTTAGAGGCTTATTTCAGAAGTTGCTTATTTCAGAAGTCATTTGATCGTCTTTGGTCAGAACTTTGTATGTCCTTGCATAACCAACATTACTAAATAATAATATTGCTCTCTGTTTTATCTTCTACCCTGCTTAAAACATGTTTTACGCAGTCATTTTACGCTTGCATAAAACCTCGCTTATTTTGTTGCAGACCGGTTTTACTGTGCTGTACGTCAATTGATTTTTATCTTTCGCTTCCGCGCCCCATTGTCGCCTGCAAAAATTGTCGTCCACTGCAATTTCCTGTGTTAAAATTTCTGCCTCCAATCTTTGATAAAACATAATCGCAGTGACACACAGTTTAGATCCTGATGAAACGCTTGTTTACAAAGGTGGTTGCAGATTCGCTATTGGCAGCGAATGAATATTTATGTAAGAAATAATGACGTCATACATTGTAGATGTTAATCAGGTAATTTTTAAAAGGAATCTTTAACACAGGAACATTTGGCCATGGAAGAAATTGTAGAATCATATCTATATTATATCGTAGGCAAACAGAACAGACCCAGATCAGACGGCTCCTATAGGAGCCGTCTGATCTGGGTCTACTCTGTTGGCAAAAGCCTAGAAAGGCGTATTTATGAAGTAAAGGGATAACTAGAGACTTTTGAACGCAATTACTTAGCAGTCTAATGCCCGAAGTAAAGTACGCAATGTTTCGGTAACAATTCAATTCCACGAACAAACTTCAATTAATACTAAGTAGCCTGTCTGAATCATTTCGATGATGAACCGGTTACATTCCAAGAAAAACGCATTATGTAGAGTGTTTTGGAACCGTACCCCCTACTTACCATATAACAATGGACACCTTTAGCAGAAAAAAGTAAACTTACCTCTATCCAGCTAAAACTCAAAATCCTCTTTGTTGTATCTTTTAAACATAATTTCGAATGGCATTTTCATATTTCGTTTAATTTCATTTTTAAATCATCGACCTAGCGGGAAGCAGATTTAATTCTGATGAGACGCCGAGTTACTCGGTGTTTTACTCGGCATATGATCTGGATTTAAGTTATTTGCAAGAGCCAAATCTAGGCATACTTAGCAGTCTAAAGATTAAAAGCCGTAGAAATGTATTGAAGTAAATACCCGAAGTCACTGAGTGGATTCTATTAAGATGTGCATTATGACTGACTTGCAATTAGGGTTTCACATTAAGTTTACATGCTAAGTATTAGTTTAGCAGGGCATAGGCAATAATTGTAAACATTTAACCCTTTCCCTGTTCTATGTTTATTCCGAATGTCAATACACTGTACCTAATGAATATTCATGGACAAAAAGTTGAAATGTGGAAGGTGGACATTGTAGCCAGTTTAGCAAGTAAAGAAACAGATCTTACTAGTTCCATTAGTAAACACAGCAGACCCTGGTCTGGTTCTATCCTATTTGCAAATGCGTGGAAAGATGTTTTATTAAGGAAAGGGTTAACCCGCTCAATCCTGGATTATTAGAGTGGAATAGCCCGTCAATGTTTCACTGTAGAATCCACTCAATTAGAAACACACTAGGGGGTGTTGAATTGCGAACAGTGCAGACCCTGATCAGAGGGCTTCCATAGAAACTTGTGAAAGGGTTGATAGCACTTACGCAAATTTGGAACGTGTGATGACATAATAATGTTATAATTGATTTATAGCAGGTTCTGCGTTGTTATTGCATAAACTGTGTTAACCCATTCCCGCTTAAGTTACCTTTAGACCTAACCTCTTTGAAAACATCTACCCAAAAAGGTACATTATCTAGAGAAAGGGATTTATTTTAGAATTTGAGTAATTTTGAAACCATTCTGATAAATAGAGCATTTGCTCCAATAGAGCAAATGCTCTATTTACCAGAATGGTTTCAAAAAGTGACTTTTACAGAGACACCTAAATGGGTCAATATGCTGGAATGGGTTAACTTTGTTATATACATGTAACAATATTTAACACATTCCCTTATAGAAACGCATTTAATGCAAACAAAATAGATCCTGACCAGAAGCTCTGTTTGTTTATAAAATTACATGTTGATAGATTATGGTCCTTCAGTTTGTTCTGCACCAAACGTTCCATTGCATATTTTACATTATAGACATTAATTAAGTCCATGGCTATTAATGAAGTAATCAATGCATATAATGTACATTGGGTAAATACATGTAGTTAAATATGACGAGACATGATGTCTTCTAGGCCTTTTTACTGAAGACAGACACAAAGACAGACACAAAGACAGACAGCGGAGACATATAGCCAACAAACACAAACAGCTGACAGACATACGTCGGTCAGACAGGTAGACACAAAGGCAGACAGCTGACAGACAGACATCAGCCAGACAGGAAGATTCAAAGGCAGACAGCTGAGAGACAGACATCAGCCAGCCAGGAAGATTCAAAGGCAGATAGTGGACATATAGATAAACAATAGAGAGACAGACAAGTAGACAGACATCTTTACATAACATCAGAATGATTAACACGTGTTTATCGCATTAACCGACAAGTTGTTATGTGAATTTAACCCTCTGCCCAATTAATAATGTGAGAAAGAATGACACAATGAAGATGTATAAGCTGAATGTTATATACCAATATATGCGCACAGGCCTTTTTGACATTGCAGAAACTGTAGAATCAGAATTATATCATTCCGTCAGCAAACAGAGCAGACCCTGATCAGACGACACTTACAAGAGCCGTCTGATCTCGGTCTTCTCTGTTTGCAAATGCAAGAAAATGCATCTGTATCAGGTAAAGGGATACTTATGATACACTTGGTGTGTGTTTTTGTTGTATGTTTTGTTTTGACTGGATTTTCTCTAATTAATGTAATAGGCACAGTAGAAGGTCGTAATGTTCACTTTGGCAAAGTGCAATAACCTCGTGTTCTTAATCTTTTGACTGCGAGAAACAAGTGTACTGGTATTTGCAAACAGTGAAGACTCTGACCAGAGGACTCCTAATGGAACCCTCTGATCAGAGTATTCACCTTTTGTCATTCAAAATCTTCTAGCAAATATATACATTTCATAGTGAATGAAATATTATATTTAAACACTGATTCCGCTTTCAGCATTCAGCTAATTAGTGTTTTTGTTCCGTGCTAGCGGATGATATGACTGTGTGTTGTAATGTTTTATCTGTACCCTTGCTCCATACACCGGTACCTCTAATTGGATGTTGTTTTCGCGATATACTGAAAAGAAGAAATACTGGAACATTTTTATACTTAGTATTTTGCTTTCTTTCTTTTGTTGTTTTAATCTCTAAAACTAAGTACGGAATTGAGTTGTTGTTACTTAATTTGTTTTATTTAAAACAAAATAAGATTTTAACGTAATTAGGCACTTAACCCTTCGCTTGCTGTATTTTAAAATACATTTCTCGATCTTTACCCATGCCCTGTTGTATAATTACATATATCTTCACTGTGTACAAGTATTTCGCTGTGCAGTCACTGTGGAGTGCACTGGTTGCACTCTCAACTTGTAAATAGTGTGCAGACCCTGACGAGACAGCTCCTGCAGGAGCTGTCTCATCTGGGTCTTCACTATTTACAGGTAGGTATATTGACGTGAATAGCAAGCGAAGGGTTAAAAACCTACTTTATATGAACTATAGTACTGATTATCTTGTGAAATTATTGATCATTATCAAGCTAGAAAACGGGGTTTGCTTAATCCTTTCCTTCATACAAACGTGTTGTCCCGCATCTGAAAACGGAGTAGACCCAGATCAGATGACTCTTTAGGAACCGTCTGACCAAGGTCTGCTCTGTTTGCTAGTGGATTTGAAAGATCTATTTCTTTATTTTCTAAAATGTCAACAATGTTCAACCTTCCATATTTCATTGCAAATAATGTGTCATGAATCTCCAGTAGTTATTGAAAATTGGAATAAATATAGAACAGGGAAAGAGTTAAACTCAGATCTGAGGCAGGTTTAGCCCATTACCTCATATGCTATTTTTAGATACAACCTCGTTGAATAATTCTGCCGAAAAGGAGCATTAACTAGAGAAAAGGAAAATTATAGAATTTTGTAGTTTGAAACCATTGTGATAAATAGAGCATTTCCTCCTACAGGAGCAAATGCTTTATTTATCACAATGGTTTCACAAAGTGACCTTTGCAGAGTCGTCAAAAGTCGTCAATATCACGGAAAGGGTTAACTCCCATCCGATTCCATCAAGTCTTTGTGAATTTATTGGTCGGGTGTCAAGGAGCTTGGATCCCGATGAAACGCGTGTTTACTCGGCATCATGTCTGGATCGAAACTGTTTGCAAACGACTGTTAGGTCGAGATGTGCGGTTAAACCCTTAACTCAATCAATACGCATTTCTATGCCTATGCAGACAGAGTAGACCCAGATCAGAAGACAATGGTTAAATGTTCATTCTTTCCAAGCAGTTTACAAACTTGTCATCTTCTTCAATTCTAAGAGTAGTATTTCCTTTTCCTTAGAGAAAATTACCCGTATATACTATAAACTAAAAAATGAAATGATTGTAGAACAAGTTTAAATAGAATTTAAGTGAACACTAAACTTTAAGCATTTAAACTTGAACTGAAAAGTTCAGGTTTCCCGAAAGAAATACTTTACCCTTTTTATATTATGAGAGACATGCCGCCTTCTCAAAATGTCAGCGACTTCTTATGAAACTTGCATTCAGATGTGCTGGATCTTGTGGAATTATGTACATGTATACAGTAAAACCTGTCTAATGCGACCACATAATGAATGGAAATAAATGTCTTTTAAAAGCAGATGGTTTCTTAATGCAGGTCGAAAGTCATGCAGAAAGCTCCTGCAGGAGCTTTCTGCATCACTTTCGATCAGCATTAATTATACATCTTTTTGATGGTCGCATTATATTTAATGTAGGAGCTTGCTGCATCAGTTTAGTCTTGCATTAAACAACCACTTGCTTTTAAGAGTCCTATGTTCAGTATATCCATGACCGTTTAACCCTTTCCCTGTTCTGTGTTTATTCCAGTTTCAATTCCTACTGAATATTCATTGACAAAATAATAAAATAATAAAAATAATAAATACATGTATGGAAGATGAAACATTGTATATATTTTAAAAACTAAGGAAAGAGAACTATCAAATTCCATTAGCAAACAGAGCAGACCCTGATCAGACGGCTCCTATAGGAACCGTATGATCTGGGTCTCCTCTGTTTGCAAATGCATGAAAAACACGTTAATATTAGGGTATATGTTAAGACATGGTCTGCTGTAATATCGATATGAAAGCGTAGCGGGATCGTCTGGTAGATTAGAAAGCACAGAGTCGTCGTGTTTAATGAATAAAACCTACGTGCAGGTGGAAAGCGACATGAAATTCATGGGATCTATTTTTGCAAGCAGTTTTCGCTAACATTATGCAACGATAAGAATCGAGACTTTTTACCGATTATTCAATTTAAAATGTATTAATGCGCATTGGATTGCAGTGCTATTTACTATGAGGAGATAGTCCAAGTTATAAAAAGAGAAAGCAATTTTCCAGGAAATCTTCTCAGCGTGTGCACTTGTAGCGGTGCATTCTTATCATGCTAAGCGTGAATTGACTCGCATTAACTAACAACTTGGATCCAGATGAGACGCCGAGTAACTCGGCGTCTCATCCGGGTCCAAGCTGTTTGGCACTCGGTCAAGAGCTTCTTGTATGCAAATGTGTTGTAAAATTTCTTAAGTTCAAAATTTTAGGACATAGATCTATATATTTTTACGGCATGATAAACGTGCTAGTATAATTCAATCATAGTGATAGTAGAGATACAATTCGCTATTTCAAACTTACCTTTTCATCTAATTCCGGATGATACGAATAGCAAGATGGGGGCAATAACTATCATCGTCTTCTTAACCCTAACCCTGCTGTACAAATAATGTCTGCTTAAATTCTCATTTGATGTATTTTTGACTCACATCCACTTCGTTCAAGATTTTGAGAAGTTCTTGACTTAGTGCCAAATAGCCTGGATGCTGATGAGTTACCTGGCGTCTTATTTGGAGCCAGGCTATTTGTAAATGCACGTGAGGTCGCGCTTTATTAAGAAAATAGTTAATTTTATCTCAAATGGCAAGGTGCACTAGACTGTGCCTTTACTCCTCCCATGTTAAGCGCGTCTTGACTACCATTTGCAAACAGCTTGAATCCAGATGAGACGCCGAGTAACTCGGCGTCTCATCAGGATCCAAGCTGTTTATCTATACTTTCGATCTATACTTTCTTTAAAGCTTCCACTAATCTGATGTCCGTAAAATTATTCCAGTTTAAAGTTTTAATAGACTTTATTTTCGCAGCGAGAGAAGGGTTAACTATCTAGTGGAGTCATTAGATTTTTGATTAGTTGCACTGCGTTACCACACTCTACAGGCGATCAATATAATGATCTTCAGTAGAACTATTTCGTAGACAACTTTTAACCTTTATTCCCGCTGTGTAAAATCTGGACCTGGTGCAATTTTGATTACTTTCAGTTCGGTCAAAAGTTTGACATTTTTTTTGACCGACTGCCAAACAGGTTGGATCTAGATGAGATGCGGAGTTACCCGGAGCCTTGTCTGGGACCAAGCTGTTTGCAAATACGAATTAAGTCGCGGATAACGGAATAAGGGGCAACATGCAACAACCACCATTGATATATCTGCCATACACACGTATATGTAACAGCTGAAAGCAGTTTGGATCCAAATTAGACGCAGAGTAACTAACAAGGTTTCTCATTAGACTATCAACTATCAGGCATTTTTTTGGTTTACTAAAAATTAACCTTTAGCCTGCTGAGCAAATTATTTTTGCAGAATTTTTGACCTACTACATTTTCAAATTTCAAGCTACATGTGTATAATCAATTTGCCTACCACAATGCAATCAGGGTGTCAAACAGTTTGGATCCTGATGAGACGCCGAGTTACTCGGCGTCTCATCTATATCCAAGCTGTTTGCATAGGTATTCACTCATCCGCCTATAGCAGGCTAAAGGTTAAAGACATTTCGAAACCTTAAACGAGCGAGATTAAAGGTGCATACAGGAGAACTTTCAATTGGGCGAAGAAAATTTTAAAGATACCCTTTAACGGTTAAAAATATACAAATTGTGCTAAAAGAAACCACACGCCCGGAGTTTAGCAGACAGTATGGAGGCTGGTTAAAGGCAACTTGAAAATGTTTGAAAATGAGTCAAGTCGCGTCTAGCTGGGAAATGAGTCAAGGGGTACTTCTTTCACAGCCTCCATAACTCTAGGTGACAACTACGACCCTTTCCCTCATACAAACACTTTTTTCACGTATTTGCAAACATAGTAGACCAGATCAGACATCTCTCGCAGGAGCCCTATGGACTGCCGTGTTCTGTCTGTTTATGGAGTAATGTAAGGTTGATTCTACAGTTTCCGCCGTGGGAAAAATAGCCTACGTTCATATTCTAGATAAAAAACTTACCTTATATACTGTGTGTGGCAAAAATATCATACGTTCATATTCTAGATAAAAAAAATATCTTATATACTGTGTGTGGCAAAAATATCATACATGTACGTTCATATTCTAGATAAAAAACTACCTTATATACTGTGTGTGGCAAAAATATCATACGTTCATATTCTAGATCAAAAATTATCTTATATACTGTGTGTGGCAAAACTATCATACGTTCATATTCTAGATTAAGCATTACATGTACCTTATATACTGTGTGTGGCAAAAATATCATACGTTCAAATTCTAGATTAAACATTACCTTATATACTGTGAATGTTTATTGATTAACTCCTTCCCTGTTGCATATTCATGTAAGAAATAATGACGTCATGAATATTAATAAGACTATTTTTAATGGCATATGAACACAGGACATTTTGGCTCAGACATAAGGTGTAGAATCAGATCTTCATTAAACTTTAAGCAAAGAGAGCAGACCCTGATCAGACGGCTCCTATAGGAACCGTCTGATCTGGGTCTACTCTGTTTGCAGATGCGCGACAATTCGCTTACATAAGGGAAAGGGTTAAATTATTTCCCGCTTGAATATTTATTTTTAGAACTCATGACTTCATGAATATTAATGAGATTTGTTTTTAAATGTGGTACATTAACATCTGTTGCCACTTCAAGGCAGAAACTGCAGATTCATATTGATAACATTTTGTAAGCAAACAGAGCCGACCCTGATCAGACGACTCCTACAGGAGCCATCAGTGTCTATGCTTATAAAACGTTTAGTTGAGTCTGAGAACGTTCTCAAGCCTTTGGCTCAAATCTGACCAATCAAAAGCTTGCGAACTCAAATCTGACCAATCAAAAGCTTGAGAATGAAACTCAGACTCAACTAAAAGCTTTATAAGCATGGGCCCTGATCAGGGTCTGCTGTGGGTCTGTTCTATTTGCATATGTACTTTGTGATGTTAATGGTTAAAGAGTTCAAAAGCGTGCAATGCTCACAATTTGCTGTAATATTGGTCTATAATTATAGCTGTCGCCGGTAAGGAGGCTCTTAATCACTATTCCGTTGTTTCATTTTAGATTTTCAGATTTATCTACTTTTCGCAGAGTGTGTAATATGTTCTTACAACCATTTCCACTTCAGAATACCATTTCGCTGCCCAATGTCGCATCTGTGATTACCTATACAAACAATTTGAGATCCAGATGAGACGCCGTGTAACTCGGCATCTCATCAGGATCCAAAATGTTTGTTATTTTTACTTTTGTTTTTATAAACAAATATGAAAAAGAAATACAATGATAATTTTTGCAGGCGACAAAGTTTTGCAGACGACGAAATGTAGCATCGAAAGAATTAACCCTTTCCATTTCGAATAAATTCTATTTCCAAAAATGGGCACCTCTTCGGTCCCCAAAGTCTAATATGTTCTCGTTTCCTGTAACACAAACATATTTAGAACGTTAAACGTTTTGGATCCTGATAAAATGCCATGTTCCTCGTCGTCTCGTCTGGATCCAATCTGTCGTGATTATTATGAATTCATCCATAGGTGATAAAGAGTAGCCTTCTCAAAACCGTCGGTTATTATCCTTTCGCTTGCTATTCACGTCAATATATATGTACCTGTAAATAGTGAAGACCCAGATGAGACAGCTCCTGCAGGAGCTGTCTCATCAGGGTCCGCACTATATACAAGTTGATTGTGCAACCAGTGCACTCCACGGCAGTAATTGCACAGCGAAATACTTGTACACAGTGAAGATATATGTAATGATACAACAGGGCATGGGTAAAGAAGGAGAAATGTATTTTAAAATTCAGCAAGAGAAGGGTTATTTATTGCCTATATAGTCGTTTAAAGATTTTTGTGCATTACCTGAGTGCTAAAGTGAACATTTAGTCATTATTTTTTATCAGAATGAGATAAGGTTGTCAGAAATTTCGTTTGATGGGTATTAACACTCTCTCTAAGACACGGTTTCATTGTTTTGATTTAGTGGTTTTCCCCTTTCATTCCAAGTTCTTCAGGTTTTTTGAGTTTCGGGAAACTACTAATCTATTTAGCATTGAATCCTTCAGTATAAGAACAACAAAAAATAAACAGTAATTTTGATTATTTATATCGTGATCCTAAATATAGCTGACTTTACCCTTTCGCTGCCAAATCTTATTATATGCCGCAGGTTTAAAAGTGAGATTCTCCTCGGCCTCTATGTAAAACATAATTAAATGATTGAAGACTTTAGACCTAAATGAAACGTCGATTTACTGAGCGTCTCATCTGGGTCCAAACTGTTAACAGATGTTATCATGGAGTCGTCTTCGGTGGTAAAATAGTTAATGGGGTTTAAATGACCTGTTGGAAAGATTTATTTGAAGTTAAAGCACATTTCTCTTCGTCATTTTGACAGGAGATATTTGACTTTCTTGAGAGATCTGAAAATGTTTGGGCGCTAGCAACGAACTTTGTGATTACCTATACAAACATTTAGAAACAAAAAATCAAAACAAATGAGAGGCCAAATGATTCAGTGTCCCATTAGGATTACAACCGTATGATACTCCAATCACCTCGTTAACCCTTTCCCTGTTCAATATTCATGAACGTTTTAATAATAACGTCACGGACATCCATTAATTAACCCTTTCGCTGCCTAATTCTGTCGTCTGCTAACTTTGTCGTCTGCTACAAATGTTCATTTTTTTTTATTTTCTTCAGTTTTGTTTCAAAAACATAGTAACAGTAACAACCAGTTTGGATCCTGATGAGACGCCGAGTTACTCGGCGTCTCATCTGGATCCAAACTGTTTGCATAGGTCCGGCATTTGCAGCGAAAGGGTTAACCATTTATAATGGCATATGTACAAAGGATTTGTTTGGTATTTGTAGAAACAGAAGAGTCAGATTTTATTATAAATTTAATCAGCAAACAGAGCAGACCCTTATCAGACGGCTCATGTAGGAGCCGTCTGATCTTGATCTAACTCTGTTTTCAAATGCGTTAAAAGAAGTTTATATGAAGGAAAGGGTTAAAGAGATAGAGAAAAAACACTTCAATATTTACAATAGATGGAAATGTTGACTGTAATTATTTTGCACACAAACAGTGAGTCTGGCCTATTGATTAAGTTAATAATAAATAAGTTTATTAAATAATTCTGAGTACTGAATAAAGTGGATTGCTCCGACGATTGTATTGGCTACATGTACCCACGTGCATATTTAAATATTTACCCTTTAGTTATAAGGTTATCGTCTGGATTCAGGAGTCGCTCTGGGGCTTTCTTCAGTTGCCTCTGACCTTTGTTTACAGTTTGCCCGCGTCTCTTTTAGACCCATAAGAAACTAATGCTTTAAATCTAGAGGTACATACATGTATACGTGACTGTATTATAGAAGACATATCTCGGTGACTTCGATGTTTTCTTTGTTTTTCTGTACAGTGAAATCTCTATGATGAATCCACCGAAAAGAAGTCTGAGTCTGGGCCTGTGAAGCAGGTGGTAGTTTAATGCAGGACAAAACTTATGCAGAAAGCTCTCATAGGATCTTTCTGCATTACTTTCATCCTGTCTTAAGCATCCACCTGCTTTTAAAAACATAAATGGTTAATCATTCATTGGTGGTTGTAGAGTTGTTCTATTGTAGTTCACCAGTTTGCACTGGTGGAAATGAGACTAATGTTATTGCTGACAACACTGTGTATCTAGGATATCCCTTATCACGTAAAAAATATAACTGTGCAAACTCTTACCTGTTGCAGGTTTTACTTAATTTCAATTTTTTCATTTGTTTGTTTAAAAAAAAAAACACCTTGACCGATTATGAAGCAGTCCTGATGAGACACCGAGTCACACAGGGGCTCATCTTGTCTCAAGATGGTTGGCAATACCTGTCAGGTTTGACTCAGTATGGCATAGGTTGATGAACCTACGTCAAAATGGGGACACATTGTGCCAAAAAAATCAGACATGCAAAAACTATCGGTGGCAATAAATGTACTGCTAGCAAAATGTGCACGCTCGACTAACACGATATTGGAATGCGACTGGGGGATATATTACACTAGCTTGTAACCCACAATATGTTTGGAATGAAGAAGTATGCACGTATATACACATAAAAAAGGTGAACAAACTACATAACACGTCTTTCCATCAGCAGTATAATAAATAGTACAGCTCAAATATGAATGTAACATTCAAAAAAGTATGCACACAAGTTTACAATTATTGTCTCAGAAACTTGATAAACCTATATTGGATCCATATGGGACGCCGAGTACAGGAAAACTCACTTAAACGGAATTCTAGTAAAGAAGAATTTTAGATACTTTTAGGCAGGTGGCTGCTTACTGCAGGGTGGACGTTATACAGGAAGCTCCTAGAGGAGCTTTCAGCATGAGTTTCACCCGCGCATTAAGCTGCCACCTGTCTCCAAGACCGATATTTATACTAAATTTAACGTCCGGTTTAGAGAGTTTTTACTGTATTCATATATGAATTAATGACATCAGAACTATTAAAGTATTAACTCTTTACTTCATGAATATTCATGTAAGAAATAATGACAAAAAGTATAAATATTAGATTAATTGTTATAATAGAACAGAATATAGACACAATCATGTTTGGCCATGGCAGAAACTGTAGAATAATATCTATTTAGCATAAGCAAAAACAGCAGATTCTGATCAGATTGCTTTTGTAGAGTAAAATTTTAATAAGATGACGTTTAGTATGGTACAATATACACAGCATATGTTTGGCTAATTGTACGCCCCAAAGAGAGGGGAGGGAATACAGCGAAAGCCGGGCGCGATGTGCTACTCTCATTACCGACAGCATTTCTCTGGATCTTTTAGATGACAAGTGTAGTCCAATGATACATCGGACCTCGTCCGAAGGACTTGGTCCAACGAGGATTCGAACCCGTGACCCCTGGTATTGTAGTCGAACGCGTTTATTACACGACCACATCCGGGCCCTGAAGTGTTGAGGGTCTACTCTGTTTCAAGTTTTTGAAAAGGTATATCTATCAGGTGAACTGTTAAAGATGTAACAGTACGTCTTTTATAATGAGTTCCAGGTAATGTGTTGGAGCGCCTAGATCAGACATACTGATGGAGAACGCCATAAAATCCTTTCATTCATTTTTGACAAGCTACAAAGGCGGATGCTTATTTTTCATCACGGGTCATTTGACCTCGTTGGAAATTTTGACTTTGAATCTGAGAACAGATTTGGTTTTATTTGTTACACTTACTTTATTGTCCGTTTAATATGATGCTTAAGAACATAATTCACATTTATATATATGTGAAACGTTGATAGTTTACCGGGACGTAACAACCTGGACTAATTTGATATTAAGGTACCCGATCTATAATTATTGCGAACTATTTAGGTATATTGTGACTTTCCGAAAATTGACGAAGCATATTTTTGCAATTTTCGGAAATCCATTTCGTGCATCAGTTACATTACGAAATGTGTCGACTGTCGAAATATATAGAGGTTGGGATTAAATCGCAAACTTTCATAAATATTATGATGGTTAGTATAATAAAACTCTGAATTCAAATGATACGTGGGTGGTCTCCTCGTGCTCGACTGCAGGACATGTAAATAGAATATACATACTAACGTAAAACAATCAATCTGACATAGTTTGAAAATGGCGTTTATAAGCTCTCCATGGTGTTTTAAAGCAAGAAATAGATTTGTATGTAAAACTTTTTACAGTAGCTTTATTCAAGGTTTTGTAATTAAAGTCGAGATTACTTGCGCATACTCCTTCATGTTGTTTTGTAAATGTAATTGTTAGCATTTTGTTGGCATCCCAGTTCGACAGTATGGCAACAAATATCTGAAAGTAATGGTCGTCTATTCATATCACTAGTCTAAATATAACAAATTCGGTAGAACGTAAATGGCTGTTGGAGAGATTAGTATAAAAATAAAATTCGTTTCTCTTCGTTTTGCCGTCAATCAAACATAACCGTTTCCAGGAATAGAATCTCACTCAGGCATACAACGCGAAGTAATCGTTTAGACTGTATACTGCTAGCCCATTACCAAACATTTGACCTTTAGTCTGTTGCATAATTAAAAATGTCTCTCTCTTAATGAATATTAATTAAACAAAAACGTGAATCAACATTTATCACTGACAAATACGGTTTGTTGACACACAGTGGATACCCTGAGCAATGGGTTCCCTCAGAAGTCCTTTAATATGGATCTACATTGTTTGCAAAGGTCTTATATACTCTAATTCTACATATTATCGGTTAACCCTCTACTCCATGGAAACACAATTTAACGCGTTACCCAGATCAGATGGCTCCTGTAGATGTACGTATGGTCATGTATGGTACGTTACATGCTTTAAGGTTACAAGGCAAATCAACTCCTTCATAACAAACAAGAAGTTTACACTTGACAGGAATTTGCTTCATGCACGGTGTCAACCCGACTTTGGTAAAGTGTTACCATAATACGTTGACACCATATTGTTTCTATATTTGACAGAATTTTGAGCTCAGTGCCACAATTGGACCGATACCATAGTACGAGTCCATAACTGTAACTGATTTTAGTGTTCCACACCAAAGTTTGGTTGACACTACTGTCTAGTCTTTAGAGTTTGGTTTTCAACACGAAAGTAAGATTGACACAATAGTCGATGTCCGTGACAGTGGGTTGACACCATCCTATGTGTCCGTGACTGTAACGGATTTTAGTGTTCAACACCAAAGTTGGATTGACACCATAGTACTTCCTGCAGGGCTTAAATGGAAACAACACTTCTTTTATACAACTTTAGAAACCAAAGTACAAACACTTAGTTTGCTATAACATGTATATAGTTTATTCCTAACAATAGATCCGAGGTAGGGTGTTCTTAAATCTTTTCTCCATATATGTTCAAGCAAGAAATAAATAAGGAAATATAGCAGAACCTGATCTGACGGTTCCGTCTTATCTGGGCCTACACTATTTGCATCTGGGTCTTCACTAGTTGTAACTATTGAGTAAAGAGTTAAGCGTTAGCACACTAAGGGTGACAGAAGCATATATAGAGGTCTAAATTAAACGTTTAAACTTATATCCCACTATCCACCACTTGTCTAGCATTTGCAAACAGTTTGGATCCTGGAGATACTTTGGGAAATTCGGCATCCCACCAGGATCGAAGCTTTTTGACACCCGGTCAATAGTTTCTCGAAAGCCTGACCGAATCGGAGGTTGTCGAACTTGCAGCAGATCTACACTTTAGAAGACATTATGTTTTAAGGCGATGTAAGAGATTTATTTCCACCAATATTTATTTCACACTACCTAAACATCTTTGAAGTATTGGCCACCCATGCGTAGCAGCTAGCCAAGTTGTGCTCCAAGCCAAATCATGATTGATTGAGGTATGGAATGCAATTCATTTAACGTAATTTTCTGTGAGTGCCAGGTAAATATTGTAAGATAATATTCACTAACTTTAAAACAAATAAACAAGAAAAATGTATGCATTCACCATTGATACCTTCAAATTACACGAGCTTGTCGCTGCCTGACCGAATCGACAGACAAATCCAATGACTGGGAAGCAATATTAACCCTTATGCTATACACGACTTGGTTGGTATTTACAAACAGCTTGAAACCAAACAAAACGTCGGGGAACTCAACGTCTCCTCTGGGTCCAAGCTGCTTGACATTCGTTGAATGGTTTCTCAAAATGCTTGAGCAAATCGAAAGTAGGTAAAACATTGCTCCAGATCAGCTTCTTAATCATTTTCCTCGTTTAAACGTGTTTTTACGCATTTGCAAACAGAGTAGGCCCAGATCAGACGGCTCCTGTACGAACCGTCTTATCTGGGTCTGCTCTGTTTGCTTATGGAATTTGATAGATCTATTTCGTAACTTTCTAATATCGCTTCAAAGTTCCACCTTCCATATTTATTCAACACCTTCCATGACGATTTTGTCCATGAATATTCAGTAGGTATTGAAATTTGGAATAAACATAGAAGAGGGAGAGGGTTAACCTACATTAGTTTTTCAACAGGATAAGAGTTAATACTTTACTCCATAATACACTTCCAAACAGAGTAGACTAGGAGCACACGGCTCTTATAGTATCCGTCTGATCAAGGTACATGCTTATAAAGCTTTTTAGCGGAGTCTGAGTTTGTTCTCAAGCTTTTGATTGGTCAGGTTTGAGCCAAACGAACTCAGACTCAACTAAAAAGTTTTATAAGCTTGGATGCAGCGTTTGATATATTTGTTTATGAAGTAATGCAGATATGAGTTTCTGGTGTGACTTAACATTCTCGTGTCCATGTGTTTATAAAGAATAATGTAATTAATAGTAACGATGTAATAAGTTTTAAATGTACATTAATATTCAGGGTGTAAAATGTTAGTAAATATACATTTTTACATGTCTGTCTATACATGTGACAGTTGTATATAATTTACTTACTTACCTTTTTACCTAAGTCTAAGGTATTAAATACACATCTAGTGCAAGCATTAAGTAAGTAACGCCTTTGGGAGAGAAAGAAAAAAACACGTAACGATAAGCAATCTATCACAGGTAGAGATGTTCGAGATTGATAGACGATTGGCTTCAAAGATGATTCAGAGGATACACCTATTTAAAGAACAAACACAGAAGCTTCTTGGCCTAATTCCTGCTACCTTTTTTCGCGTGGCATTAAAAAGGTGCACAAATTGCTTTACGATCGTTGCCAATGCCCCTGACAAAATGACATTAAAATGAGTTCTGAACATAACTACAAAACTATTTCAGGTTTGCTTTTCTTGCCAGTAAGTGATAGTGCAGCTTAACTTTGCTGAACTAAATACATGGTGTTTGCGTGTTCGAATTAGTGGTGTTTGCGTGTTCGAATTAGTGATGTTTGAGTGTTCGAATTAGTGGTATTTGAGTGTTCGAATTAGTGGTGTTTGAGTGTTCGAATTAGTGGTATTTGAGTGTTTGAATTAGTGGTGTTTGAGTATTCGAATTAGTTGTGTTTGAATGTCCGAATTAGCGACTTTTCATTGTTCGGACTAGCGAGGAGGTGCGATTGCTCGGATGAGCCAGGTGTGGATCTTCGGATTAGCCTGGTTTTACTGTACTATAGACGTTATTCCAGCTAGTGGTCTGGTATGTTTTGTCCTCTTATGTTATCAATTTAATAATCAGATAAACGCCCTTGTTTCAAATTGAACAGTGATGACTTGGGATATCATAGACATTTTCCTAAATATCTCACATGTAAAAAATGAGCTTTTCCTATTTACGTGTAAGCCCAAACGACAAATAGCACACTTGCATAACAGTACTGATGGGATGTCCCATACCTCCTTGTTCATGGCATTTATTGTCATTCAGTGCTCTGTACAGTGCTCCCTCTCTACAACGACACCCTTTGGGATACGAAGATTGTATGTGTTGTTCAGAGGGAGTTGTTATAGGGAGGGAAAATCAAACATAATTAGCGTGTTTGCAGATCCCTAAATAAGTTGTATTTCGAGAACTAAAACCGACATGCCTCCATCAAACTCTATGTTGTGACCACTCTTTAGAATCGTCACAAAGTGACGATTCTAAAGAGTGGTCACAACATAGGGTTTGATGGAGGCATAAAGAAAATACGATGGAAAAAGTTGTTTCTGGAGTCTTGTGGTTTCGGAAACAGTGACATGCATTGTTGTAAGGAGGGAATCGTTATTGAGAGGACCGTTGTAGAGAGGGAGCACTGTACATATCTTGACCAACGACGGTTATTGCCACCCATTGTTCTATACACACCTTCATGTTCATGACAGTTATTGCCACCCATTGTTCTATACACACCTTCATGTTCATGACAGTTATTGATACCCATTTTTCTATACGCTCGTTCTTGTTCATGACAGTTGTTGATACTCATTGTTCTATACGCCCGTTCTTGTTCATGACAGTTATTGGCACCCATTCTTCTATATGCCCCTTCTTGTTCATGACATCTATTGCCACTCATTGTTCTATACACCCCTTCTTGTTCATGACTGTAATTACCATCCATCGTTCTATACATCCTATCCTGGTCATATCAGTTATTGTCATTTATAGTTCTATATATACACCCCCTCTTTTTCATGACAGCTTTTGCCATCCAATGCTATGTAAACACCTTCTTGTTTTTAACAATTATTGTTCCATACCTCCATTCTTGTTCTTGAAGTTAATACCATTCAATACTCTGTACACACTTCACACATTTTGTATTCATTGCAGTTACAACGTTCCAATGCTCTATACAACATTTTGGTTGATTTCATTATTACCATTCAGTCTGATGTGCACCTATGCTTGTTTATAAAAGGTTATTGCAATTCAATGGTCTAGTCAAACCTTCTAAGTAGTTACAATCCAGTATGCAACTACAATTTGAGTTCATTGTGTTATGGCCTGAGTCTAAACTGTTTGCAGTGGTCCAGATAAGATGTGTAAATTAAAACATTTTCAAGAATAACTCCTTTATTTCTCCACCAAACCCTATGCTGTGACCACTCTTTAGAATCGTCTCGAAGAGACGATTCTAAAGAGTGGTCACAACATAGGGTTTGGTGGAGAAATGAAGATGTTGATATTTATCTGTTTCTCTGTGTTTGCATATGTCTATGTATGTGACCGCTGGAGTAAATAGGTTAGTGTGTAACAGATACCAAGATTATCATTTTCTTTGCCTTTTTGTCTATCTTGTTGGTACCAGTCAGTGTCTGTAATACAGTTGCTTATTATGAACTTTGCATGGATGTCTGTGAAATACATATCTTCTGTGTATAACACAGAGAGAAACAACAGTGTAAATATGCATGGAATGCAAACAAATATTGCTTATGTAGTATCAGTTCCATGAATAAATGGAAGCATTATTGCTGATGTTTCACGATAAGGAAAGCGGTGGATTTGGGAGGGAAAGCTAGGCAACTTATGCTATGCACACAGACAAGGACGCTGACAGAGCAATAGTAACTTTAAACCATTCCCTCATATTGACGCCTTTTGGCCCATTCGATCATATTGACTCCTATTGATGCCCCTGTAAAAGTATTTTTAAACAATTATGATAAATTGAGCATTTGCTTCCTCTAGGAGCTTTCTGCATTTATTTTCTCCTGCATTAAGCTAACACCTATCTCTACCACCCAGAATTATACCTCTTTTAGGTGTACTGTCAATTTGTATCGGCCTTTGAGGAACTAAAGACGGAATGTCCAACTGATTGATCATGATCAAACGCTGAGTTACTATAACGTTTTACCTCATAATTATTTATGTAAGAATAATGACGTCATAAATATTAATTAGATGGATTTTTATAATGACATTGTGAACACGGGAAGTTTTAACAATGGCTGGATGTGTGGAATAATGTATATACAACACGGGAAGTTTTAACCATGACAGGGTGTGTGGGATAATGTATATACAACACGGGAAGTTTTAACCATGGCTGGATGTGTGGAATAATGTATACATAACACGGGAAGTTTTAACCATGGCTGGATGTGTGGGATAATGGATATACAATGTAGTGTTTCATAAGCAAACAGAGTAGACATTAATCAGACGGCTCTATAGGAACCGTCTGGTCTGAGTCTACTCTGTTTGAAAATGCATTAAAATGCATATCTATGAACTGAAGTGTTTACTCTTTCACCAGCACGGTTTCTTGCAAACGACTCACATGGCTTGCTACAATCAGGGTATGCTCTATTTGCCTATAGTATAATATAGATCTGATTCTACAGTTTATGCCTGAGCCAAAACATTCTGTGTACATATGCAAAAATACAAATTCAGCTAATAAATATCCAAGTGTAGGAGTTAACGGAAAGTTGACTCTTAAACTTAAAGCATACGGGAATGTTTACAGACGAAACTTGTGTGACGTCAAAAGAGCATCAGGCATTGTAGACCCCTCTTATAGATTTCTCTTTCAATTCGGTTTCTATCCTGCGACAGCTCTGTCGAGCTACAATGTAACTCCATGTATATTTCGGGAACTTATCTAAAGTTTTGCCCGAATTCTTTGAATGCTAAATGTTCAAATTGGAATAGTTCATCATTGTTTAAAGATAGGGTCCATTCACTATTTAAGGGTGTAGTTAGCATGTATCTTTTGAATAACAAATCGTGCAGATTCTGCTAAGAAGACACATGTAGGAGCCATTTGACATTGGTCTACACTGTTTGCACATGCCATAACACGTGTTTCTTACCCATTCAGCGCCAAATTTCTAACCATCGTCTGTAATCCAATTTTTGTTAAATCATTCGGTACAATAAGGAAATGAGATAAATAAATGCAAATTTCAAAGAAATAAAGCATATAAAAAAATAGAAAGAAAGATTGAGACAAAAAGTGAAGTCCCTGATCAGACGCCACATTGAAAAGGCGGCGTTTGATCTGGGACTGCATTATTTGTCGTGGTGCATTTATGCGACATTGGCGGTGAAAGGGTTAAAGAGTTTAGTGAAGTTTTCATACCTGTCCTTATTGACTTCCTTGTATCTTCACCTGTCTACCTTGGCTTCATATTTCCATCAAATATCAATTTGTTAATTGGATGCAATGTTATTATCTGTTACAGAGTCATTAGACTGCAATAAGGCTTCCATATGTTGCATTTTATTGATTTAAATTGTTTCCCATAAAACACACGATTTTATTATTAGAGTTTATAATAATCTTTGAAAAGAGAAATTCCTTCTACCAAGGTAACATTGTGTTCTACGGAGAAACAAATTATATTTAGATATGGAACTGTGAGCAAGACATTACAACAATTTGTAGGATTTCTTTTATGGATTTGCGTCATAACCCTGATGCTGCCAATTGCGACTGAACTTTCAACATGGCGTCTCGTCAGGATCCAAACTGTTTAAACCCTGGTCGATAGTTTCTCAAAAGCTTAGTATCTATTGTCCATTACACAATTTCAGTAAACGAGTATACATGGATGATTGCTTAAATGTTCACGAGCTAATAGGTTATGGAAAAACATAACATCCTACAGTGCTTGTACGGGTGTTACGAAAATGCTAGTAAGGCAACCGATGACCTGTACAATATGTGACTGTGGGTGTCTTGACTACAATTAAAATGTCATATTGGTTGAAGAACATAAAAGCGGCAAATTTCGCTGTCATTATTAATTCATGATATATGGTGCAGGTGAATCTCAGGACAAACTATATATCAGGGACATTGTCCGACCGTAATCACGACCAGATATGGAGTTCAACATTCTGTGTAAAACAATCATTTTGATTATGAATTGTCAGTGGTGAGCAGACTAGGTACAATTCTATGAATGTTATGGGTATGTGCATGTATATGTGCGCGAGAACATGTGCTTCTGGGGTTGCTTTGGACTTTAACATTGCCAAAGTCCGACGTCTGTTATGTTGTTTCATATATAGCTCGTAGTGGGCAGTTCGAATAACACACTTATTTCGAATTACACGATTATTTCGAATAACACGATGATTTCGATAGTTTTGAATAACACGATAACATCGAACGATATCAATTTATGCCACGTTCCTCCCAGCCTTATTATGAGTTTAACTCATTGATGCTGAGCATTGAATATGAACTAGTCCATCAGTGTTTAACTGTAGAGTCCATTTAGTATGAAAGGATTAGATTTACAAGAGGAATTTGAATGACAAACAGTGCTGACCCTGATCAGAGGGCTCATATAGGAGCCCTCTGATCTGGGTCTGCACTTTCTGCAAATTTTAGTACACTCGTTTCCCGCATTCAAAGGATTAATATCCATAATTTTGCTGACTTGATAACTTTCTATGAAAAGAGATTAAAATGGCGAGTTTAACGCCAATTACTTCTATAGTCAATATACCACGACACGATCATCTGTAATCCTTCTCATAATGCAAACATATAGTATCTGCTCAAATATTAACTGATATCATATTCGTTCACGCTTTTGAGAACTTACTAACAGAATGCCAAACAGTTTGGATTCTAATGAATGAAAAGCCGAGCTATTCGGCATCTCATGTGAGTTCATGTTCTTTTGAAAATGCCTGTCTAGTCGCACTTAGCACGAGAACGGCTACTATACTCACTACTTTTTCGAAAATGAACTTTTCCATATACAGTAAAAACTCGATACTACGGAATCTTAGTAAGGATGAATTTGTGTCTTTGTAGGCACGTGGATTCTTAATGCATGATGACAGTCATGCAGAAAGCTCCTAGAGGAGCTTTCTGCATGCCTTTCATCATGCATTAAGCCGCCACCTGTGTTAGAGACCAATAATGGTACATACACGTATTTGAGTGTTCGTAGTATCGAGATTTGCTGTACGTATCACGTGACAATTTCGTTTTCGTATAAAAGGGATGTTTTTCTGCAAAAATTACTGTACGGATGTGACCTTTTGATACAACATGTGAAGGAAACAGGACCTTTGGATACAACATGTGAAGGAAACAAGACGTAGCCTAATCAGTGAGGTTGTTTTATGTGCAAAGCCATAACAATATGGAAAATGTACCAGCATGACAAATTGGCTTCTTTGAATAAAAAAGCATTTTTACTGATCCGAACTTGTGACATAGGATAAAACAAGATGTATTTTTTTCATGGATGAAAGCACACACAAAGGATTAACCTTATATAGATTCGTGCCAGATTCTATTTGTACTACTTAGCAGTTACATAACCCTTTATTCATTGAATCTTCATGTAAGAAATAATGATATTATGAATATTAATTATATTAACTATCGTAAAAGCACAATGACACAATAATGTTTGGGCATCACAGAAACTGTAGATTCATGTCTATATTATAAGCAAACAGAGCAGATCCTGATCAGACGGTTCCTACAGGAGCATACTTGTCTGTGTCTACTCTGTTTGCAAATACATAGAAATGAGTATGTTTGGTGAAAACTGTTAATTTCCTTATATTCTTGTATAAAAAAAGGCATACGTTGCTATTACAAATACATCGCGTATAGAATCATATCAACGCTATTCTAGACGCAAACTGTTAATTGCGAGAAACTAAAATCCGAATAAAATTATTTCATAAGCGAACAGAGAAGACCCTAATCAGACAGATTTTACAGGAGCCGTCTGATGGTCTGCTCTATTTGCTTACCGTATAACACAGATCTGTTCCTACAGTTTCTGCTTGAGCCAAAAGGTTATGTATTCATATGATATGCCATTATAAAAATAATCTAGCTAATATTCATTTAATTTAGTTCATATTCATTTCCTATAATTATGAATGTTGAACAGGCAAATGGTTGATGAAAAGTTGAATGATGTGGAAATACCTTACGAATAATTATTTTGAAATCGCGAAAGGTTGTTGTTAAAGTATCAATGACTTAACTCGCGCGTCTCTTTGCTCTGATACATAGTGTTCAAGATATCTCTAATGAAAAATAATGAGTTGGCATGTAAACCAGTTTTATTGATTCACATATGCATTTTACGATATAGGTTGTTCATGGTAATATTCATAAAATGATCAAAACGGTATTATTTCAGTGTTTTTTAGATATCTTTAACATACACATTGCTTACAGTCAAAATTGGTTTCAGGGATTTCACTGTAAAATACAGGAATAAATATTACTTAGCCTGCCAGGAAAAAAATAGTTTTTAAAATATGAATGATTGAAAGGGCGTGTTTCCCCCCGAAATCTAATGTAAGCCTTAAGGTGATGATTTAAGTGTTTTCAACACTGCACTGAATATTCACCTCGATAGATTGATTTTTATTGACTTTGTGTGTTCCTACTTCTAAATACCGTAAATACCTCTGACGCGACTTCCATAAAGAAGTACATATATAACTCTGTATCTTACAGATAGGTAGTAGAATGAAAGTTTTGCAGAAATCTCCCATATGAGCTTTCTGCGTTACATTACTTTCGTCCTGCATTAAGAAGCCACCTGTATGTAAATGTACCCATGTTTATTTATTAAATGGTTGCTCTATAGGAGTTCTACTGTATTGACATCTCGTTGGAACAGTAACTGTTCGGTTAGTTTGCACCCGAGTACATCAGAGCCCGTCTAAAGCGACAGTATACAGTTAAACCCCTCTAAACCGAAATTCAGAGAAAAATAGATACATTTAAGGCGGTGAATGCTGAATGCAGGGTGATAGTCATGCAGAAGGCTCATTGTAACCTTACGGCATGTAACGTACATTGTACCATACATGACCATACGAGTGATCCCCGTTTGACCTTTGTGAAATGACATATGAAGTAAAATGTGCAGCCCGTGATAAGGAGCCCTCTAATCCGGGTATTCAAGGATCATCTATGTCCATTGTAACCATTTTCCTTCATATAGACGATTTTTGAAACCTTTCTAAACAGAATATAAATATAAGGACAATTCCTGCAGTTTCTGTCAAAACCTTTGTTAATGTGAACATGTAATGAATAAACATGGGCGATGTATATAGGAGCACGTGGTTCCGTAACCCATTCCTTCATATTGACGATTTTTGACGACTATGTAAAAGTCACTTCGTGAAACCATTGTGATAAATACAGCATTTGCTCCTATAGGAGCAAATGCTCTGTTTATCACAATGGTTTCAAACTACAAAATTATAAAAAAATCCTTTTCTTTACTTAATGGACCTTTTCGGTAGATTTATTCAAAGAAGTTGTATCTAAATTAGCTTGTCAGGGAAAGGGTTAACACAGGAAGGAAAAAGCTCCTTCGTCGTGCAGTAAGCTATCACCTATCTTAAAATCTTTAAATTAGTCAGTTCGTGTGGTCAACTGTACTGTATCAAATTATTTCCAATTCAGTTTTGAATGATACTTCCAATATTGAAGCCTCTGGTCTCTTGTAGGTTATCAGTGTATCAGTCCTCTGGCAACTTTAGTTCATATGGTTATCAGATGATGTTGCGGTGCAACTAAAACAAAGAACATTTTGAGGATTGAGTGCAATATCTAACATTTAGATGTCCAGATAAAATGCGTATATTAAAGCTTTACTACACGTACATGTATATTCATGAAAGAAATAACGACACCATGAATATTAATTAGATTGATTGTTACAGCTTATGTACACGGAACGTTTTAGCAATGCCAGATACTGTAGAATCATATCTATAGTAAAACCTCTCTATAACGGACCCTAAATTATGTTAATTAGTTGGTATTTAGGGCAGCGGACTGCTTAAAGCAAGGTGAAAGTAAAACAGAACGCTCCTATAGGAGCGTTCTGTTTTACTTTCACCTTGCTTTAAGCAGCCCCCTGCCTTTAACACAAAATGCTTGATGTAATTTAGTGACCGTTATAGAAAGGTTTTACTGTATATCATTATAAGCAAACAGAGCAGGACCTGCTCAGACGGCCCCTGTATGAACCGTTTGATGTTGGTCTACTCTGTCTACAAAGGCGTAAAAAGGCGTATTTATGGAGTGAATGGTTAAACCATTTTTGTTTTCAAGAATAACTTCATTTCTCCACCAACGCCTATGCTGTGACCACTCTATAGAAACAGAAGACTGGAAAGTGTGGTTATTTTTGTCTCATTTGTTTGTTTGTTTTTCTTAAATATAAACTTCGTCTCAATAATAATTGTTAATATAAAGGATCCAATGCTAAACTGAATTCTTCGTTTTTTCACAAGGATAGCCAACCGGAGCAATTATCACATAATATTATTTACATGTACCTGAACATTGCATGTCCCCCGCCCCAACTACTTTTTTTTATTGTAAACAATAGAGGTTGGCAAAGTGGGAACACACCGATCCAATGGGGCTTTCTGCATGACGTTTACCCTGCATTAAGCTGTCACGTGCCTTAAAGAAAGGTTTCATATTGATATGATTGTCCAGTTAAGAGGGGCTTTACTGAATACCATACCACAAAAGTTTGCTGTTTAATCACAAAAAGAACAACAAAATACATTGTTTCTTTCTTTCTTTAACAAAACCTGAAAATACTGGTGGTAATAGAAAAAGCAGAATAAATGCTTAACTCTTCAGAACTATTTCCAGGCGAAATAGACTATGGGTGGGTCTAACACATTCTTTTGTAAAAAAAAAACACCTGAGAAATGCGGTCCTATCCATCAAGTATGAACATATTACATAAATGTTTTGATCATTGACCAACAAATCACTGAGGCAGATAAGGCCAGAACATAAAGTGACATATCAGACATGCATCTTGTGAGTTAGAATAGAAACGAGAAACCGCGGAAATTCAATTACAAAGCGATTCGCAATAAATTCGGTAACAGGTGCGTTTTTCGGCATCTAATTTTAATGTACTGTTTATCTATGTCCTTGTTTTAATTTTAATTTTTTTAGGGCTGTTGGGATATTATGTTTATTTCTCGGGTATTAGCTATTCAGATTGACATGTTCGCAGCAATCAGTCCGTATTGAAAACTTCACCAGTGTCCTGCTAACTGTGTCCTAATGCAATGCGTTTGACATTCGGTCAAAAGAGTCTCAAAAGCTGGATCGAAAAAGTAAAAATAGCAAGAAATCAGAGTTTAAGCAGGAGATTAAGCAGACGTCAGTTTTACAACAGGAGAAGAGTTAAATGGACGTGCATTTAAGTACAGAGGAGGGATAGTCGGATCATGATAGTGTTTATGGACACCATTTTCATGTAATAAATGAGATTTCAATATGTTGTTGGATCATCACATACAAGGTTATTATCGGGGGCATTTCCTTTCCAACGTACCAATTGTATGTATCACACCACGGGGTTTACAGTGTGTATTACAGTGGAGAAACTGTTATTCTTTCCCACTTAGTGCGTTTCAAACGCGTTTTAAACCCGTTTAAAACCCGTTTAGTATATTCACTTACAAACGCGTTTAAACTCACTTATAAGTTAATCGTCAATATATGGTTCCACAGGGCATATTGGGTGTTTAAACAACGTTAATAATGGTAATTTCTCATTTTGTACTTTAAAAGTTCCTTATATATACCTAAAGTTGTGCGGATTGTGTTTTGTAAAGAGTTATATCTCAGTAGATCGTTAAATTAGACGATTTGTATTTCGTTTAATGAAACAGTGATACTTTTTGTTCCAACCGAAAGGAATCGCACGTTATGTACTTCTGCTTCGTTTTGAGTGGTAAAATGGTAATTTGTGCTGTCTATGGGTGTAGCCTGCCTATGGGTGTAGCTCCAAATCCGATAGAGTTTAAATAGGATTATTTAAATTACCAAAGGACGAGCAGTTCAAGAAAACGTCCACGATGTGAACGTCTAGGGAATGGGATTGTTTGTTCGATTTTATTCTTCCACATTTTTTTTATTTTGGATCATCTTACGTTGTGTATCGATGGCTGTTTTCAGTGAACTTTATACTAAAGAAAATAGTGCAGCCAATTACTTGGGTCTACAATTATAAAAAAGGATATGCTACATTCTTTTATAAATGTGACTTTAGAGGTTAGCACTGTAGGTTAATGGGCCTTTTCGTCGTGGGAAATTATTCTATTCAAACTTTTTGTTAACAGCGTAAACCTAAATCACGTAGAAACTGTCTGATCAGGATCTGCTCTGATTGCTTAGTCCGTAGACTTATTTCTTTAGATTCGATCATGGTTGTCTAGCGTCTCTGTAATCCCTGTAAATGAATATGCACGAGGTCATGAAATCTTTTAATAAATATTCTTAAGAGAAAAAAAAAGGATTAATAAACACCAGTTAGCTCTGTTGACAGCAGACACCAAATTTGCTTTAAAATCAATTTCCCAATCCTTCTCGTATTATATAAACGGCTTCACGCGCGTTTGCAAATAGAGTAGATCCAGATCGGAAGTTCCTGTAGGAGCTATCTGATCAGGTTCTGCTCTGTTGCTTATGAAATTTTGTTGATCTAATCTTATAATTTCTGTCAAAGCCAAAGATCCCTTTGAAAAATTAGCATTTTGAAAAAAAAGGCGTTAGATCTCCAGGAAAATTTGCGTAAGAAATAATTATTTCATGGAGAAAGGCGTTAGATCTCCATGAATATTTGTGTAAGAAATAATGATTTCATGGAGATCGAGTTTTTGTAATAATACATGAATACAGGAAAGTTTGGCTATGACAGTAATTGTACGTATATTATTTCATAAGCAAACCGACAAGACCCTGCTCAGTGATCAGGGAGCTACAACAGAAGCTGTCTGATCTGGATCTACTCTGTTTGTAAATTTGTTTCATTACGTTTGATCTGGGTCTACTGTGTTTGCATTGACATAAACAGGCACGTACGTGGAGTGAAGGGTTTATAGTCGTGAAGTGATTTACTCACACATAATTTTTCATCAGGGAAATAGTTTATCATAAATATGATCCTTTTTGCCATTTTGGAACATGGACAATATTGACCATAAATCCAAAGGAAAAATAATTCTGGATTACTGAATTGTTAATTGGGCGCGTTTTATAGTTTTATTCTAGCTATAGTTCCAGCCAAAGCAAAAACCTGCTTTCATTTTTACCATAAAAAAATTCAGCTAATAAATATTCATGATAAACAAGCACCAAGCGTACATTACTGGGGTAAGCCACCACCTACAGAGTCACCAATCAAGCAAGACAGGAAATTGTGACAATGTCCAATGCAAATTAAAGACACCACACTGTGAATGTTGTTTTAACAACTTCGCAATGTATTAATTGCGCCCAGGGAGTCAGATAATTGAATCAGTGCCAAAACAAAGACAGGGTATTTTCAATTTTGAAAGCAGAATTATTTAAGTATATCTTTTTAGTTATAGAAACCAAAATTGAAAACTGTTTTGTAAATATCTGAAACCAGACCAGTCCACAAATAATATATATGGGGATGTATATGTCCCAAACTGTTTGTGGTTTTTGATAGATATGAAGTATACCACAGTGTTGTATACTTCATATGTATCAAAAACACAAACAGTTTGTTTGAACGGGACAAATTTGTGAAGTTAATGATAGATCAATCAGTAGACATTGTAAAATTTAAGGTATGAATTTGGCAACCAATTATGATAATGGCACAAATTTTGAAAAGTTTAGGGTGAGTCAATCTAACAAAAAGTAAAGCCTATGACTACTAATATTGAGATGTCAGTCGTTTTCATTCAAGACAAAATTAAACTGAAAGTAGTTTTGACCATATAAATACAAATGTAAATCGTTGGTTAACTTACTAATTCCAGATTATAGGCTGATGCAACCGATTTCAGGATGAATTTCTGGATAAACTGATCTCGTCCGGTGTTTGTTTGAAAAATGACACACGTATTAGAACTAGCTTGTTCGGGCGAATTAATAAACGCTGGATAGGGTAGTGCTTGAAATAAGTTGTTGGGGCGGAGATACAAATCGTCAGCTATTGTTTGATTGGGTGTTAATTGGAGAGATTATTGACACGTCAGGGACAGCATTAGATTTATCTAATCCTAGACATGTTATATCAATTTCGGCTTTTATTTTGAGCAATATATGAAAGACCCTTTTTCCCCATACCTTTCGTTTTTTTACTTTTTCGTATAATTGATCGGTCTCGATAATAACAGAGGTATGCCGAATGAAACGCACTTATATACGCAAAAACCGCTTACAAACGCGTTTGTATGCACAAACGGGTATATCGTTTATCGTTTAGTTTGCGCATCGTTTGCGTATCGTTTGCGCACGCGTAAGCATAAACGGGAAAGAATAACAGTTTCTCCACTGTAAACCTTACAACGCTGATTTTCAAATGGACTATTCCAAAATTCAAACAGGTCACGCTTATAGGGGATTAAATAGGGTTTCTTTTTAAGAAAAGCGTAACATGGCACACAGTGCAGACCCTGGTAAGAGGACTCCTCTAGGAACCCACATGTGTAAGGGTTAAGTTACTGTTAACCCTTTCGCTTATAGACACGCATTTTCACGTCTTCTGCAAACAGAGAAGACCCAGATCAGTCAGCTCCTGCAGGAGCTGTCTTCTCTTGGTCTGCTATGTTTGCAGATAGAATGTAACAGTTCATATATCTGTATAAAATTCCATTATGTATTCCTTGTTTCCATTCTGTCACTGGATATTCATGAGGTCATGACATTTTGAAGAAAAGAACTTAAGTAACTGTTAACTTATGTTTATCACGCCTGTCATAGTATGTTTCTATAGTTGGTTACAGCTATCCTCACATTGACCTAGTCAACCTTTAACGCGCTATTCTGTCGACAGAAAACAATCAGTCTTACACTAATTACCTTTAACCTTTGGCCTGCTTCTAGCGTATGAGTGATTACCTATGCAAACAGTTTGGATCCAGATGAGACGCCGAGTAACTCGACGTCTCATCAGGATCCAAACTGTTTGAGACTCTGATCGTGTTGTTGAAAATAAAGTCAAGATAAATTAACTGCGACAACTGACATTTCTATCTGCAAGAGTTTGCTGATCAGCAGGGTAAAGTTCTAGAATTCGGTTACTAAATATCACCTCAGCTTCATTTTTAAAGCTTAAGGAACCAAACTAGAATGTATTATGATTGCTTTAGACACACAGACATACATACATGTATATATATTTTTTTCTTTTCAACGTGTACATTTAAGTACCTTGTTGCAACACAATTCAATAATCTAATTTTGGTCACACTTCCACTCCTCACTCATCCCATCCTCGCCCCCTCTCATCCACCCACTAACACACATGCCCTCACTCGTACACACAACTCCTCTCGCAATGTATCGCAATTTACCCACTACTATACTTCAAATAGATAATCAAAATTTCTAACACACCAATGGCATTGTAGGAGAAAAATACAGCATAAATGCAATACAAGTATAATTATCAAAAACCAGATTTAGATTAGACGGCTAGAATAGTAAACAATCAAGTTTGATCTTGGTCTACATTATTTGCCACAGAGTTCTTGTTCGAATACTTATTGTAATTAGAATGATAGGTTAGTATAGACAATTGTTTGGAATTTCTTTCATATAGGCTCATGGTTTCAGGCACTTTAATAAAAGTGCTGAATTATTCGCCGTCTCGTTCTTGTTTTATCACGATTTAGCATATTAAAGGTTAACCCATTACCGCATAGGCTATTTTTAGATACAACCTCTTTGAATAAGTCTACAGAAAAGGATCATTAACTAGAGAAAAGAAAACTTTTAGAATGTTGTAGTTTGAAACCATTGTGATAAATAGAGCATTTGCTCCTATAGGAGCAAATGCTCTTTTTATGACAATGGTTTCACAAAGTGAATTTTATAGAGTTGTCAAAAGCCGTCAATATGAGGGAAAGGGTTAAAGGGCATTTACGGCTATTATATAATTTCTCATTAGAGTATAATCCTCTGCCTATAACGTCAGTGTTTAATGTGGCTGATATCAATCCATTCAATTCACTACATACATTAAACATATTTAAACCATTTCTGATAAAGGCGCATTTTTATGTCTTAAACAAACAGAATAGACGCATATCAGACGTCTCCTGAAGGGACCATGGTCTAACCAAGATCTACTCTGTTTGCTGATAGAATATGTTATATCTCATTCTATCCTATTTTGGCGTAGCTATGTATATAGTTGTTTTATATAGCAATATGATTTTATTAGTATGATTATAAAGTGTTAATGTGATTCTGACTTCAACCGGACAAGATTCTGATCATAACTCACCGATGTTTGTAAATATTTATGATATTATTTTCGCCAGTTGATAAACATGTAGAAAGTATTACATGGCAAAGTGTGTACATGTAATTTGATTTAGGTCAAATGTAAAACCTTTCGCTTGCTCAGGCAAATTATTTATACAACCGCGGCTAAATATAGGTATAGTAGTATGTTTATAGCATCTACCCGTCTCATGTTTTTCTCGTTGTTTTGTTTGCTAGACCAACGAACTAACTGGACCATTTAGGAGACATGGTCTTGTCATAACCAGTGACCGCATTTTTCAGTACTCCGGTGTTCCAGCGAATTCTCGCAAGAATAGGAAACATTGCTACCGACCATTTATTTTCAAGAGAGGTGCGTTAATTTGCATTTATAATCAACGGATACGCCAATCAGAGTGCTCCTTCCAGGGCCATCTGATCAAACGTATGCACTGGACGTTCATATTCCTCTAGCAAATGTAAACAAGCGAGGTTTTAAGCAAGCATAAAATGGCTGCGTAAAACATTTTTAAGCAGGGTAGAAGATAAAACAGAGAGCAATGTTATTTAGTAATTTTGATTAAGAGATACATCGGACATTTTAAAATGATTGCAGAATGAGAAAAATGCTTTAATAAGATATAATTTTGCTGAAAACGATATTTGAATCACTTAAAAAAAAGGAATGAGAACATTTGGAAACCCAGAATACATAGTTCTCATGTGATGTTTCAGACACTGATCAGACCTTTTGACAGTCAATTTGAAAGGCGTAAGTGACAGCATGCTTTGAAAGGTCTTTTAAAGTGAATATCTGCGAATTAAGGATCTAAGCTTGTTTCTGATACAAAACGTTCCTGTTGATATGTATTTTTTATAAGAAATGCTATTCAAGGATATACAAAGTTCTGACCAAAGACGATCAACTGACTTCTGAAATAAGCCACTGTTCCTCTAAACAGGTATGAGTTTTGTTCCAGCTGCTATTGCTTTGGTTTTTAGCATTTATAATAACCTTTGCAAACAGTCTGGATCCGGATGAGACACCGGGTAACTTGGCAGGTCATCAATGTCGAAACTTGTTTTCATTCTGACATTTGTGTTTGAAAAGATATGGAAGAAAAAATATTTGCAGCAGACGACAATATTTGCAGACATTAATTGCTTAGAGTACAAAAGGTATTTGGAGCACATTATTCTGGACAGCAAATGACCTGCAAATGACCTGCATAAGGTCAACAACACACCAAACATCAAACAGTTCTTGGGAATTAGTGAGACTATGTGAGCACAGAGGAAAATATTGCAGCTGCATTGTACTGGGGTGTAAATCTATAAACTAGTCTCGCAGTAAATCATGGTCGTTTTGAATTTCTATCAAAGAGTGGTCGCAACCAAAAAGGGAAATAGTTATAGTCTACTTTCAGCCCGAATGACCGCTCAGTTGACAGTACATTTAACCCCCCCCCCCCCCCCCTGGTCATTGAGCTATTCGCTTGCAATATTGAGGACTGTTAACATATGAAGAAATTACGCAGCCGTAGTACCGGCTGGTGACCCTCTCACAGGTACCCATTTCAACCCCTGGGTAGAAAGGAGGCAACCTCATACGGATTTGAGACACTGAAAAGCGTCTCTGAAATCTCTAGCTGATTCATCCGGGATTCAAACCCTGGACCCCAAGGCCTATCAGCTCAGCGCTCAATCACTAGGCCAAGCTATCACCACAAGTCCTTGCACTCGTGGCAAATATAATCGTCCCAAACGGATTGAACCGAACCACTTAACCCTTTATCCATGAATACGCCTTTTCACGCCTTTGCAAACAGAGTAGACCCAGATCAGACGACTCCATTAGGAGCTGGCTTATCTGGGTCTGCTCTGTTTGCTAATGTTATTATATCGTTATGATTCTATAGTTTCTGGCATGGCCAAATGCCACATTTCCATGTGCTAGTTATAACAATTAATGTAATTAATATTCACGATGCCATTTTTTCTTACATTAATATTTATGGAGTAAAAAAGATAAGAGTATTGACTCATAGTACAATGTAACACTTTTGTGAGTTGCTCAACGTTTCATCATGATCTACACTGTTTGAGACTCTGGTTCTGTTTGTTGTGACTGTCCTGTTTAACCCATTCCCCCATATTGACGACTTTTGACGACTCTGTAATCGTCACTTTGTGAAACCATTGTGATACATAGAGCATTTGCTCCTATAGGAGCAAATGCTCTATTTATCACAATGGTTTCAAACTACAAATTTCTATTTTTTCCTTTTCTCTAGTTAATGGTCCTTTTCGGTATATTTATTCAAAGAGGTTGGATCTAAAAATAGCCTATGAGGTTGAGTTGTTACTTTGCTGATAGCAGAGGGATTTTAGTGTGTCTTCGGCGATAGTTTCACCGGTCCATCGCAATGGATACATTTAGTTATACATGTACATGTAGTAGACAGTAGTAACGAGTCATACATACGGAACGTACTACAAATACATGTACCAAATTCGACATTTCTCCAATTAACCCTATGTGACTACTCTTTAGAATGTTCTAGAACAGCTTTGGCGAACTTCAAAACAGGACGAAAATTACACAGAAAACACACGCATGAGTTGTCTGCGTTGCTTTTGTCCTAAACTAATGTACCACCTGCTTTTGGAGACACTTATTTTGGTTGATAAAAATGTCGCTATAGAGGAATCAGCTGTATATGCCATGTACAAATGTACCGTAAAACCTCTCTAAACCTGACATTGCAGTTAGTATAACGATCTGTCTTGGAGACAGGTGGCAGTTTAATACAGGGTGAAAGTCTGTCACCCTGCATTAAGCAGCCACCGGCCTCGAGGTATATAAATTCTTCTCTACGAGAATTTCAGTTTAGAGGGGGATTTACAGCAATCGAAATAAAAGGTACATCTACATACATGACATATTATGTAGAGTGGTGAAGTATAAACACATATGATAATGGTCTCAGAAATACATAGTTTCCGGATCGTTATAGAGAATTCTTTCGTATTCTATTTTTTAAACACATGTGAAAGATAAATTATTCTGCATGCACGACAGATATGCATTTGCGAGTGAAGAAACATGACCACGCGCCACGAGACAATTGATTAGCTGTTCGGTAGACATTACATAGTTCGCTAAAATATGCACCGCTAATCAATGACTGTCACATGCTTAATATTCTTTTACTTGGGTTTCAAATGAAGATCATTTTCATTATTAATTATGTATAATGAGGTATTGATATAACGACAGACGGCTCCACTAAAACTAGATCTGTGTAAACAACCTTTAACCCGCCGCCAGCGAATTTGTAATTAACTGTGCAAAATAATATTAGTTATACAGTTCTTTCCCAGGGTACATGACGATTTATTCCCGGCTGAGGAAAATCATGTTGCCCGAGCCGTTAGGCGAGGGTTACATGATTTTACCGGCCGGGAATAAATCGTCATGTACCCTGGGAAAGAACTGTATAACGAATTTATTATACTGCAAAGTTTTACGGTTCGGATAATTTATATAAATCCATTTTGGCATATTTAATCACTAAACACAATAATTCCCCTAATAGCGCCCCAATACATTATTTATACCCGAAGGTATCCGAAGTGGTGTGCTATTGTATTTCATCGGCGTTCGCGTTATAATAGATGGATGGACGATATAATTACTCCTCTAAAAACTGTTTTATTGGTCATTTCAAACCAACAGTGTTTTTTAATTCATTTCTGCATTTTTTCTTTACGTATCAATAGTTATCTATTATGAATTTTGCTACTGTTTAGCCGAGTCGAGAAGTCGGTCATTTGGTTTCTGATCATCATAATGTAGGGTCTGCCATGGGGAATTTCCATGTACCCTGTCAGCTCACAGGGTACATGGACTCATGTACACGGCTAGTTAACCAATCAGAAGTGAGGATTTTACTTTGCAGTATAATAATGTTGATCCAGATGGGGAAAAGAGAATCAGGATCTGAATTGTTTGCCATCCTAATTATGCATTTGATAAGAAATGAAAAATAACCTACTTTAATATCTTAATTAGAAGGCATTTTCTTTATAATGAAAGTTTGCTCAGTATGTTTCACTAATTACCACAGACACTCGGACAGACAACCCAAAGCAAGTGATGCACACCCAGATAAAACGACTACTGAAGGATTGTTCAGAGACTATGCTAGTATCAACATGGTGCCGTTTTGAATTGTTACATGTACACTGTACATAGTGGTGATGAGAGGAGACTGGGTGTCCAAATACAGTAAACCCCCTCTAAACCGGACGTTCAGTTTAGTGTAAATATCGGTCTATGAGACAGGTGGTAGCTTAATGCAGGATGAAAGTCATGCAGAAAGCTCATCATTCTGCATGACTTTCATCCTGCATTAAACAACCACCTGCCTAAAAGAGTCTAAATTATTCTCTACTAGAATTCTAGTTTTATTCAAGGTAATGTGGATAGACTGGGTGTCCGAATACTTCATCTAATTAAGACAGACTGTTCGAATGGTTACAGTAACCAGGGGCGGCTACTGAGGGCGATGTGGGAAGAGCGGGTGTCTGAATACGTATTGTAATTAGGGGAGACAATATGTCCGATTTCAATGGGGTAAATAGGGTAATCTGGAACTTAGGGTAATCTGGTGAGAATGGATATCCGAATAGGTATAGAGTAATTGTAGACTGGATGTCCTGATACTTAGGATAACGTGGGTTAACTGGTTAACCGAATTCATTTGGCCTCTAAATATGGATGTTGTTCACAGCAGTCATTGCAGATGTCTTTCCACACTGTGAAGGAAATACTGTCTGCCCAAAGTTGGATTAGTTGCAATTAGCGACTACTTCCGACTCGACCATACTGTAGAGAAACTATTGACCAAGTGTCACACTCCTTGTTTCATGATCAGACCCCGGGTTACCCGGCTTCTCATCTGGGTCCAAGTTGTTTGTAACTGCAGGTCAGGTCGAGAATAACAGTTTAACTCTTTCCATTCATATATTTTCATACATTTGTAAACAGAGTAGACCCAGATAAGACGGCTCCTATAGGAGCCGTCTGATCAGAGTCTGTTCTGTTTGCTTATGGAATTATTATTATTATGGAATTATTTAGATCTAATTATACACTCTATTTCACAGTCGAACTTCCGTTTTTCATAATGCTTTAGTTCATCAATATTCATGATGGCATTATTTCTTATATGAATAGTGAACATGGATAGGGTTACGAGTTATTAGACACCTTTTTTCAAACTTATTACTCAAATAGATACATGACATTGATTTATTTCTTTTTCCGTGTCATGACGCTTGCAAATGGTATAGCAATTAGAGACTTTATTTATTTTGCTGAGGTGTCATACATATTGTATAGCACATGTTGCATGCACAATTATTAACTCTACCTTTTATCATAACCTCCATTAACTGTGTATGATGAGTGCATGAAGTTTATGGAAGGGGAGGTGTGATACATGTAAAACAGTGGTACGACATGAAGTGAAAAGGGAGAAATAGCCCACTGAAGTTACTGTTGACCTGTCTCAAATTATGGGTCTGTAAGGCAGGTGGTAGCTGAATGCAGGTTAAAAGTAATGCAGAAAGTTCAAATAGGAGCTTTCTGCATTACTTTTGCCCTGCACTAAGCAACCAACTGTGTTAAGATACCTATGCTCAATCAATGAATGGCTGCTACAGTCAGAATTTTCTGTATAATGTAAAATCCTCTATTAACCGACCACCAAAAGGAGTTCTATCCTAGACTCTTAACCCTTCGCTTGCTAAACGCGTCAATATACCTACCTGTATATAGTGTAGACCCAGATGAGACAGCTCCTGCAGGAGCTGTCTCATCAGGGTCTGCACTATTTACAAGTTGATTGTGCAACCAGTGCACTCCACAGCAGTGATTGCACAGCGAAATACTTGTACACATGCAGTGAAGATGTATGTAATTATACAACAGGGCATGGGTAAAGAAGGAGAAATGTATTTTAAAATTCAGCAAGCGAAGGGTTAAAAGCAGGTGTACCTTGAATGCAGAACGGAAGTTATGCAGAAAGCCCATGCTGAAGCATTTAACATTATTTTCATTACTTTCTCCTTGTTTAAAACAACTACCTACTTTTAAAGAGTCCTAGTTTGATTCATAAGGTGGCCATTTTAGAGGGAGTTACTGTATGTTATTGAGAGAAATGGTGTATACTAGATACAAATACACTTGTACATGTATTAATGACAAAGGATAGGCAATAATTATGGTTATCATGGCCTAAACAAATGTTACAGCAATTAGTGAGTTTGTGCATCTGTCGCGTATGGGTCCCGTGCAGTAATTAACTTAATTTCTACCTGAGGTGTCCATGAATAATTATGAATTTGACTGTTTACGGTTATAGTTCATATAAGACAGTAATACATGACGCTGGACATATTGTAGCTGACCATGATAAATTCCGAATTTATACAGTAAAGTTTCTTAAAGACAGATCTAATTCTTTGTTTTAAAGACAAGTGGTAGCTTAATGCAGGACGAAGGTTCCAATTATATAGAATAGCCAATACTGTACATGTAAAAATGTGATACGACATAAAGTGACAATGACCGCTATAGATAGGAGAACTTTCCTATTGAATTTATACAGTTAAATCCCCTCTAAAGCGACCACCAAAATGATGTCTACTTTAGGGTCTTAAATGCAGGACGAAGGTTATACAAAAAGTCCCCAAAGGAACATTCTGCATTACCTTCGTCCTGCCTTAACTCATTCTCTTCTAGACTATTTTCAGACCCAGCCTCTTTGAATAAATCTACCGAAAATGAGCATTTACTAGAGAAAAGGAGAATGTTATAATTGTATAGTTTAGAAGCCATTGTAAAAATAGAGCATTTGCACATATGAAGCAAATGCTCTATGTATCACAATGGTTTCCAAACATGACTTCTACAGAGGCGTCAAAATGGGTCAGTAGGAGGGAATGAGCTAAGCAACCACCTGCTTTTAAAGACACACTTGTTTATTAGCTCACCTGAGCCGAAGGCTCAGGATGAGCTATTGTGACCGCTATTTGTCCGTCGTCCGGCGTCCGGCGTCCGTCCGGCGTCCGTCGTCCGGTGTCCGTCCACATTTTCAAACGACATCTCCTCTGAAACTGCTGACCCGATTTTAACCAAATTTTGTCAGAAGCATCAGTGGCTAGGGGGAACGAAACGTTGTTCACATTATGACCCCCGGGCCAAAAATGGCCCCGCCCAAGGGCTTATCAGTTTTTCATAGGAAAATCTTTAAAAATCTTCTTCTCTGAAACTGTAAGGCCTAGATCTTTGACATTTGGCATGTAGCATGATCTTATGGTTCTCTACAAAGATTGTTCAAATTATGACCCCCGGGCCAAAAATGGCCCCGCCCAATGGCTTATCAGTTTTTCATAGGAAAATCTTTAAAAATCTTCTTCTCTGAAACTGTAAGGCCTAGACCTTTGATATTTGGCATGTAGCATGATCTAGTGGTCCTCTACAAAGATTGTTCAAATTATGACCCCCGGGCCAAAAATGGCCCCGCCCAAGGGCTTATCAGTATTTCATAGGAAAATCTTTAAAAAATCTTCTTCTCTGAAACTGTAAGGCCTAGACCTTTGATATTTGGCATGTAGCATGATCTAATTGGCCTCTACAAAGATTGTTCAAATTATGACCCCCCGGGCCAAAAATGGCCCCGCCCAAGGGCTTATCAGTTTTTCATAGGAAACTCTTTAACATTCTTCTACTCTGAAACTGTAAGGCCTAGACCTTTGATAGTTGGTATGTATAGCATGATCTAATGGTCCTCTACAAAGATTGTTCATATTATGACCACGGGCCAAAAATGGCCCCGCCCAAGGGTTTATCAGTTTTTCATAGGAAAATCTTTAAAAATCTTCTTCTCTGAAACTGTAAGGCCTAGACCTTTGATATTTGGCATGTAGCTTTGGCTTGTGGTCCTCTGCCAAGATTGTTTAACTTACGACCATGACCTCTGGGCGAAACTTGGCCCTGGCGTATCAGTTTTCATGGGAAAACTATATCATTTTTCTCTGAAACCATAAGGCTTAGACCTTTAATTAATAGCATACTGCTTTGCCTTGTGGTTCTCTACCAATGTTGAACAAATGATGGCCCCGTCCCTGGGGTATCTCAGGTGAGCGCTTCAGGGCCTCATGGCCCTCTTGTTCGTAATGTGGTCGCTTTAGAGAGTTCTAACCGTATATTATTCAGAGATAATATGTATATATACTATATACGATGTTACATGTTTTAATGGCAAAGGATAGGCAGTTTAATTATCGTGAATGAAACAAATGTTACAGCAATTAGTGAGTGTGTGCATCTGTAGCACGTATACCGCGTGCAATGATTAACTTTACCATTTCCCATGGAGGAGTCCATGAATATAAATTTTAACAATTTATGGTATGGTACTTGTTTTAAAGAAATCTACGTTCTACGTTGTTTTTTTTTATAAAATGGTCGCTTTAGAGGGTTTATACTGTATCATATAGGAAACAACATTATTGCTGTCAAATTAACTGATATCTTGATAAACAGGTACTACTCTAAAACCTCTCTATAACGGCCACTAAATTTCATCAAGTATTTTCTGTTAAATGCAGGTGACTGCTTAAGGCAAGGTGAAAGTAAAACAGAACGCTCCTATAGGAGCGTTCTGTTTTACTTTCACCTTGCTTTAAGCGGCCACCTGCCCCAAATACCAAATAATTAACACAAATTAGTGTCCGTTATAGAGAGGTTTTACTGTACTCGTGTACAGCGAACCCCTGTACAAATGAACCAGCATAGGTGTCCTTTAAAGCTGGTTGTTGCTTAATGTAGATCAAATGTAATACAGGAACCTCCTGTAGGAGCTTTCTGTATATCTGTGGGCCTGCATTGAGCTACATGAATCACCGTGTAGACCCAGAGGTAGATCTTTTTTAGTGTTCGCTGTAGACGGCATTACTGTTTTACTTCGGAAAGCTAGTTCACCATATCCGCCGGCAAACAGACTACTACCCGCACTTAACCATTTATTCCATTAATACGCTTTTTACGCTTTTGCAAACAGAGAAGACCAAGATCAGACGGCTCCTGGAGGGACCTTTGATTAGGGTCTGTTCTGGATGCTTATGACATAATATAGATCTGATTCTACACTCTCTGGTTTGGTTAAATATTCCTGTGTCCATGTTATTATAAAAATAGAGTTAATTAATACGTATGATGTCATTACTTCTTACATGAATATTCATGGAGTAACGGGTTAAAATCCAGAATTAGACCTCTTTCTGTTGGACACTTTACAGGGGTATACATTATATACGTGTGCTCGTATATGTGTTATGCAAACAGTATGTACAGTGCTCCCTCTCTACAACGACACCCTTTGGGATACGAATATTATATGTGTTGTTCAGAGGGAGTTGTTATAGGGAGGGAAAGTCAAACATAATTAGCTAGTTTGCAGATCCCCAGATAAGGTGTATTTGGAGAACTAAAACCGTTATGCCTCAAGGAAACCCTATGTTGTGACCACTCTTTAGAATCGTCACAAAGTGACGATTCTAAAGAGTGGTCACAACATAGGGTTTGATGGAGGAATAAAGAAAATATGATGGAAAAAGATTGTTTCTGGAGCCTTGTTGTTTCGGATACAGTGACACGCATTGTTGTAAGGAGGGAATCGTTATTGAGAGGGCCGTTGTAGGGAGGGAGCACTGTACTTTAGGCATACGGCATAGTAACACATTCAATTATTCATATATAAATCCGAAGCTGACTTGTTACCGTCCATAAACTGATTTGGTAGCATAGTCACACCATACATAATGACATCACCTTTAGCTGCTAGATTTCGAAGTGGGATGCCCCATAATTGTTAAATTGTTGATTCCATTCATCTGGAATTTATTAGATGTTGCTATAGGAGTTTGAAATGAGCAATCACCAGAGGACCTCTCCGGGAACCATCTGATCTGGGTCTACATATTTTAAACTCGGCCCTGCGACATTATAACCCAGAAGGGGTTCGCCTATACGTCAATTCTAAAGACAAGCTGTTCCAATAACAGACGGATGTCCCAATGTGACCTTTGTCAGAAATGCAAAATCACCTGTTAATTTCCCCTCAGTCAAGGACCGTAACTCTACCCATGCTTATTGATTTCCGAAACATTGTTACTCTCCCACGTCTACGCTTCAATATGTTAACATCTCCATATACAGTAGAACTTGCCTTAAGCTGCCATCAAAAGGTCCAGTTATGGGTCTGTAAGGCAGATGGTAGCTTAATGTAGCTTAATACTGGTCAAAAGTAATGAGAGCTTTCTGCATTACTTTGTTCTGCATTAAGCAACCACCTGCTTTTTAAGACACCTCCTGCAGGAGATTACTGCATATATTTCGTCCTTCATTTAGCAACCGCTTGGATTTAAGACCCAGAAATAGACGTATGTTTGTTGATGGCTTTATACAGTTGGTTTCGATATCTCGAATTCGGATAACTCGAACTTCGGGATAACTCGAACTAAAAGTTCGGTCCTTCCAAAATCTTACAATACAGAATTGCTCTAAAATGTATCACTACGCATATCTAGAAACACATTTCACAGCTTAATGCAGTTCTACAGTAATGCTGAAAGCTCCTGCAGGAGCTTTCAGCATTACTGTAGACCTGCATTAAGCTATGAACTTGAGAAATTGTCCAGATTACAAATCGGTTAACTCGAACTTCTGTTGTCTCGAACTAATTTATATAGTCCCTTAAGTTCGAGATATCGAAGTTCAACTGTATATGGTTTTACTGTACATTCAGTACTAAGTGAGATGGTTTATTCAAAACTGACCATTAGAGAAATTGGGGACCAGCATGAAACATTGAACCTTGTTTCAAAACAATTAACCCTTTACTTTGTATATATATGTATGCCCTTATACACATTTGCAAAGAGAATAGGCACATATCCGACATCAGGCGGACCATGGAGAAGCCATCTAATCAGGGCCTGATCTGATTGTAAATAGAATAATTTAAATCAGATTCTGCAACTTTTGTCACGGCTAAACGTCCCCGTATTCATGTACCAATATATGAGTAAAATTTCGTCATCGAAAGAGCGAAAGAGTTAAAGCCTTTTCGTGCTAATACAATCATGTACAATATAGTAGCCTGACTGGTAGTTTCAAAAGGTTTGAATCACAATGAGACGCCGGCTATTTCATCATCTCTTTAGGATCCAAGCTGCTTGACGTTCGGTCACTAGTTTCTCTAAACAGTCGGAAGTGAATTAACTCTTTCGTTGCCAAATTTTGTCGTCTGCAAACTTTGTTGTCTGAACTGACATAATTATCATTATGTCATTTTTTCTTACATGTATCTTTTTGAGATGAATATTTATCACAAGTGTTTCAAAACTACACAATTCTAAAAAAAATCCTTTTCTCTAGTTAAAGCTCCTTTTCGATAGATTTATTCAAAGAAGTTGGGTCTAAAAATAGCCTATGAGGGAACGGGTTAAGTAACATATTGAACAAGAAACGTGTTGACCCTAGTAAAAACTGTAGAATCAGATCTATATAAGTCCGTAAGCAAACAGAACAGTCCATGACGGTCTCTATAGGAGACATCTGATCTGGGTCTACTCTGTTTGCAAATACGTCAGAAAGCGTCTGTACATTGAAAGGGTTAATACATAGGATAGCTCCTGTAGGAGCTGTCTGATCAGGGTCTGTTCTGCTTACTCATAGACCTTACATTTTCCACCAATACGAAACATGCATAATTATGTTCATATACATGTACCATTAATAAAAAAAATCAGCTAATAGATATTCATGATGTCATTTTTTCGCACATGAATACTCATCGGGTAAAGTCTTAAGTGGTCGAAAATGTAAAGAAAAATGCTCAACAAGTCATGGGGTATTCAATCGAGGAACATACAGTAAAATCCCTCTAAACCGGACGATCAATTTAGTATGAATATCGGCCTTGTAGACAGATGGCAGCTTAATGCAGTAGGCTCCCCTAGGAGAGTTCCTAGGAGAGTTCCATGACATTGACTCTGCATTAAGCAGTCACCTGCCTAAAAGTATCTAAATTCTTCTCTACTACAATCCCGGATGTTGCTGTATATATTTTGGTTTCGGGGATTATGTATTTTTGTTGTAAATCAACCTTTACCTTCAAGAAGACGACTATGGGCTCCTTTGTGAATTATTGATGGTATCTAATAATACAATTTATATTAACGCAGCAACCTGCCCAAAAGTATCTAAATTCATCTATAGATACTAGAATTCCGGGCGTTACTGTATATATTTTGGTTTCGGGTGTTATGTATTTTTGTTGTGTAATCAACATTTACCTTCAAGATGACGATTGTGGGCTCATTTGTGAATTATTGATGGTATCTGATAACGCAATTTCGTTGACATCGTTGTGCATAATGATTGCCATAAGTCAACGTGTGTCCCAGTAGATCGTTTATTATATAAACACGTTGCATGACCGAGAAAACGCATGCGAATGATATTCTGTCTGACAGAGATTGTGTATGTGAAAAACAAATAAATTGGACATGTTGTGCAGAACATGAATAGGATGTGCAGTGTCAAGGTGGAAGTACATGTAGTATGGTTTTGGTTCTTTTAACCCTTTCCCTGTTCTATCTTTATTACAAATTTCAATACCTATTGACTATTCATGAACAAAATAGTTATAATGAAATATGGAAAGTGGAACATTGTAGCCATTTTAGAAAGTAAAAAACAGATCTTTCAAATTCCATCAGCAAACAGAGCAGACCCTCATCAGACGGCTCCTCTAGGTGCCGTCTGATCTGGGTCTTTTCTGTTTGCAAATGCGTAAAAACACGTCTATATGAGGGCAAGGGTTAACCTAGTGGCGAAGATATGATTCGATTGGTAACTTAAACCATGTTCAAGAATTGCTTCTTTATATCTTCACCACACTCTATGTCGTGACCACTCCGTATAATCGTCTCTTCATAGGGTTTGGTGGGGAAATGACGCTTTCCGTATTTTAGTACACATCTTTTTCTATTTCTCTGTAAGTCTTTACTCCTTGAATATTCGTGTTAGAAATCATTCATGTATGGATATTAACTAGTGTAGCCAAAGGCCTGTGTTATCATAGGTCTTTGGTGTAGCTTAATATTTAAAATGGCATATGAATTACACGTTTTAGCACTGGCAATAACTGTAGTATTAGAAATGATATAGATCTGAATATGTTGTGGTCAAATAATGCTTATATAAAATCCACATAATTCCGCCCATTTTCTCCTAAATTAATATCTATTAGGTGTAGAGTAGAAGGCCCTTGTTTCTAGGTTTGAATTTAAAAGTTTAATCATCATCATCATTATTATTATTAATATTATTATTATTATTATTATTATTATTATTATTATTATTATTATAATCATCATTTTTATTATTATCATTATTATTATAAATATAATAATATAAGGGTTAATGTAGTTGGATTAGGGTAGCGAGATATAATAATAGTTATTGTTGTTGTTTGTGTTGTTTCATTGTCATTGTTGTTATTATTTTTTAAAACTTTCTTTTTATTATTATTACTTTCGTTGTTGTTTTATAATTCTCTTTTTTATTATTTTTTATTATTATACATGACCAAGAATACAATGGACATGTAAGGGGAACCTTTGCAATACTAGCCTTGTCATTTCTTCTCCAAACCCTATGATGTGACCAGTCGTTAGAAACTTGATTATAATATACGCTTTTGTGACGATATAAAGCTGTTATTCTTGAAAATTATTTACTGCAGAGCGTTTCTAATGCAACCACTTGTATGAGTAAGCATGGATACTTTTAAAAACAAGTGTTTAACGTAGCACGGCGTAATGCAGAAAATCCCTGTGGGAGCTTTCTTCAAACTTTAACCTTTATTCAGCTACCATCTGCCGTTTAGATCCAGATTTATACTTCGTTTCAGTGGTTGCATTAGAGAGGTTTATCTGTACTTTACTCATTCTGTTTCTGTTCCTTTGGAACATTTACCTCTCTTCTTCATAAATACGCATTTCTACGCCTTTGCAAACAGATGAGACCCAGATCAGTCTGATCAGGGTCTGCTCTGTTTGCTTGTAGAATTATATAGACCCGTTTCACCAGTTTCTTCTATAGCCAAATGTCCCTCTGTATCTGTGCTTTTATGATATCTATGATGTCACAATTTCTTACATGAGTAGTTCTATGGAATCTTACTGGTAATAAGCAAAGACAAATAACATTATTATTATATATTTACATTATACCCGGCGTACCATCAAATACCGCAAATAGCTATGTACGGTTTAAGGTAGCAGGATCAGGCCTAAGGTATTAAGGAAATGGTTAAGGTAGCGTGTTTAAGGTAGTGAAATAAGTGTAAAAGTAGCGAGATAAGTGTAAAGGTAACAAGATAAGGGTTAAGGTAGCGTGATTAAGGTAGCAAGATAAGTGTGAAGGTAGCGAAATAAGTGTAAAGGTAGCAAGATAAGGGTTAAGTTAGCGTGGTTTATGTGGCGAGATAAGTGTAAAGGTAGCAATATAAGGGTTAAGGTAGCGTGATTAAGGTAGCAAGATAAGTGTGAAGGTAGCGAAATAAGTGTAAAGGTAGCAATATAAGGGTTAAGGTAGCGTGGTTAAGGTAGCGAGATAAGTGTAAAGGTAGCAAGATAAGTGTAAAGGTAGCACTATTAGGGTTAAGGTAGCATGGTTAAGGTAGCGAGATAAGTGTAAAGGTAGCACTATTAGGGTTAAGGTAGCATGGTTAAGGTAGCGAGATAAGTGTAAAGGTAGCAAGATAACTGTTAAAGTAGCGTGGTCAATATAGAGAGATGAGTGTAAAGGTAGCAAGATAAGGGTTAAGGTAGCGTGGTTAAGGTAGCGAGATAAGTGTAAAGGTAGCAAGATAACTGTTAAAGTAGCGTGGTCAATATAGAGAGGTGAGTGTAAAGGTAGCAAGATAAGGGTTAAGTTAGCGTGGTTTATGTAGCGAGATAAGTGTAAAGGTAGCAATATAAGGGTTAAGGTAGCGTAGTCAATATAGAGAGATGAGTGTAAAGGTAGCAAGACAAGGGTTAAGGTAGCGGGATAAGAGTAGCGAGAAAAGGGTTAATGTAGTGGAATAAGAATTAAATTGTTTTCGTTTAGCACGTTAAGGGTTAAGAATTCAAATTTAAAATTCTTAATTGCTTCGAAATAGAAAAGTAGAGGTTTAGTATGTATCGTTTTCAAAGAGTCTCCTTTAACAGATAATAATAATTATTTTGAAGTGGCAATATTGAAAACAAATTCCAGAATTATGTCAGCCAGTGCCTGCAGTATCTAACTCTTTCGCTGCCAAATATTGTCGTCTGCAAAAATATGTCGTCTACTCATTTTGGTTTTCATTTTTGAAATGTCTGTCTTTTGTTTAAAAACATAATCATAGCACTAAACCGTTTAGGCCTCATCTGGATCCAAACTGTTTACATAGACTCGTCATTGACAGCGATAGAGTAGAGCGAGAATATGTTTTACGCAAATGAGGGTCGCTTTAATATTTCCACCTCTGGATTGCCTATCCAAAAGTAGACATTTATTTTGTATATTGCGTCAGGAATTTGCACACAGCTTGGATCCGGAGCATGATCAAGTTGTTCGTACTTGTAAGATTTGAATCCCGACCCGAGATTATATTTCAGTTTACTTGAGTCTGAGTTCATTCCTAAGCATCTGATCGGTCAGATTGTGAGTAAGCGCAAACTCTGAGCAATCAGAAGTTGTTTAACACATTTCCCAGTGACGCAATTTGGCGCCTCTGTTAAAGTCACATTTTGAAAGCATTGCGATAAATAGAGCTATGGAGCAAATGCTCTATTTATCACAATGCTTTCAAAACTACAAAGTGTCCTTTTCTATAGTTACATGTAATGCTCCTTTTCGGTACATTTATTCAAAGAGGTTGGGTCTAAAATAGTCTAGGAAGGAATGAGTTAACCTCGGTGCCAGGTGAGAAGCTCTATTTCTTGGCGTCTCGTCACATCCAAACCACACCATTGGTACCCAATTATTTCGCTGTCCGTATCTGATATGTGCTCATATTTACAAATGCTTTGGATCCAGATGAGACGCCTAGTAACTCAGTGCCTCATAAGAATACAAACTGTTCAATGCTGTGGTTGCTTTTGAAATATAACTTCAGAATAGACAATTGAAGCAGACGACAAATTTTGCAGACGACAATACGCGGCAGTGAAAGCGTTTAGGATTATGTAGCATTGATTGTAACGTTTGGTGCCAGATTCCATAGAAATGATACATAAAATGATACAAAGGGTCTGCACTATTTACAAGTTGATTGTGCAACCAGTGCACTCCACAGCAGTGATTGCACAGCGAAATACTTGTACACAGTGAAGATATATGTAATTATACAACAGGGCATGGGTAAAGAAGGAGAAATGTATTTTAAAATTTAGCAAGCGAAGGGTTAAGTATTTTCCAGGAACTAGAATCAGTAATGCATAGTCGATCTAATAGACTTGCCTTGCAATATCAATCTTCAAATTGCATTTTTTATCATTTATCAAATCAGTGTCATTAATCAAAACCACACATCACTGCACGTGCTGGAAGTGGTACTGAAAGAGAATGCTGCTAGCACTGCTAAATCATTTACATGGTGTTTGTTTTAAGATTTATAATGTTTCCCCTACTTTGCTGAAAATCTGAGCTATTGTAGTAATTATTTAGTAGTTCTGATGGAGAATAGAGTGACACGTGATCATTCTGTGTCTGTCAATGGTTAGGAATTAATTTTTGAATGCAATAGGAACCATTGAAATGGTGAAGCCCAGATCTAGAAATTTGAATATGTGTCCGGTTACCCTGATCAGGATATGCTCTGTTTTTAACAATGTTGAATTCAGTAAGACCTCTCTAAACCGGACGTTCAATTTAGTATAAATATCGGTAATGGAGACAGGTGGCTGCTTAAAGCTAGGAACTTTGTGCATTACTTTTACCCTGTACTATAAACGCCTTTTCATACCTTTACAAACAGATCAGAACCAGATCAGACGAATCATCTTACATTCGTCTGATCAGGGTCTGCTCTGTTTGCTAATGAAATTATAATATCTCTAACTCGACAGATTTTACCAGCATCATGGGTAAAGATATTACAGTAAAACCTCGATTATTCGAATTTTCGTTAGAAACGAATTTAGACCCTTTTTGGCAGGTGGCTGCTTAATGCATGATGAAAGTCATGCAGAAAGCTCCTAGAGGAGCTTTCTGCATGACTTTCACCATGCATTAAGCTGCCACCTGTCTTAAAGATCGATAATAATACGTATTTTAGTGTTCGGATAATCGAGGTTTTACTGTATTTAAAAAATCAGCTAATATTCATGATGTTATTATTTCTTACATGAATATTCAATAGGAAATGGTTTAAAGCTCCGTGTATTCACTGTCCGCAGGCTAGGAGCAATTTGGTAATGGATCATTGGAATGTGCGTGAAGTTAGCTGCCAGTTGCCAGTTGCCAGTTGCCAATTGAATCCTGAACACACGGCTGACGATTCAAATATAAGATACTCGCGAATCGTCAACTGGCAACTGGCAGCCAATTTCACTACACGGCTGCCAATTCAATATGATACTCGCGAATCGTCAACTGGCAACTGGCAGCCAGCTGCCAATTCAAATGAAATTTTATGAACTGTGATCGCTAGTGAACCGTCAACTGGCAACTGGCAGCCAGCTGCCAATTCAAATGTAACTTCCGAAATTGTGTTTACTGGCGAACCGTCAACTGGCAACTGGCAGCCAGCTGCCAATTCGACTTTTATTATACCTAGATACCTGTTTATGTGAATTGTCAACTGGCAACTGGCAGCCAGCTGACAATTCGCTCTTAACATATTAACACAGAGTTGATCACGAATAGTCAACTGGCAACTGGCAGCCAGCTGCCAATTCAAATATAGCATAAGAAACTGTGTTTACAGGCGAACCGTCAACTGGCAACTGGCAGCCAGCTGCCAATTCAAATGTAACTTCCGAAATTGTGTTTACTGGCGAACCGTTAACTGGCAACTGGCAGCCAGCTGCCAATTCGACTTTTATTATACCTAGATACCTGTTAATGTGAATTGTCAACTGGCAACTGGCAGCCAGCTGACAATTCGCTCTTAACATATTAACACAGAGTTGATCACGAATAGTCAACTGGCAACTGGCAGCCAGCTGACAATTCAAATATAGCATAAGAAACTGTGTTTACAGGCGAACCGTCAACTGGCAACTGGCAGCCAGCTGCCAATTCAAATGAAATTTTATGAATTGTGATCGCTAGTGAACCGTCAACTGGCAACTGGCAGCCAGCTGCCAATTCAAATGTAACTTCCGAAATTGTGTTTACTGGCGAACCGTCAACTGGCAACTGGCAGCCAGCTGCCAATTCGACTTTTATTATACCTAGATACCTGTTTATGTGAATTGTCAACTGGCAACTGGCAGCCAGCTGACAATTCGCTCTTAACATATTAACACAGAGTTGATCACGAATAGTCAACTGGCAACTGGCAGCCAGCTGCCAATTCAAATATAGCATAAGAAACTGTGTTTACAGGCGAACCGTCAACTGGCAACTGGCAGCCAGCTGCCAATTCAAATGTAACTTCCGAAATTGTGTTTACTGGCGAACCGTTAACTGGCAACTGGCAGCCAGCTGCCAATTCGACTTTTATTATACCTAGATACCTGTTTATGTGAATTGTCAACTGGCAACTGGCAGCCAGCTGACAAATCGCTCTTAACATATTAACACAGAGTTGATCACGAATAGTCAACTGGCAACTGGCAGCCAGCTGCCAATTCAAATATAGCATAAGAAACTGTGTTTACAGGCGAACCGTCAACTGGCAACTGGCAGCCAGCTGCCAATTCAAATGTAACTTCCGAAATTGTGTTTACTGGCGAACCGTCAACTGGCAACTGGCAGCCAGCTGCCAATTCGACTTTTATTATACCTAGATACCTGTTAATGTGAATTGTCAACTGGCAACTGGCAGCCAGCTGACAATTCGCTCTTAACATATTAACACAGAGTTGATCACGAATAGTCAACTGGCAACTGGCAGCCAGCTGCCAATTCAAATATAGCATAAGAAACTGTGTTTACAGGCGAACCGTCAACTGGCAACTGGCAGCCAGCTGCCAATTCAAATGAAATTTTATGAATTGTGATCGCTAGTGAACCGTCAACTGGCAACTGGCAGCCAGCTGCCAATTCAAATGTAACTTCCGAAATTGTGTTTACTGGCGAACCGTCAACTGGCAACTGGCAGCCAGCTGCCAATTCGACTTTTATTATACCTAGATACCTGTTTATGTGAATTGTCAACTGGCAACTGGCAGCCAGCTGACAATTCGCTCTTAACATATTAACACAGAGTTGATCACGAATAGTCAACTGGCAACTGGCAGCCAACTGCCAATTCAAATATAGCATAAGAAACTGTGTTTACAGGCGAACCGTCAACTGGCAACTGGCAGCCAGCTGCCAATTCAAATGTAACTTCCGAAATTGTGTTTACTGGCGAACCGTTAACTGGCAACTGGCAGCCAGCTGCCAATTCGACTTTTATTATACCTAGATACCTGTTTATGTGAATTGTCAACTGGCAACTGGCAGCCAGCTGACAAATCGCTCTTAACATATTAACACAGAGTTGATCACGAATAGTCAACTGGCAACTGGCAGCCAGCTGCCAATTCAAATATAGCATAAGAAACTGTGTTTACAGGCGAACCGTCAACTGGCAACTGGCAGCCAGCTGCCAATTCAAATGTAACTTCCGAAATTGTGTTTACTGGCGAACCGTCAACTGGCAACTGGCAGCCAGCTGCCAATTCGACTTTTATTATACCTAGATACCTGTTAATGTGAATTGTCAACTGGCAACTGGCAGCCAGCTGACAATTCGCTCTTAACATATTAACACAGAGTTGATCACGAATAGTCAACTGGCAACTGGCAGCCAGCTGCCAATTCAAATATAGCATAAGAAACTGTGTTTACAGGCGAACCGTCAACTGGCAACTGGCAGCCAGCTGCCAATTCAAATGAAATTTTATGAATTGTGATCGCTAGTGAACCGTCAACTGGCAACTGGCAGCCAGCTGCCAATTCAAATGTAACTTCCGAAATTGTGTTTACTGGCGAACCGTCAACTGGCAACTGGCAGCCAGCTGCCAATTCGACTTTTATTATACCTAGATACCTGTTTATGTGAATTGTCAACTGGCAACTGGCAGCCAGCTGACAATTCGCTCTTAACATATTAACACAGAGTTGATCACGAATAGTCAACTGGCAACTGGCAGCCAGCTGCCAATTCAAATATAGCATAAGAAACTGTGTTTACAGGCGAACCGTCAACTGGCAACTGGCAGCCAGCTGCCAATTCAAATGTAACTTCCGAAATTGTGTTTACTGGCGAACCGTTAACTGGCAACTGGCAGCCAGCTGCCAATTCGACTTTTATTATACCTAGATACCTGTTTATGTGAATTGTCAACTGGCAACTGGCAGCCAGCTGACAAATCGCTCTTAACATATTAACACAGAGTTGATCACGAATAGTCAACTGGCAACTGGCAGCCAGCTGCCAATTCAAATATAGCATAAGAAACTGTGTTTACAGGCGAACCGTCAACTGGCAACTGGCAGCCAGCTGCCAATTCAAATGTAACTTCCGAAATTGTGTTTACTGGCGAACCGTCAACTGGCAACTGGCAGCCAGCTGCCAATTCGACTTTTATTATACCTAGATACCTGTTAATGTGAATTGTCAACTGGCAACTGGCAGCCAGCTGACAATTCGCTCTTAACATATTAACACAGAGTTGATCACGAATAGTCAACTGGCAACTGGCAGCCAGCTGCCAATTCAAATATAGCATAAGAAACTGTGTTTACAGGCGAACCGTCAACTGGCAACTGGCAGCCAGCTGCCAATTCAAATGAAATTTTATGAATTGTGATCGCTAGTGAACCGTCAACTGGCAACTGGCAGCCAGCTGCCAATTCAAATGTAACTTCCGAAATTGTGTTTACTGGCGAACCGTCAACTGGCAACTGGCAGCCAGCTGCCAATTCGACTTTTATTATACCTAGATACCTGTTTATGTGAATTGTCAACTGGCAACTGGCAGCCAGCTGACAATTCGCTCTTAACATATTAACACAGAGTTGATCACGAATAGTCAACTGGCAACTGGCAGCCAGCTGCCAATTCAAATATAGCATAAGAAACTGTGTTTACAGGCGAACCGTCAACTGGCAACTGGCAGCCAGCTGCCAATTCAAATGTAACTTCCGAAATTGTGTTTACTGGCGAACCGTCAACTGGCAACTGGCAGCCAGCTGCCAATTCGACTTTTATTATACCTAGATACCTGTTTATGTGAATTGTCAACTGGCAACTGGCAGCCAGCTGACAATTCGCTCTTAACATATTAACACAGAGTTGATCACGAATAGTCAACTGGCAACTGGTAGCCAGCTGCCAATTCAAATATAGCATAAGAAACTGTGTTTACAGGCGAACCGTCAACTGGCAACTGGCAGCCAGCTGCCAATTCAAATGTAACTTCCGAAATTGTGTTTACTGGCGAACCGTCAACTGGCAACTGGCAGCCAGCTGCCAATTCGACTTTTATTATACCTAGATACCTGTTTATGTGAATTGTCAACTGGCAACTGGCAGCCAGCTGACAATTCGCTCTTAACATATTAACACAGAGTTGATCACGAATAGTCAACTGGCAACTGACAGCCAGCTGCCAATTCAAATATAGCATAAGAAACTGTGTTTACAGGCGAACCGTCAACTGGCAACTGGCAGCCAGCTGCCAATTCGACTTTTATTATACCAAGATACATGTTTATGTGAATTGTCAACTGGCAACTGGCAGCCAGCTGACAATTCAATGTAACTTCCGAAATAGTGTTTACAGGCGAACCGTCAACTGGCAACTGGCAGCCAGCTGCCAATTCGACTTTTATTATACCTAGATACATGTTTATGTGAATTGTCAACTGGCAACTGGCAGCCAGCTGCCAATTCAAATATAACATAAGAAATTGTGTTTATAGGCGAACCGTCAACTGGCAACTGGCAGCCAGCTGCCAATTCGACTTTTATTATACCAAGATACATGTTTATGTGAATTGTCAACTGGCAACTGGCAGCTAGCTGACAATTCGATATTAACATATTAACACAGAGTTGATCACGAATAGTCAACTGGCAACTGGCAGCCAGCTGCCAATTCGACTTTTATTATACAAAGATACATGTTTATGTGAATTGTCAACTGGCAACTGGCAGCCAGCTGACAATTCAAATATAACTTCCGAAATTGTGTTTACTGGCGAACCGTCAACTGGCAACTGGCAGCCAGCTGACAATTCGCTATTAACATATTAAAATAGAGTTGATCACGAATAGTCAACTGGCAACTGGCAGCCAGCTGCCAATTCAAATATAGCATAAGAAACTGTGTTTACAGGCGAACCGTCTACTGGCAACTGGCAGCCAGCTGCCAATTCAAATGTAACTTCCGAAATTGTGTTTACTGGCGAACCGTCAACTGGCAACTGGCAGCCAGCTGCCAATTCGACTTTTATTATACCTAGATACCTGTTTATGTGAATTGTCAACTGGCAACTGGCAGCCAGCTGACAATTCGCTCTTAACATATTAACACAGAGTTGATCACGAATAGTCAACTGGCAACTGGCAGCCAGCTGCCAATTCAAATATAGCATAAGAAACTGTGTTTACAGGCGAACCGTCAACTGGCAACTGGCAGCCAGCTGCCAATTCAAATATAACATAAGAAACTGTGTTTACAGGCGAACCGTCAACTGGCAACTGGCAGCCAGCTGCCAATTCGACTTTTATTATACCAAGATACATGTTTATGTGAATAGTCAACTGGCAACTGGCAGCCAGCTGACAATTCAAATGTAACTTCCGAAATTGTGTTATTGGCGAACTGTCAACTGGCAACTGGCAGCCAGCTGCCAATTCGATTTTTATTATATCTAGATACATGTTTATGTGAATTGTCAACTGGCAACTGGCAGCCAGCTGACAATTCGCTCTTAACATATTAACACAGAGTTGATCACGAATAGTCAACTGGCAACTGGCAGCCAGCTGCCAATTCAAATATAGCATAAGAAACTGTGTTTACAGGCGAACCGTCAACTGGCAACTGGCAGCCAGCTGCCAATTCGACTTTTATTATACCAAGATACATGTTTATGTGAATTGTCAACTGGCAACTGGCAGCCAGCTGACAATTCGCTATTAACATTTTAAAACAGAGTTGATCACGAATAGTCAACTGGCAACTGGCAGCCAGCTGCCGATTCAAAAATAACAAAAGAAACTGTATTTACTGGCGAACCGTCAACTGGCAACTGGCAGCCAGCTGCCAATTCGACTTTTATTATACCTAGATACATGTTTATGTGAATTGTCAACTGGCAACTGGCAGCCAGCTGACAATACGTTATTAACATATTAAAACAGAGTTGATCACGAATAGTCAACTGGCAACTGGCAGCCAGCTGCCAATTCAAATATAGCATAAGAAACTGTGTTTACAGGCGAACCGTCAACTGGCAACTGGCAGCCAGCTGCCAATTCGACTTTTATTATACCTAGATACATATTCATGTGAATAGTCAACTGGCAACTGGCAGCCAGCTGACAATTCGCTCTAAACATATTAAAACAGAGTTGATTACGAATAGTCAACTGGCAACTAGCAGCCAGCTTCCAATTCGACTTTTATTATCCCTAGATATATATTCATGTGAATGGATAAGATAGTGTGAGATGAGATGAGATAAGAATAGATCCGATCAGATAATATGTTGATAGGGATCTGATCTGGATCTGGTTTGTATAAGATCAGATCAGCTCAGATCCAGATCAGCTCAGATCCAGATCCATGTGATTATATTAGATCAGGATTTGATCTGGATCTGATCTAGTTCTGATCTGAATTTAATATTGTACTGGTTTTGATCAAAGCAGATCGGATCAGATCTATATCCAGATCGGATCAGATCAGATTTGATTAGATCATATCATCCCAGATCAAATAAAATCAGTCTAGATATGATCAGATCAGATCAGATCCAGATCCAGATCTTGATCCATATCAGATCAGATCAGATCATATGTTTATCCAGTCTGAGTCAAGATCTATTTTAAAATATGTGGACATTGTAGTTGAACTTGATTTAAATTTAACTATTGATCTGGAGCTCAATCAGAAACTTGATTTAGTTACCCTAACTCTGCATTGTATTGATTCATATGTCGGTTATCTTTCAAACTTGTTTTGATCCAGATGATTCATCACAATACCAAATACCAATTTTGTAAAGAAAATTTCAGCATGAATTTTTAGCAGACGCAAGTGTTGCAGGTGACTAAAACTACACGAGTGGGTTACATATTTTAGTAACACCTCTGCTAGAATATCATCCATATTTAGAGTGCCGCTTGTCGTAATTCTTCTCTAGAGATTATTTCTCATTTTTTTTTCTGTTGCAGAACACATGACATCTTGAACTTTCCCTTTTCAGTATACCTGTATTAATAAATGTCTCCGTGTCGCGTCACTGACCATTTAAGAGTGTATGAATCATAGTTTACACTTATACTTAGAAATTCATGAAATATAACTCAAACGAAGCGTCAGCTGAACGCAGGGTTAAGTTCCACACACATTTACCGTCTGTCCAACATCGGAAGAATATATTCCATTCTGTCAGGATTATGGGGTGATATGTCATGTACATCCTTCTTGATCTGGCTAACTGGGCGGAGTTTGCAGTTACTGCACAGAATCTAAATTAACTCATATTGTGCTGAAAAATATTCTGCCATAACTCTGATCTGTTTCATGTTTTACTTGCTTTGTTACATTGTTTACTTACTTCCGACTCGTTACAACCGTTTGAGAAAATGTTTAACAAGTGTCAAACAGCTTGGATCCTCATCTCTGCGCCTCATCTGGATCCAAGGTGTTTACAAATGCATATCATATTGTGCCTAGCATAATTAAAGGTATAAACACGCTTAGATAAATAACAGCTTTATTCAGGACAACGAGTGAAAGGATAATCGGTGATAGAGTTTATCCAAGTATGACCCGTTTGTTTCATATGTCTGCTTATTATCTCAAAATCAGTCAGACCCCGATCCATGCTGTTTTATATCACACTAATTACGTAAGATTTCCGACATACAGTTTTGAAGCATATATTAATTATTTTGTAGATTTTCATTATTTCAAGACTTTGTAGATCTATATCTGGTTGCACATTTTAACAATTTGAATTCATATCAGACGATGAGATACGACTCGTTTAATCTAGGCTGGTATTATTTATTTACTAACAATGTGAACAACCAGTCTACAAAGTATGTGTTACTTGATAACATGACATGGAGTTGGGTCGCAGGTCTGTTAACAACTATTCTCATTACATGAACAAAACCGATTTTTCCAAATCTATATCTGATCTGATCTTATCTGATTTGGATCTAGATCTGGTCTGATCTGGATCTGGATCTGATTTAGATCTTGATCTTAATCACTTCTGACCTGATATGGTCTGATATAATCTGATCTGGATCTTCATCTGCATTTGATCTGGCCTGAATCTGGATCTGCATATGAATCACTTCTGATCTGATTTGATCTGCATCTTGATCTGATCTGACATAATCTGGATCTGGATCTGGGTTGCTCTTATCTGATCTCACAAATACCAGGTCAAAATCTAATTAAGATCAGGTTCAGATCGGATCAGACACTGATCAGATCCTGACCATGGCCAGATTTATTCTAATCAGATCTTGATCTTGATCTGAATCGGATCTTGAAATAACCTTGATCTAATATAGTCATATCTGATTTGATTTAATATTTGATATATTAACAGCGAATTGTCTGTTGGCTGCCAGTTGACTATTCGTAAATAAATTTGCATTGATATGTAACATGTAAGAGCGAATTGTCAGCTGGCTGCCAGTTGCCAGTTTCAATTCACATGAGTATGTATATTTGTGTTATAAAAGTCGAATTGGCAGCTGGCTGCCAGTTGCCAGTTGACGGTTCGTCAGTAAACACAGTTTCTTATGCTATATTTGAATTGGCAGCTGTCTGCCAGTTGCCAGTTGACTATTCACATGAATATGTATCTATTTATGATAAAAGTCGAATTGGCAGCTGGCTGCCAGTTGCCAGTTGACGGTTCGCCTGTAAACACAGTTTCTTTTGTTATTTTTGAATCGGCAGCTGGCTGCCAGTTGCCAGTTGACTATTCGTGATCAACTCTGTTTTAAAATGTTAATAGCGAATTGTCAGCTGGCTGCCAGTTGCCAGTTGACAATTCACATAAACATGTATCTTGGTATAATAAAAGTCGAATTGGCAGCTGGCTGCCAGTTGCCAGTTGACAGTTCGCCTGTAAACACAATTTCGGAAGTTACATTGAATTGTCAGCTGGCTGCCAGTTGCCAGTTGACAATTCACATAAACATGTATCTTGGTATAATAAAAGTCGAATTGGCAGCTGGCTGCCAGTTGCCAGTTGACTATTCGTGATCAACTCTGTGTTAATATGTTAAGAGCGAATTGTCAGCTGGCTGCCAGTTGCCAGTTGACAATTCACATTAACAGGTATCTAGGTATAATAAAAGTCGAATTGGCAGCTGGCTGCCAGTTGCCAGTTGACGGTTCGCCAGTAAACACAATTTCGGAAGTTACATTTGAATTGGCAGCTGGCTGCCAGTTGCCAGTTGACGGTTCACTAGCGATCACAATTCATAAAATTTCATTTGAATTGGCAGCTGGCTGCCAGTTGCCAGTTGACGGTTCGCCTGTAAACACAGTTTCTTATGCTATATTTGAATTGGCAGCTGGCTGCCAGTTGCCAGTTGACTATTCGTGATCAACTCTGTGTTAATATGTTAAGAGCGAATTGTCAGCTGGCTGCCAGTTGCCAGTTGACAATTCACATAAACAGATATCTAGGTATAATAAAAGTCGAATTGGCAGCTGGCTGCCAGTTGCCAGTTGACGGTTCGCCAGTAAACACAATTTCGGAAGTTACATTTGAATTGGCAGCTGGCTGCCAGTTGCCAGTTGACGGTTCACTAGCGATCACAATTCATAAAATTTCATTTGAATTGGCAGCTGGCTGCCAGTTGCCAGTTGACGATTCGCGAGTATCATATTGAATTGGCAGCCGTGTAGTGAAATTGGCTGCCAGTTGCCAGTTGACGATTCGCGAGTATCATATTGAATTGGCAGCCGTGTAGTGAAATTGGCTGCCAGTTGCCAGTTGACGATTCGCGAGTATCTTATATTTGAATCGTCAGCCGTGTGTTCAGGATTCAATTGGCAACTGGCAACTGGCAACTGGCAGCTAACTTCACGCACATATCATTGGATCCAGATATAGTTATATGTAATTTGTAAATTTGAAGATGATATGTTTTGCAAAAGACAATACTAGTACACGTACAATGCAAGCATTATGGAATTTGTAATAACCTGTCCAAAAGTTTTGAGCTTACATGACTCCGAGTAACAAGGGTCCAAGGTTATAAAACTGCTGAATCTGAGTCTGAGATCATTCTCAAGTATCAAGATCAGACATCTCCTATAAGAGCTGTTTGATCAATCAGTGTCTACTCTGTTTGCTTTTGAAATAAGTAGAACCTGTCTTAAGCAGCCATTTAAAGGAGGTCTAAGTATGGGTCTGTAAGACAGGTGGTTACTTAATACAGGTCAAAAGTAATGCAGAAAGCTCCTATAGGAGCTTTCTGCATTACTTTTGTCCTGCATTAAATAACCACCTGCTTTTTAAGACGCATATGTTTAACCATTACCTCATAGGCTATTGTTAGATCCAACGACTATGAATAAATCTACCGAAAAGGATAGAGAAAACGAAAATTTTAGAACTGTATAGTTTGAAACCATTGTGATAAATAGAGCATTTGCTCCTATAGGAGCAAATGCTCTATTTATCACAATGGTTTCACAAAGTGACTTAAATTACAGAGTCGTCAAAAGTCGTCAATACGAAGGAAAGGGTTAATAAATGAATGGTCGCTTACGGCAGGTACTGTTGTAATATAGATCTGATTATACAGTTTCTGCCGTGGTCATAATTCCCCTTGTTTATAATGCCAGTATAATACTACAGGTAAAAAAGACATCTGGTCATTATATTTACATGATTAATCCCTTACTCCATCAATAGTATTGTGAGAAATAATGCCATCATGAATATTAGTTATAACACGGCATGGACACAGAAATGTTTGGCCATAGCAGAAACTGTAGAATCACATCTATGATATATCATAAGCAAACAGAGAATACCCGGATCAGACGGCCCCTACATCATGTGCCGTCTGATCTCGGTCTACTCTGTTTTCAAAAAAGTTGAAAGGCGTGTTTGTGTAGTAATTGGTTAACCCCTTCCCTTACATTCACGCCTTTAGAATCAGAGTAACCCCAGATCAAAGGGTCCCTGTCTGGCGGCCCCTGTCAGGGTCCGCTCTATTTGCCTATAAAATTAAAATAGATCTGAATGTTCAGTTTCCACCAATACTGAAAAAGTAAGGTGTACAATGTACATAGTCCATTATAAATATCAGCTAATCAATATTCATGATGTCATCATTTCTTACATGTTGTTTTTCAAAAGAAAAAGGGTTAACCCTTTCCTCTATAAATACGCATTTCTACGCCTCTGTAATAACCACTTCTTGAAACAATTGTGATAAATAGAGCATTTGCTCCTATAGGAGCAAATGCTCTATTTATCACAATGGTTTCAAACTATAAAATTATTAAAAATTTACTTTTCTTTAATAAATGCTCCTTTTGGGTAGATTCATTCAAAGAGGATGGGCCTAACAATAGTCTATGGAGGAAAGGGTTAAAGACATCAGAACGCCTTTATTGTTTTGCAAATCTTCACCTGTTATTTATTTTATATTTTCAGGCGGGGAAAGCATTCGAAGAGTCAGTCAGACCTACAGAGCACATTAAGCGGAATACGAACACTGGTATACCCATCACCAACACGTTCTATCTCTTATTCTGCTAAAAATATTACGTTGGAAATGGAAAAGCTATTTTGGCAAGGTCGACGATCTAATCTGGGTGTGCGAGTTTCATAAGCGGAAATTCCGCCATTTTCTCGCTCGCCGCTCATCTTATTCCGGTGCACTTCTGCAACACGATGGTACAACAATGAGAAGACCTGATCGCTCAGACTGCGTCGGCTGTGTAGACATGACATAGCGCCATCTATAGTGACTGCAGAATACTTACCCGTGAAATGGTGACTGTATAATGCGTACTCGGTTTATGCATACCGGAGTTAGAGCTAAGACATCTGTGGTTAACATTTAGCTGAGGAACGTAGAACCTTTCACTAAACGGTATATCATTTCAAACATCGCTTATGATAGTGACAATATAATAATAATGCAAAAGATGGATTTTATCTATAGTGATATCATCATACGGTCGTTGACGGGTCAAATTGACTGCTAGAAGATTAATTTCTCAATACATGAAAGAAACCCAAAGAAATCCCCAGTTGCCGCGAGTGTATATGAAGTGCTAATTTCTACTTTCAATATTTGAAAATGCATTTATCCTTTTTATACGTTTCTGAATACTACCCGGGAGCAGATTCATTGGGGGTATTATGGAAGTCATGAATAATTCTTACCTCACATTAAGAAGTCCCTTAAGTTGATACGCCAAGCGGAGAAAGTGATTCATAACTTCAAAGGATTTACATTTGAAATTGGAATGTGCCAAACCTTCTTTATTATATACAGACCTAAGTGATGCATTTACCAGGAGCAAAGAAACTAATATACTGCGTATGCTATAAACCTACTTGTGTGGAGCTTATCTTAAATTGGTCAATGTTTTTATGTTTTCTTGCACAAATTATTTCGGAATTACAATACTGACGCTGTATCTCAAATATTTTGAGGATTCATTTAATTAATCATTCCCCTTGCAAATTGGATTTACCATCACAGGAATATTTCCTGCTCGTTATGTGGTGAGATTTAGTGATTAAAGACGACCTTTACCAGTGCTATCGACATGGGTGATATAAGTGACGTTATTGTCGATGGGGCCACGACTGAAACAAGTTACAATGCAAGTGTTTACAACACAACTGTGTACGACAACGTCACAACGACGGTACCAATCAACGGCACGAATGGCACCACGGTGGCTAGTGGTCCGCCACCACCACTGTACCTGCTTTGGCAGCAAATCCTGATTTCACTATGTCTCGGTTTTATGATTATTGGTACTGTGATAGGTAACTCTCTCGTTTGCATAGCCGTTGCCATAGTCCGGAAGTTGCAGACGCCCTCCAACTTGTTAATAGTTTCCTTAGCGCTGTCTGATTTGTTGGTAGCCGCACTTGTTATGCCTTTTTCTGCTGTGTATGACGTGCTCGGGTACTGGACCTTTAGTGAATGGATGTGCGACCTGTGGACCTCACTGGATGTTATAATGTGCACGGCCTCCATTCTGAACTTATGTACAATCAGCATAGACAGGTACTTTGTAATTACACGACCGTTTCAATATGCTGTTAAGAGAACTCCCAGACGCATGGCTCTTATGATAGCAGCAGTTTGGTGTTTGTCGGCTTTGATTTCAATTCCTCCGCTCTTTGGTTGGAAAGCGAAGCGGGTGCCGTATTTCTGTTCCATCAGCCAGCAGATTGGATACCAAATCTATGCAACCCTAGGGGCCTTCTATGTTCCATTGTTTATTATGATTATTATCTACTTCCGTATCTGGAGAGTGTCTTCACGTATAATGAAAAGCGAGAAAAGTTCTAAAATGGGTAGTATGGACAGAGGCAATGAAGTTATCCACCTGTCCGCCAAATCTTCACGGAGCAGTGGCGCCAGTGAACACTTGCATATTCCAAATGGCTCTTTGAAAAATGGTTTTAACGACAGGGACGATGCCTCTACAGAAATGCTGTCTAAAAGGGCTGCTCCGAAAAGGAGATTCACACTTAAGTCGCTCGTGTCAAGAACAAGTCGTTCGTCCACAAAGTCGGCGTCTTCAAAGGACGCCAAGGCAACAAAGACACTAGGAATAATTATGGGAGGATTCACGTTGTGCTGGCTTCCATTTTTCATTCTTGCCGTTGTACGGCCGTTTCTCGAACCGGATGCAATTCCACCGTGGCTGTCATCTTCGCTGATGTGGTTAGGGTATTTCAATTCTTTTTTAAATCCGTTAATTTATGCTCGATTCAACCGAGACTTTAGAACTCCGTTCAAGGAAATCCTGTGCTTTCGCTGCGTTGGTATTAACGTTCGACTGCGTAGCGAAAGCTACGTGGAACAATATGGTCCAGATCAGGTCTACCGCGACCGTGATCGAGACAGCCTTAGGCCGCCTGCCGACTCCATAGTCCGATACAATAGCCAAGGCCACACGCACGTGCAAATAGGCAACGGAAATTCCAGAAACGTTGGCGAGTCCAAGATTTGAATAACAACGTTATTTTGATAATGTGATATGTTTTGTTATTATTTAAACACAGAGAAGTGCCGATCCTGGTGATGAGGGAAGGAGGTGAAGGTCACAGCGTTGCCATGACAACGCGCCGGATGTATTACAATAACGTGCTATGTTATTGGGTCTCAGTGCGTGCGAAGAAGCCAGCTTACCCGTAGTCATTGTTTATTGTTAACTGATGTTGTTTTGTATCGTTGTTACTATAGTTACCATGGATTGTAAGCTGGGATTGCCAAATGTACAAAGGTCATGAATTATTCAACAAGAGTTTCATTATTCTATAGTATCCATTAGAAGTTTGTTCTGGCTTAAAACCATATACAAAACATATATATAGCTAGCATAACGTTAATATATTACATCGTTGATATTTGTCATTACCCTCAACCTTTTACTTCATGAATATTCATGTAAGAAATAATGACATCATCAATATTAATTAGATTCATTCTTATAATAGCACATGGACACCGGTAATTTTGGCCATGGCAGAAAATGTAGAATCACATCTATATTATATCATAAACAAACGGAGCAGGCCCTGGTCAGATGGCTCCTGTAGGAGCCGTCTGAATCCGGTTCTACTCTGTTTGCAAAAGCGTATTTATGGAGTAAAGGGTTAACTCATATACTTTCGCGTTCCATAAATGGGACTTAGGCAAGCAGTGTTGACCCAGATTAGAGGGTTCACGAAGGTGTCCCTTGATCAAAATCTGCACTGTTTGCTATACCAGTTAATATCAATTGTTTCAACTGATATAAAGTTCCATTGCAGGAGCCTCCTCATTTGAGAAATGAATGTGTTCCAGCAGTCAGTATGGACGGGTTTACCTTATTTAATAGGGAGTAAATGAGTTAAGCAATCACCATCTGTCATTATTATAATTTACTCTGTTGTCGGTCTGTGCCGTATTTCTTTTCACCAACATTGCCATGGTCAATCGGAAATCCTCGTGTAGTCCCGGCAAGTCACGTGTTCGGAAACGAAATGCGTATGCAACCGGTTAGAAGGCAAGATAGGAGGCTTATATGATATAATGTAAGGTTATATAGGGCAACACACTCCTGGTAATTTAACGTTTTACTCGATAAATATTCATTTGCTTTTGCAAACAGAGTAGACCCAGATCAGACGGCTCCTATAGGAGCCGTCTGATCAGGGTCTGCTCTGTTTGCTTATGATATAATATAGACAAGATTCTATATGTTCTGCCATGACCAACAATTCCTGTGCCCATGTGCTATTACAAAAATCTAATTATCATTCATGATGTCAATATATCTTACATTAATTTATTGAGTAAAGTGTTAATTAAATATAACATACCGACCAGTGACTTGTCTCTGTTTGTAACTGGTTGCATACGGTCACCACTACATACTTTACGATTGATTTGACTTAGCGGACATGACTGAGGGGTTCCTATTGGCCCAGTATGATAGACATGAATTGATGTTTACAAAGGAGTCTCACTTTTTCTCATCCAACCATGTCGTGTTGGTATCATCATAATCATCTTTAAGATACTGCTGAGTATCAACAAGACATGGGCAATATAATTTACCTTTATTTTGTGAATATAGTACGACTTCTGTAAAGCAACAATGAAGTTGAGATTTAACCCATTCCATCATAGGCCATATTTAGAATAATGCTTGTGAAAATATACATTGCCTAGAAAAAGGGAAACTTTTAGAAGTGTGTACTTTTGAAACAATTGTAACGATAGAGCATTAATTTTGCTCCTCTTATAACAATGGTTTCAATATGTGATTTGTATTAAGGCGTCAAAGGGCGTCAATATGAGGGAATGGGTTAATTCTAGATCATAAAAACAGATGATAGCTTAATGCTGGACAAAAGTAATGCAAATACGATTGTATAGAATCTTTTTGCATTACTTGTTGCCATGTACTAAGCAAGCACGTGCTTTTAAAGACTTCTATGTTTATTTATTAAGTGGTTGCTTTAAGTTTGTTCTACTGTATTTCTCTTTATGTACAGCTCTGGTTTGGCGGTATTACACCGGAGCCCAACTGTTGGCGAAGTTTTCACTAACAAGTCAAACAAGGGCTAATTATGGAAATCCGTTAGGGCCGTCGTTACCTCGACCTAAGGTTTTGAAGGATCGTAACGACGAGAATACGAACTCACGGTAGTAATAACACCTTGTTTAAAAACCACGAAGTTGATATTATGATACCACGATGATGATAAGGGAAGGGCAAGATGATGATAATTCAATGGTGATAACACGAGATAATCTTGTGTTTTCAGCATTGTATTCTCATGGTATCGTAATATTTAAATCTCAGGTTATCGATATGATGACACGCGAGATGACGATGGTCCTAATTGAATTCCGTAGATAATAGTAATATGCAATCTACCGAGTTCTTGACTCGGCTAGTCTTCCATAGTGTACTGACGAACACGAATACCAGTGAGTTTACCCATATATTGCTGTAACAAACTCATGCCTGCTCAAACTCTGGTTTCATGTTTATATAACTTTTTAGTTGAGTCTGAGTTCGTTCTCAAGTTTTTGATTGCTCGAATGAGGATACAATCAATAGCTTGAGAACAAACTCAGACTCAACTGAAAAGCTTTATAAGCATGGACCCTGATCTCGTACATTTGTTAACCTTTACTTTATGAGTTGGGTCTACTCTGTTTGCAAAGGCGTACAAAGGCTTATTTATGGTATAAAGGGTTAATTGAACTCGAGTTCGTTATTGAAATAATTAAGCACTATTTTCAGGATCGTCAAATAGTTTGGATCCTGATGAGACGCCGAAATCCAAGTCTTTATGCTACTGAAATAGAGACATCATGCATATTCATTAGCTGAACTTTTATAACGGCATATAAACACATGATATTTTTGCCATGGCAGAAACGGAAATATCAGACCTGTATAATTAACGCTTTCCTCCATAGGCTATTTTTATATCCAAACTCTTTGGATGCATCTACATGTACCGAAAAGGAGCATTAACTAGAGAAAGGGAAATTTTTAGAATTTTGTAATTTGAAACCATTCTGATAGATAGAGCATTTGCTCCAATAGGAGCAAATGCTCTATTTATCACAATGGTTTAGACAGGTGACTTTTACAGAGGCGTAGAAAGGCGTATTTATTGAGGAAAGGGTTAAATAGGCGAGCAGAGTATACCCTGACCTGACGGTTATGTAGGCGCCGTTTGATCTGGTTCTACTCTTTACTTGCAAAGGCGTTTATTTCATGTATAAAGTTAATTTTCTCCATAAAGAAAGCTACATAAATTAGGTATGTGTTCTGTGGTGTCTTCTTTTTCACGAGCACACGTTGTATCTTCTGTCTCACTAGTATGCGGGTCTTCTATTTAATAAGCGCATGTCTTCTGTTTCACGAGCACACATGTCTTCTGATTAATGAACACGCTTTATGTCTTCCGGTTCATGAGCACACTTGCCTTCTATATCATAGACATATTGGTCATCATGAATGTAGGCTGTTTCCTTAGAAAAAATGTTAATTGTGAGATCTGCAAAAAAACGTTCAAAACGTTAGGATAAATATGATTAGCCGAACCCTTGCCTGCTTACTATATTTTCGTCCACTCACACTGGCTTAACGTAACCTATACCAATGTAATACATAAGAGTGTTATTATGTCCTAAGCGGTCATTAATTTATTGGATATAAACTACTTAAAACCAGGCGGTTCCTTAATTCAGGGCAAAAGTAATGCATTACTGTTCACCTGCATTAAGCTACCACGTGCCTTTTTTTACAGACCCATAAGTACAGTAAAACCTCTCTATAACGGCCATCAAATTGTGTTAATTAGTTGGTATTAAGGACAGGTGGCTGCTTAAAGCAAGGTGAAAGTAAAAACAGAACGCTCCTATAGGAGCGTTCTGTTTTACTTTCACCTTGCTTTAAGCAGCCACCTGCCTATAACACAAAATACTTGATGTAATTTAGTGGCCGTTATAGAGAGGTTTTACTGTATATCTCTTGTTGACGGCCGTAAGACAGGTTCTTCTTCATTGCCTATTTTTCTACATGTATTCTATTCGGGTATCAGACAATTTAAATCCTCCTGAGACGCCATACTGTTTGAAGAGAAAATTACAAATTTGTCTCTAGCATTATAAAGGATGATACACTTCGTTTAGCTTGATTAGAATTTAAACTACATACGGTAATCTACTAGTGCCTTTTTTAACTCTTTTCTTCATATAAACGCATTTTCACGCATTTGCAGACAGTGTAGACCCAGATCAGACGGCTCCTATAGGAGACGTCTGTTCAGGGTCTGCTCTGTTTGCTTATGGGATGATACAGAGCTGATTCTTCAGTTTCCGCCTTGGCAAACATTACCTGTGTTGATATGATATTATATAATTAATCTAATAGATATTAATGGTGTCATTATTTCTAACATGAATATGCAACTGTGGGTTAAATATAAAGACACGTATTAGCTTTTGATTTTATCCCATTTTTCATAAAGATAAAGACAAATTAAAACATGGCCGACGTCACATGAGGTATACTATAGGACACCTGGATATTTACAAACAGTGTTGATTCAGATCAAACCACGCGTTGGATTGCGATATCTGATCAAGGTCCACACTATGTGTCACTTCAGTAACTTTAGAAAGACCTGTATGTTTCTATAAATCACTGCAAGCAGGGCAGACGCAGGTCAAACGCTGCGTTTTGACGCGGCGGCTGATCTAGGTATACACTATTTACACATACATGTATCTAAGCCGCCAATTTTCCTATTTTCGCTTACTCGATCGGCAAGCTATGACCGTATTTTCTACATACAACGACAGCATTAACCCTATCATGCTCAGCATTTCTGACTGCCAGTGTAAACAGTGTGGATCCGCGTAACTGGTTACAAACTGGCAGAAACCAAACTGTTTACAATTCTCCAAATCTTGAACGAATCTGCAGCATGACTCTGAATTTTACAAATGTAGCTGATATCATTCTTACGGCAGAATACTATTTGTAAGGCTTAAACATGTGTACATATGAACTTAAGGGTTTAAAGACCAATACACAGATTTCTTTTGAGTGGCCTTTGTAGAAATATGTTTACTGTAAGCATTAATGAAAGTTAAACTATTTACTTAAGAAATAAATATGAATGATAATATATTCGTAGTAGCATATACGAAACCAGAGAATGATGGCCATGAACGAAACTGTATTGTTATATTTAATTAATTCTATTCTCAAATGGAGCAGACATTAATCATACAGGTTCTACAGAAGCTGTATGATCTGGATCTACTCTGTTCGCAAATGAGCACATATGTCTTTATCAGGTACATGTAAACGATTAAACAGGACCTTTAAAAGAGGTGTAAGTGTCGGTTCATTTGATGCTCTTTTAGCTTAAACATTTAAATGATTGATGTTCATGTACTACACAATGACATCATAAATATAAATTGAATGTTTTAATAGCATATTAAGACATAAATGTTTGGTCATGTTTGTAGAAATAATTCTTTACTAGTTCATGGGCAAACAGAGCAGACCCTTATCAGGCTATTTCTACAGGAGCCGTCTGATATGAGTCTACTCTGTTTTCAAATGCGTCAGAAGGCGCCTCTGTCAGGCAATTGGTTAATGCATTAACCCATTACCTCATAGGCTATTTTTAGATACAATCTTTTTGAATAAATCTACCGAAATGGAGTATTAATTAGAGAAAAGGAAAATGTTAGAACTTTGTAGTTTGAAACCATTGTGATAAATGGAGCATTTGCTCCTATAGGAGCAAATGCTCTATTTATCACAATGGTTTCATAAAGTGACTTTTACAGAGTCGTCAAAAGTCGTCAATATGAGGGAATAGGTTAAGCAGACACCTGCTTTTAAAAGCATACATGTTTATTCCTTTAACCTTTTCACTGTTCAATATTCATATAAGAAATAATGACATCATTAATATTACGTCAATGAAATTTAATAATGGCAGGATATTTGGTATTGGTAGAAAGTACAGTACGATCTGTATTAATTTCATAAGCAAACAGAGCAGACCCTAATCATACAGCTCCTACAGGGACCGTATGATCTAGGTGTACTCTGTTTGCAAAGCGTGAAAAAGCGTGACTGGTCGCATGGAAGAGGTCAGATTTTATACAATAAATGAGGGGTAATTATGAGTTCTTAATACAGGTGGCAGCTGACAGCAGGGCATAAGTTATGTAGAAATTCCCTGGAGGACACTGTACTTTACCTTCATACTACATTAAACAACCTCTTGCTCTCACAGATCCCAATTTTAATCCATTAAGTGGTCTGAATAGAGAGGTTTTGCTGTACTTTGTTCCATTCTTTGAAGTTCATATGAGTTTGACAGTTCACACATAAACATCAAATGTTGCTGCTTTTTGTAATAATGTTCATGATTAACACTTTACCTGATATATGGAACGACGCTTTTGCAAACAGACTAGATCCAGTAGATCCAGATCTAACGTATAAATCGTCTAATTTGGACATTCTCTGTTTGATTTTGAAATAGTAAGTAAAAACCTCTAAAGCGGAATTCTAGTGGAGAAGAATTAAGATACTTTTAAGAAGGTGGCTGCTTAATGCGGGGTGAAAGTCGTGCAGAAAGCTCCTAAAGGAGCTTTCTGTATGACTTTCACCGTGCATTAAGCTGCCACCTGCCTCTAATACCCACACGTATATATTATGCACTTTAAATTGAGCGTCCGGTTTAGCATGGTCTTACTGTATAGATCTGATTCTACAGTTTCAGACATGGTCAACATTTCGCTGGTTCATGACGTCATTTAAATATTAGGTTTTATACCCGTATGTTCATTATTTACATGAATATTCATCAGGTAAAGGATTAAAGTATGTTTTGGTATGTTATTTTAACCCTTAAAATGCCAGAACAGAGCTAGATCCAAAGGGTTCCCTTAGGGACTCTTTGACCAGGATCTGCACTTGTTTTCATACAAATAATTTTCTTCAGTGATATATTTGGATACAGTTTTGATTAAACCCTTTCTCACATGTATATTTAGATCTATACAAATTGTCGGGACTTCGTGAATTGATAAACGAGACAGGGAGGAACCAGTTTTAATTATTTAGCAGGTTATGGGTTAAGAAAGATAAGTACCTTAGGTCTTAAGAAATCATTTTCAAATTGAATTTCTAACTACATGTAACTAAGAGAGCTGTATATGAGATGCGTTCTAATCTGTTAAAATATCTTATATCTCATCCAAACCCTGATCTGTTACAGTCTCTTATATCTAAACCAAACCCTGATCTGTTAAGTCTCTTATATATCAACCAAGCCCTGATATGTTAAAGTCTCTTATATATCAACCAAACCCTGATATGTTAAATTCTCTTATATCTCAACCAAACTCTACCTTGTTGCTACTCATTAGAATCACCTCTCCGATGCAATTCTAATGAGTAGCAGCAAGAAAGAGTTTGGTGGAGAAATATAAAAATATATATTTTAATTAGAATATCTAAACGCACCTCTTATTTACAACTCTGAATTAAGATGTCTTTAATCATGCTCATGGCTCTGATTAGAGATAATATTTTTACAACCGATTACATCATCTGGCAGAGTATTTGACTTGTATGTATTATTTAACTTTCAATATACAGCATTTAGTTATTGTGTAAGAATGTTTGTTTCATTTTCATAGTCCTGCTCTGTGCGAAACGTTTGATACTCTTAACAAATAGCTTGGATCCCATTATGATATCCAACGACTCGGGGGTCTCCTCTCGAGTTAAAACTGCTTAACTCTTTCGCTGCCAAACTTTTGTCGTCTGCAAACTTTGTGGTCTGCTATAATTTTCCATTTTTATTTTTCTTCAATTTTGTTACTCGGCGTCTCATCTGGTTCCAAACTGCTTGCTTAGGTAATCACAGATGCGACATTTGCAGCGAAAGATTTAAAGGCAGGTACATGTATCGGAGTAGACCGCTGTAAAATTACTCAATGAATTATATTCACGAAATATATACGCATGCCAAAATAATACCATTACCAATTTCATTAAGATTATGAAATGTAAAACTTCATAATTATCTTTTTGTCAATCCTAAATGAGTCCTCAAATCAGGATCTGCACTGTTTGTCTTTCATCATCCTATAGGGAGTATAAGCCTTTCATACTGAGTGGACTCTATAGTTAAACACAGATATTTCAGGGTTGAAAGAGTTTTCATTTAACAAAATGAATGCATTTTTATTAGAGAATACAGTCAGCAGAATATTGCACAGTTTACTTGCAATTAGCTTTTAACCCTTTCGGCGCTAAATTTCTAATTGTCGTCTGCAATCCAAATTTGTTAAATCATTCGGTAAAATAAGGAAATGAGATAGATAAATGGAAATTCCAAAGGAATAAAGCATAGGTATAGAAATAGAGACTGAGACAAAAAGTGAAGTCCCTGATCAGACGCCGCCTTCAAAAGGCGGTGTCTGATCTGGGGCTGCACTATTTGTCGTGGTGCATTTATGCGACTTCGGCGGTGAAAGGGTTAATACAATATGGACAATTTGTGTTTGCCTTTGTAAACAGATAGGATCCAGACGAGTAACTCGGCGTCTCATCAGGATCCAATCTATTTAACTCTTAGATTGTATGTTTCTAGTGACAGATGATATAACTATGATCTTAAATACGATATTGACCGAGTAAACATTACTTTAATAGTCGGCTACATATTAATAAACTATTTATATCCAGGTGAGAATAGAGCCGTGATAACTGTGTAGAGTTGTTCTGTAATCCACCACTTGTGACCGTGCCTTGTCCCATTCCTCTTTCCAGCTGTTAACAGAAGTTCTAAGTCCATGCCCCCAGATTATAAAACTTCTGAATCTGAGTTCATTTGCAAGTAATATAAAACCTATCTTAAGCGACCATTCGTTTCTTGAATATAGGAGTCTTAGAAACCAAGTGGTTGCTCCTATAGGAGCTTTCTGCATTACGTTTGACCTGCATTAAGCTACCGTTTGTTTTACAGACCCACAAGTAGACCTCTTTTAAGACGGTTAAGACAGGGTCTACAGTATCTAATCGTGTGAGAATGAACTCTCTGACTGAAACAGAAAGTTGTATAAGACTTGTATGTTCATTAAACGAATTTCCGCTTAAGACATGTTCTACTACATTCAGTACAAATACATTTTAAAATAAGTTTTTATGTACTACTATTATTAAATCTGCTTTCCACACTTTATTATTTCATTTTAACAAACATGCGGATGGACTTGGAACCTTCTGTTAATATCATTAAATGTAGTAGTCTTTGTAAGTCAGTGTACAACTGTACCTTGTCACATTTACATAAACATGTTGTTCTGTATGATATTAAAGGCTATTGCCTCTTATCCCTTTACTTCATGAATATTCATATAAGGAACAATGACATCATGAATATCGGTTGACTGATTTTTATATTGGTATATAAATACAAAACGTTGTGCTGACAGATGTTTAAAATCAGGTCTATATCATTCCAAAAACAAACAGAGAAGACCGGTGTCAGACAGCTCCTATAGGAGCTGTCTGGTCCGGGTGTACTACGTCAAAAAGCGTATTTATGAAGTAAAAGGTAAACATACTATTGCAAAACTCGTACTGCATAATACTCTATTGTACATAAAGTGCAATCCAGCGTCTCGTCATCATGCGCATTCCGAAGGAATGCGGAGATTGCCGAGCGTGTTCCGAACATTTCCGAGTACAGCTGCTGATTTTTGTTTTTCTTTTGTGTCGAATCTTGACAAAGTTGTTCATGTTTCATGAGATTAATCGTGTTTTGCTTAAAATGTTAATTTGTACATATTTGCATAATATTTATTATGGAATTATTGAGCTGATCACTATAGTCTGCTTCTGTATATAGACGATAGTCAAACTTTTCGTTTAAACATACATGTATTTTCCATTTTACTGTTTTACGTTTATGCAAAAAACTACGACTGGAAGGTAACTTAGAGCAATAAAGATATTTTGAGCAGCGACAGGACTGAATGTTTTTTGTCTACTTTGCAAACAGTGTAGAATAAGATGGTTTTAGCTTTAAAAGCGTCATATTGACAGATTTTGTTCAGTGATATAAATACCACAAGTGTTGATTAACCTTTTGGGTGCCGGAAACGAGTGAACCGACATTTGCAGACAGTTCAGACTCAGATCAGAGGGTTCCTGTAGGAGCCGTCTGACCAGGGTCTACGTTGCTTGTCATTCAAATTCTTCTCGTACATTATACCCTTTCAGACTAGATGGGATCTCTCTTGAAACAATGACTGTCTAGTCAGCATTCTACACTCATTTACCCTTTCTCTCATAAACTATTTTTATATCCAACTTCTTTGAATATATCTACTGAAAAAGAGCATTTACTAGAGAAAATGAAACAATTTGAATTGTGTATTCCTGAACGATTGTGATAACTAGAGCATTTGCTCCTATGGAGCAAATGTTCTATTTATTACAATCGTTTCAAAAAGTGACTTTTACATGTACAGAGGCGTCAAAAGGCGTCAATATGAGGGAATGGGTTAAAATGCTCCAAGCAAATTCATGTCGAGAGAGAATGTAGTCTCATTTAGAATTCGAATCAGACATTCATTTATTTTTATTCAAATACATACTCACAGTATCAAACAGTCTGAATTTTGACGAGACGACAAGTTACTCGGCGTCTCATCAATACCCAAACTGTCTGTAAATCTACTAACGGCTTCACGTGTATCGGAAGGTTAAATTAAGAACAGTGCAGACACTGACCAGATACCATTTATATACATGTACATGTAACACGGCGGCTAGTCTGGACCCACATTGTTTGCAGAGTACATTTATAAACTACATTTATTTCCTAGCGCAGCTCAAGTGTTGTTAGTTATTGTACCATAAACATTCTGAGATTAAAGACTTGAACACAACTGAACTCTTATTCTGTTGTTTTGATTCTGATATGCAAAACGCTAACCCTACGCTAACAGAATTTTGCCACTCTGTAGACAGACATCCAGATAAAATCGTACATTAAAATATTTTCAATAATAGTTATTTCTCCACTAAACCCTATGTTGTGACCACTCTTTAGAATCGTCTCTTCGAGACGATTCTAAAGAATGGTAACAACATAGGGTTTGGAGGAGAAATGACGATTTTAGTATTTAAAACAAAGCACCTGTATCTATTGTTATGTTTAATAGGTCTATACCCACGATATGTACGACATAAAATAAGAAAATAATCACCAACCCTTTAGAATGCTGAGCAACAGAAAATATCTCGAAATCCAGATCCCGTGTAACGAGGTTATAGGGGTTTAACCCGAGTCTGAGTTTATCCTCAAGCATATGATTGGTTAGATTATGAGTAGATCTAATCAGACATTTGGGATTAACTCAAACTCACAAGTGTAATAATTACGGGACCAGATTATAAAACAGAAGTTCTACAAATCTATTTTGAAAGACATGATCTGTGTGACAGGCAGTTTGGATCCAGATGATACTTGGTATACAGTAAAACCTCTCTATAACGGCCACTCAATTGTGTTATTTAGGGCAGGTGGCTGCTTAAAGCAAAGTAAAAGTAAAACAGAACGCTCCTATAGGAGCGTTCTGTTTTACTTTCACTTTGCTTAAAGCATCTACACATGTACCTGCATTTAACACAAATACTTGGTTAATTTAGTGGCCGTTATAGAGAGGTTTGACTGTATTTCCACGCCTCTCGTCGTAATGTTTAATTTTGGCTTAATCCAATAGATCCACGTCATTACTTTTGACCTTCATTAATCTGACATATGTCTAAAAGGACTAGAACCGACCCATTCCTCTTTTTAATGGTCGCTTTAGACATGTTCTACTTTTGATCCGATTTAATCATTCCTGTCATGGTAAAACACTCCTGCCTCATATGTAATTATTGACAAAAATCAGCTACAAACATCTAATATTCACATAATCATTACAGTAAACTTCGATTATTCGAACACTAAAATACGTATAATTATCAATCTTTAAGACAGGTGGAAGCTTAATGAATTGTGAAATACTTCTACCATGCATTAAGCAGCCATCTGACTAAAAAGATAAAGTGTTCATGCATCACCCATTGCCATCCATAGCGCGCGACAGGTTAACTTTTACTCCATAAATACGACTTACTTTCTACGCACTTGCATACAGAGTAGACCGAGATCAGACGGATCTTATAGGAGCTGTCTGACCAGGGTCTTCTTTATTTGCTTTTGACATGATATACATCTGATTTAACAGTTTCTTCCATGGCAAAAAATATCCATGTGTCCGTGAAATATTATAACAATTTATTCCTTTTTTCTTACATGAATATTCATGGAATAAAGTGTTAAGTAAATTCATAACGGATCATTTCTAGATTTATAAATCTTTCGTCAAGTTAAACGTTGGCATCAACTCATTACGGATCATTTGTAGGTTTACAACATTTTCGGCAAGTTGAAAGGCAAGATATAATCTGTGTGCCAAACAGTTTGGTTCCAGATGAGACATAGTTATAATTATATTTATGCCTCTCACCGTAATACGTAATTCTGGCTTAATACATTCCTTCATAGGCTATTTTTAGATCCAACTTCTTTAAATAAATCTACCGAAAAGGAGCATAAACTAGAGAAAAAGAATAGAGCAAATGGTCTATTTAGAATAATGGTTTCAAGACGTGACCTTTACATAGGCGTAAGGAGGTGTCTTTTGGAGGAAAGGTTTAATCCAATAGTTCTGTTGCATTACTTTCGATCTTCATTAATCTGTCACATGACTGAAAGGCCTAGATCAGACATATTCCTATTTTTAATGGCAGTTTAACCCTTTCCCTGTCCAAATTACTTGTAAGAAATAATGACATCATGAATATTTATTAGCTGAATTTTTATAATGTTAACTTTTCAATGAGTTATTTTGCTTTGGCAAAAACTGTAGAATCAGATTCATATCACGTCAAAAGAAAACAGAGCAAACCCTTATCACACACGGCTCATATAGCAGCCATCTTATCTGGGTCTTCTGTGCTTGCAAATGCGTGAAAATGCGTTTATATGAGGGAAAGGGTTAAGACAAATTCTATTGTACATTCGATTTAATAATTCCTGGCATGGTGAAAATCATATGGTGAAACACCTCTTCCTCATATGTAATTATTGCAAAAGTCAACTTCAAGCATGTAATATTCACATAATCATTACAGTAACTTCTCGATTATTCAAACACTAAATACGAATCATTATCAATCTTTAAGACAGGTGACAGCTTAATGTGTGGAGAAAGCAATGCAGAAAAGTCCTCTAGGAGCTTTCTACACGACTTTCCTCATGTATTAAGCAGCTACATGTACCTGCCTAAATGGGTCTAAACTTTTTATACTAAAATTACTGTTTTACTGTATTATCTTTTATGAATATTCTTCAGATAAAGTAACCCATAGCGTGCGACAGACTATGCATTACTCCATTAATACGACTTTTTACGCATTTACAAACAGAGAAGACCCAGATTAGATGGCTCCAGTAGGAGCCGTCTGATCAGGGTCTGCTGTGCTTGCTTTTGGCATGATATACATCTGATTCAACAGTTCCTGCCTTGGCTGAACCTTTGTGTGTCCGTGAGATATCATAATAACTAAATTTATTAATATTCTTGATGTTAGTTCTTTCTTACATTAATATTAATAGAGTAAGGTGTTAAGTAAATTCATGACGGATCATTTGTAGGTTTATAAAACTGTCGGCAATTAAACATTAGTATAAACTTATAAACGATTACTTGCAGGTTTATAAAACTTTCGGCAAATTAACATTAGTATAGACTCATCAAGCATCATGTGTAGGTTTATAAAACTGTCGGCAAGTAAACATTAGTATAAACTGATAAACGATTACTTGCAGGTTTAGAAAACGTTCGGCAAATTAAACATTAGTATAGACTCACCAAGCATCATTTGGAGATTTATAAAACTTTCGGCAAGTTAACCCTTCTCTTGCTGAATTTTAAAATACATTTCTCCTTCTTTACGCATGCCTTGTGTATAATTATATAATTATATCTTCACTGTGTACAAGTATTTCGCCTTGCAATCACTGCTGTGGAGTGCACTGGTTGCACAATCAACTTGTAAATAGTGCAGACCCAGATGAGACAGTTCCTACAGGAGCTGTCTCATCTGGGTCTCCACTATTTACAAGTAGGTATATTGTCGTAAATAGCAAGCGAAGGGTTAAACATTGGTATGAACTCGACAATGATCATTTGTAGGTTTATTAAACTTTTGGCAATTTAAACGTTGGTATAAACTCGACAATGATCATTTGTAGGTTTATAAAACTTTTGGCAATTTAAACGTTAGTATACATTCCTCACTGTAGGTTTATAAAGCTTTCGACAAGTTAAAGATAATCCAAGGATCATTTATATGTTTATAAAACCTTCGGTAGGTTTAAGGTTATAGTAAACCCCATCTTAAGCAGTTATTCTTTTATTGAACACAGGAGTCTTAAAGTAGGTGGTTGCTTAATTCAGGACAAAAGCGATGCAAAAACTTCTGTTGGAGCTTTCTCTATTACTTTTGAATTGTATTAAGCTTCCATCTGTCTTTAAGACTCATACTTAGTCCTCTGTTTGATGACCCCTTAACCCATTCTCTCATATTGACGACTTTTGACGACTCTGTAAAAGTCACTTTGTGAAACCATTGTGATAAATAGAGCATTTGATCCTATAGGATCAAATGCTCTATTTACCACAATGGTTTCAAACTACAAAATTCTGTAGATTTGTCCAAAAAGATTGTATCTAAAAATAGCCTATGAGGGAATGGGTTAAGACAGATTCTACTACAGTATAAACGCAACAAGTATCATTTATATGTTTTCGTTAAGTTAAAGGCTACCATTCTACATGTAGAGTAAAACCATCTAAATCGGACGATCAATTTAGCATAGATATCTGTCATGGGAGACAGCTGGCAGCTTAATGTACAGTGAAAGTCATGCAGAAAGCTCCTCTAGGAACTTTCTGCACGACTTTCACCCTGCATTACGTATCTACTATAATACCGGTTTAGATGAGGTTCTACTGTAGCGATGTGTTTCACATTTGCATAATAAATAATACAACTTCTGCGTCTAGCTTTATGTCATTTCTTCCTGTCCCATATTTATGTATACAGTAATACCTCTCTATAACGGCCACTAATTTATGTTAATTAGTTGGTATTTAGGGCATGTGGCTGCTTAAAGCAATGTGAAAGTAAAAGAGAACGCTCCTATAGGAGCGTTCTGTTTTACTTTCACATTGCTTTAAGCAGCCACCTGCCTTTAACACAATGTAATTTAGTGGCCGTTATAGAGAGGTTTTACTGTACATGTATATTGATTTTCGTGACCAGATGTAGGTGTGTATGATATTACCCTACTTCCTCCCTAACGCTACCAGACCGCCACTTGCACACAGCTTGGATCCAGACAAGACGCCGAATAACTCGACCTCTCACCAGTAACCATGCTTTTTGACATTTCGGTCAGCAGTTTCTCATAATTTTGCACGAATTGGAAAATATCTAAATATTGTTCCAGCTTAGACTTTGAAAAAGTACAATTTTTACGACAGGATAACGGCTCACTTCCCCAGAAATCATGTAAAACGTACATGTGTGATTTGAAATAGAGCGACAATGCAACATGCAACCATGTGTCAACTTCTTTCAGTACAGCGAGTATATCGATACTACGAAAGTTTGATAATGAAGAATTTATGTCTTTGCAGGCATATGACTGTTTAATGCATGGTGAAAATCATTAAGAAAGCTCCCAGGAGAGCGTTCTGCATGACTCTTACCCTGCATTAAGCTGCCACCCGTGTTAAAGATCAAACAATGGCACATATTTGAATGTTCGTAGTATCGAGTTTTTAAAATATTTCTTATTTCTTTCTGTATTTCACATGTATTTCATTATTTCATATTTAATTCAGTATTTCAGATTTCTTTCAGTCTTTCATAGCCTGGAATCATTTACATTTTGAAAGTGGGGGAGAAGATGTCTGGAAACAAAAAGTCGTTTGACACATTGCCTGTTGAATATTCATGTAAGAACTGATGACATCATGAATATTCATTAGCTGATTTTTTATACTGTCATGTGGTAGTTTTGTTTTGATAGAAACTGTAGAGTCATCTTTATTATATTTTCATAAGCAAACAAAGCAGACCCCGATCAAACGGCTGCAACAGGGACCGTCTTCTATCAGACTGCTGTGTTTGCAAAGAGGTGAAAAGAGAGAATTTACTATTATATCAGAGAAAAGGTTACTTATTACATGATGAAGGTTCTAGTAAGAATCATGAATATTTAATAGCAGCAGTTTCAAAACGGTATATATATACACACAGGATAATATTTGGTGCAGAAACTGAAGAACCAGATCTTTGTAATTCCATAAGCAAATACAGTGGGCACTAATCAAACATAGGCGATGTGATCTGAGTCTACTATATGTGCAAAGGCATCAAACGGCTCCGTGCTTTCATTAGTGAAAGGGATCATTTGAGCAGCAATATATGGCATAACAGTAGATCCCTCTAAACCGAATGTCCGAATTAATATCAACGCCGGTCTGTACAATGGGTGACAGCTTAACCCATTTGCCCCCACGATCCCATTTATGGGACGTAGGCAAACAGTGTAGACTCTGATCAGACGCCGAATAATGCGGCGTCTGATTAGAGTCTACACTGTTTGCTGATAGGAATTTCAATATAAAACAAAACGAAATAGAAAATATAGGTCAGGCAACCCTTAGATAAAAAAAATGGACTAATCCAATATATAAACATGGAATACTCCACTTGGTGCAAATGGGTTAATGCAGGGCGAAGGTCACGCAGAGAGCTCCGAAACTGGTTCTCTGCTTGGCGACTGTCATTACGCATTAACCCTTTCCCTGTTCTACGTTTATTTCAAATTTCAATATCTACTGAATATTCATGAACAAAATAGTTATAATGAAATATGGAAGTTGGAACTTTGTAGCCATTTTGCAAAGTAAAGAAAATGTCTATTAAATTCCATTAGCAAACAGAGCAGACACTGATCAGACGGCTCCTCTAGGAGCCGTCTGATCTGGGTCTACACTTTTTGCAAATGCGTGAAAACACGTTTATATGATGGAAAGGGTCTAGCAGTTAATTGCCTAAAAAGTCTTCTTTACTAAAATTTCTGTTTAGTGGTATTTTACGAGATTCCTTAGATCATGGTATGCGTAACCGACTGACATTTTTGCGTTTCACAAGAATCCAAACAGTTTGGCATTTGGTCAGCATTTTCTCAAAACCTCGACCTAATCGAAAATAAGTAAAAAAACAGAGTTTAAACAAACATGTATTTTCGCATCGTGATAAGTTTCAGACAGTTTGTTAATTTGTATTTAGACTATAACCAAAAATGCCACCCACAAAGTGTACGAAAGAAGAAGCGGTTTCTTGTATACTAATGAGAACAACAGCGCAAAATACAAGTAAAACACCTTCACTGGATTTGACTGCTAATGAGAATGAGTCGCATTCTTTCTGCATTTTACATGTACATGTACCTCGTTTACTTGATGTACAGTAAAATCACCTATAACCCAACAGTTTAGGAAAGAAGAATTTAGATAGTTTTAGGCTTGTGACTTCTTAACCCATTCCCTCATATTGAATACTTCTGAGGACTCTGAAAAAGTCATTTTGTGAAACCATTGTGATAAATAGAGCATTTGCTCCTATAGGAGCAAATGCTCTATTTATCACAATGGTTTCAAAACTACAAACTTCTAAAATTTTCCTTTTCTGCTCCTTTTCGGTGGATTTATACAAAGAGGTAATATCTAAAAATAGCCTATGAGGGAATGGGTTAATGCAGATTGACAGTTATGCAGAAAGCTCCTTTGGAAGCTTTCTGTGTGACTTTCAATCTGCATTAAGCTACCACCTGTCGTATAAATCGTTCTTGATACTAACCTGAACGTCCACTTTAGCGAGGTTTTACTGTATATCCCTGTAAGAAAAACGTGACATCATGAATATTCAGTAGCTGCATTTGAAACATGGATTTTAACTACTGCATTGTCTGCCAATGCAACTATTGTAAGTCCGAGTTTTATAGTTCTATAACCCAACAGAACATACCCTGATTAGGTGGCTCCTACATGAGCTTTCTGGTATGGGTTTACTCGGTTTGCAAAGGTATGGAAAGGTGTTTCTATCACATAAAAGGGTTAATATACGTGTTACTCTTCGATGGTGATAGCGAATGCGCGGTCAGTCTTGCAAACAGAATTGACCCTGATGAGACGCAAAGTAAACCGGGTTCTCGTCAGGATACAAAATGTGTTACATGTACTATGTTAACCCGTTCTCTGTTTATTTTAAATTTCAATACCTACCGAGCATTTATGGACACAATAATAATAATGAAATATCGAAGGTGGGGCATTGCAGCAATTTTAAAAAGAAAAGAAACACATATTTTAAATAACAATAGCAAACAGAGCAGACCCCGATCAGATGGCTCATATAGGAGCCGTCTGATCTGGGTCTGCTCTATTTGCAAATGTGAGAAAACACGTTTATATGCAGGGAAACGTTTAAATAAAAGAGGAGGATACACTACAAGGTCAGGAAGTGTTAGAGTTATATGTGCTTGGCAAATGTGTACACACTTTGCAAAGGTGACTTTTATACAGTAATTTGTGCAGCAAATAGTGCAGACCCTGATCACAGGGAACCTGTATCCCGCAGACGCTTTTTGATCTAGGTCTATCCTGTTTGACTATGTCTCTTTTAGGGTTACATGTACTATGCTAGGTTAACCCTTATCCCGCTATATAAACTAATGTTTACTAAAAGTCTGATTCGATAAAAGCTTTGAGAACCTGGTGACCGGGTGTCAAACAGCTTGGATCCTGATGAGACGCCGAGTTACTCGGCATCTCATCTGGATCCAAGCTGTTTGCAAATGCGAGACAGATCGCATTTAACATGATAAGGGCTAAGAGTTCATTGTCTGTTATTCTTCTTACCGACAGACTGTCTGTATTTGTATTGAAGCTAGAAGCAATATTGGTGTTATAATATTTATTCGGTAACATCTCGATAGTGCAACCACATAATTTATTTAAAAATGCGTCTTTGGAAAAGCAGGTGTTTCCTTAATGCAAGACAAAAAGTAACGCAGAAAGCTCCTATATGAGCGTTCTGCATAATGCTTCTCCTGTGTTAAGCTGTCACATGTTTTAGCAATCCTGAGTTATACTTCTACATAGTGGTCGTTTACGCGAGACCGTACTGTACTGCACACAGTAGCGGTCAATATGTCAAACCACAATCTGTCAACAAGTCTCGTGGCCCAGTAGTTACCAATTAAATATGTAAACCAATTGCCACAGTATGATATAAGAAATTATATACTGGCCATACAGTAGTATATGTCTTAACCAATTTTCTCATAGGCTATTTTTAGACCCAACCTCTTTGAATAAATCTACCAAAAAGGAGCATTTACTATGGAAAAGGATTTTTTTTTTTTAGATTTGTGTAGTTTTGAAACCATTGTGATAAATAGAGCATTTGCTCCTATGGAGCAAATGCTCTATTTATCACAATGGTTTCACAAAGTGACTTCTGCAGAGGGGTCGAATGTCGTCAATATGCGGAAATTAGGGGTTATCATCCAAAAAGAGGTCTGATTATTTGATCTGTAAGACAGGTGGAAGCTTACTGAAGATCAAAAGTAATGCAGAAAGCTCCTATAGAAGTATTTTGCTTTTTATTACACTCCTAAGCTCAATAAATGAATGACCGCCTAAGACATGTTTTACTGTATACAGAAAACTCCTGTAGTTTGGTAGACAATAATGCATATACACTGTACTTACAGACAGGTAACTGCTTTATGCAGGGGGTTGGGTCATGCAGAAAGCTCCATTGCAAAAAGAGTAGACCCAGATTAGACGGGTCCCTCTTATCAAGGTCTACCCTGTTTGCTATGAAATAATAATACTATTATAGAACTGATTCTACAGTTTCTGCCATGGCCAAATATTCCTGTGTTCAAGAACCATTATGAAACTATTCTTATTGATAATCACGATGTCAGTATTTCTTGTACGAAAGACTGGCATTGATACACATCTTGAGTACGTACACTACATCTTGAGTACATCACATCTTGAGTACGTACACTACATCTTTAGTACATCACATCTTGAGTACGTACACTACATCTTGAGTACATCACATCTTGAGTACGTACACTACATCTTCAGTACATCACATCTTGAGTACGTACGTTACACCTTGAATATATCACATCTTGAGAACGTACGCTACATCTTCAGTACATCACATCTTGAGTACGTACGCTACATCTTCAGTACATCACACCTTGAGTACGTACACTACATCTTGAGTATATCACATCTTGAGAACGTACGCTACATCTTCAGTACATCACATCTTGAGTACGTACGCTACATCTTCAGTACATCGCATCTTGAGTACGTACGCTACGGATCGATTGAATCCCTGTATTTATGAAGTAAAGAGTTAATATGCTTTGAATGTAGGCACTAACTAAAAGAAAAAATAATGCTGGTTTTGAAATATAGGATGGGAAATGACTTTGTAATGGTTATGAGTACATGCTGTGCTCTTGGTGGCCGATTATAAATTCGTTTGTGTAATTGTAAAATAGTTCACTCAAGAGCAGTCGGATGAGGTATGTCATAAGACGCTGTTTCTCTAATAGAATAACGGATGACTTGTTTAACAAAGGGATTATCTAAATACAGTAAACACCCTTCTAAACCGGACGTTCAATTTAGTATAAATATCGGTCTTGGAGACATGTGACAGCTTAATGCAGGGAGAAATTCATGCAGAAAGCTCCTCTAGGAGCTTTCTGCATGACTTTCACCCTGCATTAAGCAGCAATCTGCCTAAAAGTATCAAATTCTTATCTGCTAGAATTCGAGTTTAGAGGGGTTTTACTATATTACCGTGTTGAACAAATCGTGTCTGCTACACTCCTGGTCTGTAGTATATATTACTTAACCCATCTATTCGCACATTATTTAAGGAAACAACCCGTCCAGATGTTATTTTGGAACCCGTCCATTTTGTCATGTGGAGGGGACACCGCATGCACCACTAGTTCTGATTCGTACAAGCTCTTGTGTAAAAGTGTAAAAAGGAACTTTGAGGATTCTGATAAACTCGAAAATACTCGGCGCCTTATCTATTACAAAGCAATCAAATCGCATGTAACAAAACAATGCTTAGTTCAGAGCGCTTACCTATAATGAGGGAAAATATACCCCAAACTCTTAACCCATTTCTGTCCAGTATCCCTTAACCCTTTCCCTCATATTGACGACTTTTGGCGACTCTGTAAAAGTCATTTTGTGAAACCATTTTGATTAATAGAGCATTTGCTCCTATAGGAGCAAATGCTCTATTTATCACAATGGTTTCAAACTAAACAATCCTAAAAAAATTCTTTTCTCTAGTTAATGTTCCTTTTCGGTAGGTTTATTCAAAGCGGTTGTATCTAAACAATAGCCTATGAGGTAATGGGTTAAAAAGGACATTGTAGAACCTGATCAGAGGACTCCTGAAGGAGTCCTACATGCATGAACAGAGCACGCACTGTTTGTTGAACCAATCGATGCCCGTTGCTAATACCGGCAAACATGTTGATGACTGAGCCACTTTAACTTGTAAAATGGATGGTTTCCAAAAGAAGATTTGGACGGGTTTTTTCTTTAACTCTTTCGCTACCAATGTCGCATCTGGTATTACCTATGCAAACAGTATGGATCCAGATGAGATGCCGAGTCACGCGGAGTCTCATCAGGATACATACTGTTTGTTACCGTGGTTATGTTTTTTAAAACAAAAATGAAGAAAATGTTGAAAATGAAATTGTAGTAAGCAGACGACATATTTTGGCAGCGAAAGAGTTATTTATGGGAATAAATGCGTCAGTCATCATCCTGCTATTCAAACAAAAACAATGTTCCGTTTGCTTCATTTTCATACTTTTCCTGGTTGTGGATATTATTCCTAAGGTTAGCGGCTGTTTCAAGTTTCAAAGTAAAGTTGTTTGCTTCAACATTTTTACAAAATAAAAGTTGGGTGTCTGAGCGACTGGATCCCGACGATACGCCGTATTGCTCGAGGTCTCATATGGACACACTGATAAGAATTAACACACCTACTACCGACGCATTTGACGCCCCTGTAAAAGTAATCATTTAAAACCATTGGGGTAAATAGAACATTTGCCCCCAAAGAAGCAAACGCTTTATTTATCACATTGGTTTCCAAACAATACAAATCTAAATAAATCCATTTTTTTCTAGTAATTTCTCTCTTTCGGTAGATTTGTTCAAAGAGGTTGTGTCTAGGAGGGAAAGGTTTACATGTAACCCTGATCTCGCTATCCTAGACATGGCATGACTCGTATTTTCAAACAGATTGGAACAGCTTAATGCGATGCTAAACTTAAACAGAATGTTCCTATAGGAGCTTTCCTTTCTAAAGGAACTCTCATTTACGTCTTGCACTAAGCCACAACCTGTTTTAAAACTACAGAATTAGTTTTGCAAGTAGTGGCTGTATTTGTTTTGTTTATAAATAGAAACTCTTAAAGATAATCTGTCTATAAACATTATGTTTTAAGATATCTCATAACCACTGAAATGACACTGTAGATGGGTCGTTTTATATCGTAAGACCCGTTTGTGAAACAAATAGTGAATATTAACATAACCACTCGTAATTTCCTGTTTAAGAACAGTATATTATTGCGTTATCACGAACACGTATGACATTCAAACGCACCCGGATTTTGTATAAACCACGGGTGAATAACATTAGTGATATTAAACTTTTTACCCATTTCCTCATAGTGACGCCTTTTGACCCATTCCCTCATAGTGACGCCTTTTGACCCATTCCCTCATTGTGACGCCTTTTGACCCATTCCCTCGTAGTGACGCCTTTTGACCCATTCCCTCATAGTGACGCATTTTGACCCATTCCCTCATAGTGACGCATTTTATCCCTCTGTCTCTTACTGGCGTCTTTGAAGCCTCTGTAAACGTCACTTTTTGAAGCCAATGTGATAAATAGGGCATTTGCTCCATATGAGCAAATGCTCTATTTATCACAATGGTTTAAAAACTACATTTTTGTTCCTTTTGTCAACTAAATGATCCTTTTCAGTAGAAATATCAAAAAGAGGTTGAGTCTAAAATAGCTTATGCGATTAAGGGTCAATTTAAAACAACAATTCGTGATTGTTTTCCTCGTCCTAATCTTTTTCATTAGATAAGATACATTTTCCTCATTTATACAGACTGGTAGAACGTGTCATTTATAGACTCATTGCCTTAGACCATGTGGATGATAACGGCAGATGTTCCCGCCGTTTATGATCTCTGCAAAGAGGATTGTGTCCAGATCAGTCCATACAAAATGGTTTGATATGGATAAAAACATGTTTCTCATTCAGGCTCAACTTCAGTAAAAGATCAGAAAGTTTTGGAAATGTTACAGACGGCAGATGAGCAAACGACAAAATTACTTAGCATGCAAAGAGCTAACCCTTAAAAAGGCTATATGTAAGCAGTGAAAACCCGGATCAGAGGGTTTCAGAGCGTCGATGCCGATGTTTTATTTGTGCAAATACTTTGTGTTGCGTACCCCTCCACATGAAAAACTAATGGGTCCCAAAGTTAGAACTGGATGGGAATTCCTTAACCCATTCCCTCACAATTGTGTTATTTTAGACCCAATCTCTTTGAATAAATCTATCAAACCGGAGCATTTTTACTAGAGAAAAGGAAAGTGTTAGAACTGTGTAGTATTGAAACCATTGTGATAAATGCTCTATTTATCACAATGGTTTCAAGAAGTGACAATTACAGAGGCGTAGACATGCGTATTTATGGGGGAAAGGGTTAAATGATATGGAAATAAATGGGTTTATGAATAAAGATGTGAATCTTTTCGCAAATGCATACCTTGATCGTAATCCTGCTAAGCGCGAACATCCTGGGTCCAGATCAAATCCACTAATTAACCCTTCGCTTGCTATTCACGTCAATATACTTACCTGTAAATAGTGAAGATCCAGATGAGACAGCTCCTGCAGGAGCTGTCTCATCAGGGTCTGCACTAATTTACAAGTTGATTGTGCAACCAGTGCACTCCACAGCAGTGATTGCACAGCGAAATACTTGTACACAGTGAAGATATATGTAATTATACAACAGGGCATGGGTAAAGAAGGAGAACTGTATTTTAAAATTCAGCAAGGGAAGGGTTAATATGCGTTCTATAAGGATCCAGTCTGTTTGACGTTCGGTTGATAGTTTTTTCAATAGCTTGAACAAATCGAAGAAAGTAATGTATACGACAACAGGCACTTTCCATATGTCAAGTTTACCTGTTACCTGACAGAGACGCCTTTTGATAAATTTGTGAAAACAATAGATCTAGATCAGACTTATTTACGCACATAGTGCCAATGTAGTTGTAGCCACATAGATTACAACCTTTTAGAAAATATTGAAATAAACTTGTTAAACTTGTTATGTAGAAATTGATCAGGGTCCATGCTTATAAAACTTTTAGTTGGGTCTGAGTTCGTTCTCAAGTTTTTGGTTGGTCAGATTTGAGCCTTTGGCTCAAATCTGACCAATCAAAAGCTTGAGAACTCAAATCTGACCAATCAAAAGCTTGAGAACGACTCAACTAAAAGCTTTATAAGCATGGACCCAGGGTATTTTCTAATTGTTTATGACATAACATAGATCTGATGTTTCAGTATACATGTATATGCCATGGCCAACAATTCCCCTGTTAACATGCCATCGTAAAACTCCATCTAATAAATATTCATGGTATAAGTATGTCTTACATGAATATTTATCAGGTAAATGGCTAATGCTGAGCAAGTTTGTTGCTTTATTTTCCTCCAGCATTACCTTACATGTATACAGGAGGAAAGTAAAACAACAAACTTGACACTTACACTTGACATTGAAAGTTACAATTTTAGTGATTGCCCTAATCCCTTTCAATCCCGAATGTTCCGAGTGGAATAGCCCATCAGTGTTAAACTATAGAGTTCACTCTGTATGAAAGGATTAAACTTGCTAGAGGATTTTGAATGACAAACAGTGCAGACCCTGATCAGAGGACACCTAGAGGAATCATCTGATCTCGGTTTACGCTGATTGCAAATGACACCAGCTTGGTAGTTCAATGCAGAGCAGCAGGTATGCAGGAAACTTCCTTAGGAGCCATCTGCCTTACTTTTGTCTAGCATTAAGCAACCAGTTGTTCTTAAAACCTCTAGCATTAAGCAACCAGTTGTTCTTAAAACCTCCATGTTCATAGATGATTATAGAAAAGTTTTACTGTATTTGATATATATAAAGGGCATTTTAAAAAAAGCCCAAACAATTCCGTGTATTTGTAAGAATATCTGCCTGAATTTATAAGTGCCCGTTAGGTGTGGCAATTAAACTGACTATTATAAATAGGATTGGACGTTAATATTATGCGAAATGAAAGGTCGTAATACCCATTATCAAATCAAATCAAATTAATCTATACAACAAAACCTCTCTATACCGACCACTCAAAAGAAGTCCAATTAACCCATTCCCTCATATTGACGCCTCTGTAAAAGTCACTCTTTAAAACCATTGTGATAAACAGAGCATTTGCTTCACAGGAGCAAATGCTCAATTTATCACAATGGTTATAAAAATACACAATTTTAAAATTTTCCTTTTCTTTATTAAATACTCCTTTTTGGAAGATTTATTCAAAGAGATCGGCTCTAGAAATAGCCCATGAGGGTATAGGTTAAAGGCTATCATGGTAGCTGAATGCAGGACGTTAAGTATAGTCATGTGTTTTAAACATATCCATTTTAGTCATTATCCTGACCAACGCGACTTTGATCACATTTGCAAACAGATTGGAGCCAGGTGCGACGCAGAGTAACTCCACGTCTCACTATACGGATCCAAGCTGTTTGTCACTCGGACATAGAGGATCTTACTTGAGTGTAATAAACACGGATGTAATATTCTGTTTACCACATACCCCTTAAAAAGTGCCGTGGAAAGTGAAACAGACTATATCTGACGGCTGGTTCGGCTATTGTTTACAGCATAGTATAGCCGGGTTCAAACTGTTCATTTGAATAAAAAATTGCACTAGTGCCTTTCTGTGATTTACGGCACTCTGTTTCAGCACTCCCACACGGCAGATTGTGTGATAAACTCGCTTCTGAAATGTTTTAATAAATCGGAGGGAAGTTAAAACAACAACATATATCTGAGTATTGACAGACAACTTATTTAGTTGGGTTTACTCTATATTCATCGAAGCGTGTATATTTATTACATTCCGTGTCACGTGCCACTGACAAATCATGGACATTAATTGCGCATCTATTCATATAAATGGTGGATTTAACGAACTTTATGACCAGTCATAAAACGAATAATCTTCCGGTATTATGAAATAATGTCAATGAATTCGAATAACCACAATATGTGTTGTTGACCTTTGTCAATACAGAACGTTTGATTTGTAGGTGTGAATAGAAGAGTGGGCTAGCAGATATGGAAATGGCGACCGATAAAATTAGATAACAGCTGAACATATCAAATACTAATCAATGATATACCAACATATTTGACGTGTAGCGGTCAACGCACTCGTGTACCATATCTTAGTACAAAACCCATGCTAAATATCAGTAATTCACTTCAGATCTAAATACATCTATAATAAAAAAAACACACACACACACACACACTCTCTAAACCGGAATTCTAGTAGAGAAGAATTTAGATACCTTTATGCAGGTGGCTACTTTAATGCAGGGTGAACGTCATACACAAAACTTCTCCATGAGTTTTCTGCATGACTTTCACCTTGTATTAAGCTGCCACCTGTCTCAAAGACGGATATTTATACTAAATTTAACGTCCGGTTTACAAAGGTTTTATTGTGTACACTTGTTCGACATTTGTTTTCTGGGACAAATCAGCGTAATACCTACGTGTCTGTGTTAACACACTACTTGTATCTGATAAACGTGTATTTTACCATATGTAAATCAGGGTGGATCCAGATCAAATAGCCCCTTATCTGCCTGATCAGTGTCTGCTCTGTTTGCTGTATAAAGCCGATTCTACAGTTTCTGCTTCATAATAGATCTGCTTGGTTATAATGCCTTCATGTGGGATCTGTCTGATCAGTGTATGCTCTGTTTGCTTATGCATTCGTATAAACCTTATGCTAGAGTTTCTGCCATAGACAGATTTTCATGTGTCCTCATGCCATTATAGAAATAATCTAATTATTATTCACAATGCCATTCTTCTTATATGAAATCGCTAAACATATTCTTACTAACAGGTCAACAAATTATTCCAACGTATATTGTCATATTTCAATTACATGTATGTGCCGTTTCCGTAACATACGTGTGAAATTTCCGCTCATACTCGTGACATGGGTGACGATTACGTTTGTTTCAGCGACATTTATGGTTCAACAGAGAGCGTCTCTTTACCTAGTACAAACGTACTCAGCTACTTTTGGAAACAGCATAGACCCCCAACAGATGACTCCTACAGGATGGTCTGGTCAGTTTAATTATATGTTACACTTTCTCTACCGTTCGCCATGGCAGTGCGTTTCCTTTTTTCTATACATTTCTTTTTTTATTTACAATTTTTTATACAAAAAATAAAATACTTTAACCCTTCGCTTGCTATTCACGTCAATATACGTACCTGTAAATAGTGAAGACCCAGATGAGACAGCTCCTGCAGGAGCTGTCTCATCAGGGTCTGCACTATTTACAAATTGATTGTGCAACCAGTGCATTCCACAGCAGTGATTTCACAGCGATATACATGTACACAGTGAGGATATATGTAATTATACAACAGGACATGGTTAAAGAAGGAGAAATGTATTTTAAAATTCAGCAAGCGAAGGGTTAATATTTATATATATACTTGGTGGAACCATACATGAATATTCACCAGATAAAGAGTCAAACAGGTTAACTCTTACAACGCTGAATTTTCAATTGGACAATTCCAAAATTTGGAGAGGTCAAGCTTATGGTGAATATTTAGGGATTTGTTTCCTTTAGGAGCCATCTCATCTGGATCTACACTGTTTGCAAATGACATTAGTGGCTCGTGTCTCGCACTGTAAGGGTTAAGAGTGTTAGTTAACGTTTTACATTTCGCTCTTAAATTAAATGTAACGCAATGGATTGAAACTGTCAAAACAGACTTATATATAACTGACCACCTGTGAAAATACGTGACAAGCGACAAAACAATACATTTTATTATAAAATCTGGTAATAAAAGTCTCATATTCACAAAATGATAATTTAGCAGACAGCATCCCGGTAGATCACGTTTCACCTAGGTTAAATGTTCTGTTAAATACGATTACAGGTTATTTTTAGAAAGCATCGGTGTTTATTCCTTAGCCTGCTATGAGCGGATGAATGAATACCTACGCAAAAAGTTTGCAAACATATAATTGTTCGATGTCTTCCATTTTCTCCCACATTTTGGATTTTGGGTCAAAACAGATGTGGGAGATTTGGATCCAGATCTCATCAGGATCCAAACTGTTTGATATAATAATTTGCTCAGCAGGCTAAAGGTTAGTCTTATGAGTCTGGGTACAAGTGTACTGATATTTGCAAACAGTGTAGACTCAGATAAGATGGATTCTAGAGGAACCATCTGATCAGGGTATGCAGTTGTCTTTAAAAGCCTCTTGTAAATTTAAGGGATTTTTTACTGAATAGAATTAGGCTGGGTCCTAGTAGTGGTTACCGTAGCATCCCCCCCTAGACTTTTTTTCATGGGTACCAAATTGTTCGTTGGGGTCCTTAGAACACATTTTGAGCATGCCCCCAAAAATAAGTTTGTCCCAGCTATGTTTTATTTAACGGTTTCCATGGTAACCTGAGGTAATTTTCGAAACTACCTTGGTTCAGAAAATGCGCCATAACTTTGTTTTTAGAAGCAATAGAAGGACAAAACAAGTACCAAAGTAAAGCAGAGACATATAGCTTGAATATGATATATAATTTAATTAATATTCATAAATGCATTCTTATGAATATTAATGAGGAAGTAAAAAATGTGATTTTTTTAGAAAAAAGGAGTTTGTTGTTTAGTCTGAGAGGCTTATTAATGCACAGAAATTATTGAATTTAGGTTTAAGTTGTTTGTTGGAGTCCTCAGAACACATTTTGAGTATTTCCCCAAATAATTTTGTCCCAGCTATGTTTTATTAAACGGTTTCCATGGTAACCCGAGGTAAATTCCGAAACATCCTTGGTTAAAAAAATGCGTAATAACTTTGCTTTTAGAGGTAATAGAAGGACAAAACAAGTACCAAAGTAAAGCAGAGACATATAGCTTGAATATGGTATATGATTTAATTAATATTCATAAATGCATTCTTATGAATATTCATGAGAATGTAAAAAAATGCGTTTTTTAGAAAATGGAGCTTGTTGTTTAGTCTGATAGGCTTATTAATGCACACAAATTATTGAATTCAGGTTTAAAATGTTTGTTTGGTTCATCAGAACACATTTCGAGCATTCCCCCAAAGTAATTTTGTCCCATCTATGTTTTATTTAACGGTTTCCATGGTAACGCGAGGAGGTAAATTTCGAAACATCATTGGTTCAGAAAATGCATAATAACTTTGCTTTTAGAGGCAATAGAAGGACAAAACAAAAACCAAAGTAAAGCAGAGACACATATCTTGATTCTGATATATAATTTTAATAATATTCATATATGATTGCTTATGAATATTAATGAGGAAGTATAAAAATCCGCTTTTTTAGAAAAATGAGTTTTTTGTGTAGTCTTAGAGGCCTATTAATGCACAAAAATTTCAGGTTTAAATTGTTCGTTGGGGTCCGCAGAACACCACTTGAGCATTCCCCAAAATAATTGTGTCCAAGCTATGTTTTTAACGGTTTCCATGGTAACCCGAGGTAAATTTCGAAACATCCATGGTTAAACAAATGCGTCATAACTTTGCTTTTAGAGGCGAAAGAAGGACAAAACAAGAACCTGAATAAAGCAAAGACATATAACTTGAATATGATATGTAATTTAACTAATTTTCATCAATGTATTCTTATGAATATTAATGAGGAAGTAAAACAATCCGATTTTTGTTTAGAAAAAAGGAGTTTATTGTTTAGTCTGAGATGCCTATTAATAAACAAGAGTTTATGAAGAATTCATGTTTGAATGTTTTCATGTGAAGGAAAATAAACCATCATTGTTTCAGGTAATATTTCTATAAAGCATGCGTATTTCAGCTTATTTGCATATAATGTACGTATATGAATAAGCAATTTTCTATGAGCATTGTATTTAGTATTATTTTGAGTATACGGTAAAATCTCGATTTTTCGAATTTTCTTTATAGAAGCATTAAGACCCTTTTAGGCAGGTGACTTCTTAATGCATGGTGAAAGTCATGCAGAAAGCTGTACTAGGAGCGTTCTGCATGACTTTCACCATGCATTAAGCTGTCACCTGTCTTAAATATCGATAATAATACGTACGTCAATGATAATACGTCAATGTTTGAAGCGAATCCCATCTGTTGGATGCAACTGCAGGTGCTAAAGAAGTGAATGAGAGAGAGAGAGAGAGAGAGAAAGAGAGAGAGAGAGAGAGAGAGAGAGAGAGAGAGAGAGAGAGAGAGAGAGAGAGAGAGAGAGAGAGAGGGGGGGCCTAATGCCCGCCCCTGGGGCTGTCGGAAACAAGTGAGGGGATCTGATAAAACATCCCTTTTCATTTGTAACCGGAGGCCTAAGAGATACCCAGGGGACCCTTGTCCGTAAGAGTTAAGCGGACATGATCCACCCACTTGCCGGGCTGGCACAAAAATCTTCGTCCAGGTCAGGCAAACGGGAAAGAAGTCCCATGGAAGGAGAAAGAGACTCCCTAGACTTAATTAGGTTAGGGAGGTCCACTTTTTCGACTGGCACTAGCATGGAAGAGGATAGAGGACCCCTGTGAATGGGATTCGGGGGTCTAGGGCAGACAGAGGGTGGAATGATTCTAAACAATCTTCACACGCATTCTCAATAGAAAATATTGATGTTCAGAATCATCTAAAGAAAAAGAGGACTAAATCCCGCTTCCACAAAGTCTGATTCCCTTAAAAATAGGACCATCCCTAGGAGCCATAATGGACAAAGTGTTTTCCTGCTCTCCCTCAGAAGCCGCCCTGGTGAACACCATGGATGGCAGCACCCGGGAAGAGTGGGACCCGCCACAGACATAGAAGTGTGGACTGTGGGTTCACGTGAGAGCTATTCTCCCTCTAGGTGAAGCTTGCTGGTTCCCAGAATGAGTGTCGGCTATCGAGAGCGATCAGCCGGCGAATCTGAGGAGGCAGAGCGGTGTCTTCGCATAGAAGAGTAATGGTAAGACCTCGATCTGCGATGAGAGCGGTGAGAGTGCCGGTTCCTATTAGAAGAATAAGAAGGTTTTACGCCTCCTACGGGGTGGGTGGGATAGGGGCTGGGGAGTCCGAGGTGTACTCAGAAGATGAAGACTACTTGCAGGGTCTAGACGACCAAGAACGTCTAGACTTAGCCAGAGCAGCTTTCTGTTGACTTTCACCACTGTAATGCAGTGTAGAGACAGAATGCCCTGTAGAAAAGATTGGACTGGTAGATTTACCGGTCCACTTTGGTATCCTGGTCCAAAGGACCAGACCGGGCCACCGGAGGACCGTTGGAGAGCAAACTTAGGACACCGGGCCAAAGAATACACAGTGACATCTTTGGGCAGGGGCTCGGTAGACCGGTCTGCTGGTGATGTCATGAATTGGAAGCACTAAAGCCAGGACACCGGGGACCGGTGACGGATAACTGGGCCTAGATTCAGCGGGACCAGGCAAAACTCTTCACACAACAAGTGGACCGGGAGACCTGGCAACAATAGTACCTGGGACCAGAACAAAGGGTACCATTCAAGTGGTAAACGGGGAACCCGCGCCCGGGCCAGCAGTTCGGTGCCGATCTGCAACTAACAACTGGGGAATCGACTGCACCACATGGATTGTTGACGAAAGAGATTTTAAAGAAGAAGCAGGCTTCTTCTGAGCTTTAGATGACAGTGATTTTTCTGTTGCGAGGGAGTCGCTGACCAAAGAGAAGAATACTTCTTCCATCGGGCAGCAAGCTCCCACGTCTCCCCTATCCAGAGGGATGAAACTGGACAGGGAGCTGACGCGGAGCATCCGCAGCAGGCCAGACACACTTAATGAGTTGTCCAGCCTGTCGCGCCAATGCTCGCAAGAAGCCTTGCATTGCTCTGGCATGCTGTTGTAAATAATCAAGCAAATGCATAAGACATCGCGAGTAAGTTAGAAGTCACGCAAGGCTAATATGGGTAAACATAAGCTGATGATTACAGTCGAGATGCTATATTTTTTCTATTGCATTGCCAAACACCCATAACAGTAATATTCTTCATAAAACATACATGAGGCTCAATTCCTCTGCTGTAATTTCTTACAAGAAATGTGTTGTTCACATACATGTATATTGCACTATAATAGAAAAACTTACTTTCCTACATCAGTTTATATTTCATTAATATTCATGATTTTGAAATAATATTCATTATCTACATATTTATATACATGAACATCAATATCGTTGTTTCAGTCAGTATCAAGCTCTATACTGGTTAACTAAAATAATCTCAGATAAAAAGAACAGCTCATTCAAGTGTGTTTATTTTACATCTCATTAATATTCATAAATATGCATTAATATTCAAGAACCCAAAGTAATGATCCTGTGCTCTTGTCAATGTTTGTTGTTCTGGTTTTTTACGTAAAAAATAAATAATAGAAAAGATAGTACACTCGAAACAATGCTAAATATAGGGCTTATGTTAAATTGCTTATTCATTTACGCACATTATATGCAAATTAGCTTAAATATACATGTTTTAGAAATATTGGATGAACCAAAGATGTTTTCTTTTATTTGTATGTTAATATTAAAACATTTAAATCTGAATTCAATAACTATTTGTATATGTTTAGGCCTCTCAGACTAAAAACAAACTCGTCAAACTAAAAACGCATTTTTTACTTCCCCATTAATATTCATAAGAATGCATTATAAGAATGCATTATATGTATTAATAGAATTACATGTCGTATTCAAGCTATATGTCTCTACTTTACGTTGGTTCTTGTTTTGTCCTTCTATTGTCTCTAAAAGCAAAGTTATGAAGCATTTTCTTAATCAAGATAGTTTCGAAATTTACCTCGGGTTACCACGGAAACTGTTTAATAAAACATAGCTGGGGCACAATTATTTTGGGAGAATGCTCAAAAGGTGTTCTGATGACCCCAACGAACAATTTAAACCTGAATTCAATAATTTTTGTGCATTAATAGGCCTCTAAGACTACACAAAAAACTCATTTTTCTAAAAAAGCGGATTTTTATACTTCCTCATTAATATTCATAAGCAATCATATATGAATATTATTAAAATTATATATCAGAATCAAGATATATGTCTCTGCTTTACTTTGGTTTTTGTTTTGTCCTTCTATTGCCTCTAAAAGCAAAGTTATTATGCATTTTCTGAACCAATGATGTTTCGAAATTTACCTCCTCGCGTTACCATGGAAACCGTTAAATAAAACATAGATGGGACAAAATTACTTTGGGGGAATGCTCAAAATGTGTTCTGATGAACCAAACAAACAATTTAAACCTGAATTCAATAATGTGTGTGCATTAATAAGCCTATCAGACTAAACAACAAGCTCCATTTTCTAAAAAACGCATTTTTTTACATTCTCATGAATATTCATAAGAATGCATTTATGAATATTAATTAAATCATACACCATATTCAAGCTATATGTCTCTGCTTTACTTTGGTGCTTGTTTTGTCCTTCTATTACCTCTAAAAGCAAAGTTATTACGCATTTTCTGAACCAAGGATGTTTCGGAATTTACCACGGGTTACCATGGAAACCGTTTAATAAAACATAGATGGGACAAAATTATTTGGGGAAACACTAAAAATGTGTTCTGAGGACTCCAACGAACAACTTAAACCTAAATTCAATAATTTCTGTGCATTAATAAGCCTCTCAGACTAAACAACAAACTCCTTTTTTCTAAAAAAATCACATTTTTTACTTCCTCATTTAATATTCATAAGAATGCATTTATGAATATTAATTAAATTATATATCATATTCAAGCTATATGTCTCTGCTTTACTTTGGTACTTGTTTTGTCCTTCTATTGCTTCTAAAAACAAAGTTATGGCGCATTTTCTGAACCAAGGTAGTTTCGAAAATTACCTCGGGTTACCATGGAAACCGTTAAATAAAACATAGCTGGGACAAACTTATTTTTGGGGGCATGCTCAAAATGTGTTCTAAGGACCCCAACGAACAATTTGGTACCCATGAAAAAAAGTCTAGGGGGGGATGCTACGGTAACCACTACTAGGACCCAGCCTAAATCTATAGTTACACATTGATGGGCCATTCCATTTTCAATATTCAACATTCAAAGCGTTAGAGCCGTTTAACCTCCGACATGCAGTACATGTATATGTATGTTTTGTTTGCATAAAAACATCCCACCATCTCATTTTCAAGTTACAATTATTATTCATTTTTACACGTTTACAATCAGATTATGGAACAGTTTGGACCCTGATGAACCGCCGAGTTACACACCATGCGTCTAATCTGGATCCAAACTATACAGGTAATCACACATACACATCGCTCGTGTTAAAGGTTAACCCTTCGCTTGCAATTCACGTCAATATACCTACCTGTAAATAGTGAAGACCCAGATGAGACAGCTCCTGCAGGAGCTGTCTCATCAGGGTCTGCACTATTTACAAATTGATTGTGCAACCAGTGCACTCTACAGCAAAGATTGCAGAGCGAAATACTTGTACACAGTGAAGATATATGTAATTATACAACAGGGCTTGGGTAAAGAAGGAGAAGTGTATTTTAAAATTCAGCAAGCGAAGGGTTAAAATACTAGCATTAACCCTGAAGTGCTGAACAATTTATGTCTGCCAAAACTCTGATCTGTTACAGTTTTTACTTACTTCCGATTCGTACAAGTTTCGTAGAAACTAGTGACCGAATGTCAAATAGTTTGGATCCTAATGAGACGATGAGTTACTCGGCGTCTCATCTGGGTCCAAACTGTTTGCAAATATGCGAGACAGATAGCGCTGAGCATGACAAGGTTAAGGTATTTTTGGATCACTTTCAAGACTTACTCCATATCACTATTTGATATAGCTGATTTATGTCCACTTACTATACTTTCAAAAGAATTGTATTTGCTAAAGTATTTTATCTTAACCATTTATTTTGACATTTTGATTCCAAATGGTCCATGTAGACAGACAGAACACTATAAAAGAACTGTTCGAAAATCTTTATGCAGCCGACCACGAATTAACTGTTATTTGCAAACAGCTTGGATCCAGATGAGACGCCGAATAAATATGCGTCTCATTAGGATCCAAGCTATTTGACATGCAGTCAGTAGTTTAACAAAAGTTTGAACGGATCGTCAGTAGAGAAAGAATGCCCAAGGTTTGAATTCGAGCAGGCATATTTTCTCAGCATTATACGGATCAAATGAATATTTTGATCCCACAACAAATGCAAGCTTCTTATTAATAGGGGTATAGTAGGAACCGAAGCGGAAGGCATTAACCCTTATGCTGCTGATGACTGCCTATCCCATAACCAATTCCCTCACATTGACGGCCTTTGACGCTTCTATAAAAGTCATATTTGAAACCATTGTGATACATAGAGCATTTGCTCCATAGGAGCAAATGCTCTATTTATCATATTGGTTTCAAAACTATATAATTCTGCAAAATTCCCCTTTTTCTATATCAAATGCTTCTTTTCAGTAGATTTATTCAAAGCGGTTGGGTCAGAAAGTAGCCTAGGAGAGAATGGGTCAATATACGGAATATCCTGCACATTAAAGGTTAACCCTTAAACTCTCGCAAGCCCACATATGTGACATAGATTATTAGCCTTGATCCAGATCAGAGGGTTTCTGCAGGGGCCTTTCAGACCAGGATCAAGACTGTTTGCTGAACCCATGCGTGTCAATGATTTATACCAGCATCTTTGCCATGGGTGTCAATGATTTATACCAGCATCTTTGCCATGGGTGTCAGTGGTTTATATCAGCATCTTTGTCATACATTTTGTAGGTGTCAATGGTTTATATCAGTATCTTTGCCATGGGTGTCAATGGTTTATACCAGCATTTTGCCATGAGTGTCAATGGTTTATTACCAGTATCTTTGCCATGGGTGTCAATGGTTTATACCAGCATCTTTGCCATGAGTGTCAATGGTTTATACATGTACCAGTATCTTTGTCATGGGAGCCAATGGTTTATACTAGTATGTTTGTGACACCCTCTCAATACATGTATGACAAATGTGTGGGCTCCAAATCTGATTTGACTGCATGTTTTATGGGCTTATAGGGTTAAATTGCTTTAAACTGCCTTAATGCTTATTTCTGCTTTCAGCCACTTAGTTCAAGCTTTTGAGAAAATACAGTAAAACCCCTCTAAACCGGAAGTCCAATTTAGTATAAATATCGGCCATAGAGACAGGCGACAGCTTAATGCAAGATAAAAGTCATGACTATTAATTAGCTGACTTTTCACTCTGCATTAAACAGCCACCTGATTAAAAGTATATTGACCCTTATAAACTAGAATTCCGGTTTAGAGATATTTTACTGTAATGATAAAGTGGCCAAGCAGATTGGATCTGATCTGCATGTTGGTACCTAAGCTACTTGCCAATGTCTACCGGATCATGCTCAGCAAGAAATATGTTAACCCTTTCCCTCATATAAACGTGTTTTCACGCATTTGCAAACAGAGTAGACCCAGTTCAGACGGCTCCTAGAGTAGCCGTCTGATCAGGGTCTGCTCTGTTTGCTAATGGAATTTGATAGATCTGTATTCTTTGCTTGCTAAAATGCATACAATCTTCAACCTTCCATATTTTTATAGCTATTTTGTTAATTAATATTCATTAGATACTGAAAATTTGAACAAACATAGAACAGGGAAAGGGTTAAGGCTGATCGTACTGAACACAGATAAATTAGGGAAACTGCAATCAGATTAGATCCAGATCAGACGAGTCATTTAGCATGAGATTAATTAATTAATAGAGACGCCTTTCGAATTCTTTGCAAACAGGTTAGATTTTCTGTCATTTCTTTGCAAACATATTATCAAACTCTCAAACAGTATTGATCCTGATGAGACGCCGATTTATGCAGCGTGTCATCTGGATCCATACCTCATGTATTTGCATACATAGGTAAATCAAGATTTGTCGCTAGCTTGCAAATAGTTAAAGAATTGAAACAGATAATGTTAATGTTATTTCAGCTTTGATTCAAATTAAGTTAAATGTCTTTCTGGAGACTTCTGTGGAATACGGCGACTGTAATAACATAATGTGGATGTGGTTATATCAAGATAGCTATATGTTAAAGTTACGGACCGTACTAACATAATGTGTGGTATCAACATGACTATATGTAAAATGTTTAAGTTATGGACCGTACTAACACAATGCGATATCAACATAACTACATGAATAATATTAAAGATATGGACCTTACTAACACAATGTGGTATCAACATAACAACCGTATTAAAGTTACGGACCGTACTTATATAATGCGATATCAACATAACTACATGTATAGTGTTAAAGTTATGAACCGTGCTAACATAATGTGTTGTGATATCAACATACTATATGTATAGTGTTATAGTTACGGACCGTACTAAAGTATATTTTTACCAGAGCACGTTGACATGTGCATTACTAAGAGACTTTGGTACTGAACACTGTAGTGCGTTATGTGTACGGACTACACGTACGATGTGGACATATGATGAACATTTACCAAAGCACGTTGAAGTGTACATAACTAATGGACTGTGTAACGTATATGGTGTCGACTTGTAACACCGCACAATGGTGCCAACTTATAACATTTGGTTGCCTAGGCAACAACATGTAAAGCATTTTGTGTTTTCTTTTGAAATGGTTCAAATACAATTTCCAACAAATATGAATTATTTTATTGAGTGTGTACGCTATTCTCACTAACCTGGTGAATGCAAATACTATAATAGTTTCTCATCTGTGTGGAAATATAATGTCTGGTACATTTTGGAACCGTTGCAATTTGTATTACTTCTAATTCGAACAAGATACATGCATTGAGAAACTATTGACCGAGTGCCAAACAACTGGCATCCTGGTGAGTTACTCGGCGTCTCATCTGGACCCAATTCTTTTACAAAATCCGAGTCATGTCGTAGATGGCGGGGTAATAGTTAATTATACAGTTCACTATAACTGTCAGTAGTGGCGTTACCCACTTACACCTTTGTGAAAGCGAACGATATTTCTATAATAATGGGAAAAAATAAAGATATACTACTGTGATATTTTGGTAATGTGATACTAGCAAGTAACCCTGTATTTTTCCAAAGTACATGTTATTTGTTTCTTTTATGTTCATAATATATTAATATCTTAATTAGGGATGAACATGAAATTGCAAACCATTGAATTTGGTGCATAGTATGTGTTACATATTTGTGCCTAATTTGAAATAGTATCTTGTAGTTCTGTATAGAAAGGCTAGGTGCAGTATTTACTGAGCATAATTACATTAACATGAGAGAGACCCGTTTGAATTATTATATTAGTATTTGAAATAGTCTCTTGTAGTTCAGTATAGAATGGATTGGTGTAATATTTACAGTATAAATCGTAAATTTAGTATAGGTTAGGTAATATGCGTATAACTATCTATGGGCTCAACATAATCCTTGATTCTTGTTATATTATAAAACTATGCAAAGGTATTAATGTTGATCTTTTTATTGCAAATGATGCCTATAACAAATACTTAAAGCTTCCATCTTCCTCCTATTGTATGTTTGTTTTGTCTTTGTGCGTCTCTTGTTGTTTTTTCTACCCATGTACATTTGCTGTTTCCTTGTGTTGCTGTTCGGGCGAGTGTTTGTTCTGTATGTGGTATTTCCTGCATGACTCAATTTTGTACTTTTGTTGTTTGTTTAATGTATAAAGTCTCTGTTAATCAGTTTATCTCAAATCTGATTTTAGATAATAATCGGTTTTAAGAACTTTTTGCATCGTGACTTGTTTGGCCGTATTTCTAAACTCAGTTTTTATGTGCTTTCTATTTTAAGTAGTTTTAAAACAAACAGACACGTGTACTTATAAATTTGAAGATATCGTGTTTGTTAGATTAACAGATGCCATATACATTTTAATTCTTGTATAGATATAGTGCAATAAGTAGCCTAATCCTCTATAATGGTAATGTGATATATTTACATTGTATTGACTCTTGTAATTCCTATATGAATGGCATGGTTTATTTATAGACATAATGATGACTTTGTATGATTGTTACAATGAAGAGACTCAACAGACGTGTCTGGGTTGTATATTTGTATTTTCTCTGTGTTTATTTGTGTTTTGTGTATTGTATCTCCTATACTTGGAGAAAATAAAATATCAATCAATCAAAAACCTGTATTATCCCTTTAATCCATCAATGTATACCTGTATTATCCCTTTAATCCATTAATTTAAACCTGCATTACCCCTTTCATACAAGAGCCGTCTGATCTGGGAACTTGAGAGTGTATCCAGATCAAAACTGGATTACTCGAATTTCTGTTATCTCGGAGTAATTTATACGTTACATTGAGGTTCGACATATTGAAGTTCAACTATAACTGTATTGGACCAAGTTATTCCTTTATTATTCGAGGAAAGATCGTCTAGATCTTATTTTGGGAGCCAGCTATTTTATTTTTTAAGGAGCACAACAAAGAAAATATGTACTGATATAAGCCATTGACATCGATTGCCTCACAAAGCAGTGTATACTCTGATCAGAGGGATACTTCAGGAGTCATCTGATCTGGGTTTTCATCAATGCATCACTAGGTTCAGAAGGTGGACTATAATCACGCTTGATAATATTAATCAACTTGAGCTTCTTCATCATGGAATATGTAATAATTGAGCAAACGGTCTGGATCCAGATGAGACTTTATGTCTTACATGAATATCCATGGAGTAAAGGGCTCATTAGTATTCATTATGCGCGGAGTCTTGCATGACTCCTCAACTAGATGTTGGCAATTGTTTATTTACCATTAGTGGATGTGTAATACCTTTGCCAACAATAAGTGATGGGGTAACTTCGAATCTCTTCAGCATTCTAACTGTTTGTAATTTACTCGTTTTTTACAGAAATAAAAACAACATGGACAAAAATGTTACAACGAAATATGAAAGGTGGAACATTGCAGTCATTTTAGAAAGTAAAGGAACAGTACTTCCAAATCACATAAGCAAACAGAGCAGACCCTGATCAGACGGCACATATAGGAGCCGTCTGATCTAGGTCTACTCTGTATGTAAATTCATGAAAACACGTTATATATATGAAGGAAAGGGTTAAAAGTTAAGATGCACAGATCTTCCCAATCACATAAGCTAACCGAGTAGACCCTGATCAGAAGGCTCCTATAGGAGCCGTCTGTCTGGGTCTGCTATGTTTGCAAATGCATGAAGCACTTTTATATAAAGCAAAGGGTTAAAAGTTAATATGTACATTTTTCAGGTCGATATCAGTGATGTCCATGTCAGTTGATTTTTGTCCATGACAGTTGATCTTTGGCATGCAAATAAATGCTACAAACCAAGCGCCTATAATCTCTCATTATCCCGTACTGTGCTTAACAGATCCAGTGAAAATAAGCAGTACCTTATTTCAAAAGACAAAGAAATATGTCACCAGAGTGTGTCATTAGTTTGTTAACAATATAGTAAAACCCCGCTAATGCGACCACTTAATGAATAAACAAGGGTATCTTTATAAGCAGGTGGTTGCTTAATGCAGGACAAAAGTAATGCAGAAAGCTCCTAGAGGAGCTTTCTGCATTACTTTTGTCCTGCATTAAGCTACCACCTTCATCTAGCACCCAGAATTATACCTCATTTAGGTGGTCGCATTGGCGGAACTTTACTGTATATTGGCTGAATTCTAATGTCTTACATACACTTAATATTTGTATATAAATATAAACTGTACAACTAAACGTCATTACAATAAAGACTTGTAGGTATATTGGGCCGGGCGAACATGATAAAGATGTACTTTGATATAGGCTGGGTCCTAGTAGTGGTTACCGTAGCATCCCCCCCTAGACTTTTTTTCATGGGTACCAAATTGTTCGTTGGGGTCCTTAGAACACATTTTGAGCATGCCCCCAAAAATAAGTTTGTCCCAGCTATGTTTTATTTAACGGTTTCCATGGTAACCTGAGGTAATTTTCGAAACTACCTTGGTTCAGAAAATGCGCCATAACTTTGTTTTTAGAAGCAATAGAAGGACAAAACAAGTACCAAAGTAAAGCAGAGACATATAGCTTAAATATGATATATAATTTAATTAATATTCATAAATGCATTCTTATGAATATTAATGAGGAAGTAAAAAATGTGATTTTTTTAGAAAAAAGGAGTTTGTTGTTTAGTCTGAGAGGCTTATTAATGCACAGAAATTATTGAATTTAGGTTTAAGTTGTTTGTTGGAGTCCTCAGAACACATTTTGAGTATTTCCCCAAATAATTTTGTCCCAGCTATGTTTTATTAAACGGTTTCCATGGTAACCCGAGGTAAATTCCGAAACATCCTTGGTTAAAAAAATGCGTAATAACTTTGCTTTTAGAGGTAATAGAAGGACAAAACAAGTACCAAAGTAAAGCAGAGACATATAGCTTGAATATGGTATATGATTTAATTAATATTCATAAATGCATTCTTATGAATATTCATGAGAATGTAAAAAAATGCGTTTTTTAGAAAATGGAGCTTGTTGTTTAGTCTGATAGGCTTATTAATGCACACAAATTATTGAATTCAGGTTTAAAATGTTTGTTTGGTTCATCAGAACACATTTCGAGCATTCCCCCAAAGTAATTTTGTCCCATCTATGTTTTATTTAACGGTTTCCATGGTAACGCGAGGAGGTAAATTTCGAAACATCATTGGTTCAGAAAATGCATAATAACTTTGCTTTTAGAGGCAATAGAAGGACAAAACAAAAACCAAAGTAAAGCAGAGACACATATCTTGATTCTGATATATAATTTTAATAATATTCATATATGATTGCTTATGAATATTAATGAGGAAGTATAAAAATCCGCTTTTTTAGAAAAATGAGTTTTTTGTGTAGTCTTAGAGGCCTATTAATGCACAAAAATTTCAGGTTTAAATTGTTCGTTGGGGTCCGCAGAACACCACTTGAGCATTCCCCAAAATAATTGTGTCCAAGCTATGTTTTTAACGGTTTCCATGGTAACCCGAGGTAAATTTCGAAACATCCATGGTTAAACAAATGCGTCATAACTTTGCTTTTAGAGGCGAAAGAAGGACAAAACAAGAACCTGAATAAAGCAAAGACATATAACTTGAATATGATATGTAATTTAACTAATTTTCATCAATGTATTCTTATGAATATTAATGAGGAAGTAAAACAATCCGATTTTTGTTTAGAAAAAAGGAGTTTATTGTTTAGTCTGAGATGCCTATTAATAAACAAGAGTTTATGAAGAATTCATGTTTGAATGTTTTCATGTGAAGGAAAATAAACCATCATTGTTTCAGGTAATATTTCTATAAAGCATGCGTATTTCAGCTTATTTGCATATAATGTACGTATATGAATAAGCAATTTTCTATGAGCATTGTATTTAGTATTATTTTGAGTATACGGTAAAATCTCGATTTTTCGAATTTTCTTTATAGAAGCATTAAGACCCTTTTAGGCAGGTGACTTCTTAATGCATGGTGAAAGTCATGCAGAAAGCTGTACTAGGAGCGTTCTGCATGACTTTCACCATGCATTAAGCTGTCACCTGTCTTAAATATCGATAATAATACGTACGTCAATGATAATACGTCAATGTTTGAAGCGAATCCCATCTGTTGGATGCAACTGCAGGTGCTAAAGAAGTGAATGAGAGAGAGAGAGAGAGAGAGAAAGAGAGAGAGAGAGAGAGAGAGAGAGAGAGAGAGAGAGAGAGAGAGAGAGAGAGAGAGAGAGAGAGGGGGGGGGGGCCTAATGCCCGCCCCTGGGGCTGTCGGAAACAAGTGAGGGGATCTGATAAAACATCCCTTTTCATTTGTAACCGGAGGCCTAAGAGATACCCAGGGGACCCTTGTCCGTAAGAGTTAAGCGGACATGATCCACCCACTTGCCGGGCTGGCACAAAAATCTTCGTCCAGGTCAGGCAAACGGGAAAGAAGTCCCATGGAAGGAGAAAGAGACTCCCTAGACTTAATTAGGTTAGGGAGGTCCACTTTTTCGACTGGCACTAGCATGGAAGAGGATAGAGGACCCCTGTGAATGGGATTCGGGGGTCTAGGGCAGACAGAGGGTGGAATGATTCTAAACAATCTTCACACGCATTCTCAATAGAAAATATTGATGTTCAGAATCATCTAAAGAAAAAGAGGACTAAATCCCGCTTCCACAAAGTCTGATTCCCTTAAAAAATAGGACCATCCCTAGGAGCCATAATGGACAAAGTGTTTTCCTGCTCTCCCTCAGAAGCCGCCCTGGTGAACACCATGGATGGCAGCACCCGGGAAGAGTGGGACCCGCCACAGACATAGAAGTGTGGACTGTGGGTTCACGTGAGAGCTATTCTCCCTCTAGGTGAAGCTTGCTGGTTCCCAGAATGAGTGTCGGCTATCGAGAGCGATCAGCCGGCGAATCTGAGGAGGCAGAGCGGTGTCTTCGCATAGAAGAGTAATGGTAAGACCTCGATCTGCGATGAGAGCGGTGAGAGTGCCGGTTCCTATTAGAAGAATAAGAAGGTTTTACGCCTCCTACGGGGTGGGTGGGATAGGGGCTGGGGAGTCCGAGGTGTACTCAGAAGATGAAGACTACTTGCAGGGTCTAGACGACCAAGAACGTCTAGACTTAGCCAGAGCAGCTTTCTGTTGACTTTCACCACTGTAATGCAGTGTAGAGACAGAATGCCCTGTAGAAAAGATTGGACTGGTAGATTTACCGGTCCACTTTGGTATCCTGGTCCAAAGGACCAGACCGGGCCACCGGAGGACCGTTGGAGAGCAAACTTAGGACACCGGGCCAAAGAATACACAGTGACATCTTTGGGCAGGGGCTCGGTAGACCGGTCTGCTGGTGATGTCATGAATTGGAAGCACTAAAGCCAGGACACCGGGGACCGGTGACGGATAACTGGGCCTAGATTCAGCGGGACCAGGCAAAACTCTTCACACAACAAGTGGACCGGGAGACCTGGCAACAATAGTACCTGGGACCAGAACAAAGGGTACCATTCAAGTGGTAAACGGGGAACCCGCGCCCGGGCCAGCAGTTCGGTGCCGATCTGCAACTAACAACTGGGGAATCGACTGCACCACATGGATTGTTGACGAAAGAGATTTTAAAGAAGAAGCAGGCTTCTTCTGAGCTTTAGATGACAGTGATTTTTCTGTTGCGAGGGAGTCGCTGACCAAAGAGAAGAATACTTCTTCCATCGGGCAGCAAGCTCCCACGTCTCCCCTATCCAGAGGGATGAAACTGGACAGGGAGCTGACGCGGAGCATCCGCAGCAGGCCAGACACACTTAATGAGTTGTCCAGCCTGTCGCGCCAATGCTCGCAAGAAGCCTTGCATTGCTCTGGCATGCTGTTGTAAATAATCAAGCAAATGCATAAGACATCGCGAGTAAGTTAGAAGTCACGCAAGGCTAATATGGGTAAACATAAGCTGATGATTACAGTCGAGATGCTATATTTTTTCTATTGCATTGCCAAACACCCATAACAGTAATATTCTTCATAAAACATACATGAGGCTCAATTCCTCTGCTGTAATTTCTTACAAGAAATGTGTTGTTCACATACATGTATATTGCACTATAATAGAAAAACTTACTTTCCTACATCAGTTTATATTTCATTAATATTCATGATTTTGAAATAATATTCATTATCTACATATTTATATACATGAACATCAATATCGTTGTTTCAGTCAGTATCAAGCTCTATACTGGTTAACTAAAATAATCTCAGATAAAAAGAACAGCTCATTCAAGTGTGTTTATTTTACATCTCATTAATATTCATAAATATGCATTAATATTCAAGAACCCAAAGTAATGATCCTGTGCTCTTGTCAATGTTTGTTGTTCTGGTTTTTTACGTAAAAAATAAATAATAGAAAAGATAGTACACTCGAAACAATGCTAAATATAGGGCTTATGTTAAATTGCTTATTCATTTACGCACATTATATGCAAATTAGCTTAAATATACATGTTTTAGAAATATTGGATGAACCAAAGATGTTTTCTTTTATTTGTATGTTAATATTAAAACATTTAAATCTGAATTCAATAACTATTTGTATATGTTTAGGCCTCTCAGACTAAAAACAAACTCGTCAAACTAAAAACGCATTTTTTACTTCCCCATTAATATTCATAAGAATGCATTATAAGAATGCATTATATGTATTAATAGAATTACATGTCGTATTCAAGCTATATGTCTCTACTTTACGTTGGTTCTTGTTTTGTCCTTCTATTGTCTCTAAAAGCAAAGTTATGAAGCATTTTCTTAATCAAGATAGTTTCGAAATTTACCTCGGGTTACCACGGAAACTGTTTAATAAAACATAGCTGGGGCACAATTATTTTGGGAGAATGCTCAAAAGGTGTTCTGATGACCCCAACGAACAATTTAAACCTGAATTCAATAATTTTTGTGCATTAATAGGCCTCTAAGACTACACAAAAAACTCATTTTTCTAAAAAAGCGGATTTTTATACTTCCTCATTAATATTCATAAGCAATCATATATGAATATTATTAAAATTATATATCAGAATCAAGATATATGTCTCTGCTTTACTTTGGTTTTTGTTTTGTCCTTCTATTGCCTCTAAAAGCAAAGTTATTATGCATTTTCTGAACCAATGATGTTTCGAAATTTACCTCCTCGCGTTACCATGGAAACCGTTAAATAAAACATAGATGGGACAAAATTACTTTGGGGGAATGCTCAAAATGTGTTCTGATGAACCAAACAAACAATTTAAACCTGAATTCAATAATGTGTGTGCATTAATAAGCCTATCAGACTAAACAACAAGCTCCATTTTCTAAAAAACGCATTTTTTTACATTCTCATGAATATTCATAAGAATGCATTTATGAATATTAATTAAATCATACACCATATTCAAGCTATATGTCTCTGCTTTACTTTGGTGCTTGTTTTGTCCTTCTATTACCTCTAAAAGCAAAGTTATTACGCATTTTCTGAACCAAGGATGTTTCGGAATTTACCACGGGTTACCATGGAAACCGTTTAATAAAACATAGATGGGACAAAATTATTTGGGGAAACACTAAAAATGTGTTCTGAGGACTCCAACGAACAACTTAAACCTAAATTCAATAATTTCTGTGCATTAATAAGCCTCTCAGACTAAACAACAAACTCCTTTTTTCTAAAAAAATCACATTTTTTACTTCCTCATTTAATATTCATAAGAATGCATTTATGAATATTAATTAAATTATATATCATATTCAAGCTATATGTCTCTGCTTTACTTTGGTACTTGTTTTGTCCTTCTATTGCTTCTAAAAACAAAGTTATGGCGCATTTTCTGAACCAAGGTAGTTTCGAAAATTACCTCGGGTTACCATGGAAACCGTTAAATAAAACATAGCTGGGACAAACTTATTTTTGGGGGCATGCTCAAAATGTGTTCTAAGGACCCCAACGAACAATTTGGTACCCATGAAAAAAAGTCTAGGGGGGGATGCTACGGTAACCACTACTAGGACCCAGCCTAATATAATTAATACCAATGTATGTTTGATGTTATTACACACATGCCAAATAAATTAAACTAGTTAAGACGAATATCTTAACCCTTTCCCTCATATAAACGTGTTTTACGCATTTGCAAACAGAGTAGATATTGACGGTAGGTATTGACTTTTGGCCTAAATAGAGAGCAGGGAAAGGGTTAAATCAGCTCATGGTCGCTTTAAACAGGTTTTACAGTATATCAAATCTAATATCACTATTTCACCACCAAACGATGCTGTGAAAACTCTATAGAATAATGAGTAGGCACAAAATAAGATTTGGTGGAAAAGTAAAGCGATAAAACGGTTTAAAACTAAAGTGTCTACAAATAACAAGTCTGAAATAAGAGAATAAAATTGCAGTTTGTTAAGGTGCGGAAATAACTTACCACTTAACGAAGAGTACCAATATCGTCGATGTTATTTAACCGCTTTCTAGACAAAATTCTTGTGCGTGTAGTTTCCATACATATATTCGTAACAATTCGGAAGTGTTAGAATTGTTACACGAAGTGTTCCGATTGGGTTCGTATATGTTCGCGATATTACAATACTATTTTGTTCTAATATTGCAATGTTCTATTTTATATAGACAGATTACCGTTAGATCTTTTGAATACGAAATACGCATGTATTTTCATTTGCATGCCGTGTAGACCCAGATCAGAGGACTCCTAGAAGAGCTCTCTGATCGGGATCCGCGCTGTTTGTCATTGAAACCCCCTAGCAGGTTAAAGTAAAGCCTTTCATACTACATGTAGTAAACTCTAAAAATAAACACGGTTAGGCTATTTCACTCTAAACATTTAGCTTGGAAACGGTTAATTCAACTCATCATATCTATTCCTCCGAATGCAAGCTTACATGTACCACAATGTTATCAGAGGTCCAGATAAGATGCGTAAATAAAAACATTTTCAGGAACAACTTCGTTATTTCTCCATCAAACCCTATGTTGTGACCACTTTCGAAGAGACGATTCTAAAGAGTGGTCACAGCATGGGGTTTGGTGAAGAAAGTGCGATTTTAGTACTTGAGTACTCACCTTTAGCTGTTGCTCTGGAAACATAATCATCAGTTGAAACGCTTGATTCACATTTCTTATCTATTCCTTTGAATGTATGTTTACCATAATGTAATATTTCCATCTGTAAATTCAGGACACTATGCCTTTTGATGTTTGTTTTGTTAACCCTTTCGACGTTGATTTTTTCAACGTGGAATGTTTATTATTGCTTAACCCATTCCCTGTTTAATATTTATGACATTATGGATACTGATTAGCTGATTTTTCATAATGGCATGATATGTACTCAGGATGTTTTAACTCAAGTAAAAACTGTATCATCAGATATATATTATACCATAAGTAAAACGAGCAGACCCTGATCAGACGGCTCCTATATATATAGGAGCCGTCTGATCTGGGTCTATTCTGTTTGCAAACGCGTGAATTGGGCATTTATATGAAGGAAATTGTTAAAACGACAAAGTCCAGTCTGTATGAGCGGGTATACTTTGCGAAATGAGTTTGGTTGTAATAGACTATCAGTGCTTAAGTATAGCGTCTATACTATTTGCCACTATGTCAATCGAACTTAAGGTTATCAAAATGATGCCAGAGCTACAGATAACGATGCGTACCCAAATTCTAAAATCGTCATTTCTCCACCAAACCCTATACTGTGACCACTCTTTAGAATCGTCTCTTCGAGACGATTCTAAAAAGTGGTCACAGTATAGGGTTTGGTGGAGAAATAAAGGAATTATTCTTGAAAATGTTTTAATTTACGCATCTTATCTGGAGCTCTGGATCATGCCAAATCAAATTATGCATGGGGTACTGGAATACTTGCCAGTTGGGGTAATTAACCCTTTCCCTGTTCCGTGTTCATTCCAAATTCCAATACCTACTGAATATTCATAGATAAAATGATTATAACGACATATAGAAGATGGAAAATTGTAGCCATTTTAGAAAGTTAAGACAGATCTTTGAAATGCTATTAGCAAACAGAGTAGACCCTGATCAGACGGCTCCTCTAGGAGCCGTCTGATCTGGGTCTACTCTGTTTGCAAATGCGTTAAAACACGTTTGTATAAGTGAAAGGGTTACGGATAGTTAATTTATTATATGGTAATCTGTATTGAAATGGTATGTAGGAAATAAAGATGTATTTACATAATGATGATGAAAACCATCAACTGATTAAGGACTGCTTTAGCATGCAAAGAATATCAGAGCTGTTCCATTATAAAAGATGTTTTCAATTGTAAGAAAATGGACTAGACCCAGATGAGGCATACAACATGAGATTAGGTTTGTCAAATTTTGTGGATCATCGAGATACTAGAACATACAATGTATATAATGGTCATTACTGATCTAAAATTTGCGAATACATAATTTGGTAAACCAGAGTAATGTAGTAAAAAAAATTCTATAATTACCATTCCTCAAAAGAGGGTTAATTCTCGTTGGATCAAGATTTGCTCTCTTTGCTGATAGAATAATATAGATCTGGTTCGACACTTTCTGCCACAGCCAATCGTTATCTACATTTGTAGTTAGTAGTTACATGACATTATAAAACATAATCAAATGAATATTCATAAAATCATATTTCTTTCATGAATATTCATTGAGTAATAGAAAACTGTTTTATTCTACTGTATTTATTATAATTTTTTATGTATGACTGAGTAAATATTCCCCAACTATATGCTTTCGATGAATGTCTTGTTCTGTCGTTGTAATCAAAAGTAAACACCCCGCACACATTATAATTTAGATTAAAAATTATTGATTAGGGTTTAAGCAGTTAATCTTTGTTACAGTTATCTATTATACAGCTGATGTGCAGTTATTAAATATATTGATATCATTTTTCTACTATTTGGTTTTAGTCTACACAAGCAGCATAACCCACTCTTTCATCAGGATCTGCTCTGATTGCTTATGAAATTATAATATACATGTACACGTATATGACAACACTGTTACTACCAATAACATATGCCATTATATGAATCAGATCATGAATATTAATGATGTCATTATTTCTTACATGAATATTCAAAAGGGAAGGGTTAACCATCTACATGATAGAAACACCATTTCACGCCTTGGCAAACAGAGTAGATCCAGAACAGAAGGCTCTTATAGGGTCTACTCTGTTTGCTTTTGGAATACTATAGATCTGATGTCTAACATAGTAAAAAAGTTCTTTTTTTCATATGTCGTAAACATTCTGCTCATTAGTCTTCATTGTCTTTATTTCTTTCAAAAATATTGGTGAGGTAAAGAGTTAAGCAACATGCTGTGATAATTCAAATAAAAAATATGTTGGTGTTCAATTTTGCATTTGTTTGGCAATAGACATGGGAAATTGTAATTTAGCCCTAAATTGGCCCATTCGTGTTTAACTCTAAAGTCCACTAAGTATGAAACGTTTAAACTTGCTATATGATTACGAATGACAAACGATGCCGAACCCGGGTCAGATGGGTTCTCTAGGAGGCCTTTGGTCTTAGTCTACTCTTGTTTGCAAATGACAGTTCAGGCATGTCCCACTTTTGAAACGGGTTAATATCCCCAAGAATCCAGAAAACTATTGGAATGATTTTTATGAATAACATTGTTTTTTAACACCACAATAAACTTGCTAGATGATTATGAAGGACAAACAGTGCATATCCTGGTATTAAGGCTTCTCTAAGCGTCCTGATCTTGGCCTACCCTCTAAATGCAAATGTCAGCGCATGCGTGCCAAGCATACAAAGGGTTAAGCCATTTGATCCAAGTGGATTCTACCATGCTTATTATATTGGATTAGTCTATCTTTTATCTAAGGGGTGCTTGGCCGAAATTTTCATTTTTCTGTTGTTTTATATTGAATTTCCTATCAGCAAACAGTGTAGACTTTGATCAGACGTCGCATTATGCGGCGCCTGACCAGAGTCTACACTGTTTGCCTACGTCCCATATATCGGATCGTGTGAGCAAATGGGTTAATGTGAGGTTTGCCATTTACCTCATGCAGCCATCTTTTGACACCTTTGCAAACAGAGAAGGTGTTATCTGATCAATATCGTGCTCTTTTTAGATATGGTTACATAAATAAATGATTCTATGTGACTTGGGTCCATATGCTATTGTGGTATTACAGCTAATACATACATGTATTTATAATTTCATAATTTCTTACATGAATATTCAAGGTTATAAAAGGTTATCGATTTCTCTACTGAGTGTGGATTCGTCCTACAATCTGCTACACGTACTTGTTTGTATCCAGATAGGAGGCCAATACTCTAGTTTAACCCTTCACTCCATAAATACACCTTTCTACGCCGCGGCAAACAGAGTGGACCCTGATCAGACAGATAATGTAAGCGCCGCCTGATCAGGGTCAGCGCTTTTGCTTATGAAATAATATCGAATTGGTCAAATATTTCAGCGTCCAAATTAATGTACAATTAAAACAATTAATCTAATTTATATTAACCCATTCACTTATATTGACGCCTTTTGACGCTTCTGTAAAAATCACTTTATGAAACCGTTGTGATAAATAGAGCATTTGCTCCATAGGAGCAAATGCTCTATTTATCACAATGGTTTCAAAACTACACAATTCTGAAAATTTCTGTTTCTCTAGTTAATGCTCCTTTTTGGTAGATTCAATCAAAGAGGTTAGGTCTAAAATAGCCTGTGCGGAAATGGCTTAATGAGGACATTATTTCTTACATTTAAATGTTCATGGAGTAAAGGCTTAAACAAAAATGTTCGAATGTTCACATGTGTCACATCATGTGAGGGAGACAAGTTAAAAGACTTGCTGTTGGTAGGTGACAACACTTATTGTTCGATATGTTTTGCATGACCGGACTTTTTGGTGTTAAAACTCCCTTCGTTTAAAGTCTTTTGCATGAATGCCTACTTCATTTATGGTACTTTAGTAATCTGAATAAAGAATCCATGGGGATTCCTATCATTCTACTTGTGGGTCTTATTGCGAAAACTTGACAAGCACGTTTAAGGCATTTGACGTCTGGTAACCTTTCTATCCACACTTGCGCCTTTTACACCATTGCAAACAGAGTACATTGTAGACCTATGGGAGGCATTCAACCATGGCCAGCTCAGTTTCAAGGCATTCTTCAGATCTGAATCTACAGTTTCTGGCGACCAAAATGTTCTGTGAAAAACCATGATAAACAAACATCTAATTAACCATTTTCCTGTTTAGTATTTCTTTCAAATTCCATAGCCTGGTGCATGTTCATTGACAGAATCTTCATTCTGGGGCATGGTGGACAGATTGTGTTTACACTGGTAGAAACAGCAGAACATCTTCTATAGAATTCCATTGACAAATAGAGCAGACCCAGATCAGACAGCTCCTACAGGAGCTGTCTAATCTGAGTGTACTCTATTTGAAACAAGTGCGAAAACACGTTTCTATCAGGGAAAGAGTTAGTAGTTATGTTTCACATCGGTGTTTTTAGAACATTGAATCAATTTTGGTATTCTTACTCGGGAACTACGATTCTGACGTGTGAATAATCTCCAAAGGATGATAACCACATTGGTAACGACAACATAAGAAGATGACACATTGAAATAACAAAAATGTTAAAGTCATTGTCTTGTTCACGTGTTCTTGATATATGCATGCGTTCAGAGTTCCGTGCCAGTCCCACTGAGTATTACAATGGCAATTTAGCCCATTCTCTCCTACTGACACCTACCGACGCCTCTGTAAAAGTCATTTTTGAAACCGTTTTGATAAATAGAGCATTTGCTCCATAGCAGGAAATGCTCTATTTATTATAATGGTACCAAAAATGGCTTTAACATAAGCATAAAAAGGCGTCATTAGATGGGAATGGGTTAATCTATAACCCTTTACTCCACAAATACGCTCTTCTATGACTTTTCAAACAGAGTAGACCCAGATCTCCTCTATTTGCTTATGTATATAAATAGATATGATTCTACAGTTTCTGCCATAATCAAATATATTTTTTTTTGTATTCTGACGCCATTATAAGAATTAATCTACTTAATATTCATGATATCACTTTTTCTCGCATGAATATTTATGGAGTAAAGGGTTAAGGGTGGTCGTGAACTCTGCTACTCACACTGACTGAGTTCAGTCGCCATGGATAGGCGACCATTACGAAGTGATAAGCTTTGATTAGGTTTACCAATATCCTAAAATAAAGTTAAACTTTCACTACTTTGTGGGAAATATTACAATTTGGATTTATTAATACATTTTTATTACCACTAATCGAATCTGTTATGATCAGATTTAATTCTTACCATGCTACAAAAATACAAGAATGTCTCTTCGATCTCGAACCTGCATGAACAGTTACGTACTTTCGATTCATTCAACCTTTTAAGAAACTGCTGATCCAAACTCAAACAGTTTGGATACAGATGAGACGGCGAAGCATCTTGTCCAAAGCTATTTTCAAAATTATCAGTCAAATCGCACATGACATGTCAAAGGTTTAGATACTCGCCGCTATTCCACCCATTATAAAACATAAATCGCTAATATGAATGCCTGTACCGGTTGTTTAAACTGTCGGATTTGTTAGCTTATAGAAAAGCACGGTCAACTAGAAAACGGATTAGATCGTTAATACCACAATAGTTGGACAGTGGTCTACCGATATTGTCGGGCTGTATAAGAGCTGGGCGGTTTGTAATACATATTTAACCCTTATCATGCTATGCGCGACCTTACTAACGTTTGCAAACAGTTTGCGAACTCGACGTCTCATCTGGATCCATACTGTTTGACATTCGATCAGTAGTTTCTCAAATGGTTGGCCGAACCGGAAGTCAGGAGAGAATTCACCAGATCAGAGATCGGGCAGACAATGTGTGTTTCAGCTTGTGAAGGGTTAATGACGGCGACACTAGCTGACCAGTTAGTATTACCTACCAATATTGCATAGTGAAATCTTGGCTCTACGGGACCGCTCTAGTTTGTCATACATGTTAATGACTGCGACAAACGCTTAAACGTATCAGCCGTGGTGTACAAAATAGTTTAACAATTCGCATTGTGTTTCTTCATTCAGTGTAAGAGAGGAGGGTTATCAATGATGGTTATGCTGTGTTATTAATGTACAGTACCCCGCGTAGATAAAAAAGGCCTACCCTAGAGAGGATTGCGGAAAATAAACGACACGCTTTTGAAGTAGAAAAAACATAATATAGCCAAAAATAGTTACAGGAAGAATTATTTGTTTGTTGATTATTGCGACACATGTTACACGGAAGAGAGCTGCCACTGTATTCAGAAAGAACGTAGCAACGCAACGGATCAGTGGAGTTACAGTCGACGAAGAAATGGGATGGTTTTATCGAAAAAGAAAGTGATTATATTATAGTATGGATTTAAAGGTGTTGAGATACACAAACCATAGAGTTCATTTGAGGTGAAGTGTTTCTAATCCAGTCCTGAAATATATAATTTCAAAAAAGAAATATATCGGACTTGAAGGTAAACTCGGAGAGTGCTTGACTACGGATATACGATAATGGTGGTATTTGATCTTTTTTTGCCCGAGCCCTGACTCCGCCCTAGTATTGTTTAACTGTTTATCTAGCTGGTCTTCGTTAGTTATGGGTAGCGCGACCGACGTGACAGTGTATGGAACTAACAGCACTGAAAACAACTACAGTATTAATCCGAATACATCAGCAGTCACAAACACGAATCTCAGTGAACCCACCATAGAGAGTGAAGCTCTTCAACCGGCTGTACAAGTGGTGGTGTCCATACTACTGGGTCTGCTCATTGTCGGCACTATACTTGGAAACACGTTAGTTTGCACGGCCGTATCGCTCGCAAAAAGGCTACAATCGCCTTCTAACCTGTTAATAGTATCGCTGGCAGTATCAGATCTGTTAGTGGCCGCGTTGGTGATGCCGTTGGCTGCCGTATATGAGATACTAGGTTACTGGCCGTTCAGTAATCTGGTCTGTGACATCTGGACTTCTCTGGACGTGATTATGTGTACAGCCTCAATATTAAATCTGTGCATGATAAGCATAGATAGATACATCGTGATTACCAGACCTTTGAAATATGCCGTGAGACGAACTCCTAAACTAATGGCGTTGATGATCGCATCTGTGTGGTGCTTGTCGGTGGTAATATCTGTGCCACCTCTGTTTGGTTGGAGAGCCAAAAGGGAGCCGAATCAGTGTATTATCAGTCAGGAAATTGGATATCAAATTTATGCTACACTTGGTGCCTTCTACTTGCCCATTCTTGTCATGATATTCATTTATTTTCGGATTTGGAGATTATCGTCACAAATTCTGAAAAAGGACAGAGTCCAATTCAAGAGCTGGGATAGAGGATATGATGCAAGCTCTTCTTTCAGGAGCAGTGATGACAGTGACACACCCATCTTTAAAAACGGTTCAGTAAAAAACGGATTAAATAATAACGAATCTATCGTGGAATTGCTTCCGAAAAGATCTCTTTCAATACGGAGGCTTACTATTAGGTCTATTATTTCACGTGATAGTCGAAAATCAAAGAAATCCGCTGGCCATACAGATCGGCGAGCAACAAAAACGCTTGGGATAATTATGGGGGGATTTACATTGTGTTGGCTTCCATTTTTCATTGTGGCTCTACTACGTCCATTCCTTGCAGATGATGCTATCCCCCAATGGCTGTCATCATGTTTCATGTGGTTAGGTTATTTCAACTCATTTCTCAACCCGCTAATATACGCTAGATTCAATCGTGAATTCCGCACACCTTTTAAAGAAATTCTGTGTTGTCGGTGCCATGGTATAAATAGAAGACTTCGCAGTGAAAGTTATGTGGAACAATACGGCCCAGATCACGTGTACAGGGACCGAGATAGGGACAGTGTCAGGATCGAGCACGGATCATTTGTGCGGAAGAAGAGCCAAGACAACATACTTGTTCACTATGCAAACGGACATTTGGACGATATTCGCGAGTCCATTGTGTGAGAGCCAAGTCTTTATATAGAATTCACTTAAAACCTTACTTCATAAATATGCATTTAACAAATACAGTGAAACCTCTCTAAACCGGACGCTAAATTTAGCGTAAACATCTGTCTTAGAGACAGGTGGCAGCTTAATGCAGGGTGAAAGTCATGCAGAAAGCTCCTAGAGGAGCTTTCTGCATGACTTTCACCCTTCATTAAGCAGCCACCTGCCTAAAGGTATCCAAATTCTTCTCTACTGGGATTCTGGTTTAGAGGAGTTTTACTGTACATGTAATAACATCATGAATATTAATTATATTAACTGTTATAATAACCGATGGGCACAGGAACTTTTGGCCATGGCAGAAACTGTAGAATCATATCTATATTACATCATAAGCAAAAAGGGCAGACCTTGATCAGACGGCTCCTATAGGAGTTGTCTGATCTGGGTCTACTCTATTTGCAAAGGCATAGAAAGGCATATTTATGGAGTAAAGTGTTAAGCCTTTAACTGTGAACTAATCATATAAGAACTAATGACATCATGTATATTTATTAGATGAATATCTATAAGAGTATACGGATACTATTTATTGACCATGACAGTATAGCTGTAGAATCAGTCTTATAGAATTCAACAGCAAACAGAGCAGGTTCCTACAGAAACCATTTTATCTGGGTCAACTCTATGACCAAAGTTGCTATAAGGTTTTCTGTGTTACTTCATCCTGCATTAAGCAGCAATCTGCTTTTTAGGATGCCCATTTATATTTATTAGATGTAGCTTTAGAGGGGCTCGAACCTTATACATTTATATTTATTGAGAAGTAGCTTTAGAGGGGTTCTTACCTTATACATTTATATTTATTGAGATGTACTTTAGAGATGTTCTATCTTATATATTTATCTTGTAAATTAGTCAAACAATATTTCACTTTGAAAGTTAAGACAGGCGGTTTAAATGGGCGATATGTATTTATCGGCGAAAGGGCTGACCCGTTACTTCGAGACACATATTGATGCTTGTGCAAACTGTAACAGACATCTAATCAGGGTGTATTCTACATGTACTTGCTTATGTAATGACACGCCGGTAGATCTTATTCTGAAGTTTATGCTAAGGCTAAAATATCCAGGTTTCGTATGTCATAAAAATTCATCTAAATAATGTTCAGATGTCATTATTTCTTATATGAATATTCATCAGACGAAGAGGTAAGGAACATGTAGCCAATATTGTTGCAAATGGCTAGAGCTGTAAATAAGTGGGGTGCTTAGAATGTTTCCCTACATTCCCCAACCAATCCTATTTTGTCGGTACTCATTAGAATCGCCTCCAAGAGAATTTTGGCAGAGGTATAAGAGATTTAGATTAATCAATACTCCTATGTGTATTGCAAATGTGTGCATTACACTGTAAAGTCTGACTAATGCGACACTTATATTAGACAGAGTTCTAGATAAGATAAGTAAATTTAAATATTTTTAAGAAAAAAAATCATTTATTTCTCCACCAAACCTTTACTGTGACCACTCTTTAGAATCGTCTCAAAGAGACGATTCTAAAGAGTGGTCACAGTATAGGGTTTGGTGGAGAAATGACAGTTTTAGTATTTGGGTACGCTCCTTTATCTGTATTTAGCTCTGATTAGACAATTCAGATTTTCGGATTTTATTGATTTATACATATGTCTCGTATCTCGTCATATGCTTGATGTAAAGACAAACATGGTTCAAGTGGATGTCAAATGGGCGTCAAATAAGTAATGCAATTAGAATGGTTTTACAGTAAAATCTCGCTAATACGACTGCATAATTTATTAACATAGGAATTTTTAAGGGCAGGTGCTTGCCTAATGCAGGGCAAAATGTATGCGGAAAGTTTCCCGCATTACTTTTATCCTGCATTCAGCTACCACCTGTTTTAAAGATCAATACATATACTTCTTTTTGTGGTCGTATTAGCTAGTCGTTACTGTACACGCCTCGCAGAAAATCCTAACCCAAATTGTTAATATTGATAGTGCTTTTTAAAAGTTTTATTTATCGTTAAGAATGTAGTGAATATTGTAAAGTCTAGAGGAAGGGGTTCTTGAAGCAAATACATCATGTGATTAGCTTTAATACAATACGTCAAATCTGTAAACATTGGATAATACAGTAAAACCCCTCTAATGCGACCACTTAATGAACAAACATGACTGTCTTCTTAAGGAAGTGGTTGCTTAATATAGGACGAAAGTTATGCGTCCTGCATTAAGCTGACATCCGCCTTTGTCACTATGAATTATGCTCCTTTTTGCTGGTCGCATTAGAGGGGGTTTACTGCAGGGTTTTCCCTGACCCCCTTTTTCTTTTGAAATGTCCCTTAAATTTTACAAATGACCCTCAAAATTAAGAGGGTCTGTTCTTTACTTTAGAGAGAGGGGGTCAAGAGGAACCTCAAATTGGTCTTTTTGAAGGGGTCAAGGGAAAACCCTGTTACTGTATAGGAAAAAGCCTTATCTTGCCAATAAACATAATTTGTTGTGTGATCTTAGCTGAAATGTGGATTTTGGCAATACGGGGGAGCTAATATTATGCTCATAAAGTTATAATATTCACAAAAGTTATAATATTTTGACCTTTATCGGTGTTTCTTTATTCCGCTATGGAAAAAAGAATGTCTGCTGAAAGTTGGATCTGGTGCATTTTTACTATTTCTGATTCAATCAAGCTTCAGAGAAAGTATTAACCCATTCCTTCATATTGACGACTTTTGACGACTCTGTAGAAGTAACTTTGTTATAAATAGAACATTTGCTCCTATAGGAGCGAATGCTCTATTTATCACAATGGTTTCAAGCTACTAAATTCTAAAATTGTCCTTTTCTCTAGTTAATGCTTCTTTTCGGTAGATTTATTCAAAGAGGTTGGATAAAAAAAAATAACCTATGAGGTAATGGGTTAATTGAGTGTCATGCAGCTTGGATCCGGATGAGACACCGAGTTATTCGGCATCGCATCTGGATCCGAGTTATTTGTAAATGCGAGTCAGGTAGCGGATAGACGGATAAGGACGGATTATAGGTTTTTTTTTATGGAGATGTCAACGAGCGCGTGGGTCGTTGGTGTGCCTGCTAGCTTTTTTAAAAGCACTGATACGTCGGGTTGGTTCATGGATCGTATACAGTAAAACCACTCTAAACCTTACGTGTGTTAGCTTTTTTTACAGTAATAAATAATGACATGTCCATGAATATTTAACAGCTTCAGTTTTGTAGTGATTTATGGACATGTGTTTTTTTCTATCATATCCAAACACCTGTGTTTGTAAACTGCTATATAAATTCAGTTCACCGTTTTCATGTTGCATACAAAGAAATTATGACATCATTAATATGTTTTTGCTGAATTTTTATAATTTTTATAATGGCTTACGTCCACAGGATGTTCCGGTATTGGTACAATGTACCTGTCAAATCTAACATACAAATGTTATTTCATAAGCAAACAGAGCAGACGCTGATCAGACGGCTCCTACAGGAGCCGTCTAATCTGGGTCTACTCTGTTTGCAAAGAGACGTTTATATGGAAGAAAGGGGTTACCAATTTCCCTAATGAATATTTATGGGTGAATTGATCACTTCATAAATATGAATTAACTTAATTGTTGTAAATTAAGTTTTCAAAGGATTTTTTAGCACAGACAAAAACTACAGGACTAGATCTATATCATTGCATATTTCCTGATTTGACATCTCCTATAGGAGCTGCCTGATATGGGTCTACTCTGTTCACAAAGGCACGAATAGGTATTTACATGGAGGAAAGGATAAATCAAGAATTCAGATCTTTTTATGCAGATCGCTGCTTATTGCAGGGTGAAATTCACATAGAAAGTTCCTATTGGGGCTTTCTGTGTAACTTTTCACCTTGGAATTAGTTGCCACTTGTCTGATAGACGGACACTGATGCTAACTTGAACGCCCTGTTTAGAGAGAGTTTACTGTATAAGGTTTCAAGCTGGTGAAGAACAACTAGAAGGTGGCCATAACAACAACAAAAGTTTAATGTAACTGCTTGTTTTGTTATTTTGTGTTTTTTCTTTCATTTTTTCTCCTTTTTTTATGTACAGATAACTATTTCGCTGCCATGCCGTCTGCTTTAAGTTTCATTATTTTTCCTTCAAAAAACATTAGCAAAGAGTGGTTCCTAATAAAATGCTGAGTTATCCAGAGTCTCATCTAGATACAAACTGATTGCATAGGTGATCACACATTCACATTTGTCAGGAATTAGTTACATGTAAGTTGAACCTGTTGTTTCAGCCAGAAAAATCTATTTGTTTATTGGATATATATTTACTCCAAAGAGGGTGGTTGTATTTAACTCTATGGCTATAAGCCTTTAATCGTATGAGATTAATGATCAACGAAATAGTATTGCATATTTAAATACAGTAAACACCCTCTAATGCGACCACCGAATAGAGGTCTATGTCTGAGTCTTCATGGCAGGTAGCTAAATGCAGGACGAAACTTATGCAGGAAGCTCCTATGGGAGCGTTCTGCATTTCTTTAGTCCTGCATCCAGCAGCACATCTATGTTTATTCATAAAGTAATCACCGAAGAGGGGTTTATTGCAATGGCTTAATTTGATCTTATACATGAATGTTAAGGTTTGGGGACCTTTTTCCTGAAATTACTGTGAAATGATATGGCTTAATATAATATGTTTACGCCATTGGTGCACCTTTTGATACTCCTTTGAAAACATAGTAGATCCAAATCAAATGGCTCTTGTAGGAGCTTTCTCTGCTCGTTTGCTCGTAGAATTACGTAGATATGATTTTAATTTCGATTTTTAACCCTTTCCTTCATATAAACGTGTTTTCCAAGCATTTGTAACCAGAGAAGATCCAGATCAGACGACTCCTATGAGCCGTCTGATCAGGGTCTGCTCTTTGTGAAAGAACTGTTTCTTAACTTTCTAAAATGGCTACTAGGTTCCACCTTCCACATTTCATTATAACTATTTTGATCATGAATATTCAGTAGGTATTGAAATATGTGGGGGGGGGATATAGAACAGGGAATGGTGTAACTCTGGCCAAAACTGTTTATGTTCATATGTTGTTATAGATATGAAGCTAATTAATATTCATACATACATTATTTCTTACTCGGCGTTTCATCTGGATCCAAACTGTTTGCAAATGTCAATTAGGTCGCGCCTATCAGGCTAAGGGTCAAGTAACTATTGTCCTTAACATTTTACTTCATAGAAACGCACTTGCAGAGTAGACCCAGATCAGACGGTCCTATAGGAATCTGTATGTCCTGTCACGATCTGCTGCTTCGTTTGCCTATGAAAATCTACAGTTTCTATCACAGTAAACTATTCCCTTGGCCATGATACCGTGGTAAGATTTCAACTAATTCACATTCATGATGTCAAATATATCTTACTAAATGTTCACGAGGTAATGGGCTAACCATTTGCTGTTCAATATCCATGTAAGAAATAATGACGTCATGACTATTCATTAGCTGTATTTTTATAATGTCAACTTTTCTTTACTTTTAGCTTTGACAAAAACTGTAGAATCAGATACAAAGTATATCATAAGCAAACAGAGCAGACCAAGATCAGACGGCTCCTATAGGAGCCGTCTGATCTGGGTCTACTCTGTTTGCAAAGGCGTAGGAAAACGTATTTATGGGGTAAAGGGTTAGCATTAATGATGTCAAATAGTTTCTACTAGATTTTCACGAGGTAACGGCTAAGCGTGATTTACTGTACTTTATTACGGAAAATGTTTATCGCGTAAAACACAGTCGTATGAAACGCGGTAACTTTTACCATAGTTTCTGCACACATACAAAACTGTGTAACTATTTGTTGGATTTTTGACCGCTAAATATGATGTAACATTTGTTGTACATGTTCTGCAAATATTTCTGTACGTGAATATTAACTTCGCAAAAGTCGATGTACATAGGCTAAACCCAGAGCTGTAGATGAGAAGCATACAAAGCTATCTAAATTAAGAACTATATTTTCTGGTACTCATTAGAAGAAGCGATTCTAATGAGTACCAGCAATATACATGTAGGCTTTGGCGAAGAAATCCAGAAAGTCCTCTTTTCTGCAGCTCTGTAACCTAGCAATGGTCTTGTGTTTAAGTTCTCGGCACAACAAGACGATAACACGTATGACAATGATACACTATTAACTCTTCTCTTGCTGAATTTTAAAATACATTTCTCCTTCTTTACTAATGCCCTGTTATATAATTACATACATTTTCACTGTGTACAAATATTTCGCTGTGCAATCACTGTTGTTGAGTGCACTGGTTGCACAATCAATTTGTAAATAGTGCAGACCCTGATGAGACAGCTCCTGTAGGAGCTGTCTCATCTGGGTCTTCACTATTTACAGGTAGGTATATTGACGTGAATAGCAAGCGAAGGGTTAAATACAGTAAAACCTCAGACTATTGCTCACTGCAGGACTAAAGTTATATATGCATGAAACTCCTATGGGATATTCAGATATCATAAGATTTAATATATACAGTAAAACCTCTCTAAACCGGAATTCTAGTAGAGCAGAATTTGGATACTTTTAGGCAGGTGGCTGTTTAATGCAGGATGAAAGCCATGCAGAAAGCTCCTAGATGATCTTTCTGTATGACTTTCACCCTGCGTTAAGCTGTCACCTTTCTACAAGACCGATATTTATACCAATTTCAACGTCCAGTTTAGTCGGTCTTACTGTATAATCTGATAGTCAACAGACATTATTTGACCAGTATTAGAAGAGGGTTAATACACAGAACGGAATTGAACAATGCATGTACAGCAGAAACCTCTCTAATGCGACCACTAAAATTGAGGCATAAATCTGGGTCTTAAATTGGCTTTGATGTGTTCAGTAAACAGTGCAGACACTGATCAAAGGGCTTCTTGGATAGCCCTCAGATCTGGAACTACACATTTTGCCTATATACTTCTAAAGGCACACTTGACACTAATTGGATAAACCGCGGCTTGTTTTAAATACAGGTGTTTTGAGTGTTCGGATTATAGGGGTTTTACTCTACATTTGCTATGCGTGAATCCTCTGTCAGTCTATAATACCAGTATTCAGACCTCATTTTAACGGCCGCTCCCGTGAGGTTCTACTGTTCTTATCTTGATCTGTTAGATGTGTTGTATTAGTACAGTTAAACCTCATTAAATCGAACGTTTAGTAAAGACGGAACCAGAACAATTTTAGACAGGTGGCTGCTTAACCCATTACCTCATGGGTTATTTTAAGTTACAACCTCTTTGAATTAATCTACCGAAAAGGAGCATTAATTAAAGAAAAGAGAACTTTTAGAATTTCGTAGTTTGAAACCATTGTGATAAATAGAGCATTTGCTCCTATAGGAGCAAATGCTCTATTTATCACAATGGTTTCACAAAATGACCTTTACAGAGTCGTCAAAAGTCGTCAATATGAGGGAAAGTGTTAATGCAGGGTGAAAGTCATGCGTAATGCTCCCAGAGGAGCTTTCTGTACGACTGTCATCCTGCATTAAGCTGATACCTGTCTTATAGACCGGCAATGACATATATTTTAGTGTTCGCGTTAGTGAGGCTACTGCTTTTGACTGACTGTCATGTTTCTGTTAAGATACTGTATTTTAATATAATTATTATACTCATTATGTCTGATAAAACACCTATTTATTGCCCGTTGCCTCTTACCGATTCGTACTAGCTTTTAAGAAAGAGCTGACATGGTTTTCAAACATATTGAATCCTGACGAGACACCTCATCTGGATCCAGGCTGTTTGGAAATGCCAGTAGGATGACATTTAGTCGAAAGAAATACGTCAACTGTCATATGTTTATTTCTAGTGGGCGTTTTATTATTCTTGGTGTCTTTATTACTGTTCGATTCCATTACAGTTTACAAAACAAAATGTCCTTAGAAAAATTCCACAGCCATTTCCGTCATATATAGACACATTTTCATGCATTCTGTAAAACGAGTAGACCCAGATCAGACGGCTCTGTTTGCTTCTGAACCTATATAGACCTAATTCTACAGAGTCTGTCAAAGCGTAATACTATATGTTCGTATACCATTATGAAGATACAGCTATTAAATATTCATGATGCCATTATTTCTTACATGTACAGAAGCCCTACCTCTCTAAACCGGACGTTAGATATTTGGAGACAGGTAGCAGCTTAATGCAGGGAGAAAGTCATTCAGAAAGCTCCTTTAGGAGCTTTCTGAATGACTTTCACCCTGCATTAAGCAACCACCCACCTGAAATTATCGAAATTCTTTTCTACTAGAATTCTCGTTTAGAGATATTTGCTGTATATTCATGAGGGAAGAGGATAAGTAGACACTTTGATTAAATCAGTTTCCTCAGAAGAGACATTTCTTTCCTATCTTTATGAATGTCCGGCCAAAGTGCCAGACAGTATGGATGCTAATGAGATGCCGAGTTACTCGGCATCTCGCCTGGAATCAAACTATTTGTAATTGATATATCATAGCATGCTAAATGTTATGGAACTACAACGCACACAGTAAGTGTCAAAACACAGAGTTAGTAGCGCTGGCCAACAGATATGTCTCAGTCTATTCTGTTTATTGTTAATTAACCCCATTGCTTCGTGAATATTAATGTTACAAACAATAACTATAAATATTTAATAATTTCTTTTATGGTGTTATGGACAGATTTTCCCATAGCAGGAACTGCAGGATTAGATACAGTTGAACTTCAATATCTCGAACTTCAAGGGACCATGGAAATCACTTCGAGCTAACAGAAGTTCGAGCGATCTGTTTTCTAATCTGTTCACAGCTTAATGCATGTCTTAAATAAGGCTGAAAGCTCGTGTAGGAGGTTTCATCGTTACTTTCGACATACATTAAGCTGTCATATGTGTTTCTAGATGTGCGTAGTGATACATTTTAGAACAATTTTGTGTTGAAAATCTTGGAAGGGCCGAAATTTCACTTCGAGATATCCGAGTTTCGAAGTCCAAATGTACTTATTATTTCATAAGCAAACAGGGCAGACCCTGATTCGGATCAACTCGTTTTTGCAAAAACCATCAAACGCGGATCTAAGAAGATTTTGTACATGTATATGGTTTATGTACATGTTCGTATATGTTTTGTTAATGTCACGTGACCCGTCTAACGAAAGATCATTGTAAATCCTAACATGTGACGATCGTAAATTGCGCTAAGTCTGCTTTATGTACACCAAATATGGTGTGCATGTTACCTGTGATAATTTTGTTTGTTATAAGATACGTTATTTAACATGCAATGTTGTAACTTAAAATAAAAATAAATGTTTTAATGCAGTCAAGTTTTGTGTTTCTATTTTACCATACATTTCAAATATGTACTCTGTTATTTTCTAATCAGACCTCTTTTGGTAAGGTTGCCTTTTGAAGTCTTTGCAAAAACAGTAGAACCAGATCAAACAGTTCCTGTAGGAGTCAGGGCGCACTCTAAGAGGCAACGAGTTAATGATATTGCAGTTCAGTATTAGAAAAGTAGCCAATGTAACACCATAGCAATACACGTTATATAAAGTCTGACCTGGATACCAACAACTGTAAAACCTTAATGTTTGGAAATCTTAGTAATGAAGAGTTGGTGCAATTTAAAGCAGGTGGCTGCATAATTCAGGATGGAAGTCATGCAGAAATGTCCTAGAGGAGCTTTCGGTACGGCTTTAAACCTGCATTAAGCTGTCATCTGTTTTAAAGGCCGGTGATGATGCTTGTTTTAGTGTTCGGACTATTGGGGATTTGACAATACAATTTATGATTTAAAAAATGTGATGAATTTGTACATATATGTGAAACAGTGATATACACGAATTGTGATGTTATTTTGTTGTACAAAGAAGAGACAGAAATAAGTATACATGTAATTATAAATTGTACTTTAGATACAAGAAGTACCCAATACACAAAACGGATTTCATTGTCCTATAGTATTCCTTCATATAAATGCATTTTCGCGCATTTGCAAACAGAGTAGACCCAGATCAGACGGATCCTTTAGTAGCCGTATGATCAGAGTCTGCTCTGTTTGCTTTTAATATGATATATATTTGAATCTTCAGTTTGTGTCATTTCAAAACAAAAATCCTTGAAAATCCTTCAACACATAAATATTCATGATGTCATTATTTCTTACATGAATATTGAACAGGGAAGAGGTTAGTGTTACGGCTGGAGAGATTATTTAGTTGTGTGAGGACATCACGCTTGATAGGCCAGTTAGCTGATCGATTAAGTATTTATGTTTACCGTATCAGTTAGTAGACTTGTTCTCTGTCCAAAACGGGAAATAAAGCCTGTAATGTCTGGCGCCATGAGTTTTAAAATATTTGTAAAGCGGCTACTCCCGCACTAATATTTATACTCTAAATTAGACTTGTATTTGCAGCGGGCTGCATACATGTTATTTTATTAAATATTAGAATTCGAGAAATCAGTGTATTGGCATTTGCAGACAGAGTAGACCCAGATCAGAGTAATGATATAGTCTGATCTGGGAATACACTGTTTATCATTCAAAATTCTCCTGCAAAATCTTGAATGAACTCTCTTGTTTAACAGTGGTGAGCTATTTCATCTTGAATGTTCAGCATTTGAAGGGTTAAGCGGTTTTTTTCTAATACGTCTTCCTTCGCCGAGTTACATTAACCCTTTCTCTCATGAATATTCATATCAGAAATAAAGACTGTGTGCATATTAATTATCTTAATTATAATTACTTTATAAACAAGGGATTCTTATACAACGACAGAAACTATCAAACAGTGTGCATCCTGATGAGATGTCGAGTTACTGGTTGTACGAGAATAGATAAACAGTAGAACATCGAGAGAAAGTCCATTTAAAGTTATATAAACAAACTGTAATGTGTTCTAACTAAAGCTATATTGAAGACATTGAACCTCACTGAAAGACAAACAAGCATACATGTGATACAAACACAATGTTTAGGCCATGATACATGTACAGTATGGTCCCTCTAAAGCGAACACAGAGAAGGTGCCATGTGATACAAACACAATGTCAAGGTCATGATACATGTACAGTATGGTCCCTCTAAAGCGAACACAGAGAAGGTGCCATGTGATACAAACACAATGTCAAGGTCATGATACATGTACAGTATTGTCCCTCTAAAGCGAACACAGAAACAGTGTCATTCTGGGTTGCGACCCCTTACTCCATGAATATTCATGTAAGAAATAATGTACAGTAAAACCCCTCTATACCGGACGTTCAATTTGGTATAAATATCGGCATTGGAGACAGTTTGCAGCTTTGTGTAGTGTGAAAGCTATGAAGAAAGCTCCCCCAGGATCTTTCTGCATGAATTTCACCCTGTATTAAGCAGTTAGTAGCCACCTGCCTAACAGTATCTGAATAATCTTCTACTAGAATTCCGGTTTAGAGAGTCTTACTGTATATATCTATTCTTTATTTGAGTCTCTTCATGGTAGCAATCATACAAATACAACACTACATCTATAACGAAACCATTCATATTTGAATTACAATGTACAAGAAACTGTATACATATCACAATAATTCTCCATACTTTTTGCACTATTTCTATATATAAATAGAATAGTATTTAGCCACTGTTAATCTAACAAACAATGCATCTGTATATTTACGAGTGCATATACGTGTATTTGTTTAACACATAAAAAACCTTAATTTAGAAAGCAGATAAAAACTGAATTAAGAAAAACGGTCAAACAATTCATGTTACAAAATGTTCTTAAAAAAGATTATTATCTCAAATCAGATTTGAGATAAACTGATTAACAGAGACTTTATACCTGCCATAAAAAGCAAATACTTTAACATTTTTGTAGACATTATTTACAATAAAATAGACCAACACTTTAATACCTGTAACTAGCTTCATACTAAGATAAAAGAAAGGATTAAAATTGATCCGTAGATATACGTACATGTATAGCGTCTCTGACAATTTACCTAACTTACATTACTTACACTGTGTAATCTTATCTGGTGTGTACACGCTGTCATATTAAAAACAAAACAGTTTAGCACATAAACGGTTTAGTTACTCTGATGCAAACTGTAATAAAATTTGGTCTATCGACTCCAAAGTGTTAAAATCGCTGTTAATAAACAAACAAGTTGTAATAAAGTTGTAAGTTGTTGTTAATGCCTTCTACCGATTCAAATAATGAATTTCGAAGGTCATCAGAAATGGAAACTTTTATAAAGGGAACCGTATGGCTCACATCCATAATACCATTTTCACAATTCATTAAAACCTCTCTATAACGGCCATTAAATTACATCAAGTATTTTGTGTTAAAGACAGGTGGCTTCTTAAAGCAAGGTGAAAGTAAAACAGAACGCTCCTATTGGAGCGTTTTGTTTTACTTTCACCTTGCTTTAAGCAGCCACCTGCTCTAAATACCAACTAATTGTCACAATTTAGTGGCCGTTATGGAGAGGTTTTACTGTTGATACTTTTTATCAGTAAATGGAATGTTCTGAAAATTATCTGTCTCTATTTTCAGCGGAGCGACATCAGTGCATTTGAATTTACCAAAAATAGATCTGTATTTTAGCAGGCCATTCCTTAGATACAAAGTCACTTAATTCTGTCAGTTCTTAATTTATTGCCACCTATCCCTCGATTACCAGACGTTTTATTCAATGCACCATGCCATTCCCCAGTCTCAGTCTCTCCATCTGTTATAGCTTCTTCTACACCATATAGAAATAGAGATTTTGATTACTGAATTTCGATACCGCATTATCCACTCGTATCTAACTTCAACGTTTTCGTTTGATTTGTTAACATTTATTTATATTTTCATAACTCTTAGGTGAATTTATATATCTGACGGGGGTTATATATCTCAACTTATTCGTTTTGCTAGAGCCTGTTCATCTAGTGACGATTTTAACAGTCGAAATATCATTTTAACTCAAAAGCTGCTTAAGCAAGGATATAGATACCATAAACTAAGAAAATATTTCTCTAAATTTTACTATCGAAATCTCTCACTTATTAACAAGTACCAATGTAATCTCAAGGCGCTTCTGCGACACAGTATTTCACATCCTGAATTTTATGGTGATGGGATTTACAAACTTCGTAAAATTATTGGACATACCCATTTTCTCACTTTGTTCATCAAATATGTTAAACATTTCATTATAAAGGGATATGATCCTATAGTACTACAAAATACTACATATTTGGTTGTCAACCCGTTTACAGTTGGCAATCACGCTGACCTCTTTGCATGTACGCCGACAAGAAAGGTTTAGTACTCTATGAAGACGCCCTCTTAAATCCAGAAACGGAAGGAGAACATCGGATATCTGTACTATTTCGTTATTGTCGTACCCTTTATTACTTTTCTACAGCTACTCTGTTTGCAGCTCCATCATTGAGTACACTAGCGATAGGTGGATACAGTTTGTTCACTTAAATGTTTTCGTTATACATGTACATGCACTTTACCACTGTATTTGCCATCGCGGTTGTTGTAGGTTAGTCGAAGAGGGTATACGTTTATTTACACTGTTTGTCTTTTAGGGCGTTGATGGAATAAGTGTGAGGTTGGGCGCCCAAAAACCGGTTAACCCCCCCCCCCCGGTGACTTTTGTCACTGACCGTTCCAAGGCGGTACTTCCATCTTCCCCCTATTGTATATTTGTTTTGTTTGTGTGTGTCTCTTGATGTTTTTATAGTTATGCACATTTACTGTTTCCTTGTGTTGCTGTTCGGTCGGCTGTTTGTTCTTTATGTGGTGTTTCCTGCATGACTCATTTTTGTACTTTAAATAACAGTGTTGAGTCTATTATCCTTCATACTTATAAAGCTGTGCCACTTTTGACGAATGGAGCGCCTCTTCTTAACATATGGAGACTGCCGCAGGTGATGGCTTAACCCATTCCTTTATATGTTACATGTAGGTGCAACCTCTTTAAGCAAATCTACTGAAATGCTCCATTAACTAGAAAAAGGAAAGTTTTAGCATTGTGCAGTTTTGAAACCATTGTGATAAATACAGCATTTGCTCCAATATTTATCACACTGGTTTCAGAAAGTTACTTTTACAAAGGTGTCAAAAGACGCCAATATGAGGGTATGATTTAATGCAGGACAAAAAGTATTACTTTCGGTTTGTATTTAGCAATCTTCTGTTATTACTCATAAAATGATCGCTTTATGTGGGATTTACTTACATTATGATTTCTTAGATTGTGTAGATCATCTCTGTAAACTGCCAGTCAATGGGAAAGCAAGCTATTTGACAATCGGTTAATAGTTTCTCAAAAGCTTGTAGGAAACATGGTCAAAAATGAACAAGGTCTAAATTTCAGGAGATATTGTTTATTTTCAAAGTTGGATATATGTTATAAATTGTAGAAACAGTATTGCCATGACAAAACACTAAGCGTGTCTGTAATTTTATACTGTAAGCAACCACAGCAGGTCCTGGTCAGACGGTCCCTACATAAGACGTGTGATCCGTTTTCCATGTTTACCAAGAGATAACAGAAGATTAAGTGTAGGGTTAACCTATTACCCCATAGGCTATTTTTAGACCAAACCAATTTGAATAAATCTACCGAAAAGGAGCATTAACTAGACAAAAGGAAACTTTCAGAATCTTGTAGTTCGAAACCATTGTGAGAAATAGAGCATTTGCTCCTATATAAGCAAATGCTCTATTTATCACAATGGTTTCACAAAGTGACTTCTACAGAATCTTCAAACGTCGTCAATATGGGGGAAAGGGTTAAAACAAGTGGTTGCTTAAAGCAGAATGAATGTGATGGTTTCTGCATAAATTTCGTCCTGTATTAAGTTTCATTTACAATTCTCCAAGATCCAAACTTTTCTGCTGACTTTAACCCTTTCCCTTTTGAGTAAATAACAATGAATACTTAGCGGCGTTTACATAATATCGACACAGTTTTACGCAAACAGAGCATACTTTGATTAGATGGTTCCTACAGGAACTCTGCTCAGGGCCTACCCTGTTTGCAAAGGCGTGAAAAGGTGTGTACATGTATATGAAGTAAAGGGTCAAGCAGCTATTGTAAAGAAGTTTGACTTATCGTATTGCAACTGAAAACTGTGTTTGCTCAGAGCAGTGGCAATGTTTGCTTTTTTATCGGGTATACATTGTTAAGGCCACCAGGACATTCACAACTCATTGTACAGTAATACTCTTTAATCCGACCAATAAAACGAGGAACAAATACGGATCTTAAAGACAGGTGTTACAAAATGTAGCTTAATACTTGACTTTTGTCCTGCATTAAGTGACCACCTGCTATTAGAACTACCTGTATTTATGTTTTAAGTGATTGCATTAGATATTGATGAGATGATCTTTTATAACGGTATATGAACAAAGAGTATTATGCCTATGGCAGAAACTCAACAGTCATGTATATAATGTCACAAACAAACAGAGCAGACCAGTAATTTAACCCATTTGCTCCCAGTGGATTCATCCAACTCACTCACTCACTCTTCCATGTTTATATATTGGATGAGTCCATATTTTGTGTCTAAGGGGTGCCTGGTCTAAATTTTCAATTTCGGTTTGTTTTATATTTAAATTCCTATCAGCAAACAGTGTAGACTCTGATCAGACGCCGCATTATGCGGCGTCTGATCAGAGTCTACAATGTGTGTCTATGTCCCATATATGGGATCGTGGGAGCAAATGGGTTAATAAGACTCGGTCCGATTTAGTAGTCAAATATTTCCAAATCGACTACCCTACTGAGTCATGGCGAGATACGAGACAGTCTAGTGCAAGGGGTCCCTACAGGTTATCCCTTTATCACATGAATATTCATGTAGGTAACAATGAGTGTATGGATAAACCGATATGATCTATCTTATAATATAAACTATAATAACATTAAACAGTGTATTTTAGACATACAGAGTAGACCCTGATCAGACGGCTCCTCTAGGAGTCGTCTGGTCTGGGTCTGCTCTGTTTGCAAATGCGTGAAAACACGTTTATATGAGGGAAAGGGTTAATCATTGTCTTGTTACTTTTAACAAATTTTGAAAAATTGGAAACCTAAATTCTGCTTCGCTGAGCAATATCTTTCAGTAGTTACCCATCTGACCTGGATACAGTCCGTTTGGCAAATGACAATCTAAACATTATTACATATAGCGAGTCATGCTTTAGTAAGTTTCGGGTGATTTGTGATAAACTATGCTATTAATTGAATCCAGGACATAATTTATCGGGGTCTCGCTGGATTCCAAATTATCAGAAACTCTTGTCTTGTTTATTTAAAAAGTAAAAATAGAATACCTAGTAATACATGTAGTCTACTTTCTGTCCGAATGACCGCTCAGCCGACTATGCAATGAGACATTCGCCTGCAATATTGCGCACCGCTAACTTATGGCGCAATCATACAGCCGCAGTACCGGCTAGTGACCCCCCCACAAGTAATGTACTAATATATAATTTACAGAAGACAGCATTTTCTTATACATGTACTGGAATAAAGTCTCGCTAATATGATCACTCAAAAGAAGTCTAATTCTGGATTTGTACAACAGGTGGTAGCTTAATGCAGGACAAAAGTGATACAGAAAGCTCCCATAGGAGCTTTCTGTATCACTATTGCCCTGCATTAAGCAACCACCTGATTTTACCGGCCTTGTGGCAATAAATCATGTGGGCGCTTTATCGGGACCCTACGGTTTATGATAAATAATTAAATATCACAAACAACACTACCTTATCACATATCTTAATCCTTCCCCTCATGAATATCGATATAACACATAATATTATATTGATCTTAACTCATTCCCTCCTATTGACGCATTTTGACGTCTCTTTAAAAGTCAGTTTTGATACCATTGTGACGAATACATGGTTACATAATGGTTAAATAATGGTTAAATAATGGTTACATAATGGTTAAAAAATTACACAATTCTAAAGTTTTGCTATTCCCTAGTAAATGCTCCTTTCAGTAGATTTATTCAAAGAGGTTGTGTTTAAAAATAGTCAAGGATGGACTGGGTCAATGAACTGATTTTGTATTAACCCATTCCCTCATATTGACGACTTTTGACGACTCTGTAAAAGTCACTTTGTGAAATCACTGTGATAAATAGAGCATTTGCTCCTATAGGAGCAAATGCTCTATTTATCACAATGGTTTCAAACTACATGTTTTTTTCCTTTTCTCTTGTTAATGCTCCTTTTCGGTAGATTTATTCAAAGAGGTTGTATCTAGAAATAGCCTATGAGGTAATGGGTTAATAGCATTATGATAATTGGGACTATTGTATCTCTATAGAAACGGTAGAATCCGGTCTCTATTACTTTATAAGTAAACAGAGCAGACCCGCCCCCTCCCTCCCCTGGTGTGACAGCTCTTACTGGACCTGTCTGATATATGTCTACTTTGTTTGCAGGGTAAAAATCTGATCAGGTATTCTCATTATAAAAGGTTACCAAAGACATATGTACATGTAGTATGTCTTTAGAAATTGTTTTAGAAATGGGATTAATAGTTACAATGTACAGTAAAAACCCTCTAAACTGGAACTTTAGTAGGGAAAAATAGATACTTTTAGGCAGGTGGTTGCTTAAAGTAAAGGCTCCCAAAGGAGCTTTCTGCATGACATTTACCCTGCATTAAGTTGCCATCTGCCTTACCGATCTATATTGAAACCAATCTGAACGTCCGGTTTAGAGAGTTTTTTTCACTCCTTTTGAGAACATTGCATTAGCCACCAGATATTGTACATACAATGTATATACATACTAACAGTACATACTATACTCTTAAACGAGTCGCGATAACACTTGTAAACCGTTTGGATTCAGATGACAAGCTGAGTAATTTGAACGGTCCCAATTGCTTGCAACTAACATTTGGTATCTAAAAATGACAGTAACTCATTTCCTCCTAGATTATTCTTAGACACAACCTCTTTGAATGAATCTACCGAAAAGGAGCATTAACTATAGAAAAGGAGAATTTTAGAGTTTTGTAGTTTTGAAACCATTGTGATAAATAGAGCATTTGCTCCTATGGAGCAAATGCTCTATTTATCACAATATTTTCAAATAAATGAGTTTTACAGGGGCGCTAAAAGGCGTCAGTAGGAGGGAATGGGTTAAAATACAACACAAACTATTGGTAGGGACGACACGTTGTGCTGGCTGGCATAAGCACACTTGGGTCCAGATGAGATGCCGAGTAACTCGGCATCTAATCATGATCCACGTTGTTTGACACTCGGTCTATAGTTTTCTTTAAAAATTAACCCATTTCCTCATAGGCTAGTTTTAGATCCAACCACTTTGAATAAATCTACCGAAAAGGAGCATTAACTAGAGAAAAGGAAAATTTTAGAATTTTGTATTTTGAAACCATTGTGATAAATAGAGCATTTGCTCCTATAGGAGCAAATACTCTATTAATCACAATGGTTTCAAGAAGTGACTATTACAGAGGCGTAGAAATGCGTATTTATGGAGGAAAGGGTTAAAAGATTGAACGAACAGGGCCCGAGGTTATAAAACTTAAAAAGAACTCTGTGCTCAAAACTCAGTTTCTACTACAGGCTATACTTTTTACATAACATGCTTTAACTGATTCTAGTAACCTCATTTGGACATATATGTACTGTAAATATTATGTATGCAAACACTGGCTATATATAAAATGTTTGCTGAAGTGTTTTGAGCTGATAAAAATTCTGAGTTTTGAGCACAGAGTTTGTTTTAAGTTTTATAACCTCGGGGCCTGGAAATAAGTAAGAATTTCAACATATCGGAATTTTAGCAGAAATCATCTCTACAGCAAGATAAGTGTGAACCAAATATAGGCAATAAAAAGGGAGGGATTATCTTCAAACAAACATGAAGGTAATCCGAACTGGGTGAGGGGGATTAGTATGTGACAACAGAAAAAGAAATGTATTTTACAGTTAGGAGCATTAAAGTGTTGCTCATTATAATTTAGCTCATTTAAACCTGATTATGTTATTTACAGAATTTATTGTAATCCTGGGCGCACCTTTGTGCATATTAGTAGTATGAATGGACGACAAATTGTTTCTAACTAATCCTTATATGCTGTAAAACTGGTGTCCCGCTTAAACTCCGAGTTACTGCAATATTTACTTACTTCTGATTCTTTCAAGATTGTGATTAAATGCCGAGTACCGAGTTACTCGGCGTGACCTTGAAACCATGGTTAAACTTACATGTATATAACTTTAACCTTTTCAATGCGGGAAAAGAGTCACTTATGTCATTTGCAAATAGCGAAGAGTCACATGAGAGAGCCCCCAGAGGAGCCCTCTCATCAGGGTCTGCACTGTTTGCCATGTTACATTATACTTTTGTTTTAAAACTAAAACCTGAATAATGACGGTAAGATTGGCCTGTTAGATTTTTGAAAAAAGTTTTTTTAACAATACAGCGTTGAAAGGGTTCCACTATTGTGTACAATCAATATGCACCTCACGGTCTAAAGATCAAACGAGATGTGTTAAAATGGTCAACATTCTTTCATAACCCTCGTCCTGTCCGACTGGCATGTGCAAACAGTTTGAATCCAGATGAGTCGTAAACTAACTCCACGTATCATTAGGATCCAATACCGTTAAAAGACTTGGTCTAAGGTTTCTTTAAATCATAAGCAAATCCGAAGCTAGTGAACTTTGCAGCACACCAATGTTTGAGCTAACATAATTTTTACAGCTAAATGATGGTTAAAGGGTTAATCCGATTCAGTATCCATTCTAAGTTCATGAAGTACATTTTTAGAAAAATATTACCTTGAACATATATTTTTTCGATTTTTCTTATATCTTTACTTTATGAATATTCGGGAAAGAGTCAGTATATTATGAATGTTAAGTAATGTAAGTATTTAATTAAACTTATAAAGAGGTCCAGAAAGAATGCTTAAATACAGTTGAACTTCGATATCTCGAACTCGGATAACTCGAACTTCGGGATAACTCGAACAAAAAGTTCAGTCCCTCCAAAACTTACAATACAGAATTGTTCTAAAATGTATCGCTACATATATCTAGAAACACATGTTACAGCTTAATGCGGGTCTAAAGTAATGCTGAAAGCTCCTACAGGAGCTTTCGGCATTACTTTAGACCTGTATTAAGCTATGGCCTTGAGAAATGGTTCAGGTTAGATATCGGATAACTCGAATTTCTGTTATCTCGAACTAATTTGTATGATCCCTTGAAGGTCGAGTTATCGAAGTTCAACTGTATGTTCAATATATACTGTACTCTTTATTTCCTCCTCAACGGAGATTTACATTGGTACAAAAAGTTAGTGACAGAAAGTAATAAATACAATGCTAGAAAAAGAGAAGATAATTTTCCATGTCAGCAAGCAAATAAACGTACATAATACGAAAAACAATCTTCTATACGTCAGGCAATTAGAAATATGTTACTATCGATGAAATATATGCAGTGTCATATAAGCATACAAATGAAAGAATGGACAAATACGTTCACAAACATACGTGACATATTATGGAATTTGATCGTTGTTATATTATTCATGACCCTAATGCGTAGTAGACTTAACCCTTTCGGCGCCAAATTTCTAATTGTCGTCTGCAATCCAACTTTGTTAAATCATACATTAAAATAAGGAAATGAGATAAATAAATGCAAATTTGAAAGGAATAAAGCACTTATATATGGGTTTTTTTCTTTTAAAAATCTTCATATCTCTGAAGCAGAATCACATTGTCAACAGGTTTAGACACTGGTGAGACTCCACGTTACTTGCACAGGTCATTACAAACTAGAAATGTGTCCATAGGACACTGATGCCCCCAACTCTTTGTCACAGAAAGTAAGGGTCCGGACAAGATATTTTTAAAGTATTTTTTTTGCAAATAAAAGGTCACAACTCCTAAACGAATGAAGCAATTTACATGGCTATAGAACTTGACCAAGATATAATGGCCACAACAATTGTGTAAAGTTTGGTGTGGATTCGACAAATGCTTTCCAAGAAGTAGTTAGTCGATGAGCCAGTAGGGTTGGTCGGTACCATCTCAGGGGAATAATTCTCATTGTGGTTTTTAACATCATATACATCTATAGAGTTGGAAAATATGTGATAGCATTGCATCGATGGTAGCTTTCTATGTTTTATTGCGTTTTATATTATGCTATACAATATCGGCATTTCGAGACAAAATTATCATTGAAAAGTAAAGCTAAAGATTTCAGATTTACAACAGTTGGTATCATACCCCAACAACGAAATTATGATGGTATACCTGAATCAGGTTGTCAGTCTGACTTTCGTTCCATCTGTCCACCCCATATGTCCGTCCCTCTATCTGTCCATCCATTCATCTGTCTGCCTGTTTGTCCATTTATAGACGCAAGTTTCCATATCTACAAGTTTGCTTAAAACTTGATATTCTTATTAGTTTAATAACCAACGCACCTGCTAGCTATGCCTCCCCAAGTATACTGGGGTGACATATTTGTGTGTGTGTGGCGTCCGTCTGTCCGTCCATCCGTATGTCTTCAACGCTACCCCCCCCCCCCCCTCCGCCCGTCCGTTCGTCTGTCCGATTTTAATTTATCCGTGCGGTTTCTCCAAAACCTTTGATCGGATTTTCATGAAATTTCATAGGATTGATCAGCACTATATGCCTAGTTGTGTTTATCTTATTCTAGTTCCGGTTCGATGATTTTCTGCAGTTATTGGACTTTGATTTTTATGTCCCCCCAACGGCGGGCATTAGTAATCGCATTGTCCGTCCATTAGTCTGTCCGTCCGTCCTTCCATCCGTCAGTCCCAAATTTCGTGTCCCATCTATAACTCTATAATCTATGAATGGATTTCAAAATAACCTGGCACAAATGTTCACCACACAAAGACGACGTGTCGCGTTCAACTCCCTGGTCCATTGGTCAAATGTCAAGGTCATCCTTCAGGGTCAAAGGTCAGGGGCATAGTGTTTCACAAACACATCTTGTTTTACATTGAAATTTTGTCCTCGCGGTTTCTCCAAGACATATCTGATTTTCATGAAGCTTAATAGGATTGATCAGCACTATGCCTAGTTGTGCTTATATTATTCCTGGTCCGGTTCGGTGATTTTCTAAAGAATTCTAGGACTTTGAAAATTGTATATGGTAAACTTTGTCCGCGCGGGGGGTGGGGGCATCAGTTTTTGTATAAAAACAATTCTAGTTTCATTTGAACCTTATCATTATTTATTTATTGGTCCAGTTTCCACTTTATCCAAAGTAAATTAGTAGACTGTAAGATGGAGTATGGCGGGGTGTCCGTATTGGTTTACATATTCCTAGGTGAACTATGGGTCATTGTTGATGGACATCCGTGTCAATCTAACATACATGCTTTTAGTGATTTCATTGTCGCACGGAGGTATCCAATACGGTTACAACACAAGACAGATCAATTACATTTTTGCATTTATGATCAGGATTTTAATATGTAGGCTGGTGAATGGCACATCTGAAAGACATGTTGTTTAAAATTAGAACAAGAGGCAGTTGAGTTAAAAAGTGATAAAAAAAACCCAGTGTCCTTTCTCTGAAAACGTTTTTCTCTGATCGTGGCCACTGACACATAGGCTACAGAAAATATATTACCATATCATTGTTCTGCAAGATCTTCTTCAACATGATTCCCATTAGACTGAGGTTAAAGGGATTGCCCCAAGGTTATTGCAAAGGTTTTGATATGATCCAAGTTTCACATTATTTTTGCTTTACACTTGGCATATGAGGGTAGCTCTAAGATATTTTAATCTGGTGATAGGATAATGTATGGATCTGCTAATAGTAATTCTGACTGGGAATGTTGAAGATCCAGAGAACAAGTCTTAGAGCGTTCTTCTGCTCTCCTACAATCTCTCCTGTTGGATCATTGATTGTCTTATATGGCAAATGAATGATAAAACTGACGTAAAGCAAACATACATAACAAACAATAGCCCTACTCACAAATACATGTATTCTCACCTGCTACTGACATTAGTGTAGACAGTCATTATAGGCATTCACAAGTTTAAGAAACAGACATCCCATTAATCCAATAATGTTCCAAAGTTGGTTGCCTGACCAATGCACAAATAACATTGCCTAAGCTATAATAATTTTGAAAAATTGGATTCTGAATTACAGCCTGGACGTTTGTATTTTTGCGAGCGCTATGCAAAGTATTCGCTGCATAGTTGTTGAAGATTGCCCTCCATCATCGCACAGCAAAGGTCGCGTCTGGCATGACCTACAAATTTACGGTGAATGTAGGAGACAGACAAATGGCTGCACTTCATGTAACAATTTGAAGCAGATCTCATATTTCTAACCAATTTAAGGACTATGCTTAGGGTTTTTTTCCTGGTTGGCAATCCCACTGTGCTTGTCTTACTATTGTAATTAAGGGCGTGCCATTGCAAAGGTACACATGAACATATATTTTAATAGTCCTGGTAATCTTCCTGATGTCATGGAGTCATTGCTCCATTCCCGCATCTCTTATATAGTGGGACGCTGGTGTATGTATCAGCAGGAAAAGCCAAATACATTGCGAAGTATTCTGTGTTCTCTGACCAGCTTATAAAACCCGATTTACTACTTCAGTTGCATGGTCAGACGCTCATCTACTTCATCCAGTTAGTACTGAAGTGCCGAGACCTTCTTAGTGTCATTAAAAGTGTTTGCTGTATATTTCTATTGCCAATGCAATGGTTGACTCTATTTACTTAGAAACCTCCCCAAATGATTCATAGTCTGTTTAATCGTTATGCTTAGCATCTGATGACCAGAATCTCTACTTCGATGTCATCACCACAGTTCTTGATTGATTTTCCCTTTAAAAAAACCATAATGTATATAATCTTTCATGGCCAAAAATGTTATACCACACTGATAATTAATTTCTGTTTGAGCAAACTCTATCATACCGGTATCTACTATTGCAGCACGATAACATGTATTTGGCCATTGTTTACACTAGTCAATTGCTTCTGCAAATCTAACTAATGTGTTATTGTAGCTTATGTTTAGCACATCATGATTTCCTTTATAGCCATTATGTTTCAAAATGGATAACAGACTGTCAATGTTTTAATATATTTTCATTACTCTGTCTTTGCTGTTCAAATGTATCACCAGTACCCGATAAAAGATTATTAAGTCCTTGGCCTTTGCCATCATGTGCTAATAGATGCATTAGAGACAGCATTGGATGGAACAACCCTGCTTTCATTTATTCTTTAACGTGTATAGTGTATAGAATTGAAAACTGAAACCCATATCCAGCAACATTTATCTGACATCGGACTAACCAGTCCACCTTAGTACCATTTTGAAAGTCTTTGGTATGACCCGATCAAACTCACTACGTCCTGTCCGAAAACGAATGCTGTACCGACTGAGCTAACTGAAATGCTGGCCTTAACTTGACCAATGGACAAACTAACGGATGGTCAGACAAAATATGTTTTACTTCAAATTACCTTGAAGTGAAAACAGAATGTCTGTATAAGCATGCTTGATATGGTAATCACCATTTTATGCTCCTATAAACCTGATATGTCTCGCAACGTTTATGTTTCCATCTCGTCATACACCAATGGGGACTTTGCTTCAGACCTTCACAAATTGGCAACCTTGATGTGAAAATTACCATTAAGAAGGAAATGTTTGTTATGACCATTGTATCCAGAGTTACAGGTCTTGGCAACGTTCTTCACTATAAAGCATATACATGCATAAAACTTTCACCGATAAACAACTTGATGTGAAGATTGGGAATTGTGTAGTAAGCAATATTACGGGACTTTGTTTTTTCTCTCTCACTAAAATGCATACTTGGTGACAATATCATCATAAGGAAGGAGGGGAGTGGATCCATTTCCTATAGATCAAGTTGTAATGCTTATTGATGAATAATAAATATATAAGAGTATATCATGAATAAGCTAGCTCTGAAGTGGTTGATCGGATATTTATAGTTTAACTGCTACATAAAAGTTCCATAAAGGGACATAATTTAGCCTAAACAATGTCTGGGTTCTGGCTCAAAGGGTTTTCATCGTTAATTTGGTGGTTGATATAATGATAATGAAATGCTGGTGAAATTTCATGGGGCTAACTCTTAAGATACTTCAGTTTTGGAACAATTTGATTGTATGAAAGTTTTAAAAGGGACATAACTCTGACAATTTGTATTAAGAGATGCTAGATGTAAGGGTTCTAGTGTGAAGTCAATTGTTTGCCATCATTACTGTGAATATACATATGAAGTTTTATGGGCCTAGTTATAAAGATGATGAAGGTATGCAAAACTCCGGAGAATTTTTACTTCTGCAAAATACATATGAATATAAACACAATTCCATGTACATATGAGCAAGAATTTATTTCATATAAACCATTTTTTGTGAAAAAATAAAAACATAAATGAAATGTGTGTAACTACAGCTACAAGCCTTTCAATTTTCAAGTAGATACAGTGTGTAACAAGAGAGAGACATCAGTTTGAAATTTAATGATGTCCTTTCTTTAATGCTAGATTTAGAAAACACTAATTTTTACCATAGGGTTAAAATTGGTGAAAAAAAATACAAAAAGCTACCATCGATTTACTGCTATCACATATTTTCTTATTCTAGACACTTATATCTTACCAAAAAACATTGATAGCATTATTCCCCAAAGATGGTACCGATGGCCAAATTTTGGGCCTCTGGCTCATGGCCTAAGTCCTGACAAGATATTCTAAAGTCATTTTTGCAAATAAAGGGCCGCAACTCCTAAACGACTGAAGCGATTTACATGGATATTTATCTTGACCAAGATTCAATGGCCACAAACATGTGTGTAAAGTTTGATGTGGATTGGACAAATATTTTCCAAGAAAGAGCCCGGACAATTTTTTCTAGATGTGCGTACGGACGTAAGGATGGACGTACGTACGGACACTGTATGTCACCACTATGGGGCATAATAAATCGCTTGAATACTGGAAACGAGTATACTGCCCTTTGCATATAATGTAGACTCATATCAGAGAGTTCCTAGGAGTACTCCGATTAGAGTTTGCACTGTTTACCATTCATCATTAATATGAAAAACTGCACGGGATCTAAAGTTAAACACTGACTGGTCAGTCAACTTTGAATCTGGTGAATAATTAAAACTGACTTCTCCTTTTCTTGATATTGATTAAACAAAAGTTGTATCATAATGTATCACTGACGTAAATGAGTTTTATGACAAAAGAGTACATTCCCTGATCGAGATCCTTAAGGAGTCCCTCGGTCTGGGTCTACACTGTTTGTAAAGGTCTTATAAACTCGGCTCCCACACATACATGGTAAAATAATAAATGCACACGCCTAAACATCATGCAAAGGGGGTAGAGAACAGACCATATCTACTGAATTTAGGAAATGGCTTAAAAGGTTGAAAACCGGTCTGCGCACTTTATGGGCAAATGTTCAAGCATTGCAATCTGGTTAATCTTAATAGATATGAATATTCATGTCAGAAACATCGACTGCATGAATAGCTATCAGTTTAATTCTTATAATGACACTAGTCTTGGGGGGAATTTTGTTCATTATCATGGCAGACACTGAAAATTCATTTCTGTATCATTTCATAAGTAAACAGCAGAGTCCATGCTTATAAAACTTTTAGTTGAGTCTGAGTACGTTCTCAAGCTTTTGATTGGTCAGATTTGAGCCTCTGGCTCAAATCTGACCAATCAAAAGCTTGAGAACTCAAATCTGACCAATCAAAAGCTTGAGAACGAAACTCAGACTCAACTAAAAGCTTTATAAGCATGGACCCAGATCCTGATTAGACAGCTCCTACATGAGCTGCCTGCTCTGTGTCTTCTCTTTTGGAAAAACGTAACATTGTATCTCTGTTAGGTAAAGAATTACTGCAACATACAACTGTACCAGATTAGTGATCTAAAAATAACGATCTTAATGCTTACTGCGAGACATTGGCTACATTCGGATCTTCTCGGCTTCCTTCCAGACTTGACGGAATAGGCCGGGTAGTTACAATGTGACTAGTTCATTTAAGGACGGATTTACATGAATCAATATCTTAAATCCTTAATCTGTTACACAACAATCCTGCATTTTATGTTTGTGCGAACACAAATTAAACCCAGAGCAGACAACACCTGTAGGAGCTCTCTGACCAAGGTCTGCTCCGTTTGCTTATAATGTTACCAAATGGATTTTCTGCAGTTTGTCATGGCAAATATATATGGTTATGCTGATTTGAATTTATACCACAATAAATTTCTTAGTATTATAAATGAAATATGTTCAAAATGATAATTACAGGTGACATATAGACCCAATGGGCTGAGTGCTTGCTGAGTGCTTATTAAAAGACATATACATGTATGTATTGTTGTAATGAACATGTCACTATAATAAACAATTTACTTACTTACTTACTTACTTATTCATGGGCAAAATAGTTATAATGAAACATGGAAGGTGGAAAATTGTAACCATTTTAGAAAGTAAAGAAACAAATTTTCAAATTCAATTAGCAAACAGAGTAGACCCTGATCAGACGGCAAATGCGCTAATATAAAGGAAACATTTAATACATAGTAAAGGCTTGGTAAGATTACAACTGGTTCGGGTATTATAGAACTTGAAGGCACGTGTTTTGAAATTATGACTTTCAACACTCAACACTATGAATACATTTAAAACAGCCTCGATTCAAATGCAAGGATGAGTAGTAACTAGGCTTTTCACCAGAACTCAAACTGTTTGACATTCAGAAAGAAATTGAAGGAAATGTACATTTTGTAACACATTATCCCCTAGTAACGCATTTTTGCGCCTCTATACATTTCACATTGTGAAACCAATGTGATAAATAGAGCATTTGCTCCTATAGGAGCAAATGCTCTATTTATCACAATGGTTTCAAACAACGAAATTCTAAAATTTTCCTTTTCTCTAGTTAGTGCACCTTTTTGGTAGATTAATTTAAACAGGTTGGATCTAAAAATAGCCTAGGAGAGAATGAGTTAAGATTGTATAAGTTACTTACTGTCGAAAGGTTCCGGTGTTTGTTCGACAGCGGCTAATGATCGACGGTCAAAAGAAGACAATAAGGCCAGTGATTTAGCAGACACATTTTTTTCAGGACGATAAAAGGTAGCATTTAGACAATGCCATAGTCCCCATCATTGTAATGAAGACGGGACCGTCATATCATATGCAAACAGTCTGGATCCTGACTAAACGCCAAATAACTTGCATCTAATTTGCATCCAAACTGTTTGACACTCTGTTTATCTTCTTATAAAGATAATGAACGAGCGCCTACTCTCATACTTGAAGCAGTCGAAAATGTTTCCAGCAGACGAAAATGGTTAAAACATTATATGGTGTTGGCTCACTTATAAGGGAAGTAAATAGTATAGTGACAACTGAATAAAGACGAGTAAGTGTTGCCTCCCTTATGTCTACCGCGTGTGTGGGAGTATTCTAGTCTTTTACTCCATAAATACGCCTTTCTACGCATTTACAAACAGAGTATCCCCAGATCAGACGACTCCTATATGAGCCATCTCTGATCAGAATCTGTTTTGCTTACTTCATATATAATATAGACATTATTCTGTCATGGACAAACATTCATGCGTCAATGTCCTGTTATAAAAAATAATCCGATTAATATTCATGATGCCATTATTTCTTTACATGAATTTTCACGGAGTAAAGGGTTATGACAATAAAACATTTTAGCCTTTAACTGGTGAATATTCATGCAATACGATGCCCATTGTGAAAATTAATCAATCCAATTCTTGTATTAAAAATGTAAAATAACAGAAGCTCTTTCATGCCATCCAGTATAGAATCAGATATAACATAAAAGCAAATAAAGCAAATCCTGATCAGAGAGTTCTGGGTCCATGCTTATAAAGCTTTTTAGTTGCGTCTGAGTTCGTTCTCAAGTATTTGATTGGTCAGATTTGAGTTCTCAAGCTTTTAATTGGGTAGGATTTGAGCCAAAGGGTCAAATCTGACCAATCAATAACTTGAGAACGAACTCAGACTCAACTAAAAGTTTTATGCATGGACCATGTCTTCGTACATGAAACGTCTGGTGTAGGTCTAATCTGTCTACTATGGAGACCAGAATCATTTATGTAACATTGATAAAGTAATATATATAGGGATTATTCCTGTAAAGTTTGGCTCTATTGGTCTCCGAGGATATGTCGACTAAATAATTATTTCGTTTTCGATCAGCTCCTGTAGTTTCCTTTTGCAATCAACTCATTCTCTCCTAGACTATTTTAGACCCAATCTCATTTAATTAATCTGTCGAAAAGGGGAATGAACTATAGAAAAAGACACTTTTAGAATTGCGTACTTTTAAAACCATTGTGATAAATAGAGTATTTGCTCCTATGGAACAAATGTTCTTTTTATCACAATGATTTCAAAGAACGAGTTTTACAGAGGCGCAAAAAGGCGTCAGTATGAGAGAATGGATTAATACTACTTTGCTTTGATAGATGACCTCATGAAGACTATTTCTGTGAAGTTTGGTCGTATTTTGTCAGTTTGTGGGTGAATACAGAAATTGTATGTTGATATCCCGAGTTAGCTCCTACGACTGTTATGTTTACTATATACAGTGGACCGGAAATATTTATGTAACTTAGATGAAAGAATGCTATCTAAACACAATTAACATAACTTTGATAGACGACTATTCCTTTAATAAGTAGTCAAACGTTATTCTGTAGTTTAAATGTACATTAAAGACGCTGTTCGTTAAAATAAAGTTTAGCTCCTGTGACCTACTTATGCAGCAGATTGAACGTATAACAGTACCGCCTGGTTATTATTCCTGATGGGAGAAGTTTGGTCATATTCTATTTAGTAGCTTAAACCTTTCCCTGTTAATATTATTGTAAGAAATAATAACATCATGGATATTTATTGGCTGCAACTTTACAATGTAGAATTTTTATGGAAATGTTTGCTTTGGCAAAACCTGTAGAATCAGATCTATATCATGTCAAAAGCAAACAGAGCAGACCCTGACCAGACGGCTCCTATAGGGTCTACTGTTTGCAAATGCGTGAAAAGACATTTTTTATGAGGGAAAGGGTACGGAGGAAATTTCGATTAAGGAAATAATTCGTTAAAATGCATTCAAGCTCATGTGACCTACGAATGCAACGGATCGTAATAATTTATATATCTCTGATGGAAGATTCCGTAATAAAAATTCCTCTTAACCTTTTAAATGCGATACACACACGTGAACACTCAGCGTTGAATGGGTTATGTTTGGTCAAATTCCATTCAGCAGCAATGGATAGGAGACGATGTTGTCCAAAGAAAGTATAGACGATGTACGAAGGACACTTGTTATCAATACATCGTACTGGTACATGTACGTTGTGTCATGTGAGCTAAAACACACTCGTGAAGTCATGTACCAGACACTTATTATATGGCTCCGACCTTTGACCTGACCTTGTGACATTGACCTCGAGTCCTCACAGCTGAAAAATAAGTTCCGCTACTAACTATTTCTATCGCCAACAACTGCTTCAAAGCATTCTGGACTGTCATTAATTCCAGGGCAGAAAAAAGACAAACTCTATGCATACTTGTATAATACAGTCTCTTTCAAATTTAAAACAACCATGTAATAAGCAACAAAGTAATTCATAAATAAGAAATTAATGGTAAGAGTACATTATAAAGTTTAACATTATTGCCGCTAAACGCCACGGAAATGGTATTGGCAAACAACTTGGATCCAGATGATACGCTGAGTACAGTAAAACCTCTCCAAACCGGAATTATAGTTGAGAAGAATTTAGGCAGATGGCTGCTCAACCCATTTGCTTCCAATGGATTCTTCCGTGTTTATACATGTATATTGGATTAGTCCATTTTTATCTAAGGGGTGCCTGGTCTAAATTTTCAATTTCGTTTTGTTTTATATTGAAATTCCTATCAGCAAACAGTGTAGACTCTGATCAGACGCCGCATTATGCGGCGTCTGATCAGAGTCTACACTGTTTGCCTACGTCCCATATATGGGATCGTGGGAGCAGATGGGTTAATGCAGGATGAAAGCCATGCAGAAAGCTACTAGTGCAGTTTTCTGCATGACTTTCACCCTGCAATAAGCTGCCACCTGTCTTCAAGACCGATAAATATAATAAATTGAAAGTCCGGTTTAGAGAGGTTTTACCGTAACCTTGTCTCTCATCCCCACTCAGTAAATAAGTTTTTCAAAAGCTTGAATAAATAAGACGAATGAAAACATTACAGCAACGTTTAAGCAGTCATAAATACAACAGTAGAAGATTTATAAGTAAGGGCTTGTCACTGCCAGGATTTCTAAAAGTATGCAAGATACCGTGGTGTTTTCTAAGGTTTCTTTTCATGTTAGGTGTCCAAAACTACAATAAAAGCACATGTCAAGGACGAGTAAAACTCCACACTACCTGCAAACACTGCCTGTCTGCCTTTGTGTAAGTACTAAACTACAGCCTTTCAATTTTCTACTGATGGTGTACTTAATCTTATCAATGCTGAACTTTCAACTGGACTATTCTAATATTCAAACAGGTTTAGTTTATCGTGAATGTCAATGATTTTGTTAAAGAAAAACAATTGCAGACACTGATGAGAAGGGTAGAGGGCTCCGCTAGTAGCCCTCTAATCAGGGTCTACAATGATAAAAAAAGAAATTACCGAATTGTTTCACTGAAAGGGGGCAAATTAAGTTTTATATCTATTGGCAAAACAGTCCTTATGAAGTGGTATTAAAACAATACTGATATAACATACATTTTTAGGTTTCGGACTACTTTCCGAAACCTAATAGTAATGCATCCCCAGGGCATGCCTCAAGCAAATTTATAAAGAAATTCATATCCCATAATGCGCAATCAGACCACTGTTATACTACGAAATATCAATTTATGCTTAGAATGCATACGTTCATTAACCCAAATGCAGACATTTTGAATGGTTTAACGTTGACAGAATGTTTATCACGTAGCGCCGATTATGCGATTTAGTTATCTACGGGTGTATTTCACCCGTATTTCTACGTTCATTTTGCCAAAAATGTGATTTTGATAACACCCCTTGACAAAAATATAGTTCCATGTGCAATGCATTTGATAAACGATATCGATATTTTTTTATTTGGTATTTGTGTCAATTATTAAAATGCGGATGCAACTGTTTCAATTACCAATAATTTTGCCGTGTAAAATGCTACGTTATATGATAAATTTGGTCGCGTACGAATATATACCACAGAGCGCCGGTAAAAATGAACCAGAAAGTAATCGACATCTAAAAGGCGGGCGTTTATTTGAAATCTACAAGCATTTCTTGAATTTGTCGGATTGGTACAGAAAACGTTACGGAGAAAACAGTAATGAATAATGGTCGGAACGTCGTCAATCTCTACATATTACACACGAACTATGGGAATGAAGATAACGACTGGAAATTGCAGGATACAGTATAAACACCCGATATGACGGGTATGACTCATATCCGCGGATATGAATTTCGCAGCCTAAAATCGGCCACAATTTAAGCATTATTTTTCTTATTAGAAAAACCTTTCATCGAGCTTATTGGCTAATATTGTCCATATTTATTATTTGAAATACGTAAATTTAATATTCATTGCATAATAAGTAGTAACAGCCTGGAAAATTCTACTCTTCCGCTCGCTATGACGAGTAAAATAAATAATAAAAAAAAATATAAAATAAATAAATTATTATTTAATTTACTGTAATTTAGTTTATAAATAAATAAAATTTAATAATTTAATTTATTTATTATTATTTTTATTAATAATAATAATTTATTATTATAATAAAAATAAATTAAAAAATAAATAAAATAAAATAATAAATAAATTTAATATAATTTAATTTATTTAATTTAATTTACTGTAGTTATAGTTGAAGTTGAAGAAAGCTAAAAAAAATCATAATATTCGGCACCGACCCTTCTGCACGAAGGAGCACGGACCGTAGTGAAACGCTCCGGAGATATATGGATAACCTTGAGCCTCAAAAGCAATCTGTATTCTGAATGCATCAGAAGTATTTATATTGAGTTTAGAAGATCATAATTATATTTTTACATAATGTGTGACAAGCATCGTAAACATTGATCATAGACTTTTCTGTTCTATAAGACCCATGTTTATAATGTGTGTAATGTGTTAGGAGACTTGGTACCAGGTTGTAAGCATTCAAGGATAATTACTCCAATTATAGAGAGTTAGTAGTTATAAAAAAGATAAAGTGGACTTATTTTATTGTATGTGTTACATAATGTTAATTATAACATAAGCTGAACGTATATAATTCTTGACAATTTTTTGTTTGTAGTGTGTGTTTAAGCTTTTCCCCCAGCATTAATCTGTGTTAACATATAAGCATGCTGTTATTTTCACCCCTGGTATATAATAATGTCCCAAATGAAGTAGAGGGACATATTGTGTTTGCTCCGTTTCTTATTCTTATTATTCTTTCTTCCGATTCTGATTCTTCCAATTGTTCTTCTTCCGTCATGAACTTGTCCAGAGCATTTCTCAGTAAGACTAAGTAATTGTCCGATCCTAATGAAACTTCATATGAATATTGCTTGATACATGCAGATGTACATCCCACTTTTTATTTTTTGAAAATCACCATAACTAAATGGTTGGCTATAATTGGTCGAAATTTAGATAGTGTTTGGCGAAGTTATATATCATTCGATTTTTTGCTGAAAATTGGTATCATGGGATATTTGAGTACTCCAAATCAATTGGTTTGTGTTTCGAAAGTACATATACAGTATTGGTTGATTTTGCTAAAAATTGGTATTACGGTATATTTTGGCACTCGGGACTAATTTATAGGTATTTTTAAAGAATTGGTTGCCATAGTAACTGAGTGGTGGCTCTGATTGGTCGAAAATTTAGATATTTTCCGACAAATTCAGATATTGTTCGATTTTGCCGAAAATTGGTATGTCGGGATATTTTGACACTCAGAATTGATTGGTATGTCTTTCGAAATGATTTGTTGGTATGGAAACTGAATGGTGAGATCTGATTGGTCAAAAGTTTAGATATTCAAATTTGCTGAAAATTGGCATTTAGGGGTATTTGGGTATCCCAAACTCAGTCAAGTTGTTTTGAAATACTTGGTTGCCATGGTAATGGAGTAGTGTCCTCTGAATGGGTCACAATTTACATATTAGATTTTTCGGAAAATTTGACCAGTAGGGATATATATGCAGTTGTTTTAAAAGTGCTTGTTGCCATGTAACCAAGTGCTCACTAATGGACTGTTATTGGTTGAAATTTAGATATTATGCTCACCAATAACAGTTGTAAGTTTCGTTTAGGGGACATTCTGCAACATATTCTGTTACAATTAGATCTTGTCAACTGTATGATATTTAGATTCACATGGCATATATAATTTATCCAAACGTGGTTGTAGTGTATAGATGGATAGGTGATTGATGCACGCCAAATACTGTTACAATCCACCAGTTAGTAGCAGAAATATGACCCTTTGTTGCTTTCAGATAGCCATATAGGAAATATGACTGTTAGAAGTCATATCTTTGAACAGCTTGCTCAGATTTCATTTAAATTTGACGGGGTATTTACATGGATAGGTGCATGAGGCACAATATATGACGCCAACGTCGGCCAAATAATAATAGAGTAATGGCCCTTTACTTAATTCAAATATAAATTTAAGTAAACTTCGGGCAAATTGAACTATTGGAACTGCACTGTGTGCTACTGGTCATCAATTTATTTCTTTAAACAATATCTTAAACACTGACAGGATTTTCAGAAAAGTTCACAGCAATTATGTTCAGATGACCGGTCAATTTTAACAAACAGTTCCATTAAACACCATTTTAGTTCAGGAAATAATGCTTTAGAGGTCATCTAACTATGTATCAATGGTACCAGTCCTTCCCTACCAAGCTTTTTCGTATTGTATAGTCACAATCGACATATATATGGTCCGAAACCTTCAGCACTGTCAGTACTTTGATAACACCATGTTTACAACACTATCTTGACTTTCTGACTGTGAAAATCCCTTGTATAAACTAACGAAGCTGGTGAATATGTCATATAAAGCATACGAGTCATGACACAAGAAAACATGTCTTTGTTGTGATACTTTACAATAGTGCAAACCGTACCAGGACCGACACTTAACGTAATCGTGAATTATGTTAAGCGTTTCGTTCTATCGGATTTATCATAAGTCTTTCTTAAGTCATAAATTTCAATGTTTCAGTTATAAGATTGAGTACCGTTTAACCCTTTACCCAATAGCCTGTTTCTAGTTTTGAAGACATATGACCACTTAAAGCAGGTTGAAAGTAAAGCAGAATGCGCCTTAAGGCGCATTCTACTTTACTTTCAGCCTGCTTTAAGCTACATGTACCACCTACTAGGATATAGAAAATATTTATTATGCAATATGTTCATGACTGTATGAATTGGAACTATTTTCTTCAGCGGAGGAATAAATCAAACACGCTAAAAGCCGCTTCTATCAGGTAAAGGGTTAAGCCGGTGTTAGGGGGCAAGAGTAGTGTTGCACTTTAAATATTTAGACTCAATAAAAACGAGTCTGCAAGTTTCTCTTTTCACATGCTGTGTCTGCTTTTGTAGGATCTCCCAAAGGTGCCCGACTCATGCTTGTACCCCGGGGGCCAGAAAGGGTTACCGTGCACCCCCCGTCTGAGTTTTTTTCATGGGTACCAGGGTGTTTGGTAGGGTCTGCTGAATGGAAATCAAAATTGTACCCATGAAAAAACTCATTCCTGCTATGGGTTTTTCTACCGTTTCCATGGCAACCGGAAGTCTGGACAACGACGGTGGGTAAAGGTTATAATGTAGTATATCTATGCTATTAGGGGCACTTAGAGTTTGAAACTGGTGTCAAACTAAAGGTAAGACATTGGTCTTTAATTAAGAATATGTTTTGTTAATTAACTCATTTGCATAATCATGAATATTAATGAGAAACCCGAAAAATGAAGGAAAAAAGACTAGAATATGGTGAAAACTAGATCTGAAATCACCTGTGATGGTCCATATACACCCAAATATGTTTTTGTACATAAAACATCCCCAATGTTAGTATTATTTAAAACAAAATCGTGTCTTTATGGCTTATTTGCATTTTTATTGCATTTTTGAGTATCCATAGCAGAGGTACGCCCGGGTAGCGTAAGCACATAGAGAAGATAGCATTATATCTCAAGGCCTTCGGGAGATAATAGCTAACAGTATCAACTTGTTACCAAACATAAAATAAATACACTAGTATTTGATTTAAAATGTATTGTAGTTAATAAGTTCATTAGCATATTCATGAATATTAATGAGAACACCGAAAATGAAGAAAAAATGACTAGAAGATGGCGAAAACTAGATCTGAAATCACTTGTGTTGCTCCAAATGCACCCAAATATGTTCATATACGTAAATCATCATCAAGGAGAGTATCATATAATACAAAATCGTGTCACTTTGGCTTATTTACACTTTTATTGCATTTTTGAGTATCCATAGCAGAGGTACGTCTGGACAGCGTCAGCGCATATAGGAGATAGCATTATATCTCAAGGCATTCGAGAGCTGGCAGCTAACAGTATCAACTTGTTACCATACATATAATAAATACACTGGTCTTTGATTTAGAATGTATCGTTGTTAATAAGTTCATTAGCATATTCATGACCCCCCCCCCCCTTACAATTAGAGTAAAAGACAGGGAAATGGTGAAAACTAGATCATAAATCACCTGTAATGCTCCAAATGCATAGAGATATGACTTGTACACTACAATCTACTAGCAGAAAATGCAATGAAACGAGGTCTGTAAAGTGGAATTAGAATAGACAGTAACAAATAGAAATCATGTCTTAGTGGTGTTTAACTGGTGACAAACAATTAACTTTGAACTAATCGAAGCATGTATTATTCGGCATATTTACAAATCATTATATCATTGTGGCCTTAGTATAAATACAAAACATGGCTGTAAAGAATGCCTCAACCGGTTTACAGAAAAAGACACTGTACACTCATTCATCACCATATATGTATGCATTAAAATGCAAGTTTAGTCCCAATGATAACTAGTGTCTTCAAAGATCCCCATTTTTCATCTTCTCTATGTGCCTCAAATTACAGAATGTCAACCATGACTTGTGAAGTTGTGAGGGCAAGTAACCACAGACTCATAATGGAATGGTCCAAGAACCCAATTGACATGGCTCCAGGCATGTGCTTCTGAGGCTGGGGGTATAACTGGATAGGCTATATGTGAGCTCGTCAAAATTCGCACCTGATTGACGACCCGTTAAATGTGTCTGACTAAGCAAATCTACGTAGTGGCAAAGATCCCATGTCAACGTTATGCAAATCATTAATTGGCTTATCTTCGCGCGTTTCATTAGCAGCAGATTCAATTCAGCGTACAGTGTGGATGTGAACGATTCTTATTCACCAATTAGACCAGCTTAAACATCCCAAGTTTACAAGACTTACTAGTGGAGTTACGAATCTCGGTCTCTTTCCAGGAGTTGTTATTTGGTGATACATACTCTTTTTCCTTAAATGTACGTGTAGACGCACAGCACACATGAATGCCCAACAGAGCATCCTCACATTCGAAACTGTCATAGTAATCAAACAGTATGAACATGTTGCTGGCTAGCGTTCTTGCTTGAACAGTCGTGCAGTCTTGTTCTCTGGCTAAAACCTGATATTAGTTTCTTAGTGTGCTGACTTCAAAACAGTTTGACTTTATGCTTTACAAATTACTCGTGTGGTGTGGTGGTATAGTGGTAACGCACTTGACTACCGGTCGGGAGATCCGGGCTCAAATCCCGGTCCCTCCCGGAAATTTCAGAGACGCTTTTCAGTGTCTCCCACCCGCACCTCCTCTCCACCCAGGGATTAAAGTGGGTACATGTGAGGGTCACTAGCCGGTACTGCGGCTGCATGATTGCGCCATATGTTAGCAGTGCTCAATATTGTAGGTGAATGACTCAATGACCAGGGGAGTACATGTACAGTCGACTGAGCGGTCTTTCGGACTGAACATAGACTATAACTAGGTACTTTGCCTCATGGTGTCATCGTTCATCAAAAAGCCTTCCAGTCAGCAGGTTTCTTTGTATCCTCCCCTTACACGAGCAGTTTTCTGAACCCCCATTCCCTCATTCTCTCCATATGTTTTTAGTTTTCCTGATACATCTTTCAGGCGTCATGTTGAAAAGTCTTTCAGATATTTGTTTGAAGATGCCTGGAGTGTCTCGCATTGAATGAAATAAAGCATTCCTGACTTCTTTTATAATGTGTTTCTCATCTTGTGTTGGTGCATTTGTCATGTCTACCTCTTCTATTAAGTATTCAACTCGTTTGGCGTATAGTATTTGGCTAAACTGCCATCAGCATTACCAATAATGAAGATCCCCAAGATCGATATCCACATATGACCCTTATGACTGATTTAGTAATTGCATTTAACTATGTCCGTGCTGCCCGTATACTAACACCGAAGCTGCCATTGTCTTCAAATCAGTCTTTAACAACTCGAGGAACCATGCGTGGGTTTCCAGCCTGTTGTTTATAAAAGCTTCTTTAGCGCCTTTATCTTTTACATCTGCCCTGAGAAAGTTATCTTCATTTTGAATAGAGTCTTGGAAACACAATACAAACGATATAGAGCGCGAGATTGACATCGATCATTGCCACCTTGTAGAAATTTGTTTGCGTTGATTAATGCCCATTACAACCTTAGGCTAATTTGATACACCAGAAAAGGGTGAGAGGGTACAGAGAAAATCGGATGCGATGCCCTACTACTTTCTCTGGTTCCATAATGGATTGAGGATGAGTTGTCGAAGCATTCTGGAGAAGGCTCTTGAAGCAGCTGAATAATATGAAGAAGTGGATGGGGCTCTTTCCAGATTATTATTCGGTCTAAACGTGCATTACGATTAATACAGATGTGATGATAGCTGAATATATCACACAGAAAGGTCTACCGCTTAAACCCGTAGAAACATTCTTAACATTGAAGACCGGAATCGAAATGAGGGATGTGTTTTCCGTTTCTTGTGTTATCATTAGTATTTATTGAATTTGAGATGATAATGTTTCATGCATTTTTGCCATGTATCCTATTTTAGTAATGTGAAATGTATTGTTTCTAAACATCTAGCTATGCACCTACAGCATGCACTTATAACGTTTTGTACATGTGCTGAAAACAACAATGATATAATGGTTTGTAAATACATGTATGCTTTTGTTTGTAAATACATGTATGTGCCAAAAGCATTAGCCTCGATAAGTATAATGCCACTTGTATGTTACGAAATACACCACTTAAATGCCTTGTTTCATTTCTACTTTACAAATCATGTTATATTACATTTAGATGTCCTCATCAATACTGGTAATTTACACGTCATTGCAATGGCGTCTCCTAAAAACATGATGCTTTAAAAAAATAATTTTTAAATATCATAATCATTGCTGTGGTGTACTGATACGGATAACAACAACAAAAATACTCATATATATACAACTATTCAAATGAGCCGAGACATCAGTTTACAGATATTCCGTTTAGTTTACTTAATAAGTTTAAGTTATTGAGTCATTATCTTAATCTTTGCTTGAAAATCAGACACTATGTTAATCATTTCACGTGTTCTGTGATACCCTACTCATTTTTATGAATATGAAAGTAAGCAGTTTTTAAAGTTTCATGTCACACTTGGAAATTGAAACGCTATTTGTAGCTTAACTGTTCATTTGTTTTCATACCAGAAATGTGTACATTCATACCCGTATAAAGAAAATAACGGATACCACCATTGTTTGATATAATACCATAATTAAATCATAATTAATTTGAAAGCGGTTGAATTATTTCGGTGTACTTTGAGCAAACTGGATGGTTTAAAATTCGTTCTACCGTTTTTAAATAATGTCCCTTCTTTCTGTTTGATTTAAGCATAAATATTAATGAATATGCTAATGAACTGATTAACAGCATGATATTCTAAATCAAAGACCATTGTATTTCTTATAATTATATTTGGTAACATGTTGATAATGTTCCCAAGGCCCTGTGATAGTATCTGCTAGATTACGCTCAATGAGGTGGTTTTATATCTCTATGCATTTGGAGCATTACAGGTGATTTATGATCTAGTTTTCACCATTTACCTGTCTTTTTCTCTAATTGTAAGGGGGGGGGGGGTTCTCATTAATATTCATGAATATGCTAATGAACTTATTAACAACGATACATTCTAAATCAAAGACCAGTGTATTTATTATATGTATGGTAACAAGTTGATACTGTTAGCTGCCAGCTCTCGAATGCCTTGAGATATAATGCTATCTCCTATATGCGCTGACGCTGTCCAGACGTACCTCTGCTATGGATACTCAAAAATGCAATAAAAGTGTAAATAAGCCAAAGTGACACGATTTTGTATTATATGATACTCTCCTTGATGATGTTTTACGTATATGAACATATTTGGGTGCATTTGGAGCAACACAAGTGATTTCAGATCTAGTTTTCGCCATCTTCTAGTCATTTTTCTTCATTTTCGGTGTTCTCATTAATATTCATGAATATGCTAATGAACTTATTAACTAAAATACATTTTAAATCAAATACTAGTGTATTTATTTTATGTTTGGTAACAAGTTGATACTGTTAGCTATTATCTCCCGAAGGCCTTGAGATATAATGCTATCTTCTCTATGTGCTTACGCTACCCGGGCGTACCTCTGCTATGGATACTCAAAAATGCAATAAAAATGCAAATAAGCCATAAAGACACGATTTTGTTTTAAATAATACTAACATTGGGGATGTTTTATGTACAAAAACATATTTGGGTGTATATGGACCATCACAGGTGATTTCAGATCTAGTTTTCACCATATTCTAGTCTTTTTTCCTTCATTTTTCGGGTTTCTCATTAATATTCATGATTATGCAAATGAGTTAATTAACAAAAACATATTCTTAATTAAAGACCAATGTCTTACCTTTAGTTTGACACCAGTTTCAAACTCTAAGTGCCCCTAATAGCATAGATATACTACATTATAACATTTACCCACCGTCGTTGTCCAGACCTCCGGTTGCCATGGAAACGGTAGAAAAACCTATAGCAGGAATGAGTTTTTTCATGGGTACAATTTTGATTTCCATTCAGCAGACCCTACCAAACACCCTGGTACCCATGAAAAAAAGTCACACGGGGGGTGCACGGTAACCCTTTCTGGCCCCCGGGGTATTGGACTCATCCATGGAACCACCCCCCCCCCCTCCCCAAAAAAAAATGTGATCGAAGCATGTTCAACTGGCCTAAAACTATCTATTTGAACCTAAAACCACTCCGAAAAACGAGAAAAACACGACCCAGAAAAAATTTCCTATCGGGTCTCTATATGTATTGAAAGGTATCTAACTACGACAGATCAGCGGCGGAAAATACAACAGTCATGTTTTTCAAAGTCTTACAGCAAAGCCAATTCAACACCGATTTCAATCAGTTTGGTCTTGATCCGTTCCAAATTCCATATGCTAAGCGGCACAATTAATGCTTTCCTTAAATATTGCTCCGTCCTGTCGCTGCAAGACCGCGAATTTGAAAAAACGCTAGAGCGAAACGATGTGACTACCGCCAGGATGCATAGACGTATATAGGGGGATCTGTATTCGTTAATCTTTTCAACAAAAACGTGAATTATGGTTAAACACTACCTAAAAACATTAAACTCACCGCAATTAAAACGGTGCTTACTATTTCCAGTCAGCTACGAGGCGCCAGCTTTCTTTCTCCAACTTTCCTTTTGAACGGATGCGACCATTTTGCTGTGACCCGGCTCATAAACTATTCGATATGCAAATATCCGGGCCACAGCGATTTGGCCACCTCCGTTCAAAACGAAAGTAGGAGAAAGAAAACTGGCGTCTCATAGCAGACTACAAATAGCCAACACCGTTTTAACTGCGGTAAGTTGAATGTTTTTCGAATGTGTTTCAGCATAATTCGCGTTTTTGCTGAAAAGTTCAACGAATACAGATCCCCCTATATACTTCTATGCATCCTGGCGGGAGTCACATCGTTTCTCTCTAGCGTATTTTCAAATTCGCGGTCTTGCAGCGACAAGACGGGGCAATATTTCAGGAAAGCACTAACAGTGCCGCTTAGCATATGGAATTTGGAACGGATCAAGACCAAAATGATTAAAATCGGTGTTGAATTGGCTTTGCTGTAAGACTTTGAAAAACATGACTGTTGTATTTTCCGCAGCTGATCTGTCGTAGTTAGATACCTTTCAATACATATATAGACCCGATAGGAATTTTTTTTCCGGGTCGTGCTTTTCTTGTTTTTCGGAGTGGTTTAAGGTTCAAATAGATAGTTTTAGGCTAGTTTAACATACTTCGATCACAATTTTTTTTTTTTTTTTTTTTTTTTTTTTGGGGGGGGGGTTTCCATGGGTGAGTCCAAGCATGCGTCGAGCACCTTTGGGATCTCCTACTTTCAGAATTTATATACAGTGCTCCCTCTCTATAACGAAACCCTTTGGGATACGAAGATTGTATGTGTTGTTCAGATGGAGTTGTTATAGGGAGGGGGAAATCAAACATAATTACCTTGTTTGCAGATCCCCAGATAAGGTGTATTTCGAGTACTAAAACCGTTATACCTCAATCAAACCCTATGTTGTGACCACTCTTTAGAATCGTCACAAAGCGACGATTCTAAAGAGTGGTCACAACATAGGGTTTGATGGAGGCACAAAGCAAATACGATGGAAAAGGTTGTTTCTGGAGCCTTGTTGTTTCGGAAACTGTGACATGCGTTGTTGTAAGGAGGGAATCGTTATTGAGAGGGCCGTTGTAGGGAGGAGCACTGTACTTCACAACAGGGCGTGTTTGTTGCTTGTGTGACGGCCATGAAAAATCGCATCGTTGTTCATTCTCAGTTTTGTTATACATGTATTTACCGGCCCTTCGGGATCATCAATAATTAATGAAAATTGAATACCGCTTAAGTCGGCGCTAAGGGGCGCGAGTAGTGTTGCGTTTTATATAAATGCTCATGAACATACTCAATAAAACCGAGTCTGCAAGTTTCACTTTTCGCATTGCTGCTATTGCATTGGACTACTTGAAGAATACTGGCCAGTCTAGAGCCAACAATACACCCAACAATACACCATGAACAGAAAGACAGAACGGTATCGGTTGTAAAGATGTGTTCTAAGCAGTTGGGACCTTTTTATAGACGGATATGGACGAAAATAGGAATGTCAAATCCAATGAGGCACAATGACAAAAGGATCTATCAAAACAATGATAAAACGTTTCTTGAACAAAGCTGACATAGACATCAGTGGGAGAAAAATTACAAACCATTCAGCTCGGGTCACACTGTGCACTGCATTGTATAGTAGTAACACGTTCAGTGTCAAAGCTGACATAGACATTTAGCACCGGTCACAATGTGCACTGCATTGTATAGTAAAACGTTCAGAGACAAGTCTGTGGTGAACCGCAGCATGCATACCAGCACCCCGGTTCATACACACCAATTTCAAATATTAAATGACATATATAACTATTTGGAACCAGCAATCGGAGGAAAAGTCTAGTCAAAGTCAACAACCATGGACAAAACGGCTGGACATATTATCGTGTAGGGTGATGATAAACTGCAACTCCCAAACTTGACTCTTCAGTCCACACTGAATAACGCAATCGAAGATGCACAGAACCAGGATGATACACTATCACTGTCCCGAAATATATGAAGAACATTATGAAAATACAAGGTGACAGAAAGAAAATAATAATCTAGGATAGAAAATATTTAAAAATACATGTATAGTTGAAGATAGTTTGGGCAATATATTTCGCCAAGCTCCGGTTCAAATAATCTTGATGTGTTTGTGTTTTGTTTTAAGGTATTGTTCTGATGAACTAGAACTAGCACTAAAGGTGATGAATACCCCCACTAGCACATTTGACACAGAGATGGGGGTTATAGAAATAAATCACTACAATATCTGCTACGGTATAGAAAAAAAACACTCTGGAAAACCTGAAATTTCTTAAAAATTTCTCAGTCAAAATGCTGTAATTCCATTAAAGATTAATGTAGTGTAACAAATTTCAAACCTGATCTGTAACCCATTATTATAAAGCTACATACCATATATCCCTTCAATATCTGCAAGGTTTAAGAAAAAACTCCGGAAAACCTGAATTTCCGCAAAATTTCTAAGTAAAATCACAGTATTTCCGTGAAAAATCTATGAAGCGTAACGAAATTCAAACTTGATCTGTAACTCATTATAATAAAGCCACATACCAAATACCACTTCAATATCTGTAAAGGTTTAGAAAAAAAATTTCGGAAAACTGAAAAATAACAAAGGACAATAACTAAAAAAAATACTGAAGACAGAGTTACACACATTGTGCACTGCACTTGCAGTCAATGTGATCTATCTATATATGAAGTTTGAAGTCAATAGCTTTTATGCTTTGGAATATATGAAGGCGGACGGACGGACATGGTGACTCCAGTATACCCCCAAAAAAACTTCGTTTGTGGGGATAAATAAGATTTACTTTCACTGCACGAGTGAGTGAGTTGGGTTTTACGTCCGACCAACAGTATTTCAGTTATTTGCAGACGGCACCCGCATGAGACAAGTTATTGGGCTGCCTCACTGGAATACCTCTGCGGCGGGCACATGGCAAGGGCACCCCACTCAGTCACATTATCCTGACAACGGGCCGACCAGTGCTAGAACTACTACTTTCTGTTGAACGAAACTCAAGACAAGAGATATTCTGGCAGGAATGATTTTTATTTACTGCTCCTTTAAGTTTCACATCTACCTGTATGTATCTCTTTAATTAAGGTATTTACAGTGTACATGTTTCTCATATTGGTTTTCTATTGTATATGGTAAGCACAGATAGAATACAGGTGTACTTTTCAGGTAGCTATTATTGTTAATTGATTTTCATGTGCGAAGCATGCTTTTTACCCAGATGAGGGTATATAAGCTAGGCTATTTTGTACTTTCTTCAGTTTGGTTGGTAACTTATACCTTCCGTCAGAACTGGCTCAACCCTGTCTCCCTCTCACTTCTATATCTCTCTCTGTTTGTTATTTAATGTACAATAAAAGAATCATTCCCCTAAGACAGATTTATTGAATACTTTTAGTCCCTATAATAAGAAATAACCTGGGAAAAGTAACCACCCAATTCACAAACCATGTAGACAAGGCAAGCCGGTTACATTTTGAGGGCTCATCCGTTTCTTATTATACGCTTAGACTTAAATATGGATAGTAAAAAAGTAACATTTGCTACTTTGGGACTAAGGTCAATGCCTTCAAACTTACTGATTGACTGCGCTAGTGATGAAACAGCATACATGAGTTTACCTATTATCTTGTCCCCAGGGTTACACATACATCCTACATACACATCTTCAAGTACACCCACGACACATTAGTAGGCAGTACTGTTCTAAACACACAGTCTACAGGTGCATTGGTCACTACACCTCCAAAAATATAACAGGCAACACTTTGGCTACAAGCTATTCACATGCACAACAGCAGGGAGAGTCTCAAAATTCTTGCGATCTGTCAAACTTAGGCAATGCCCACTCTCAAAATTACTTTGATCTGTCATCAAAAATGCAAAGTCAACCCATGCCTAGACTTGACTTAAACTCAGATAATGACTTTAATTTTATTAGTTTAGACTCAGAAACCTTAGTGAAACAAGACTTACACTCTTTAAGTCTTGATGCAAATATACAGGATACAAACAGTTTGCCACACAATAACGTGTTACATAGGTCTCCCTATAGACCCGATTCAACTAATCAACACTTTGTGTCACATCCCACAAGGGATCCATATGTTCAAAATAAGTCAACAACATCTGGCGTCCAAGCGACCTTTATGCAATCAAATCAGACTCCAGATCACTTTAACTGTCCTCCCCTCTTTAGGCACAAGTCACATTCCTTTGCAGTCATCTTACATGACTAACACACAAATCAGTATATGTGTAGGTAATACGTGCATCACACAAATGCTCTTCAGCTGTGCAACTCAGACACACATCAACTTTCTAATATAGGGTTAGGTCAAGGTCAAATTATGCCATATGGGAATATACAAATGCCGACCCCTCACTCAAGTCAAATAGGCTGTCTCTTTGAGACAAGTAGTTAAATGTGTTCCTATAAGTTTTGTTACAGGTGGAAATCCATGATCTTTTGCAAGGAGTGAGTGAAGAATTGGAGGAATTCGTAAAGGAGAATAGGTCACTATGGCCTGATACTCCTACGCCATGCCCGAGTTGTTCCTCAATCTCATACAACACACACACTTCTTTTATGTGGCACTGGTAGAGGGCCAAATATGAGCCTGAAATTGACTTGTTTCAGTGCCCTTGTTGTCCTAAGGTATTTGGCAGGCCATCCAATGCCAGGAGACATCTTAGGATGTCCCATCAACTTAATGTGGACATGTCTCCCCAGAGAATTCCTAATAAAAACTTTGAGGATCCGAAGGGACAGCTGCCGTGCCAGGTTTGACCATCGTGCTAGACTTGCGGGAAAGACAAAGGCAACGCCTGTAACTGGGAACGCCCTAGTTACAGAGAAAGCGGACTCTCGGGACGAGGAGGTGACGTTTGATGACTAGGGGACAGCAAGAAAGAATTTTAAGAGGAAATAGTTTTGGGAATAGGGGGAATATTTAATATATAGAGGACATAATAATAATAAAAATAATAATGGTAATAATTTTTTGGACAGTGTTTAAACAGTGACAGTGAAATTCTACATCCGTGTGTCAGTATCCCGTGCTTCTATATCTACTATATTATTTGCTAAAAGTGTTAAAAGTGTAATATGCAGTAACTATCTAAGACAATACATAGACATTAGACCGGGCAAAATCTTCACATCATGTTTTGTTATATCTTATTTGGTACAATATATTGCTGTATGTTCCAAACATTGAATATTGGTTACAGTGCTCTACCATATATACATGTATACTTTTATCCAGTCACCAGGCTTCACTAGTGACATAATAAAGGGGTGCAGATAAACTTATGTTTATTAGGTTACTTCCGGTAGTAGAAGGTTTATTAGGTAAGTAGATAGGCGTAATGATTCTATAACCATGGAACTATTGTACTTTTCTGTAAATATGCATAAAAATCATGTTGACGAAATAGATCTAACAGAAAATTCACCAAAAGAATTATTCAAATGAGAAAAGACAAGAGAGTCGTCATGGGTGACAAATGCCCCCAAAGTGTTTGACACCGAAATGCATTTTGGCGGAAAAACAATACAATGTAATGCAGGTGTAACATGAAATGTTGATGCTGTTAAAAATGACACCGGAGTCAGTTCTTAACATTAGAAACAGAACCTTTGATGATGATGATAGCTAAGAAAAGAACCAAGGGTCAAAACTTAGTTAAAAAGGACCCTAAGTCATTCTCAACGTTAAAAAGGACCCTGGGTTGATTGTCAACGTTTAAGGTATAGGAGATATGCTCTGGACAAGCTTTTTGTATCTGGTAAGGTATAGGAGATATGTTCCGGACTGTAAAATTGAGGTCAAAGGTAAAGGTCAAAGTCAGTGATCTGAAAATGGTACACGACTCTCCGCCATCCCAATATGAACTCACAAACCAAATTTGGAATCCGTAGCTGGTAAGGTATAGGAGATATTCTCAGGACAAGCTTTTTGTAAAATCGGTCAAAGGTCATGGTCAAGGTCACAGTGATCTGAAAATGGTACGCGACACTCCTCCATCCCAAGATGAACTCACACACCAAATTTGGAATCCTTAGCTGGTAAGGTATAGGAGATATACTCCGGACAAGCTTTTTGTAGCTGGTAAGGTATAAGCTTTTTTTAAAATCGAGGTCAACGCTCAAGGTCAAGGTCACAGTGACCTGGAAATGGTACGAGACACTCCGCCATCCCAAGATGATCTCACACTAAATTTGGAATCTGTAGCTGGTAAGGTAAAGGAGAAATGCTCCGGACAAGCTTTTTGTATAATCAAGGTCGAAGATCAAGGTCAAGGTCACAGTGACATGAAAATGGTACACGACACTACCCCATCCCAAGATGAACTCACACACCAAATTTGGTATCCGTAGCTGATGTAACAAAGGAAATATACTCCGGACAAAAGGTACACACATCCACACCCATCCACCCCCACACACACCCACCCACACACACACACACGCACGGTGCGATCACTATATGCCGCCAAAGCCTAGGGCAGAATTAAAATAATTGGCTATAGCTGGATTCGAACCCGCGCCTGATCATACAAAAACCGATTCTAATCACTCTAGAGACGTCGTCCTTACCGATTACGCCACTGAGGCCACATACAAAGTGACATTGATTTATCAGTTTTATTAATTTAATTCACCGCTAGCGAAATGCGTTTTTGATAAAAATCAAGCCTGGAAGTAAAGATTAACAGATAAATAGTAAATGTTTTCTTTTCGCTCTCATGATAATTTGATTGATAAACTCTTACAGGGGCGATGATAATCGTAGATCTCAATATAGCCCGTTCAGTTCCATCGATTTATGAATAACGTTAGGTCTATCTAAAAAAAGAAGCCGAGACCACGGAACTCGAATTTGACAAGAGAATATAACCATGTTTGTTTGAAATAACTTATCAACACTCGATTCAAATCATCTTATTTTTCAAATTCAACCACATTTCCCCCTCTTGTAATGCAAATATCGAAACTATTTTCCTCTGCGTTACCTCATTAGATCTATTTACTAGACATGGATATGAAAAGGGTGGGGTCCGTTGATCGAAAAACAGCATTTTCAATGCAAATTATTTCAAGAGAGTTATGTTAAATATGAGTCTATGAAAAAGATATTTAACTAAATTGACTGGATAAATCGAATAATAGGTTAGTGCCGTAGATGGGACGCCTTTATCCGATTCGGAGAGAAAACAGTTGAGGCTCAGCAAGCCTCGCCTCAACGTTTTCTCCCCTTGTCGGATAAAGGCGCCCCATCTACGGCATTAACCTATTATTCTCTATGTATACATTTATGTTCTTAGTCAAATCTTTGAATAATTTCTGCGTTTCTTATTAATTCCTGCCAGCGAATCATTATATTGACAAAATTATTTCTAATTTGGGTCTTAATGTAGGAGGAATGTGGCAGGAATGGGTTTTATTTACTGCTCCTTTAAATTTTACCTGTATGTATCTCTTTAACTAAGGTATTTACAGTGTACATGTTTCTCATATTGGTTTTCTATTGTATATGGTAAGCACAGGTAGAATACAGGTATACTTTTCAGGTAGCTATTATTATTAAATGATTTTCATGTGCGAAGCATGCTTTTTACCCAGTTGAGGGTATATAAGCTCGGCTATTTTGTACTTTCTTCAGTTTGGTTCAGGACACTTAAAGGTAACTTATACCTTCCGTCAGAACTAGCTCAACCCTGTCTCCCTCTCTCTTTCTATATCTCTCTCTGTTGTCAAAGTTAAGAACAGTTCTAAATTGACTGAGACTTGCAAAGTCCCAGATCATTTAGAAGATATTTATGAGCGCACTACGACTGGGATGACTTCATCACAATGTGAACAAGTATCTAGGCTTCTGACAAAATATTCGTCAGTATTCTCCGAGTTAGATGAAGACCTCGGAAGGACAGGGTTGGTGAGACACATCATTGACACGGGAGATGCACATCCTATCAAACAACCACTCCGGCGACATCCTGTGCATATGGGTCCAGACAAACAAATCGATGACATGCTTCAGAAGAACGTCATACAGCCATCTACTAGCCCCTGGAGTAGCGGGATAGTACTAGTCACAAAGAAAGATGGCTCGAAGCGCTTCTGTGTGGACTACAGGAAGCTGAATAACGTTACGATCAAAGACTCGTTCCCCCTTCCAAGAATTGATGACTCTTTAGAACTGACTGGAGCTCAATGGTTCTCCTGTCTAGACCTTAACACTGGTTACTGGCAAGTTGAACTTAAGGACGTTGATCGGCCTAAAACGGCTTTCAATTCAAGACGTGGATTATTTGAATTCAGAGTCATGCCGTTTGGCCTTTGCAACGCTCCAGCAACTTTTGAGAGGCTAATGGAGTTAAATTGGCAAATATGCCTAATTTACCTAGACGACGTGATTGTTCATGGCCGGACATTTGAAGACATGTTGTCGAACTTGGAAACTGTACTAGAGAGACTAAAAGAAGCAAGTCTTAAACTAAAACCACGGAAATGCCAGCTCTTTTGTCAAGAGGTGTTCTCCCTGGGACATGTTATTTCCACTGAAGGAGTTAAAACTGATCCAAGAAAGACACAGACTGTCAGAGAATGGCCCGAGCCTGAAAATGTGACTGAGGTCCGATCATTCTTGGGGTTATGCAGTTATTATCGTCGATTCATTCATCGATTTTCCGATATAGCTAAACCTCTGCACAAGCTGACTGAAAAAGGTCACACTCTTGAATGGACCAAACAGTGTTTTTGTGAGGCTCCTATACTGGCACACCCTGACTTTACTAAAGTGTTTGTCCTAGACACCGATGCTAGTGACTTTGGTATTGGTGCAGTGTTGTCACAAGTAATAGATGGGAAAGAAAGAGCAATAGCCTACGCTAGCAAGTCCTTAACCAAAGCTGACCGAAGATACTGTGTCACGAGGAAAGAACTGTATGCAGTTGCTCACTTTGTGAAGTATTTTCGTCATTACCTTTATGGTAAAAAGTTGACTTTGAGGACAGACCACGGGTCATTGCATTGGTTGATGCAATTTAAAAATCCAGAAGGGCAACTGGCCAGGTGGCTTGAAGTTCTTTCTTCCTATGATATGACAATCCAACAACGCCCAGGCAAACAACATCAAAATGCTGACGGACTTAGTAGAAAGAGGTGTAAACAGTGTGGAATGGGGAACAATAGATCCAAAGATGAGCAGCTGAATGAAGTCATCACGCAGGATGATAACGAAATATTTGACCTCAAAAATGCACAGGAGAATGACAAAGACTTGTCAAAATTGAAGAGATGGATAGAAACAGGAGATAAACCCAACCGACAGTAAGCAAGTTGCGAAAGTCAATACCACAAAGCACTTTTGTGTCAGTGGGAGAGATTGGACACTCTAGACGGCATGCTTATGAGACGTTATGAAGACCAAAGCTCAAATATGACTAACTGACAGGGGACAGAGTGGAGTTGAGGTACTCTCATGATATTAAGGCTTCAGGGCACCTTGGAGTCAAAAAGACTATAAGACGGATTAGGCAAAGGTTTTACTGGCCAGGAATGCAAAACGATGTCAAAACCTATGTAGGAGGCTGTGAACCCTGTACGAAGAGAAACGACCCAATGAAAACAAACGGAGCTCCAATGGAGATTGTGCAGAAAGGCTTCCCTATGGAACGAATAGCGAAAGAGTTGCCACAGACCGAGAAAGGCAAGAGATACATTCTGGTGATAGGTGATTATTTCACAAAATGGACTGAGTGTCACGCCATGCAAAACATGGAAGCAAAGACAGTGGCTACCATTCTGATAGAACAAGTGATTACTAGAATTGTTATCCCCCAGCGTATTCATTCAGACCAGGGGCGACAGTTTGAGAGCCAGCTTTTTGCTGAAATGTGTCAGCTCCTACAAATTGAAAAAACAAGAACCACACCTTACCACGCCATGTCAGATGGTATGGTAGAAAGATTTAACAAAACTTTGGTAGCCATGCTCAGTGCCTTTGTTAATGACAACCACACCGACTTGGATGAACAACTCCAGTATGTGATGATGGCCTATAGGTCATCAGAGCACGAAACAACTGGTTGTACTCCCAATTATTGCATGTCAGGCCGGGAAACCACTACCCCGTTAGACCTAATGTATGCAATGCCTAGAGGAATCAAAGAAATTCCAAAGAACCAGTGGGTATAGGAGCTGCAAGAACGACAGGAAGATGTTCATCAAATGGTTAGGCAGAATACTGGTGTTGCTATGAGACGACAAAAGAAGTACCATGACCACAGTCTTTGGTATGAGAAATTTGAAGCAGGAGACAAAGTATATGTGTTCTTTCCAGTGAAGAAGGTCGGGTGTTCACCCAAGTTTACCTCATTTCGGAGGGGACCTTATGAGGTGAGAGAAAAGCTTTCTGATATCATGTATAAAGTTAACTGTGGGCGGATTGGGAATGTTCAAGTTACTCATTGTGACAGAATGCGCAAATGTAAGCTTCGGGTACTTGCTGGAGAAAAAGTCCGAGCAGATCAAACTTCTGACATTGAAACTGATCGCGATCCTATGCCTGAAATGACAGATTGTGGTGAAGCAGAAAAAAGAATAAGGCGGAAACCTGCTTGGTTTCATGATTATGTCTTTTCTATTTTCAGTCTAGAAGATATGCCAAAGACAAAAGAAACACCACGCAAGGCGTCAATGATGTGTGCTAATTGCCAAGAGACACTTGCACCAGATGAGTTCTGATATTATGTAGACAAGTGCGTGATGAAATACCTTGGGTGTGACTCGTGTAAGAAAATCTTCAGCACAAGAAAGTACTACTTACAGCATATGAGGAGAATCCATGAATCTGTAAAGGAACAGGATTGTGAAGAACACAAGAGTGCAAGTAGTGTAGTTGATGACAGTGAGGATGACGACAATGGGTCAGAGCCAGATTGTGAGCTGATGGAGGAGGAAAGGCGTCAGAACAACTTGGTGAATGTCCTTGCTGAAGGACGCATGTTTAACAAGAAAACCAGATCAGCTCCTGTATTGGCTCCAATCAAAAGAAAAGCCTGTGAAGTTTCAGCAAGTGAATGAGGCCATAGTACTTCTGGAAAGCAAGCAGAAGCCGGTGTGAGTGCAACAACGAGAATGAAAGAGGTAAAAGTGAAATGAAGCAACTCAACGGAGGGTACTCAGAAAAGGAGAGAAGTAGTTGTAGAGGATAAAGATTAGGGGGGAATATACTCATCAAGACTGAACTGTAAAAGTCTGGGTACTACCCGACTCAACCTTGGAGAGATCATTGGAGAAAGACTGGTTAACACACAAGACGTGGATTTAAACATTACCCCGGCAGGACAGTTCGTTCTGGAACTGAAGTATCAGTAGATACTGTGTGCATCCTATAAGGTCAATTCTTATGGACAGAGAAACGGTGTTAGAGATTTGTGTTCACTTTTTTTTACATACATACACTCAGGAAGAGTCTTTGATTTGTTCTGGTTTATTAAAGTTTATTGTTTACTATTATGATGTTATTTTCTTCATCCAATGAGCGTTAATGGTTAAAGAGAGAGAGCGATCTGAAGAATGGTCAATTAGAAGTTTGTTGAGTGTAAAATAACTGCGGGACGCATTAAATCGGAGGCATGGGTAGTGTTAGTTAAACTGATTAGATACCCGTTCTTTCGGCCCTTTGATTAATATATAGTTTGGTTAGGGTTATCAAACTTGTTATAAAATTACACTTCCGGCAAAACCCCACGTGAATTATTTGCAACAATAAAGGTCAGTAAATCTTTATCGTGGAATGACATGCTTGGTATGCACATGCTTTATGTTCTGTATATTTTAATGTATCTATCTGTATGGGTCTAATATTTATTTCTCAATGGATTGCTTGAACAAGTCCAGTCGCCCAAAATAACAGGCTACGTATCTCATTCGGTAGTTCCCGTAAATAAATCGTTAATCTTCGGTATCCACTAGGGGGCAGTATAAATAGTAGGCAGAACATTGAGACCGTGTGACAGAGGGCTGTATATAAGCAGAGTTTCAGCTATTTTCGAGGAGACGGCTTGCAACTTTCGTGAAGTTAACACTGACGAATCTGAGAACACAACATGGTTATATAGTATAGACTGGTTGGATTGCAAATTGGAAGCTCTGGGTGTGTTGGTGATAGACGTTATCCTTACCTTCCCTCGGGAGCCTCGCTTCATTGAGAGGTTTGGAATAAGGGTCTGTGGCATGTAGCCCGGGCTACAATCTGTAGTCTAGACTGGTCTATGTGAGATAGGTCTACGTTGAAGAAATCAAGGAAGCCTCGCTTTTTTGGCTCATTAGGAAAGACCAACGTACAATTGCGCAGTCAGTGTTTGGAACCTTTTTATTTAGAGAAAAGGTTGGTGGTTATAGAAAGTTTGTCTGATCAGCGTCAGCCTCAAAGAGCCTGCCTCAAAGCGCCAGCTTCAAAGAGCCAGCCTCAAAGAGCCAGCTTCAAATCGCCAGCCTCAAATCGCCAGCCTCAAAGAGCCAGCTTCAAAGCGCCAGCCTCAAAGCGCCGTCTTTAGGAAGCTGTCTTACCAGAGCCAGCTTCAAAGCACCAGCCTCAAAGCGCCGGTCTCAAAGCGCAATCTTCAAGAAGCCTGGCTTAAAAGAGCAAGCTTCACAGCACCAGCCTCAAAGAGTTCAAAGGATAACTAGGCACCATACAGATATATTGTAAATACGTTAAATCATAAATGTTTTGTACAGTTACTGTTCTCGTGATTCTTTCACATTTGTTTTACTAATCATTTGGACAGGTAGTCCACAAGGAAAATTATATTATACATATTACGGTCGGAAGTAAGAGAGAAAACGTTACATAAGGATATGAACGTAGTCCTACACAGTTAATTACCCTTTGTAACTCTTAGACTGTGTCGACGATAGGAACTATCTTGGAAGTTTATGAGTACCCGGTCCAGGACACCTTTGTCTTGTTTTTCAAAGTTGACTAGTAGTTAAATGTGTTCCTATAATTTTTGTTACAAGTAGAAATCCATGATCTTTTGCATGGATTGAGTAAAGAATTGGAGAAATTCGTAAAGGAGAATATGCCACTATAGCCTGATATTCCTACGCCATGCCCGAGTTGTTCCTCAATCTCATACAACATACACACTTCTTTTATGTGGCACTGGTGGGCCAAACATGAGCCTGAAATTGACTTGTTTCAGTGCCCTTGTTGTCCTTAGGTATTTGGCAGGCCAGACAATGCCAGGAGACATCTTAGGATGTCCCATCAACTTAATGTGGACATGTCTCCCCAGAGAACTCCTAATAAAAACTTTGAGGATCCGGAGGGACAGCTGCCGTGCTAGGTTTGACCATCGTGCTAGACTTGCGGGAAAGACAAAGGCAACGCCTGTAACTGGGAACGCCCTAGTTACAGAGAAAGCGGACTCTCGGGACGAGGAGGTGACGTTTGATGACATGGGGACAGCCAGGAAGATTTTTAAGAGGAAATAGTTTTGGGAATAGGGGGGAATATTTAATTTATAGAGGACATAATAATAATAATAATAATAATAATAATAATAATTCTACATCAGTGTGTCAGTATCCTGTGCTTCTATATCTACCATATTATTTGTTAATATTGTTAAAAGTGTAATATGCAGTAACTATCTCAGACAATACATAGAAATTAGACCGGGCAAAATCTTCACATCATGTTTTGTTATATCTTATTTGGTAAAATATATTGCTGTATGTTCCAAACATTGAATATTGGTTACAGTGCTCTACCATATATATACTTTTATCAAGTCACCAGGCTTCACTAGTGACATAATAAAGGGGGTGCAGATAAACTTATGTTTATTAGGTTACTTCCGGTAGTAGAAGGTTTATTAGGTTAGTAGATAGGCGTAATGATTCTATAACCATGGAACTATTTTAATTTTCTGTAAAAATGCATAAAAATCATGTTGACGAAATAGATCTTACAGAAAATTCACCAAAAGAATTATTCAAATGAGAAAAAATAAAAATAATTGGCTATAGCTGGATTCGAACCCGCGCCTGATCATACAAAAACCGATTCTAATCACTCTAGAGTCGTCGTTCTTACCGATTACGCCACTGAGGCCACATACAAAGTGACGTTGATTTATCAGTTTTATTAATTTAATTCACTGCTAGCGAAATGCGTTTTTGATAAAAATCAAGCCTGGAAGCAAAGATTAACAGATAAATAGTAACTGTTTTCTTTTCGCTCTCATGATAATTTGATTGATAAACTCTTACAGGGGCGATGATAATCGTAGATCTAAATATAGCCCGTTCAGTTCCATCGATTTATGAATGACGTTAGTTCTATCTAAAAAAAGAAGCCGAGACCACGGAACTCGAATTTGACAAGAGAATATAACCATGCCTGTTTGAAATAACTTATCGACACTCGATTCAAATCATCTTATTTTTCAAATTCAACCACGTTTTCCCCTCTTGTAATGCAAGTATCGAAACTATTTTCCTCTGCGTTACCTCATTAGATCTATTTACTAGACATGGATATGAAAAGGGTTGGGTCCGTTGATCGAAAAACAGCATTTTCAATGCAAATTATTTCAAGAGAGTTATGTTAAATATGAGTCTATGAAAAAGATATTTAACTAAATTGACTGGATAAATCGAATAATAGGTTAGTACCGTAGATGGGACGCCTTTATCCGACGAGGGGAGAAAACGTTGAGGCGAGGCTTGCCGACATCTACGGCATTAACCTATTATTCTCTATGTATACATTTATGTTCTTAGTCAAATCTTTGAATAATTTCTGCGTTTCTTATTAATTCCTGCCAGTGTATCATTATATTATTATATTGACAAAATTATTTCTAATTTGGATCTTAAGGTAGGAGGAACGTGGCAGGAATGGGTTTTATTTACTGCTCCTTTAAGTTTTACCTGTATGTATCGCTTTAATTAAGGTATTTACAGCGTACATGTTTCTCATATTGGTTTTCTATTGTATATGGTAAGCACAGGTAGAATACAGGTATACTTTTCAGGTAGCTATTATTGTTAAATGATTTTCATGTGCGAAGCATGCTTTTTACCCAGATGAGGGTATATAAGCTCGGCTATATTGTATTTTCTTCAGTTTGGTTCAGGACACTTAAAGGTAACTTATACCTTCCGTCAGAACTGGCTCAACCCTGTCTCCCTCTCTCTTTCTATATCTCTCTCTGTTTGTTATTTAATGTACAGTAAAAGAATCATCCCCCTAGACAGATTTATTGAATACTTTTAGTCCCTATAATAAGAAATAACCTGGGAAAGGTAACCACCCAACTCACAAACCATGTAGACAAGGAAAGCCGGTGACAATATGACTGTTGTGCCTGTCCCATTCATGGTATACAGTAAAACCTCGCTAATGCGACCAACTTAAAGAGGTATAATTAGGGGTGCTAGCTTAATGCAGGACAAAAGTAATGCAGAAAGCTCCTAGAGATCATTGTTCTCATAGGACTCTAATCAAAGAGGGATTTTCTCAAAATAAAAATGACTTGTCAAGTTTGGAATACTTAGTACACAATTTCGTCTCTCTCAAATGGATTCGTTGAAACTACTAAATGGGATTAAGGACGAATTGGCCGAGTTTGCCAAGAGGGAGGAAAGGCTAGCATGGCCTGATACTTTAACACCTTGTCCTGTGGAAGACTGTTCCAAGACCAAATATAATTCTTACCTGTCCTTCATGCATTACTCGGTAAGCAAACCCTGTCTTGTTCAAGTGGCCAAATTGCAACCGTAGAGACAATATTAAGGGCCACCAAAGGAAGGTCCATAAGATGAAGGGAGGTGTCACTGGATCAAGCTGGCAAACGAGAACTTTGTGGATCCCCGATACACTCTTCCATACAGACCACTTCACACAGAGAGGCTTGCAGTCAAACGAGTATAACTACCGTCGGGGACTCCCTAGTAACAACGGAAGGAATCTACAGAGACGAGGAAGCTCTTTTTGAGGATGGACATGTCATTGGGAAAACATTTAAAATCAAATGAATAATTTTCTAAATGAAAGTGTTTGAACTTTACATAAGTGAAACGTTTATGATAGAGAGGTTTCGATTTCTTACTTGTACGTGTACGTATACGTGTGTCTACACGTACACGTATACGTTCCTGGATTTTCAAAATCATGTTTCGAAATCAGAAACGTGTACCCGTACGGGTAATCTGTCACGATACGTCTTCGCGCGGGGCCATGCCATTTGCTTTAAAATAAAAGAGATTAGGAAGAACTAGAAATTGCATAAAGCAGGATAATTAAGCAATGACGAACATAGGCAGAAACTCAATATACGGACAGACAGACTGACAGGCATGCAGGGTGACAAATAGACAGACTGATCGATACACAGTTCGATATACAGGCAGATAGACAGGTTGATAAACATACTTATAATTAGACATATCGATAGACGGATTGATAGGCAGACATGTAGAAAGATAGATATACAATAAGATACAGATATACAGACAGATATATATATATATATACAGATAGACAGACAGACAGACGGGCATACAGTATAGAGGGAGAATGTAGGCAGACAGATAGACAGACAGGCAGAGAAGTCAAGTCAAGTAATATTTTGGTCAAGTCGGTACAGAATTAACAAATAACATACGCTCGGCAGAGCTTTTAACACTGACATTTCATTAACATTCGCATTTATAAAAACAACATTAAACAATAACAGATAGCTAAATAAGCATAAGATCGCAGGCAGACAGACAGATTTAAAGACAGACGGCTGAGCGGAGGGGTGGGTGGTCGTACGGACGGACGGACAGACAGACTGAATCACAAATAAGAAGCATACACAGATTTAATGCAAAGCCAAATTGACACACATAGCCCCATGACTCGGTTCAGATGAACTTTTCAACTGGGTCACAAAATATTATATTAAACACCTTTAATTTCCCTTCTCAAGTAAATTAACTGTTGTGACACAAAGAGAAGGGTTGGTAGTAACATTCTATCAACACATTTTACTTTAAAACATGTGAAAATAGGCATTAATCGATGATAAAGCTATTCGTTTTGCTGAAACTTCTAGAAGCAACCCTACACATTGAGAACGTCAAAGACAGATGATATTTACACATATATTGATGACGTCACACGCCGAAATGATGACGCACTAAGGCTTTCACGTAAAGACAATGCCAGAAAATAAATCGACACGAGTTGCTCCCTTGAATACTCTCACCGTCCGCCATTACGGTACTTCCAAACTCCACGCGAAAACGGACTATATTGTATTATGTATGCCTTACGAGGGTAGCAGAGGTAAACAGTGTATTGTGGTTGGATGCAGCAACAACCAGAGAGACATTTACCAATTGAAAAAATAAAGTTGTGATATACATGGCGTCAAACATGACGACTGCATATGCATCGCCCCATTCAAGTTTCATTGTTTACCGACAAACAGCGAACGAAGACGAGAGTGGTTAAGGGCTATAAACCGAAAAGATCACAATCCTGCTAGTAAAGCACTGGTAAGAAACATTGTTCATCAGTATTTCAATTTGTTTGTAGTAGATATTGAGGCATTTGGAATGATCAGAAAGAAATGGAGTTTGTAGCAAGATGACCGAAATTCGGACAAACGCTTATTCGGATACAATTTCCCATGTTCATTTTCGTTTTGCTTCTTACCTAATTGGTTTGTAAAGATATGTTGAGAACCTCAAACGGTCATGCATAGCACTAGTAGTCACCATGGCCTCCAATTTTACATTCAATCATTTTTTTTAAAAAACAAAGGTATTGAAACAATATGAATATATTGAAGTTAGATCTAGTACACTGATATATGTCTTCCTGAACAGGAGAAAATAGTTCACCAAATCTTTATTTGGTTTATTTTTGTACTTTTCAGGATTGTTCAATACATTTTGAACATGGAAAACCATCCAAGGAAAATCCATTTCCTACACTTCACATGGGGTATGAAAAAATTAATACCCCTAAACCAAGACGCCAGATTGTGAGGAAACCACTCAACACCATTATCGATAGAGAAGAATTCGGAAAAAGAGAGCTTGAAATATTTACTGCTACCAAAGTTACAGAAGGTACTGAATCTACATGTTATTCAGATTTCAAGCCAGAACAGGAACAATGCACATCTGTATGTTGCCACCTCTATCCAGAGTTGTGTTACAATTTAATATTACCATAAAAGCCTCAAATGGTAGAAACAAGCACACAAACTGAAGACAGTGTAAGTTGATCACCCATATACCTTTGAAAAGACAAGTAAAAGTGTGTCAACACAGCATGCAAAATCAAAGTTTAGCATTGAAAGCATATCTTCAGACACAGATTCAAGATTTTATACTGGACTGAATTACAGTGTGTTAATGACCCAAGTTACTATGTCATTCCATTTGCTTAAGCTTTATCATATAAACTTAATATTGCCAACCAGATATTGTCCGTCTTGATAAGAGTACGACTGGGGCTGAATTTTCATGACGTTGCAAGGCGTTTTAATATTTCCAGGCAGTTGGCTGCTTCCATATTTCATTCATAGATTGATATAATGGCTGTCAAGTTGAGTGACTGTAGTATGGTTGCCCAGGGATTCAATGTGCAGACACTGCCATCATCATTTTCAGACACTTATCTAAAGACATGTATTATTGACTGTACAGAAGTGTATATTCAACGTCCATTCACCTTAAAAGCCAGGAATCAGACATACAGTAATTATAAGTCACTTGACTGCAAAAGTCCTTATTGCCATAGCTCCAAATGGATACATTATGTTCATATCTAAGGCTTATGGAGGGAGTGATAATTTTATCACTAAATCATGTGGTTTTCTCAACTACCTGGAGATGAAGTAAAGGCAGACCGTGGGTTCACAATAGGAGAAGAGTTATGTGTTAGACAAGTAAAACTGAACATTCCTGCCTTTATGAAAGAAAGAAAGCAGCTGCCTGCACAGGAGATCACAGAGTCTAGTCGCATTGCATCAGTGCGCATACATGTTGAGAGAGCAATCAACAGGCTTAAGTGTTATCGAATTTTGAATACTACTGCGAACACTAAGTCTGTTGCTAAAATGGACAAGAAAATGCGAGTGATCTCTTCTCTTTGTAACCTTCAGGGTTCCTTAATTAGGGTCAGTACCTCTGAGGACTGATCCAGTTTTAATTCCTCGACTGCCAAATTAAACCCTTGCAAAGACAAAATATAATAGATCTGCAATTTTATGCTATTTTTTTTGAAATTCTGACTAAAATGTTGGACACTGATCAGACAACATGTTATACAGCATCTAGTATGGAGCCAAACTGTTTGGTAGTTGACTTAAGTTTCTTATGTCCATGAAAGGGTTAAAACATGTAAAACTACACAGGTGAAAACTACACAGGTGATAATAATAACAGGTTCATTTTGATTAACTATTTTTATTAGTGATCTTTGGAAACAGTTGAAATTATGCCATAGATAATAATTGGAAGCTAGTGATGTTTAACAAGTTGTCTGCAAGGTAGTTTGATTCTTCTATCAGTGAACAACACAACTCACATGTATACATATTTAGCCCTTCTCATGCCCTTATTGTATGTTGATGCTTTTTGAAAACACTGTAGATTAAGATACAGCTCATGAAGGAGCTGTCTAATCAGGGTATGTGCGGTTTCCTTATAGGATCTGTCTGACATGGGTCAGCAATCTTTTCTAAAGAAACTTTCCTTATTTATAGACCAGTATTATAATTCTGATAATAGATGTGCATTGCGGGCGGAATTATGTTTATGAATATTCAGCATGAGAAGGGTTAGTAAATAGTAATAGGTTAATAATTATGTGCAGGTCTTTTTTTATAGATACATGTATGCATTGCTTCTAAAACAATTTATTCGAATTATTAAATCTAAAAATAGATATTTGACAAAATATGCAGAATATTTTGTTTTTAATTTTGATCCTTCGTTTGATGTGAAGTCAACCCTGAGACCTTTGGCCAAGTCCTAGCTTGGTTTGTTCACCATTTGACATATTCTGGGGGTAGCCCTGAAATAAAAGGATTTCTAAAGTTATAGAGAGGTTTTACTGTATATGAAACTCCACCCACTATGAACATTCATCATTTAAATAAAATAACGGGAAACTCACCTGGGAAAGTGTGCAGACACATGTCAAATAGATTCTATTAGAAAATAGTGCAGACCCTGATCTGACAGCTTCTTCAGAATCTGTGATCAGGGTATACACTGTTTTAAAAAAATACTGATATAAGCTATTAGCATGAGAAGTGTTGAAATTTGATTCTTTAACTTGTATATCTTTTTATATCGTAAAAGCTGCCAAAAATAAACTGTTATTTGTACATGAAAAGCAATTAGATATTGAAGCACCTCAACACTACTAATACATTTGTGGTAGGGGTGGTAATTAAATATTTAAACTATGGAATTATTAATATAATATTTACCAAAATATTATCAATTACAGTTTATTACTGGACAGGAGACATCCGCCTTCATCAAGATACATTTCTAACTGCATTGCACAGAATAATTGATTTGTTACATCAAACACACATCGAATTCGGATAGCCCATGTATTTCGTACAAAACTGATCCATGTCAAAAAATTGTCAATGTTTCCGTATATGGCAATGTTTACGTGAAACACGTGGATACAGGCGATTTGATAGGCTAATTCTTACATAGGCTGAATTAGCAGACGTCACTATGTTACTTAATATATCAACAGCAAGCGCCTATTAACATTTCAAACTTGCGTAACTGCAGTAGAAGAATTAGAAGAAAGTCTTCGATTTCGCTATTTAACTGATTATTTAAGCTTGATTTGCAGATCTACGAATGCGGCGTTCTTTGAAAAAATAAATAAATGATCAAACCATCTACTTACCTATGGAAGATGTTGACATAGCTTGATTGTAATAGCGATTAACGGATTTATTTAACATGTATGCGTCTTGCAGAATCTCTGGAAGTACCGTAATGGCGGCGTGTCACGTGACAAACAAAATGGTGGCCCCGTTATCTATGGAATTGGCATTGTGTATACGTACACGTACAAGTAAGGAATCGAAACCTCACTCATAACTGCCTACAACTAAACTTTTTCCAAAATTAAAATAGTATTATAGCCTGTAACATTGGGTTAATGCTTTAGGTTATATTTCTGGGTGATTATCTGTTACACGTATTTTAGTTTGTTTCTGAGCATCATTGGCTAAAGTGTTTTCTTTGTATTTACATGGTAACATTTATTTTGTTTTGAAAACAATTCCTGCAGGGGTGTAGCAGAAATCATTTTAGCAGTACATTAACCCTTAATATGACAGTATATTTTACCTTTAACCCGTTAACCTCTAGTGCCATATATGCACATCCTTATATTGCCTCTGATCAGGTTCTGACCTGTTTGTCGACTTGCAATATAAGTTATAAAATCTGCCCTGTGTTGTCAGAATTGACTAGTTTTAATTGTAAACTTGAGTTTCAGGGGTCAATGAGTTAACTTGCAAGTTGGGTCTAAGCCTTTCAGTCCTTGTATAGCTATACACATATGTTGAAAATCTACTTGACAAATCCTTGTGCAACACGGGATTTCTCATGCCTTGCATAATGCATAGCTATATAAGGACTGACTTTTTCAAGATTCATTGCTTTTGCTCTGGACAGCCAAAGGTAGCTCTTACTTACTTGTCACTGCAAGCCGTCCCTCTCTCACTTCCTCTACCTTTCTTCTTTGCAATTCTGGGTTTAGGTTATTTATTAATAAAAAACGAATCCATAGTTTGCTTTTACTTCTTAGAAAGAAACTGGCTAATATCAAGCCTGTTACAATAGGTCTCATTTTAATACAACAGAGTTTCAATTAGCTTAGCTACAAGTCGCCCACGTAACACAATGCACCAACAATCAGTCACCTATTGTCTGATTCTTATCTGAACAAGCAAGCCGCGCCATGCGTATATACATGTATATATATATTTATTGAATTGTTAAAAACTGAAGATGAAGGTACTCTTAGGAACTTAGCGCTATTTATTTTTAAAGCATTTGAAATAAGAAACAGTACTTACTATGGTATTTGATACACTGTCCTTCTCTCTCGAAACGTTTTACGGAAGTTAGCATTAGCTAATTATTAGTAGAAAATTGGGTGCGTAGTAAACTCATTATACAGCTTTATACCGGGCATATTTAGAAATTTATAGTCGATGAAAGGGGATAACTCAAATAAAATTTTGTAGGTGTGTTTTGTTATCTCCAAATTGATTGATCTATAGATGTTTGAATTTTAGATCGCCATTGACCATTGATTGATTTATGTATATTACATGTAACTACATTTCATTTACTGGTATTGAGATATGTGTTTGTTACATGTAAATATGATATTTGTATGTGGTATGTTGGGCAAATGCCCTTTTTCCTAAATAAAATCTATCTATCTACAATTTCAATTTCTTTATTGCATAAATTATAAGAAAATGTTCCAACAGACCTCTCCCGTCAGTTCGTTAGCGGAAGCCGAAGCGAGCAGATGGTCTGTTCTTCCAGCACTATTGAAACGGAGATTTCAAATTGAAAACGGGTACGATTCATTGCTGAAAATGATGTCATTAGACTTGTGTTATTGTAAAGATACTTTAATGATTAGTTGCGTTGCATTATGCTATTAATTTGACCGCTAACTGACCTTCGATTTGTATTTCAGGTATAATGATGCCTATCAAGGAAAGGAAATATCGGGACTGAATTGCGTGTGGGGCATCTGTTAAGAAACTGGCCTAGCACAAGGTTGGTACACAAGATGTCAAAGGATGAATCCATGGCGTTTTCAACACAGCCAACAGAGGCTACCAATGCCAAATGCCCAACGCTACGGACAAAGTATGACAGAAGGAGATAGAGGTGCAAGATTGAAGGGTAGGTTGATTGTTCTGCTCTGTCTGATACTTCTTAGAGGGAAGGCTCGTCCGGATAAGGAATCAGGAAAAAAAAAATGTGACGTCACGGGACAGGCACTTTAGACAAGAGAATGAGAAATCAGTTTGAACTTTCATTGCAAAATCGAATCAGTGTAAGGCAACAAGATGGCGGAATCTAGATCTAGTGAACTACAAAATGGGCAACATAGAGGCGATTGTGGTAGGCAAGAGTTTTTGAGTATGTAGATGGATGATGAACTATTGACAATCCTTGACGAAATGAAATTTATGAGATCTGAACAAATTACTTGTGGCTTGGGTACACTTTTAGGCAAAAGGTACACGCATGTGTCAACAATATGACTGACAAACTGGGTCAAGTTATCGACGTCACCAATGATCAGTCTGGCTTTCTAAAGATGCTTGCTTACAAGTCAATCGATGTCGAAGCAACATCAAGACAAAACAATTTAATATTCAGAGGTTTTCAGGTGAATGGTGGGGAGGATTGTGCTGACTTAATTCGTCATTTTCTTGATGCAACCCTCGTAACTGATCCCATGGACACATGACAATATGAATGGTGTAGACCATGCAGACCACATGCACACCGAGTACAGGACAGTGTCAGTGACATATTTTCAGTTTGCAACAAGTTGTTATAAACATGCAAAATATATTCCAGGAAGACACCACATCACACCATGCAGGTTTGAATTTGCAAGCAAAAAATGGAAATAAACCAGAACATTGGTTGTAATCCAAAATGATGAAACAAAGCTCGAGATGCTACCTTGAAGAAATATTGACTGACCTCAGGTCCACACTGTAAATTGCAAATACACCTTCTATTTCCAACAACTCTGTCTAATTGCCAGTTATTAAACGTACCTTTGCAAACAGGGTAGATCAAGATAAGATATCCCCTGTAGGATCTATCTGATCAGGGTCTGTATTGTTTGCTTGTTGAAATATATAGATCTGATCATACATATCCTGTATTTATGTGCCATTCAAACATTCAGCTATTCAAGATATCATTAATTTTACATGGATATTCATCAGGCAACTGCTAAAATATAATCACATGTATACAATCATCATATACTATGATAAACTAAACAGAACAAGATGTGTTTAAGACACTATGTCCCCTACCTTTGACCCTGAAGGTAACTTTGACCTCTGACTCATGGACCAGAGAGTTGAACGTGACACATCATATTTGTGTGGTGAACATTTGTGCCAGGTTATTTTGAAATCCATCGCCTGGCAAGTTCTACACCGATAAGTAACAAACAAAACGGTAGATACAGTTCTAGTTCGCAGTGTGCATTCTCCTCAAATGGTGACAATAAACAGACACAGTGTGTAGTTTGTATACTGACTCATACGATATCTGGAATTGTGCTGAATTCAAACTACTACCTGTCCACCATAGATGGCAAAGCTCTAAAAAAACAGATGTCTAGGAGCTGATCATCAAGGAGGTTCATGTCAAAAAGGTCATTGGTGTAGCACAAACAATTGTTCAAAAAATCACAACAGGCTGCTACATACTGAAGGTGGGCCGTCATATAATAAAAGTACAAGTGTAGAGGCTAGTGGTTCGAGAGTGAAAGGCCAAGTAATGACTCATACTAGTACATTTGTTGCAAAAAAGGGTAGTGTAAAACAGAGATACATTGCATTGAGAACTGTTTCAGTAATTGTGAAACATGGCAGAAAGCATTTGCAGATAAATGCGCTGCTCGACAATGGAAGCACCAGACCGATGGACCAACAGACCGACCGACAGCCAAGCTAACTCCTATATACCCCCAAAAAACTTTGTTTGTGGGGGTATAATGACAGTAAATGAGCTAAACGGAAAATCTGACACTTGAAAGTTTGGATGGGCAGGTGAACATGTCGGTGAATGCAAACACAACTCGAAATGTGAAAGGAACTCTAAAAACAATAAATAAGAACAAACAGTCCAGAGAGTATCCCCATCTGAGAAGAATAACATTCCTATTCATTCAGAATAGAACAAAAGTTGATATGCTAATTTGGAGTGAGTATGCACAACTGCATTATTCTCCAAGATGAGCTAAACGAGCCAATAGCCCACTTAACGTCATAAGCCTGGACATGCTTAGGGCCATATGCAGATTTTAGTGAGAACAACTGTTTCAATACCTTCTTTGTAAACTAATAGAACTGAATAGTATGCTGAAGTCGACAGTGCTGGAACTACTGATAAGTCTGAAAATACATTAAGTCTTGACAGTGTATGAAAAGGTAAGTTATGAACAAAATAGAGAAAACTGTGACTCATAAAGATGGAAAATACACAGTTTCAATCTTATGCAAAGAAGACAATGTGAATTTGCCAAACAATTACAGTGCTGCTTTGAAACGGCTTGAAAACACTAAAATGAAACTCAAAACGAACCCTGAAGTACTCTTAGAATATCAGAAAACATTCGAGAAATATGAAAACAAACGTTATATTACAAAATTTTCACCATCAGAGTATTGCACAACTAGCTAGTACTTGCCTCATTTCCCTGTGACGCATTTTGAAAAGGCAGGTACGAAAGTAAGAGTAGTCTTCGCAGATTCAGCCAAATATGAAGATGTATCGCTTAATGATAAGATTGACAATTTTTTGACAGAAAGATTTATTTGATGTACTGTATCGCTTTAGACGCTATGAAATAGACCTGATTTGGGATATTCAGATGTACCTTCGCGTTGGAATAAGAGAATCTAACCGGAAGTTTCATCGATTTCTGTGTCGAAGAACATGAGTTCCTGAATAATACAAGTTAAAAGGTTAAGCATGCTTTTCTATGAGATGATCTCCTACCAGATACAATATGTGTAATCTAGATTTACCCTGTGTACAACCCGGTCTGTGTTTGCACTATTTAATCCATTCCAATTAACCATATCCCTCATGTAAACGTGTTTTCACGAATCTGCAAACAGAGTAGACTCAAATCAGAGGGCTCCTATAGGAGCCGTCTGATCAGGGTCTGCTCTGTTTGCTAATGGAATTCAAAAGATGTTTCTTTACTTTCTGCAATGGCTACAATGGTCTACCTTCCATATTTCACTATAACATTTTTGTCCATGAGTATTCAGTAGGTATTGACACTTGAAATAAACATAGAACAGGGAATGGATTAAATGTACTCTTATCGTTAAGCTATGATGTAGAACTCCACTTTGAAGATTCAGGGTTCAATGGATTAGGTTAACCATTATTGGACTGTAGTTTGCACATTAACATTTCTAACCCTTTAACCCATTCCTACATACTGATGCCTTTTGACGCTTCTGTAAAAGTCACTTTGTGAAACCATTGTGATAAATAGAGCATTTGCTCCACAGGAGCAAATGCTCTATTTATCACAATGGTTTCAAAACTACACAATTCTGAAAATTTCCTTTTCTCTAGTTAATGCTCCTTTTTGGTAGATTTAATCAAAGAGGTTAGGTCTAAAAATAGCCTATGTGGGAATGGGTTAACTGATAGAAATGTCAGTTGACAGGTTTACAGAGTAATCCAAGATTAGACGACCCCTGTAGGTGCTGTCTGACAAGGGTCTGCTCTGTTTGCTTATGGAATTAAATAGATCTGATTCTGCCATGACCAAAGATTTCTATGTTCATGTACATAAATACAGCTAATAAACATCCATACCATTATCCAACATTGATATCATTATTCCTTTCATGAATATTTATTAGGTAACGGGTTATCCATTTTCTTCAATATGTTCTGACTTCTAACTTTATTTTAAAATTCACTATATACCAATTAAAGTTAAAACGCTTTATTTTGCAACTTAGTTTGGATATAGATTACAAATGACATGCCAAGTAACTCAGCGTCTCATCAGAATCCAAAATGTAAGAGACCTCTGACCAGTGTCTACTCTGTTTTCTTATGAAATTATAATAGATCTGACACTACAGTTTGTACCGATACCACCCATTCCTGTGTACACATGCCATTATAAAATCTCAGCTAATAAATATTCATGATGTCATTATTACTCATATGAATATTCAAAAGGGAAATAATTAAGAAGAGAATGTTGTTTTAGAAAGATGAGCTGGGTCAGTTTGGATCTAGATAAGATGGGAAGTTACTTAATATTTCATTTAAATCCATACTGTAAATGTAAATATCATCACCGACTCCCTCATAGCATGGTAAAATTTATCCCCAGATCTCACTGTTGTATCTTGCAGACATCCAGGATACAGAACACGGCTCTACAGGTTGGGCAAGGTGATTTACTGGCCAGCCAGGTTTGGGGTTGTTGCTGGTCTTGGCGACTGGCGAACCACTTGCCCATACACTCCAGGCACCACATAGGTCTGCAGTAACACTGCACACACTCACCGGAGTCTATATCATCACAGTTCTTCTGCAGCTTCACATCAGATTCTTTCTGCATGCAGCCAATACAAGTATCCACTTCCTGCAATTACAAAATACCACAGCTAGTCTAATACTTAGGCATATACATGATCAAACAAATCTATCAAATTCCAATAGCAAACAGAGCAGACCCTGATCAGATGGCTCCTATAGGAGCCATCTGATCTGGCTCTACTCTGTTTGTAACCGCGTGAAAACACGTTTATATGAGGGAAAGGGTTAAATAATTAAATAGGCAGAATTCTGGAGTGCCTTTGGTTATATGTGTTGAGATAAATGTTAACAAAGACATTTATCCATTTACTTCATAGAGACACCTTTCAATGCCTTTGTAAACAGAGTAGACCCAGGTCAGACTGATCTTGCAGGAGCTATCTGATTAGGTCTGCTCTGTTTGCTTAAGGAGTACTTTAGATCTGATTCTACAGATTCTGATAACTTTCCAAACTTTCCAGTGTTCTTACATCATTATGAAAATTAATTTTCAGAAAGTCAATATTTCTTAACCCTTTCCTTCATACAAATGCTTTTTCACACCTTTGCAAACAGAGTAGAACCTGATCGGATAGCTCCTGTACGAGCTGCCTGAATTCAGGGACTACTCTGTATGCTTAGGAAATTATAACAGAATAATAGATCTGACTCTAAACTTTCCACCAATACCAAAACTTTGTGAACGTATGTCATTATAAAAACTACATTACACTAATAAATATTTATGATGTCATTATTTCTTACATGAATAAGAAATTTGGAAATTGTTAAATGAATATCATCAGGTAAAGGTTTCCCCATTGCTTCATGTTGACGCTTCTGTAAAAGTAACTTTTTGAAACCATTGTGATAAACAGAGCATTTGCTCCAAAAGAGAAAATACTGTATTTATCACATTGGTTTCAAAACTACACAATTCTAAAAAAAAATCTTTTTATAGTAAATACTCCTTTTCAGTAGATTTATTAAAAGAGTTTAAATCTAAATATAGCCTATGAGAGAATGGGTTAAGGCATTTATATAAATAGATATTGTACCATACTCACTGTATGTACAGGTAACCTATTGTAAGATACAAGTGTAGTTACAGATAAGCATTCAGATGCAACTGGGAAGCTGCACAATTATTAACAATTTGGTTATTAAAAAATTAATTGGGTATTTAAACCTTTCCTCCATAAATACACCTTTCTACGCCTCTGTAATAGTTACTTCTTGAAATCATTGCGTTAAATAGAGCATTTGCTCATAAGGAGCAAATGCTCTATTTATCGCAATGGTTTCACGACTACACAATTCTAACATTTTCCTTTTCTCTGGTTAATGCTCCCTTTCAGTAGATTTATTCAAAGAGGTTAGGTCTAACAAGAGCAACGTGTACTGTCAACACTGGTCTGATTTGGTGCTTGTCCAGCTAAATTAATCATTTTTGAAAAATACTAAGGGCCATAACTCCGAAATTTTGAAATCAAGAGTTATGGTTCTTATGTAGGGGCCTTCCCCTCAATGAGATCTACTAACCTATGAAGTTTCATGTTGATACCTCTTATACTTTTCGAGTAATGAGCTACGTCAAAGTTTTTGCACACCGCAGATGACGACAACGCCTACGACCTAGTGATCACAATAGCTCTACTTTTCTTCAAAACAGACGAGATAAAAATAGCCTATAAGGAAATGGGTTAACCATTACTGCTTGGTTTTGAATTCAATATCAGACAGAGTTGTCATTCCAATTAGCTATATATATTTTATAAGGCTAAAGCAGAGGCAAATAGAATGATATGGAAATTGTTATATATATATATAACGTTGCAATTTTGTATGCATCAATCGTAAAGAAATTGGGTATTCTACAATCTCATTCAATTATTTGTAAAGAAATTGGGTATTCTACAATCTCATTCAATTATGTTTCAGTATGCCAGAATTCTAAAATAAATGCATACTTTACCCATGGTGTGCCTATGGCGAGCCCAGGAAACATTTGTGTCCATTAAAAAGTAAGACCTGTCCATTGATTTATAATGGGAAAGGGGCTAAAAATCTCAAATTGTCCCCTAAATATTAGGACATACGAGTAGGCACAACACTGCTTTACCATCTATAACACCCTTTCCTTGTTGAATATTAATGTAAGAAATGGTGACATATGAAAAATTATTTGCTTAATTTTTATCATGGCATATGTACACATAAAATTTTGGTTACAGTATTGGTAGAAACTGTAGTGAGTTCTATAATGATTTCCTAGGCAAAAAGGGCTGACCTTGATCAGAGGGCTCCTACGGGAACTGTCTAATCTGGGTCTACTCTGTTTGCAATTGGCACAAAGAGGCATTTATATGAAGAAAAGGGGAATGGCATAATTATACAAAATTAATATGTTGCTTATCTACATCATTGTATCTATAATATTACCTTGAACCCTTCACTCCATAAATGACTTTTAATGCCTTGTAAACAGAGTACACCCAGATCAGATGGCTCCTACAGGAGTCATCGAATCAGATTCTGCTCTGTTTGCTTAAGAAATAATATAGATATGTCTACAGATCATGGAGTAAGGGGATAAGGTGTACACAATGGTTTTACAATAACACCTACCATCCCATCTGGTAATCGGAATAATGGGTTTCTAGAAATTTGCTCTGCAAATGCCTGTAGGAACTGCTCACTCAAGGACTGCCTTATCACAATCTGCCTGGCATTTCTCACTGGAGCTTGAAGCTTATCTTTTAACTCTCCATACTCTAACGCATTCAATCTGAATATATCAAAACACATTCATTCTCTGTCATTTTGAAATCAAGCTGAAATAAAAAACATGAAAACAAGCCAACTCTTTTACTACTCTTTACAGACTCATATAATAATTAAATAGAAATAATTTATCTATAGACCTACCAGAAATCAATATTTTCATAATGTCTTGTTAAGTGTAAAGGTTTGTATCATTTCTACACAAAAGTTACCAAATTGGACAATGCTAATAATATAGCTAATGATAATTTCCTTTTATAATATACAACTACAAAAACAATGAAAATATGTTACCAAAACAAGTAATTGCTGTGTAATTGATATCAATGATTTACACCAAGAAAATCCATGTACGAAATAACCTCATCATGAATATTAATTAGATTCTTTTTATAAAGCCGCATGAAACAAGGAAGTTTTGTCCATGGCATAATGATTAATCATATCTATACTATTTCATAAGCATACAGAGCAGACAGCTCATACAGTAGCCATCTGCTCTGGGTCTACTTTGTTTGCAAAGCCATATGATAGATAGACATATTTTGACTCTTTGTATTCTAGTGGTAACCTATGCAAACAGTTCGGATTTAGATGAGATGATAAGTAATTTGGTGTTTCACTAGCATCCAAACTGTTTTACTGTCTGAATGAATTCTTGAAGAGAAAATGAAGGAAAACTACAGACAACATTCACAGATGACAATTACTGCAAATGACAAGTATGCAAAGAATAAAGAGCTAAAGAATACTAAGTAGGAAATGCTGACTATTGTTAGGCTTACCTTATAGTAAAGGGTGAAATTTTTGGATTGATACTGCATATATTGATGTGAACAAACTGTACACGTGTCATATTTTCATATGAAATATTATGCTCTTCTGATGCGGCAAGTGTTAAATGAATATCATTCTGATGTGCCACATGCACAAAATAAGTCACTGTCTTAATCACCCATGAATCAGTAACTATTATTCTGCGTCCCGTTGGCAGTCCTGAAGCGAACTTGTCTATTCTACGAAACTCGACATTTATTGAAGAGGCCACAGCTCTCCAGGAACTCTGCTCATCTGCAGTAAGATATGTCAGTTGTTTTGCTATTGGGTGGTTACTCCACTTCTTCCATGACCAGTATAAGACCACCAACACAGCAGCAAGCACAAGACAGAGGGACAGTGCTAGGTAACTTTGCCATACTATATGAACTTTCCATGGTGTAAAGAGTTCTAGCTGAGGTGCAAAACAACCAACGAGAATGTAGTAACCTGAAGAAAAAAAAACAAGATCGGTAAACAAGGATTCAAATTCTCGTGAAAGTCATGAACTCACACATTTGGAAAAGCTTCCATCCACCCAGTCTCAGATGATTTTGAAACTTGTACTTGGAAGTTCCATGACAGAAATCATTAGGTATGCACCGAGGACATCCTAACCTAAATCAGTTTTAAAGCCTGTGTATCATTAATCTATTAATATATTAATAGATATCATTAAAACCGAAAGAAGCTCGATATCACCATTTGAGTACACAAATTTTATGTGAACTAGATACAAGTGTCAAAGTGATACAAATAAATAAAGCAGTGGCTATTCGTACGGTACTGTACGAATAGCCCCAGCCCCTATTCGTATGGAAGTTCCGTACGAATAGAAATAAGTACTGTGTACGCTATTCGTACGGGAGTTATTCAGTTGTTTTATTCAATAAAGATAGTTATTATTTTAAATCGTTTGTGTTTGAATCTCAGTAGATGTGTACCGTGTACGCTATTCGTACGGGAGTTATTCAGTTGTTTTATTCAATAAAGATTTGGATCCAGATGAGACGCCGTTTAACTCGAAACTATTAGTGTCTTTGTAACTGATGCTAATTTTTTATTTACTATTTTATACAGATATCTATTGTCAATTTATTTCTCTATCTGCTTAGACATTTATAAAGTTAATTTTTTTTATTTACTATTTTATACAGATCTATATTGTCAATTTATTTCTTTATCTGCTGAGACATATACTATGCATTGGAGAAGCTTCATAACTAATTACCAAGGAATCCGGGTATCCAGCACACTTTTACATTCATACAATTTTAAAACTATAATATCAGTTGATTATCTCCGTATATTATATGTCTCTGTTTTCTATTATTATATATTATGATACTTTTGGGCCATGACTAATACATGGTATATTGGATAAAAACATACAGCGTCATCAACTCCCGTACGAATAGCGTACAGGGTACTTATATCTTTTCGTACGGAACTTCCCTACAAATAGCGGCTGGGGCTATTCGTACGGTACGCTACACTCTCAGACCCATGTAAAAAAAATTGAAATGGTGCAGAGAACTGCAGTAAGGTGGTCCTGTAGAAGATGGCATAACACCAGTCACGTAGGCGAGATGCTACAAGACCTGCAATGACCAACTCTTGAGCAAAGACGAGAACATGCAAGTCTCGTATTTTTCTTTAAGATTCATCATCACTTAATCAGCATAGATAATGAGATGTATCTCCTTCCCAACATGCATACTGCCCTCATTTCTAGGGCAAATCATCCATTCCAATACATCAGACCTATGGCCTATACTAATTCTTTTAAATTTTCATTCTTTCCTAGAGTCATTCCCTTATGGAATAGACTCCCCAACTCAATTGTTTCTATGGAAACCACTGAGTCATTCAAGTCGAGCTTATATCAATAGAGATGTACATGTGTACAACTCTATTAGTCAACCTTGTATATAGTTTTATGGTTTAGCCAGTGAGTTACAAAATAGTTCATTTTGTTGGCCTTAAGCCAGTTACTAAATTTAACTTGAGTGCTAAATCTTTTATCCGCTATATGCCACCACCTGTCGTGATGATCAGTCTTGATCGAGGACAGTATTGGAAGAAAGAAAGAAAGGTACCATATGTATAGCCACTGCCAATAAATAAATACAATACAAATAAATATACAAATAAATCAAAGTGTCATATTTATCATATAGTTGGGATTTATAAAATGCCTCAAATTGAATATCGTGTCTCCAGTAAACATATATTACTAGGTAAATACTGCACAAGTTTGCAGTGCAAATTACTGTGGCAAATACGTACTGGTCCGTGTCCGAATTTATTTATCTCGTAGCGCTTTGGGGACGAATCTATAATGACGTGGAATAGCTACACTACTGCATTTAATTAGTATATAAATAGAGTCTAATTGAAACTTACACAACGGGAAAAGAGAATGGACAAGCACTGTTATGGCAGTACGTCGCACATGGTAGTACGTGAAGTTAATGTGCTCGCTCCCAAGATAACTAGAAAAGATGTTCTGGATTGTCAGCCCTGCCGAAATAAATTCTGTGGGTGGGGCGATTAACAGTGCCGAGAAAAAGATGTAGAAGAATGTAAATAGTATTATTATATTTGTTTCAGCCATGTTTGATGCCCTTTGAGAAAAATTCAAACAATTAATCGTTTTAACACATCACTACATATTATTTTCTTTCCCATTTTGTGTATTCAACTTGGCGTGCTTGATTCGAATTACTAATTCCAGAAATTCATAGAACATGTTCTTAAATTATGAATGCAATCGAGTACCATTCACGGCAAAATTAAAATTCATTATATCAAAAATATAATAAGTAAAACGGCACATGTGTACTCACCCCTTTCATGGTTTTAATTCTTGTGAGTTAGATCAACAGTAGTTAAGATTTTTTTAAAATAATTTGCACTTGATTGAAGCATATGTAAATGCAAATATATTATAAATATAAATTTATAACTTGTTTAGTAGCAGACACTTTCTGATTTGTTCTGTTCCCACCTTGTTTGTAACGATGCATCCCTTCATATTTTTTTTAATTAACTGCAATTCCTGTAATGTTACATTAACATGACAAAATCCAAGGCAAGTTATCCATGGATTGATTCCCATCTCAAGAAACTCATACATAAAGGAGAAAAAATATATCACAAGGCTAAAAGGTCTAACGATTCCGATCAAATTAATAAATATAAAAGGTTTAGAGCCTATGTACAGAAGGCCATTAGAACTGCTCACAGATAGTATGTTTCAGATATCTTTGAATGTAAGGAAAATGAAGGTGATGACGTCAGCAAAAGGGGGTTAAGAAATTCTGGTCATACATGTATGTAAACAATTTAAAGAATGGGAGTAACAGTTATATATCTTGTCTCCGTGATAACGGTATTCTGAAAACTGATAGTAGGGATAAGGCTAATATATTTTATTAAAACCATTTTGCCCATGACCATTCGGTGGGTATTATAATTTTGAATAAATATAGAACAGGGAAATGGTTAAATGTCACATTGTCACAACCCCACTCTCGATACTTCAAGGTGGCAGTGACCAGAATTTGGTATTTTCTTCTTTATCTTTTTATCTATTTCACCTGCATTTACCTTTTAACATGTTAACAATTCATTTATTCGCACAGTGTCAATCAATTGGTTATCCAGGTGAGGATGAGACTATAATAGGGAGGTAAATATATCTATCTCATTTCAATCGTAAAAGAGTTGCACTCGAGTTATCTTGCTTCCAGCGCTTTATTGGCCAGAACAAAGTGCTCTGCGCGAATCAAATATTTCCTGATATTAGTATTTCTCAGTGTTTTTGTATAACATTAAACCACATACCCATAAATATGCAGGAACTTCATTTAACCCTCCTCATGCTATTAGCGTACCGATCGATCTGCATTTGCAAACAATGTCGACCCAGACAGCTCCTAGAGGACTGACTCATGTGGATCCGCACTTTTTGCCCTTATAAGTACTAAGTAACTAGCCTACAATTGAGTCAACGATGGAATAATTCAGCTAAATGATATTCACAATAGGCAAAGACCTATGATAAGACATATGATAAGACATAGATAAGAAACTACTGTATAACACTAGGAGAACTTTATTCTGATAGGTGGCTTGGTTCTTTGCATAAAACTTTTTTGTTTGTGAACAGATTTTAACAATCCAGATATCATATTGTAGCTTTATAGTTGCACTACACAATGATATGCTTATATTTCCCGAGTTTTTCTTACCATCCGAGATATTTGCAAACGTGACTTTGTTTGATTTTGTACACGCTAAAATCATACCTTATTTCAGCACGTGGCAAACTCTTATATTTTATAAACTACTGAAAAACGAAAGTTTTATCTGTGACAAAAATTGTATTAATAGTATTTATAATCGTTTTCCAATTAAATTATACCATATTATTTTGAAGAAAGTATGCAAATCTTTAGAAATCTTGATTTTTAATTGCAAACTAAGGTAATTTTCATCAAAATAAGTAGATTGCAATTCAGACAGGTGGGTTGGGTCTTTGCACAAAACTTTTTTGTTTGTGGACCGATTTTAACAATCAAGGTACCATATTGTAGCTGAATAATTGTTCTACACAATAATATGTTTATATTTCATGAGCCTTTCTTACAACTAGAGATATTTGCAAACGTGACTTTGCGTGATTTGGTACATTTGCCGCGAGACTTGGTGAGATTTGTCTAAGTTTCTTATCTGTGTCTTATCATAGGTCTTTGCAATAGGTGGATTCACGTTTGAATATTCAGATGGTTAAGGTGTGTTTACATGTCACAGAATAAGGCCACAATGCTGTACTCAAAACGAGCATTTACCCTTACCTAATAAAAACGCACCGTCACGCCTTTGCAAACAGTGCAGACCCATATCAGATTAGGATATACTCTCTTTGCTGGCTGCAAGTTGTCAGTTGACTATTCGAGAATAATGCTGCTTAAATTATATATTGAGAGCGAACTGCCAGCTGTCTGCCAGTTGCTAGTGGACGGTTCGCTAGTCAACACTACATGTATTTCTGAAGTTACATTTAAATTGGCTGCTGACTGCAAGTTGCCAGTTGACTATTCGTTAACAATTCCGCTTGGGTATTTTAACCCATTACCCCATAGGCTATTTTTATATACAAACTCTTTGAATAAATCACACCGAAAAGGAGCATTAACTTCAGAAAAGGAATTTGTTTAGAATTTCGTAGGTTGAAGCTACTGTGATAAATAGAGCATTTGCTCCTATAGGAGCAAATGCTCTATTTATCACAATAGATTCACAAAGTGACTTTTACAGAGCCTTCAAAAGTCGTCAATATGAGAGAATGGGTTAAGAGCGAATTGCCACCTGGCTGCCAGTTGACTACTCGTGAACAACTGTGTTTTGTTATGTCAGCTGGCTGCCTGTTGACAATGCACCTGAATGTGTATTGAGGTACATGTACATAGAAGTGGAATAGGTAACTGGCTGCCAGTTGCCAGCTGATATTTCGCATGACAGCGTTTTTCGTCGGTCTTAATTTAGCTGGCAGGTGACTGCCAGTTTCCTGTTGACTATTCGTGAACAATTCAGCTTTGATATGTTAAGAGGGAATTTTTAGCTGGCTGCCAGTTACCGGTTGACAATTCACTTAAATATGTATCTAGGTATAATAAAAGTCAAATTCGCAACAGGCTGCCAGTTGCCAGTTGACGGTTCGCTAGTAAACATAATTTCTGAAGTTACTTTTGAATTGGCAGCTGGTTGCCAGTTATCTATTGATATGTTAAGAGGGAATTGTCAGCTGGCTGCCAATTGCCAGTTGCTGGTTGATGATTCACACGAATATGAATCTAGGTATAATAAAAGTCAAAGTGGCAACTGGTTGCCAGTTGCCAGCTGACGGTTCGCTAGTAAAGTTACTTTTGAATGGCAACTGGCTGTCTGCGGTCAGTTGACTATTCGTGAACAGCTCTGTTTTGTTATGTTTAGAACGATTTGTCAGCTGACTGCCAGTTGCCAGTTGACTATTCGCATAACAGCGTTTTTTGTTATGTTTGAATTGAATTGGCAGCTGGCTGCTTGACGGTTCGCTAGTAAACACAATATATGAAGTAACCTTTGAATTGACAGCTTGCTGTCAGTTGCCAGTTGAATATTCATGAACAATTCTGCTTGGATATGTTAAGAGCGAATTGTCAGCTGGCTGTCAGTTGACAATTCACATGAATATGTATCTACGAGTATAATAGAAGTCGAATTGGCAGCTGACTGCCAATTTCCAGTTGACGGTTCGCTAGTAAACTCAATTGCTGAAGTGAGTTTTGAATTGGTAGCTGGCTGCTACATGTAGTTGCCAGTTGACATTGCTTTGTTAATGTTAAAAGCGAATTGTCATGCAACTGGCTGACAGTTGCCAGTTGACTATGCGCATGACAGTGTTTTGTAATGTCTTAATTGAATCGGCAGCTGGCTGCCAGTTACTCGTTGATGATTTGCGAATATCATATTGAATTGGCAGCCACATAGTGAAGTTGGCTGCTTGTTGCCAGGTGACAATTCGCGAATATAATAGCTTTGTCATGCAACAGTGGAATTGGCAGCCGGTTGCCAGATTAGTTGACGTATTGAATTATATTTGCATTTGAATCGACAGCCGGGTGTGGAGTTGACTGACAGTTGCCAGTTCACGATTCATTTGGCAACTGACAACTGGCAGCTAACTTCACGAACATTATGAAATAACAAATATCTGATTCTACAATCTTTGCCGTGGCCAAAATATCCTATTTTATAAAGCGATTATAAAAATATATCTAATTGATATTCTTGATGTACTTATTTCTTACATTAATATGTATCAAGTGAATCAGATCAGACACTATATATCTCCAGTTCGTTATGTTGAACATTCTGTATGCTGTATACTGGAAACGTGATTGTATTTACAAAAGTTTGGATCCATATAAGATGCCGAGTAACTAAGTGTCAGGTCGTGTAACCCAGTGTCGAGTCAAGGAGCAATTAGCGCGGGAGAAGGGTTAACATACCGAATCTTATACACTTCTGCAGGGGTAAGATTAGGAATCATACCAGTGTTTGCTGGTGGTATAAAAGATCAAGGTGCAAACGTATTACAATGTCGCTTGAACGGATGAGTATGCAAGCAGTTAGCTGGTATACTTCCTCATGAAGGCGTTAAGTCCTATTTGCGATGCATGCTGTCTCCCGCACACGCTGCATAGGAATGCATCACCCTCTGTTGAGTGTGCATTTCTTTCGCTGCGCTCTTTTCGCACAGATTTTAGACGTCCTGATGGCCTCAAAGGTGTTGACTCGCTTGCCACAAAACTGTTTCCAAAGGTCCTGGACCAGAGCTAATAAAAGCGCCATCAAAATCAACAGTCATCACGGATTCGCATGTATCGTGCTGGGGTGTGTATATTTGGTATTGCATGGAGTGTTCCTTATTCTGAAATTCAATGATTTTATGTTTGTTTATCAATGTTGATAAATGTTGGTGACAATTCAAACTCTTAACTCCAAACATACGACATTACAAACAGAATAGAATACGAACAGACAGCTCATGTATGAGCTATATCATCAGGCTCTACTCTGTTTGCACATGGATTAATAAAATTCTGATTCTATAGTATCTGAAATGGACAAAACACACTTCATTTGTTCATTGTTCACTGACCTAATATGAAAATTCACTTAATGAATATTCATGGAGTCATGAATTCTTGTATAAATATTCACGAGGTGAAGGGTTAACTAAATAACTGTTGTATAATCAATCTATTTACGTGTACTTAAAATAGGTAGTAACATGCACATTGTTTATGAATGTCTCATTGGTAGCACGGCACTTTCTTAGTGTTAGGAAATGTAGTCTTCAGAGCAAACAGTGTAGACCCAGATCAGACAGCTCTTATAGTAGCTGTCTGATCTCGGTCTGCTCTGTTTGCTCTCAGGACATTCTAGACATGAGCTAGAAATATATGCAAAATATATGCATGCCAAAATACTATTTGAGATAATAGATATGCAAATAGAGCGGAGTTTAGCCGATTACCTCATAGGCTATTCTTAGATCCAACCTCTTTGAATAAATCTACCAAAAAGGAGCATTAACTAGAGAAAGGGAAAAGTTTAGAATTTTGCAGTTTAAAACCATTCTGATAAATACAGCATTTGCTCATATGGGAGCAAATGTTCTATTTATCACAGTGGTTTTAGCAGGCGACTTTTTCAGAGGCGTCAAAAGGCGTCAATATGAAGGAATGGGTTAAAGGGGATGTCCCTACATTTGACGCGTTTCATAAACACTTAAAATATACAAAACTCATATGTTTATATGCTAAAAAGTAGTACATCACAAAAATCCCCATCCAATTACCGTTTATAATGACAAAATATCCATGTGTTTGATATCGCCGATCCCGGTTTTACTCCCCGATGTTTCAGTTTTATTCGGGTTGAGTTTTAGTTTCGTAACTGTTCGCCCTATTCGCGATTCTCCGACCACTTTCGAGAAAGCTATTACGTAAACAATGGAGGGATCGGGTGATCATCGGCAAAACGCGGAAGAATTTACGGAAAAGGCCGATAATATTGTGTTGTAGAACAAAAATTATCAGTTATTAATGAAATCGGTTTATTTGTATCACATGGGCATTTTTCGATATAAGTTCACATTGGGAACCTTCATAATAATGATAGAGCATAACAAATACCAAGTTTTATGATATTAATGAAAATATGCGATCATTGTAGGGACCTCCTCTGTAAATTTTCATGGAGTTATGGGTCCAATCATAATCAGATAGTAACCAGTTAAAATGGTTTCTGTATTGTTTTAGAGTTTGGCTTTTCTTCATCGGTTTCGCATTCATAACAGGTGAAGAGCACATACGGTCGTCAATATATGAAATAGCTACAACTGTTTCAAGCACATACGAGCATCTGTGTACATGTAGAATCTTCCGAATGTGTTTGTCTCGGGATTTCCGTTACTTTATCTGTATTTCAGTCAATATGGCGACGTCCAGCTAATTACACGTGGAGGGGGAGACCCTGGAGGACTTTCCGTGCATACAACAACTTGCATTGTTTTACTGCACTGAAGAACACCCGGGTAGTAGCACCGACATACCGGAAGTCAGCTAGGGGCTTCCTCAAATGAAAAATCCAAATACCCAGGCCAGGATTCGAACTACAGTGATGAAAGGCTAATTAATAACATGTTTCAATCGAAGACAATAACCACACAACCGTGGAAACCTCACATGACCAACCGGAAGTTAGCTGGATAATCTTCTCATATGAACGATCTTAGTCCCAGATTCAAACCTGTTTGTAAGTGAGAGTAGAAAAACGACTCGCCCATGGAACCCCAGCCCCCATCCACCCTCCTCATCATAATTCCAGTACGTGTTCAATTGTCAATGGTTTTAAAGTGATGAACTTAACTCTGTAGTTCATGAATATTCATGTAAGAACTAATGGCATTGTGAATATTAATTAGAAAATGTTTTATAACGACAGTTATAGTAACGACAGAAATTGTAGAATCAGATCTATATTATTCCTACAGGGTTCATTTAATCTGGGTCTATTTTGTTTGCAAATGAGCTAAAACTCGCATCTATGCAGTATTTAGCATAAATATTTTGTGTGCATACAATGTATGTCCTTTAATAACAATGTGCTTATTACATTTTGAGACAAGCAAGTTCATTTGCTGAAATACATTAAAATACAAACTGAAGCCAAATTGGTTTTCACCCATCGGCTTCATTCAGCCACGACCATTTCAAAGTGTTTGTCATTAAAACTTTGCTCTTTACGAGAGAGTTTGCGACAGAATATACAGTGTAAATGGTCTCAGCAAATTTAGACGAGATGGTGAGTATTTGCGGCATACCATCAGGATATAAGTTAATTGATACATTGATGTACATGTATTCCATAACAAAATTACTGTACTTGAGATATGTTATATTTACAGTAAAACCCCTCTAAACCGGACGTTATATATGTAGTATAAATATCTGTCTTAGAGACAGGTGGCAGCTTAATGCAGGGTGAAAGTCATGCAGAAAGCTCCTCTATGAGTTTTGTGCATGACTTTCATACTGCATTAAGCAGCCATCTGCCTAAAAGTATCAAACTTCATCTCTTCTAGAATTCCCGTTTAAAGGAGTTTTGCCGGTGAAATATTGCTCAGCTATACGTACATGATGACAATCTTTTAACCCTTTCCCAGTTGAATAATTATGTTCGACTTAATGGCGTCATGGATATTTGTTAGCTGATGTTTTGGATTCTATGCAGTCTTAACCCTTTGCATGCCTTTGCAAACGAAGTACACGCAGCTCCTGTTGGGATCTGTTCTGTTTTCTTATACTATTATGCAAACTTAGCTAATAGATACCCAAGTACTGATGATGTCTCGGAGATATTCATTTGGGATAAACACATTATAACTACATGTATTTCGTTATCAAGTATAATCGTCCGCGAAAATTGTCGTCTGCTGCTCTTTCTATCCCCTTTCATTCAAATACAATATCATAGCAACAAACAGTTAGGATCCTGATGAGTCATCGAGTAATTCGATGTCGTGTCTCATCTGGATTTATATTCCAATATTCTATTTTGTTCAGTTGTCCCTTGCTGTATAAAATAACGTCTGTGGTTAGATTAGGATCTCGTGCTATTTTAATTATTTCGGATTTAAACAAGTTTTGGAGAAACTACGTGTATTGAGCGAGTGTCAAACAGATTGCAATTCGATGAAAAGCCGAGTTGGTCTGTCTTTTGATCTGGATTCAAGGTGTTTGGAAATACGAGACAGATCACGGGTAGCGGGATAAGGGTTAAGAACAAGGAACTAAGCATAATATATAGAAACAAATTAGATTTGGACTTCATATCACGTGTCTTTTTAACTCTTTTAAAGTATTTGTGCGATCGTCGTGCGAACAATCTTTAAGTGGTTATTGGTGATATTCCATACAATCGCAAGACTGTCAGCAACCTTTCTACAATTACCTACGACTGTCGTGAGATCACCAGCGACTGCCTAAAGAAAGATTATCAGCGATTATACATAGACCACGTGACAACGCAACATGTCAGAAATAATTGTGGAATACCAGTGACTTAGTGCATGCTCGTCAGCAACATGTCGTACGATTGTCGCAGAAGCATCTCCAATGTGATTACGGAGCATTTTGTTTTAATCTAGTCGCCGACAATCGCAGACGATCGCCAGTTTCAGAGGTCGCCAGTGGTCTTAAACGTTCGCAAGCGCTAGTAGAACTGTAGCCTTAGCAAACAGAGCAGACCCTGATATAGGAGCCGTCTGATCTAGGTCTTCTTCTCCGTTTGCAAATGCGTGAAAAGGTGTTTATACGAAGGAAAAGATTAATAAAACACTGTCTGGCATTGGCAACACATAGATTATAAGGAAACTACGTGTATGTAGGCAGTTTTAGTATTTTACTCCAAAATTACGCCTGTCTACTCCTTTGAAAACAGAGTAGACCCTGGTCAGACGACCCCTAAAGACCTTATCAGGGTTTGCTCTGTTTTCTTATGATATCATATAAATATAAATTTGCAGTTTCTGTCATGACCAAATATTTATATGTCCATGTGCTATTATAACAAGTAATCAAATTAATATTTGTGATATCATTATTTTTTGCATGAATATTCATGGAGTAATGGGATAAGCATCTAAATACATGTATGACAAAAACGAATGATGAAATTAGCACGTATACCGCGTTTACCCTGTCCCTCATGAATATTTATGTAAAGATGCAACACATCATGAATATTCATGTCACATTAAAAAGGGATTTATTGGACTTGAAAAACTGTAGAATGAGTTCTATAAGAGTCCATAAGCAAACAGAATAAAACCTACAGGAACCGTCTGATCTGAGTCTTCTCTGTTTCCAGAAAGGCGTTAAATGGTGTCTCTGTTGGGTAAAGGGTGATATTAATATGATTGTTTGCTTCTCACAAATAGAGTCTACAAAATAATGGCATAGACAAAACCAGTGAGCATGTGACGAAAGGAATAAATTGTCACTATATGCCTTGTACAATTGCACAGTAAATAAGGTTTACTAAATTCATATTAGTTTATTTGCATGCAATTGCACTTTTGCCTAGGATTGTTTTTATCGCGTTAATCACGACGTGACTCGCATTTGCAAACAACATCGAAAATAGATGACGTGTGGGTGTCTTAATAATATTTTTACATTGACAACCAATTACCGCAAGCCAACTGCAGTAAAACCTCGATACTACGAAGTTTTGGAAATGAAGAATGTATGTCTTTGTAGACAGGATGGCTGCTTAATGCAGGATTAAAGTAATACAAAAAGCCCCTAGAGGAGATTTCTGCATGACGTCACCATGCATCAAGCAGCCATCTGTGTTAAATATCAATAATGGTACGTATGTGAGTTTTCGAATAAACGAGTTTTCACTGTATAGTAAAAAGAACAATACGTACATTAACTTTGAAAAAAACTTACTTAACCCTTTCCGTCATACAAACACGTTTTAACGCCTTTGAAACAGAGCAGACCCTACTCAGACGTCTCCTGTAGAAGCCTCTGATAAGGGTCTGCTCTGTTTGCTTGTGACATTATAGCAGATCTGACTGTACAGTTTCTACCAATACCAAATTATCCTGTGTACATATGCTATTATAACATTCAGCTGTTAGATATTCATTGTGTCATTATTTCTTAGATGAATATTCAACTGAGAAAGGATTAAATAATTAGAAAAACAATATCATTAAAACAAAAAAAAAGGATTATCCTAAAAGAGGCATTTTGGTAAAAGAGAGCAGAGAGCAGTGTCTGCCATGGTAAAAATCACCCCTTGTTCATGATGCCATTTTAAAATTAAACTAATTATCTATGGTGAAAAATACAAAGCCAATGAAATAAATATATCTAGCCAGCAATCTTGTGTTAAGTATCTTTTTATCTACCATCTCTAGATTCACTCATCCGATTGTTTAGAACAGTTTAAGGGATATACATTGTAACTTCTACTAATTGGACATCCCGTGATTTGCTCCAGATTTTTTTTAAATAAAACCATTCGCCATATTCAATATGGTTATCGTTCTGACTAAATTAGATATTTGTACATGTAAATATATTCTCTTCCAGAGGCCCAGGTAAGCTGCGTAAATTGAGATATTCTCAAGAAACATTTCTTTATTTCTCCACTAAACCCTTTGCTGTGTATATTCTTATTGTTGTTATTTGTAATAATATAGGTTATTATTGATCTAATGTCATCATGGGGAAGATCCAGAACAAGTAATATGTACAAAGTTAAGTTCCTCTTTGAACTCAGAATCTAAGGGTACTGAGGGACAAAAGGCCGATCTGCAACCATAATACAGTAAACCCCGAAATAGTTAATACAGAAAATAACGGCCTCTCTATAACGGCCACTAAATTGTGTTAATTAGTTGGTATTTAGGGCAGGTGGGTGCTTAAAGCAAGGTGAAAGTAAAACAGAACGCCCCAATAGGAGCGTTCTGTTTTACTTTCACCTTGCTTCAAGCAGCCACTTGCCTTTAACACAAAATACTTGATGTAATTTAGTAGTCGTTATAGAGAGGTTTTACTGTATCCTAACATCCATTATTTCTGACAGGAATATTCATTGAGTGTTTTCAAGCGTGCTCTGTGTTCATTGTCGCTGACTGTTGTTACAACAATGACACTGGCAATGTATATTTCTCTATCTCGCCTGTTCCATCTGTAATGTCATCCGTCTGGATAATTATGTTTTAAATTATTGATCGTGTGTCAAACTTTTTGTTCAAACATCCCGTAAATCAAAATTGTTCCGAATATTTTATATGATATTTGTATGATTATCAATGAGATGTTTTTATAACATTATATGGACACAGGAGGAAATTTTGACCAAGGCAGACACTGTAGAACCAGATCTATGCTTATCCATAAGCAAACAGAGTAGACCCTGATCAGACGGCTCACAAAGCCTAGTCCTGAAGGAGCCGTCTGATCTGAGTCTACTATTGTTTGCAAACGTCTATCAGATCAAGAGTTACTCGGCCATACGCGTCTAATTATATCACCTGTACATTAAAACCTCTCTATAACGACCACTAAATTACATCAAATAGTTTGTGTTAAAGGCAGGTGGCTGCTTAAAGCAATGTGAAAGTAAAACAGAACGCTCCTATAGGTGCATTCTGTTTTACTTTCACCTTGCTTTAAGCAGCTACCTGCCCTAAATACCAACTAATTAACACAATTTAGTGGCCGTTGTAGAGAGATTTTACTGTATATTTATACAACAAATGGCTGCCGGTAGAATGAGACTACAATATAACTTGTCTTCAGTGATTCTTTATCTGCTATCTGTTACCAAAGTATCCATGCATGATTGTTGCCTGTGGAGTCAGACTACAGTTTAACTTGTCCTAAACGGCCATTTATTTATTGAATATAACAGTCTTAAAAAGCAGATGGTTGCTTAATGCCGTTCAAATGTAATGCATAAAGCTCCTATAGGAGATTTCTACATTACTTTTGACCTGCATTAAGCTACCACACGCCTCAAATACGCATAATTAGACCTCTTTTTGGTGACCACTTACGAAAGGTTCTGCTGTACTCATGTTAGTGTTTTGATTCTGTCTGTGGTTTATTCAAGCATGCATTCCACACGTCGAAAGGCATTTGTGAAATTGCAGTGCAATATGCTTCTGTAAAGTGTTATCCTTCCGCATGCCTGGATAATATGTGGCTTCTCTTATTACTTAGTAATTAAATTTCCAGTTTCACGGTTGCGCTGTATGCGGCTATTATATGCAATGCATATTGCGCAAGCATTTGAAGTTTCAAGCATAGAACCTTTGTTCTTCTAACCGCGAAGTACATGTAACTAACCTTCGCAAACAGATTGGATCCAGATGAGAGACTGACTTATGACGCTAGAAGTTTGACACACAAATAACATAGTTTCTCGAAGGCTTGAACGCACCGGAAATAAATATACTAGTATTGCAGCGCACATGGGTATGCACCAGGGTATGCACATACATCATTTCTGCAGCAGGATAAAGATTTATTTAACCCTTACAGCACTGACTTTTTAAATGGACTATTCCAAAATCTCAAACAGGTCGAGCTTATGGTGAATATCTCCTAAATAAAAGTGTAACACAACAATCAGTGCAGACCCTGATGAGAGGGCTCCTCTAGGAGCCCTCTCATTTGGGTCTACACTGTTTGCAAAGGACACTAGTGACTCGTATCCAGCACTGTAAGTGTTAAATCCAACAGCTTATCGATAATGTCACAAAGTGGTAATAGTAACCGCATCGACAATTTCTTTGATTGTTACTTGTTCAAAACGGTAAGAGAGATTGTTAACCCTTATCCTACTGTAAAACAAATACTCTCTGCTTAATATTTTGCCCAATGAATATGTATGCGAGAAATAATGACATATTGAATACCAGTTAACTGATTGGTGTACAATGATACTATGACCAAGGGATTTTTTATAATGACAGACTCCTATAGGAGCCGTCTGATCAAGGTATGTATTGTTTGCTTACGAACTTATTATAGACCTGACTCTACAGTTTCTACCAATACCAAGCAATCATGTGTATACATTAAATTATAAGAATGCAGCTAATACATATTCATGATGGAACACGCCATTTTGATTACTTAAATTTGAATGGGTTAACAATGGAATATGGCCATTGTCTCCGTTGCTTACAATATCCGAAAGCTCATTCTCTTGTGACGCTTGCCAAATGCATTGATGTTTGTCACATCGCATTTAGTAAATCTAGATGGTCCAAATGAGTGTTTGCGGGTTTTATTTCCATTATTAGTGCATATTTATAAAACAAATGGGGTTAACTTTCTTCTTCGCTGCCGGTAACGAATCTGTGATTACCGTTGCAAACAGTTTGTATCTGGATGATACTCGTTATCTCATAAGGACCCAAACTGTTTGCCATTGTGACATCAAAGAGTAGAGAATATTTGATAATGCAAACTGAAACAGTCGACACAATTTTTTCAAAAAAAAATAAATGGCAGCGAAATATTGAAGTTCTCACATACTACAATAGCCTTTTATCACAGGATTATTTATATAATGACGTAATGAATATTCCGTAAGTAAACAGTGAAGATCCTGATCAGACGGCGTCTATTGGAGCCGTCTGATCTGGATCTACTCTGTTTGAGAAGGCGTGACTATGCGTCTTCATCAATAAATGGTTAAATAGTGTAGCATTAATCAACGGAGCAAGTCATTGAGTGTCCATGTTGGACGCAATCTAGGAGAAAACGTAGCAATATCTTTTTTTTAGATCAAAGAGAAGTTGATCGTCTATAATTATGCCATAATTAGATACTGCGGTCGTTAATTGGCATACAGTTTGTGTTATTTTTCCTCAGACTGCAGACAACGAATTTGATAACATTTGCAAATAGCTTGGATGCAGATGAGACGCCGAGTAACCTGTCGTCTCATCAGGATCCAAACTGTTTGACACTCGGTCAAAACTGTTTCGCTTAACCTTAGACGAATCGGATGAAGTATTAATTATAAAAGATCAAAGTTTAAGCATACCGAACAGATTAGGGACAAGTAGATAGCCCCACTACGACCGCTTTTGTGTGTATCGACTATTGTCTCAACTTCAAGAGCGTGTTGATGAGGGAAAAAAATGAAGTTTACCATGTCCCCGACAAACAATTTTCGTCTGCAAATATATATACCGCTAAAGGTATCAAAGAGGAATTTTCTTCAGGTTCATTGCCAACCACTTTCAGAGCGTTGACCGCGTGAATTCGATCAATAATATAACAAATGACATTCTTTAAAAGTATGCGGTTACTTAATAATGTAGGACGAGTGTACTACAGAACGCTTCTAAGCCACCTGGCTCTAAGGTGGTCAGTTTTCTAGCCTTTTCAAACAGTGTATGCCCAGATAAGACGGCACCTGTTTGCTTATAATGTGATATAGATATGAGCAACTATTTGCGCACCCATGTGCTATTATTACTGTTAATCGAATTAATTTGCATGGTGTCATTATTTCTTACATGAATATTTATGGAGTAAAGGGATAAAACATTCATTCTTATCATGTTTTTAAACTCATGTCTGCTCAAAAAATGATTTGCCGTAGCAATTACTAACAATTCCTGACCGAGTTACTCGGCATCTAATCGGGATCCAAAATGTTTGCATAGAAAATAACAGATTTGCCTCTCGACGGCTTTGGCGGTGAACGTGTTAATTCGGTATTATTTAGTTTTTTTGCGAAGCTTTTGTTTTTGTGAAGCTTTTGTCAAACGTTGTCAACCAGTTTGGATTCTGATAGAACGCTACGTCATGGCACACTTAGCAGGGTACCAATTAACCCATATACCCCATGAATATTCATGTAAGAAATAATGACATCATGAATATTAATTAGATTAATTGTAATAATGGCAAATGCACGCAGGAATGTTTGCTGTGGCAGAAACTGTAGAATCTTATCTAGCCCATATCATAAGCAAACAGAGCAGATCCAGATCAGATGGCCCCTATAGGAGCCGTCTGACCTGGGTATACTCGGTTCGCAAAGGCACAGAAATGCTCATTTGTGGTGTATTAAAGTATTAATTGGTAAAATAATTCTTATTACAATCTTTGAGGTAGACGATATTGTAGACTGCTAAACGTAAATTGTGAAATATAACACCTGTTCCTAATTTACATGCTACTCTGTATTTGTTTTGATGTTTGTTCTGACAGAATCTCAAATATCATGTATTGTGTTCGAGTCCATATTTAAATACTAAATTATTGGATAATATCACACTTTTTACCACTAATTGAAAGTCTTATTCGCTTATGTAGATGTTCTCCGCTCCATTAAGATACTGCACCATTTGCGTTCTATGTTGTGTAACCCTAACTGTATTATCTTTTGCGTAATACAAAAAGCTCCAGTGAGAGTTTTCTGCATATTTTCGCCTTACAAAAAGCCATCGCATGTTTTAACCATTTACTTTGTAAATATTTAGATATAGATTAAATGATTTTATATTATGGTATGTGAACACAGGAATATTTGGCCATGGCAGAAACGGTAGAATCAGTTATACACTATGTCACGCCCCTTGTACTCTGGTCACATATATTGCACACTACTTACACATAGCATATATGTCATGTTCCAGACTGCTCCTGTCCCCACAATTATTTCTACCTTGCATCCGTATTACATATACTACATACACATAGCATATATGTCATGTTCTAGACTGCCCCTGTCCCCACAATTATGTCTACCTTGCATCCGTATTACATATACTACATACACATAGCATGTATGTCATGTTCTATACTGCTCCTGTCCCCCCAAAGTCTTCCTACCCTGCATCTATATCATATATACTACACACTACATACACATAGCATTTGCGTAATGATCTAAACTGCTCCTGCCCAACAACCCTACACACAGTAATTGTATAAAGAAACCATAATACTATAATTATATACAGTAAATATATATACATCAATATACATACAGCAATATATACAGCAATGGAACACTATACCAGACGGAATTTCCAAACTCGTCTTATATGAAATGTTGTTGTTGTTGCTTCAGCTCAGTAGGGTCCAGTACAATTTTTCACATGTAAATACATTACAAATGATACGTAGTAGTAGTAGTAGTTTATTAGTAACTTATACATATAGTATCTCGTTACATATATAATCAAATCAAAACATCTTATCAAATCGAGTCACATGGCAAGAAATGTAAGTAAATGCACCAATGAGCTGCATTGTATCATAACAGAATACAATTACACCATGTCCTATATGCAGAAATTAAATCGACCACATCCTTTATTTACTATCGATCACTATGACCTTGACCTCCAAACAACGATGTTAAGGATTTATTCACAACCACTGTCGATCGTTACAGTTACAAAAGTGGCTATAGCCCCTAACACTTACACAGCTGGTAAAGGCACAGTAGAACTCCTCTAATGCGACCACTTCATGAATAAACATGGTTGTCTTATTTATAAGCAGGTTGTTGCTTAATGAAGGGCAAAAGTAATACAGAAAGCTCCCCCAGGAGCTTTCTGCATTACTTTTGTCCTGCATTAAGCTATCATCTGCATCTGGCACTCAGAATTATACCTCCTATATGTGGTCGCAAGAGCGGGGGTTTCCTGTAATGTCTGTTCAAATTAGGATCAGATGCAATTTCAATTCGACCAAGCTTTACTGAACCTATTGACCGAGTGTCAAAAAGCTTGAATTCTGATTAGACGTCGAGTTACTCGGTGTTTCATTTGGATCCAAACTGTTTGCAAAAGCTAGTCAGGTCAGGGATAGTAAACACGCCTTTCTACGCCTATGCAAACAGAATATACCCAGATAGGCACCTGTTATGCCATACTATAAATATGATTCTACAGTTTCTGCCATTGCCAAACATTCTTGTGTTCATTTTTCATTATATATATATTAATGTAATCAATGTCAATGGGGTCACTATTTCTGATATGAATAGTGTTAGTTCAATGCGTATACTTCTTAGCGCTTCCTGACTGAGATGGGGGCATATTGGACCCAAATAAGACCCAAGTAATTACATGTAAGTACCTCGGCATCTCATTAGTATTTACACTCGCTCAACAGATTCTACATGTAACAAAACCGGAACGAATCGCTAGTGAATTTAACCCTTTCGGTGCAAAAATTTCTAATTGTCGTCTGCAAACCAATTTTGTTAAATCATTCGGTAAAAAAGGAAATGTGATAAACAAATGCAAAATTCAAAAGGAATAAAGCACAGATATAGAAATATTTTTGAGACAAAAAGTGAAGTCCCTGATCAGAGACCGCCTTCTGATCTGGGACTGTACTATTTGTCGTGGTGCATTTTTGCGACATTGGCGGTGAAAGGGTTGATTGAATGCATCAGTTCGGAATTCTTGTATATGTCATTCTTTTCCCGATTGTATTTAATTATTGAGAAACTAATGACCATGAATGAAGCAGCTTGGATCCTGATCAAACGCCGAATTATAGAATGTTTCATCTGCGTTTAGCACAACAGGGGGCACTAACAGATCACAATTAACCCTTAGCCCGCCACACCTTTTTATCACTCTGATCTCTTTGATATTAATTGGGCAAATATTTACAAACATATACAGGATGTGTTGAAATGATGTTCCTATGCAAACAGTATAGACCCAGATGAAAGAGCTACTATAGCTCTCTCGTATGAGTCTACACTGTTTGCAAATGCAACTATAGTTATGACTGGCGGGCGAATGGTTAACGTGTATTCAGCTCATTGAAGACTAAATGGTTTGTCACTGACGCAAGTCTCTTGGGATAAACGTCGCAATGATTTATTGGAATTACTAGTGTCAAGTCTATAGAAAAAGAATACCTGTATATCGAGCATTGTATAAAACGTTGTAAAAGTACATGAATGAAACGAAATGTTTATTTGGCACATTTCTAGGTAGGCTTATCATTTATTATAGACATCATCTATAATTCATTTGTTTGTGTTAACCTTGCAATGGAAACGTTAAAAACACAGTCGTGGGTGTAACCATTAACCGAATGAATATCGTCGAAAGAAATATTGACATTATGAATATTAAAACTATTTTATATAATGACATATGAACAGACACTGCCTTGGCCACGGTACAAACTAAAAATTCTGATTTATATCATTAGAGAAGACCTTGGGTCAGATTAGTCCTATAGAAGCTGTCTGATCTGGGTCTGTAACATGTATGTTTGCAAAGGCGTTAATTGGTTCTTTTATGATGTGTGCTCCGCACTGAGTCAATATTATAAACGTTTTCTTGTTGTGAGGTGTGCGTACTATACCAGTCACATATTAAAGACCCATTATTTTTATGCGAATTTATTTCTGCGCTCCATTAGCTCTCAAATTTCTACATTTGAGTTTTTTTATAGAAAAATTGTATCATTTTGCGTTTTGTTTGCTCTTAAAAATATCACAGAACAAGCATAAAACATATTAATTAATTTCAAGTTAGTACGTATGATGTCAATAAACCATGGACGAACACGTTACAGTAGCTAACTGCATTTATTTGACGACTTGGTCAACTAGGAAGTCCCATGGTAAATCCCGTTAATTTCTTCGAAATGGAACAGTTTCGAGCATGGCGACATGTTTGCTATCATTTTAAAAAAAAACGTCTTTTGACAAACAATTGGTCTTTTCAAATTTTCAATTATCATGGAACTTTAACTATCAGATATTTATATATTTTATATTCGTTATTTATATATACATGTAAAACCTCTCTAAACCGGGCATTCAATTCAACATAAATTTGTAGAAAGTAACCTTTCTAAAATTATCTAAATTCATCTCAACTAGAATTTGGGTTTCGAGAGGTTTCCCTGTACACGTCAGTGGGTCAAAACAAAGAGAATAATAATACGAAAATGGTTTGCGGTTTTTTGTTTTTCATATAAATTACCCTAACTAAAACATGTCAAGTGTCTTAGTATACGTATAATGAAATGATATTTTGATGATTTGATATCATCTGGGTTGTTTGCTGAATCAAGAAAAATACCACGAAACTGTCTCTGTAACCGTAGGTCCCTTTAAAAATTACAACAAGTATTTCGTCCTTTGACGATTTGATAATTACAAAGACTATATACATGTATAAATGTACAGTCTCTGATCGCGTGAACCACCCTATGCACCGACTGTTCCTATACGAAGCGGTGCGATGCTAATCTAAATTGGCTCTGTTATATGACATAACATATACCCGATTCGCCAGTTTCTGCCATAAGAAAATGGTTTTGTTCAGAGGCCACGGTGTCTCTTCAGGATTCAAGCTGGTCGAAAACCAACTGTTGTTATTGTTTTTGTTACTGGTTTCAAAGAATGAACAATGAACAATTTCAGAATTTGAGCATGCTTATAATTTTGTAATTCAAACAATTAGTTATACTATATTTGTAGTAATATGTTGGTAGAATGTATGCGTTTTAGTCTGAAGTTAGAAATGCACTACATGTATTTGATATACTATAAGGTCCCTTCAAAGCGACCAAAAGAAATGGGTCCAAGTGTGTGGGCTAAACGCAGATAGAAGTCTTATGCACCTGGCGAAAGTTATTCAGAAAGACGCGACTTGCAGGGGCTTTCTGTATTACTTTCGTGAAACAACCACAGTCTTTTAAAGACACCTATGTTATTTATAAAGTGATTGCAATACTCGTCGGTCCATAGTATAAACTCATTACCTGACAGAGTAGAAATAGTTCAAACAGTGCCTGTACGTGTAACAGTTGTTTTGCTTATGGTATATGTAATACATGTATAAAGTAGGAGATCCTTCGAAAGGAAAGAAAGCAATGCAGTTTCTGCCATGGTCAAAACTCCTTTTATTCTTGATGCTATTATAAATTTCATCTAATTAATATTGATTGTTTTTTACATAAATATTCATCGGGTAAATGGGGTAAAAACGCATACTAACTTGTCTGCCACCATGACTGAAGATCAAAGATGATATTGTAGTACCCTCTAGGATGCATAGGCAACATATGTTGTGTTGAGGTCTATTGTGCAATAAATCACCAAATGATTGTTCAGCAGTTATTTCATGTCTAAACTAGAACTATCACTAAAGGTGATGAATACCCCCACACGGCAGCCTTGATTGCAAATCCAAGTTTTGAACATGTAACAGGACCAAATAACAAAAATACCCAAAGTTCAAATAGAGAAAATTCTGTAATTTATGCCAAGTATTCAAGTGAATCAGGTTGAAATTGAAGGAGGAGTTCAAAGTACAAGATTTTGCCTGCCAATTTCAAGGCCAAAGGCCAAGGTCAAAGTCACAGAGACCTGAAGTTTGTGTCTTGCACATCTACTACTCCTGAGTAACATTTATGCCAAGTATCAAGTGAATCAGGTTGAAAGTGAAGGAGGAGTTCAAAGTACAAGATTTTGCCTGCCAATTTTAAGACCAATTTCAAGGCCAAAGGTCAAGGTCAAGGTCACAGAGACATGAAATTTGTGTCTTGCACATCTACTACTCCTGAGTAACATTTATGCCAAGTATCAAGTGAATCAGGTTGAATGTGAAGGAGGAGTTCAAAGTACAAGATTTTGCCTGCCAATATCATGACCAATTTCAAGGCCAAAGGTCAAGGTCAAGGTCACAGAGACCTGAAATTAGTGTCTTGCACATCTACTACTCCTGAGTAACATTTATGCCAAGTATCAAATGAATCAAGTTGAAAGTGAAGGAGGAGTTCGCCGTACAAGATTTTGCCTGCCAATTTTAAGACCAATTTCAAGGCCAAATGTCAAGGTCACAGAGATTTTAAATGTGTGTCTTGCACATCTACTACTCCTGAGTAACATTTATGCCAAGTATCAAGTGAATCAGGTTGAAAGTGAAGGAGGAGTTAAAAGTACAAGATTTTGCCTGCCAATTTCAAGACCAATTTCAAGACCAAAGGTCAAGGTCAAGGTCACAGAGGCCTGAAATTTGTGTCTTGCACATCTACTACTCCTGAGTAACATTTATGCCAAGTATCAAGTGAATCAGGTTGAAAGTGAAGGAGGAGTTCAAAGTACAAGATTTTGCCTGCCAATTTCAAGACCAATTTCAAGACCAAAGGTCAAGGTCAAGGTCACAGAGGCCTGAAATTTGTGTCTTGCACATCTACTACTCCTGAGTAACATTTATGCCAAGTACCAAGTGAATCAGGTAGAAATTGAAGGAGGAGTTCAAAGTACAAGACTTTGCCTGCCAATTTCAAGGCCAAAGGTAAAGGTCAAGGTCACAGAGACCTGAAATTTGTGTCTTGCACATCTACTACTCCTGAGTAACATTTATGCAAAGTATCAAGTGAATCAGGTTGAATGTGAAGGAGGAGTTCAACGTACAAGCTTTTGCCTGCCAATTTCAAGACCAATTTCAAGACCAAAGGTCAAGGTTAAGGTCACAGAGGCCTGAAATTTGTGTCTGGCACATCTACTACTCCTGAGTAACATTTATGCCAAGTACCAAGTGAATCAGGTTGAAATTGAAGGAGGAGTTCAAAGTACAAGATTTTGCCTGCCAATTTCAAGACCAATTTCAAGGCCAAAGGTAAAGGTCAAGGTCACAGAGACCTGAAATTTGTGTCTTGCACATCTACTACTCCTGAGTAACATTTATGCAAAGTATCAAGTGAATCAGGTTGAATGTGAAGGAGGAGTTCAACGTACAAGCTTTTGCCTGCCAATTTCAATACCAATTTCAAGGCCAAAGGTCAAGGTCAAGGTCACAGAGACCTGAAATTTGTGTCTTGCACATCTACTACTCCTGATTATCAATTATGCCAAGTGTCAAGTGAATCGGGTTGAAACTGAAGGAGGAGTTCGCCGTACAAGATTTTGCAGACAGACCGACCGACCGACCGACCGCCCGACCGACGACCGACCGACAGGCTGATTCCAGTATACCCCCCTCAAACTCTGTTTGTGGGGGTATAACTATATCATTATCAGCACATGTCGAGGCCTTTGTGTAAACCTACAGTAAAACATTCTTAAACGGACTTCTGGTAGAGAAGAGTTTAGATACTCTTAGACAGGGCCTGCTTAATGCAGAGTGACAGTCATACAGAAAGCTCATAGCCTGTCTACAAGACCGATAATTATACTAAATTGGGGTTGGGGGTATTTTGTTTTAAAATGTCCTAATGGGTACCATTACGTGCCACACACTGTCTTCTGTTTTCAGTGATTTTGATTAAGTTTTATTTAATGGAATACCGGCAGATTTGAATAATATAGGGCAGATATGATGTCGGTAATAAAAAGGTCGGATCTGTGAAGGTTGTGTGTATTTTATATGTGCGCGCGCACTTCAATTGTGCTTCTTTGGTTGTTGTGGACGTGTGGCATCATAATTGTCAATTTGAACCTATATGGAAAACCGCCCTTGTGATGCAAAATAAACCTTTTTCTTCCATCCTTATAATTTGTTGTAGTACAGCAAATTGTTATACTGTACTAATGTTTTGGCGAATAACATCGGGATATTTGATATCAAACCTTCTTCAGAGTTTATTCCATCGGGATATTTGATATCAAACCTTCTTCAGCGTTTATTCCATCGGGATATTTAGTATCAAACCTTCTTCAGCGTTTATTCCATCGGGTTTTCTCACGATATGTTTCTTTTCAAAATATAAGCAATGTTTCTTTAAAAACAAAAACGCATTGATATATTGCTTTTGTACATCACATATTTTCAAAAGAAAACAACCATTCATAAGAGTCTCAAATTAGTGTTACTCTATTCACTATCATAAAATATATTCACTGACAAAATTTGGAATTGGTTGATAACTGGCCCTTTGGTGGAGTGTGCAGACATGTATTTAAACAACCATCTTATCTGAATCACGCTTACATTTGCCGACATTGTAAACATAGACCAGCGGACTCTTACGTGAGTCCTTAGATCAGGGTCTGCACTGTTTGTCATTCAAACCAGTCTAGCAAATGTAAGCATTTTATTCTGAATGGTCTCAATTGTTAGATCCTGATTTGCCAAACTACTTCATAGAGCTACGGATAAAGATGCGTACCCAAATACTAAAATAGTCATTTCTCCGCCAAATCCTCTTTTAGAATCGTCTCTTCAAGAGACGATTCTAAAGAGAGGTATTAGTATAGGATGTTGTGGATAAATAACGGAGCTAATAATGAACATGTTTAAATTTACGCATCTTATCTGGACCTCTGATTATTGTCTTCAGTATTCAGCATTCAATTTCCCTCAGAGAAACACCTTTAACGCCCAGATCAGACAACTCTGTAGAAACTGTTTAATCAAGGTTGTTTTCTGTTTGCTTATGGAATGGTTTAGACCTGAACTTATTTTGTTTTGTCTAGGCCAAATGTTCCTTAACGTTAAGCCATTTCTCCATGAATATTCGTGTGTAAGAAATAATTGCATCATAAACATTAATTAGCTTATTTGTATGATGACTTATGAACCAAGCAGCTTTGGCTAAACAGCAGCAGTACGACCAGGTCTACAGTAAATCCTCTCTATAACGGCCACTAAATTACATCAAGTATTTTGTGTCAAAGGCAGGTGGATGCTTAAAGCCAGGTTAAAGTAAAACAGAATGCTCCTATAGGGGCGTTCTGTTTTACTTTCACCTTGCTTTAAGCAGCCACCTGCCATAAATACCAACTAATTAACACAATTTAGTGGCCGTTATAGAGAGGGTTTACTGTGTATTGTTTCATAAGAAAATATAACATGTAATATTGCTTCGAATATGGAATTTAAACGTCCGTTTATAAGAAAATACCTTAAAGAATATACTAGTCTAATGCATCGTTAAAACTAAAAGTATCAGTCTGTTTGCAAAAATGCCATACACATTATAAAGACAGGCGCGTAGCTAGCGATACGCACTTACGCACGTGCGTAACATCAGTCTGAAAAGTGCAAACATTATTATGGCCAAAATGGACCAAACAATCGATGGTTAAGGGGGAAGACTTTGATAAACGTTCCGTCTTGTCATGCAAGCTTTAACCGAAACCCTTCAATTGGCACTTTTTGGCGCCTCTGTAAAAGTCACCGTTTGAAACCATTGTGATAAATAGGTTTCAAAATGTGACTTTGTACAGAGTTTCAAAAACAAACAATGCTAAATTTTCTTGGAGGACTCGAATAACCACGGTGCGTACAATATATTTGGATTCAGCTACGCTACTGAAAGAAATACCTTAGCCATAGCCATATGCAACTCAGGCATTCGTTGGTTTGTATCTACGTGTATTTAAATTCTCACCTATCACATTAAGATTAGTATTAAACTATAAAATCAATAACATTTGTTCTAATTCCCATTAAATATTAAAACCAAAATACACACTGTGCACTTTGAGTTTTTAACGAACAATAAGGTGCAAATAAAAGTATTACATACTGTGCGCTTTGAGATTTTAACGGACATAAAGTGCAAATAAAAGTATTTTTCTATTAATATTTAGAACAGATATATACAATTTTACAATCAATGACATTTCGTTTCCAGAATAAATGCATAAGGACAGCATGGTACGTTACTAACCGGCAATTATGTAGATGCTTGACTTTTAATGGGTCTTGATAATGATAACCAAATATAGCAAATTCAATTCAACAAGCCATGAAATGAATTTCACCGTGTCAATGAAATTGGATGCTATGGCGAGATTGCACGAAATATGCTTATTTAAGCCGGTCCAAGTTTTTAAGTTTAACTTGTAATTTAAAAGCATATAACATAAGTGTACACAACGTAATGATCTTCGCCCTTGCAAATGGTGAAATGGGTACCAAAATATTATTCAAAGTCTGAATTTTACTTTCTCTTTTTATTTACATTAAGCAAAATTGTTACTTAAAATACGTAATATTTTTCTGAAATTTAAATTCCGGGTCCATGCTTATAAAGCTTTTTAGTTGAGTCTGAGTTCGTTCTCAAGCTTTTGATTGGAGATTTGAGTTCTCAAGCTTTTGATTGGTCAGATTTGAGCCAGAGGCTCAAATCGGACCAATAAAAAACTTGAGAACGAACTCAGACTCAACTAAAAGTTTTATAAGCATGGACCCCGATTAACACCCACACTTTTGTCAATAATTTAACATCTCAAAAACAAATGATTTCTGGTACATAAGTATGAAAGATTAATTGAAAGGTGTTTGATCTTTACGAAATTAGCGAGTTACAAAATAAGCATTACACCTAAAATTTGTAAATTAATATGCCCTATTTTTGCAGTGTCATAAGAGTTTTTTTTTTTTTTAAAACTGGGGCCAGATCACAGTTCGAGTACACAGTAAGTTTCTTTGCAAATAATCCGCTATACGATAGCCAACCTTTTGGCTTTACAATCAGTGTAGAGTCTGATTAGACGATGCGTCTGATTGGGGTCTTCGCTGTTCTTCAATGTTTACGCATTTGCAAACAGAATGCTGAAGTAGCTGTCTGATCTGGGTCTGCTCTGTTTGCTCATATAATACACCAGTTTCTGCCAATGTCAAAACTCCCATTGTTTATGATGTCATTAAAACAATCTAGCTGATCAATATTCATGACAGTCATTATTACTTATATGAATATTCATTTGGTAAATGGTTAGGAATGCTTAAGACAATGTTTCTTATAGCCAGGTTCAAATGCATCAGCCACATCATGTATTCACACCAACAGTTTCAGATTTAGAGCTAACTTGTTTAGAATATATTTATGCAGAAGGATTTACAATAACTCCCTCTATACCGGAATTTCAAGAATAATTTAGACCCTTTTAGGCAGGTTGCTGCCCAATGCAGGGTGCAAATCACGAAGAAAGTTCCTTACGGAGCTTTCTGCATGATTGCATAGAGGAGTTCTTATGCTAACTGGGCAAATTGTTATTAACAACAATAACCCTCTGCATCAATATTTCCAACAAATTCTACCCTTTCATATTGAATAGATTCTTTCTATAAACACCGATGGACTATTCCATCATGAAAGGGTTAGCGCATGTTAATATAGTGCCATTACTACGTAAATGAAATATCAATGAATACTAACTATATATCTACTATGATCCAAACTGTTTCACTCTGATTTACAAATCAGAATTAAATGGTTTGGATTATGGTAAATAAAACGCTGAGATATTCAGTGTCTCATTCGGGCCCAGTGTGTTTGCAAAGTTCATTACACCGTGCTAAAGGTAATTAAATATTGCACATAAACCGTTCGAATGTGGTAAACGAATACACTGTCATTTAAAACAGTGTAGACCCAGATCAGAAGGCTCCTAGAGGAGCCCTCTGATCAGGGTCTGCACTGTTTGTCATTACAAAACCTCTTGCAAGTTCTACCCTTTCATACTGTACGGACTCTACCAATAAACAATGATGGTCTATTCCACCATGAACATTCAGCGTAGAAAGGCTGAACACATTTTGTTAATGTAGTGCCATTACTGCGATACAATCAATAAAATGTCAATAAATACTAATATTGCAACTACAAGTCAGTCAGAAATTGACACTTATATTATACAATAAATATTCTCTAAACCGGATGTTTAGTAAAGAAGAATTTAGGTAGTTGGCTGCATAATGCAGGCTGAAATCACGCAAAAACTCATTTGGGAGCTTTCTGTATTACTTTCAACCTGCATTAAGCTGTCACTTGTTATAAATACCGACGTTGATAATTATTTGCAAAACCCAAACCGGCCAGCCGTACAGTCAGACAGGGGTTTTAGGTTAAACATTTTATTTCACTCTTTTTTTGCAGAAATGGGGTTGGGCTACAAGTTCTTCTAACTTAGTTACACAGCCCTTTCCTACATAAATTATCATACATAACTAAAGAGATAATGGTTATTTTACACAGCATCGAACTAAAAAAAATAAACGGTTGAGTAGGTAAAGGAAACACAAATGTTGTCAGAGTCAAAAGGAGAAAAAAAGCAACTTAGTTAGCAAATTAGTAAGATGGAGTGAGTGAAAAAGAGTGAGTGAGTAGTGAGTAAATGAGTGAGTGAGTGAGTGTGAGAGCGAGAGAAAGAGAGACAGTGTGTGAGAGAGATAGAGAGAGAAGAGAGAGAGAGAGAGACAAACTAATTGCAGTAAAATGACAAGACATATTGACAGCAACAAAAAGAGAATCAAACGAAAATGTTGATAAACAAACAAAATCACATGTCTGATTTTACAAGTTAGAAAATATAGTAACACTAGTATCCCAAATATCAGAAAAAGATAGGAAAAGGAAGATAGAGATACAGGGAGAAAGAATTAGTGGTGGCATTATTAGGCCGAACCTTCGATAATGTGGTTGGAAATTAAATCGATTATTTATAGATGGTTTGATGAGATATCGGTATGTCCGGTGTACAAAAGTGTCTCTACTCATTAGAAAAAATATCAATTAACCGTTATCCTGTTAAACAGTTGTCTATTCAAATACTTGTCTGTTGAATTATTTACTGACCTTTGTTTTGTTCACATTTTGAGAAAGTACAGTGAAACCTCTCTATAACGGCCATTAAATTACATCAATTATTTTGTATTAAATGCAGATGTCTGCTTAAAGCAAGGTGAAAGTAAAACAGAACGCTCCTATAGGAACGTTCTGTTTTACTTTCAGCTTGCTTTAAGCAGCCACCTGCGCTAAATGCCAACTAATTAACAAAAATAGTGACCGTTATGGAGAGGTTCTACTGTATTGGCCAAGTACCGAGGAGCTTAGAACCCGATGTGACACCCAGTTACTCCACTTTTGATCACGAACTAATAAAACATGGTTACAAATTACTAATAAGTTATGCTTAGCAGGTTAAAGATAAACTATTTCATGTTTTGTTTGAGGCTAACGAACATTATCGTTATCTATCTATTGACGCCAATGCAGAAAATAATTACTTTTGCCAAGAATAGCATGTATAGGTAATTAACCCTTTAACTGATAATACTTTGCAAAGAGAATAGACCCAGATCAGACAGCTCCTGTAGTAGATGTCTGATCAGTAGTCTACTCTGTTTGCTTATGAAATTATAGAAATGTTATTCTAAAGTTGTTGCTATGCTACAAACATTCACATGTTCAAATTAAATGCCATTATAATTATAACCTTTTAGCTAATTAATATTGATACAGTCATTATTTCTTATATCAAATGTCATCAGAAAATGGGTAATACTAACACAACGGGGACTCATTAATAATATGGTCGCTTTAATGAGGTCTTATACTATACCCACGTACTGCCACACAGCAGGCAATGGATATTTCAGAATGAAATGAACCCTTTCCCTCATAGGCTATTTTAGACCCAACCTCTTTGAATAGATATACCGAAAAGGAGCATAAACTACAGAAAAGGAAAATTTCGAATTTTGTAGTTAGAAACCATTGTGATAAATAGAGCATTTGCTCCTATAGGAGCAAATGCTCTATTTATCACAATGGTTTCACAAAGTGACTTTTACAGAGTCGACAATAGTCGTCAATATGAGGGAATGGGTTAAAAAGTAGGTATGTTATGTTACTTATAAAATGATACATGTACAGTTTCGGGCATGGTCAAACATTCCCAATTCATACATTTTGTAATGCCGTTATAAACTTGCATTATTCATAGACATCATTTCTCACGTCAATATTCATTGGGGAAAGGGTGATACAAACGCAACGGGAACATATTGCCTTTTTATGTTGTCGCTTTAGAGGTTTATTTATTTTACCACACACCATACAATGCTGAGTGTTAGAATGAAATTAATCAAATTAAATGGCGCCTTTAAATGGCTTTCCTGCTTCATAAGGACAGATGAAGAATAGGACTTAAGTATTAAACACCAATCAGATGTCCAGTGCGTAAATTAAAACATTTTCAAGAACAAACATCTTTATTTCTCTATCAAAGCCTATGCTGTGACCGCTGGTTAAAATCGTCTCGAAAATAAACGATTCTAAAGAGTGGTCACAACACAGGGTTTGATGGAGAAATGGCGATTCTAAAGAGTGGTCACAACACAGGGTTTGTTGGAGAAATGGCGATTTTAGTATTTCAGTACGCATCTTTATCTGTAGCTTTACCAATATAATCTAAACACTTTCAAATGGATAATTAATTCAGCTCAAAATAAAAACAATAGTACTGTTTAAAGAATTGTTTACTATATTATAAAGACTAGTATCTTGCAACCACCAAATGAATAAATATGGATGTAGTTAAACCAAGTGACTTAATACAAGGTGAAATTAATACAGACAGCTTCTACAGGAGTTATCTGTACACCTTTCCCTCATGGAAACGCCTTTTGAAGCATTTTGCAAACAGAGATGACCACGCTTTGATGAGGAATCTGATCAGGGCTGCTCTGTTCGCTTACGTCATTTTATAGATCTGGGTCCATGCTTATAAAGCTTTTAGTTGAGTCTGAGTTTCGTTCTCAAACTTTTGATTGGTCAGATTTGAGTTCTCAAGCTTTTGATTGGTCAGATTTGAACCAAAGGCTCAAATCTGACCAATCAAAAGCTTGAGAACGATCTCAGACTCAACTAAAAGCTTTATAAGCATGTACCCTGGTTTTACAGTTTCCACCATAGTAAAACATCTCTTTTCCATGTTCCATTTTATTGATTCTGTCCATGGATATGAATGAGGTGATACAATCTTGAATAAGTGTTAAGCAGGGAAGTCGTTAAAGCAAAAGCATTAAATCTGGTTTGAGTGGTTGCAATTGAGAGGTCGTATTATATGGGATTATTGTACGGTTATGTTTCTTGTTGTATACCATACTTTTAACTAATGGTTACATATTCGTTGTAAATAAACCTTACATCACATGATTTTTCTTTTTTTCAACAAACCTTGATGAGAAACTGATTGATCTGCATTTGATCCTGGTCCAGGTTTTCAGGATTAAAGTGTCAAAATTGGCCGATTAAAATAGCATGTAGGTATGAGTTTACATTGTGCCTGAAAGTGGTCTCATTAGACAAGCTCTACTAACACGTGGCAGCATTTGTACGTGATAAATTAAGACATAGCATGTTCGGCCTAACGCATACCAATTTAAGTTCAATATTTAATTGCCTGCACCCTTATCATGCCGAACAAAATCGTTGCTCAAACCATGATCTTTGCATTGTGCAATTACAGTACAATCTCGATATTTCGAACAATTAAATACGTATCATTATCGATCTTTAGAACAGATAGTAGCTTAATGTAGGGTGAAAGTCATACAGAAAGCCCCTCTTGGAGCTTTCTGCATGACTGCCACCCTGCATTAAGCAACCAACTGCCTAAAAGGGTATAAACTTTTCTATCTTAAAAGTTCGAATTATCAATATCTTATTGTACTTTTGATTCGTTCAAGCTTTTGGGGATCCATTGCCCGGGATTCAAAAGCTGGGATGCTGATGGAACGCCAAGTTACTCGATGTCTCATCTGGATCCAAACTTTCTGTAAATACCGATCTAGCCTCGCTTAGCATAATAAGGAATCAAATCAGTAAAACACGTGACTGTGGAACGATTGCGCAATTAAGTATTATCTTATTGAGCAATTTTTTCGTAGATAGAAACTTGCCGATTTCTTCAACCCTACATTTATTTTCCTTTTCGTCCATTCCTTTCCAAAACTTGACCAGAACGTCAAATACTTTAAATTCTAATGAGACGCCGAGTATCTTATGCATTTCTTCTGCATCTTCCCTGTTTTCAGTAAACGATACTTCAATAAACGATCATCAAGGCTTCGTAGAACAAAATATTTTTTTATTACAAACAGTGCTGAACCTGGTTAGAGGGTCCCCCCCAGAAGCCCTCTGATCAGGGTCTACACTGTTTGCAATGGTCTTATATAATTGGTTCCCGCACTTTAACAGTTAATATGCATTACATGTGGTATTAATATATATAACGAAACAAAACACGTGTTCGATGTCTATCACTGTTGATATAATGCATTGTTGATATAATGCGACAGCGAAACAGTACCCTCATATATTTGCGAACAAATAATACCGTAATGGAGTCGTCTGATGAAAGTCCACTATCATGTTTCCTTATGAAATTATAATAGTCTGACTTCATAAATGTAGTTTCTAACAAAACCAAAGATGCATGCGTACATGCCATTACAAAAATTCAGCTACATGGATATTCATCAGGGAAATGGTTAAGCACTGGAACCTATTTATGCGTACGTGTTTTAACACGTTACTCCATATATACGATTTTTGACGGCTTTGTAAACAAAATCAACCCAGATCAGACGGCTCCTACATGTATAAGAGTATACTAATCAGGGTTCACTCTGTTTGTTAATTAAATAATACAAATATGATTATATACAGTATCTGTCATGGCCAAACTTTAATTCGTTCACATACCATAATAAATAATTGATATTCAAGATGTGAAGTAAGAGGTCGATAAATCAACTAAAACGATACATTTACATTTATTACTATAACTTTCCTGAAGAAACGTTCTATTTTACCTGCTGGTTTGTATGAATTGACAAGATTGAGGCTATAACAATATGTTCAATAGCTCTACAAAATCTCCGTAATCGTGTTATCAGATTTAAAAATCAAATTGAAGAATAAGTGTTGCAACACAATTTAGATTTCTTTGAACTACACAACGAATTGCAGCATAATAGCATACCAGTATATCATCAATGTATACGAACATATAGTTCTATATCAAAAAGTAATATTGCAGTTGTGAATGTTGTGTGTGCAGATTATTTCTAACCCATTTACCCATACCCGTCCATATCCCATTTTGAAACACAGTCATTTTTCATGTTAAGGGGGCCCAACGAACAACATATTTGCTATTATAAACCATTGGCATCGATGGTTTTAGACCCTGATCAGAGGGCTTCCTTTGTAAGGGACACTGGACACCACTTGGTTAAATCAGCCGCCCCATTATGACCCAGTGAATATAATTTCGTTATATCGAATTTTACTAAACGAGTTTTCATTGGGAAATATTATGAATACTTAAAGCTATATCCTAGGTATTTACACATTAATCGTTTGAATGGCTTGTATTGCCGGTATGTTCACTATTAAATGCAATCGCTTCAGATGAGACAAAAGGGTTCAGTTGAAAAGTTTAAAATGTAAGTACATGAGATTGTATTTGATAGTTATCATTATCATGATCATTATCATCATCAAATCCTCATTCCTCGAATCGTCCGGAAATCTGAGGAACACTCTCAGAAGAGATGTCTCGCCATCCAGCTATATCTGGGGCCTTTCTGAGCAGTTGCAACACTTCCAAATCAGCTCCTCTTTCTTGTCAGACTAGCTCTATCGTTGCTGATCACATTGGCATTTGCCTTCAAGTAGAGCTTGCACTTGTTGTGCAAGTTTTTGCTGCTCTTTCATATTGATTCTGTTGAGCCATGTCATGGCAGCTGTTACACAGTCATGGACCAGCATGTCTTCATGAGCCAGCCTGCCTTCTAAACATTTAAAGTAGATTATCGCTACCACTGATTCAGTTAAACGGAGGCTTCACATGGGTCTGCTACCAAGCGAATTGGATATGTCCTGGTCATGAATTAAAAACGACAGATGACAATAGACATCCTATTCTAACTCTTACGATTGTCTGGAAGATTACATTTTGTACGGTGCTGATGGGAGCTATACCGTGAGTAGTGATATGTCTTTAACGTGTTTAAGACCTACCACATGCCGTCATACCATACTCAAAACTTCTTAGCATCTTAGCATCTACTCTTTGTCGGAGAGATCACTTTGACATTGGGTGTGCTATATTATGATCAACTGATCTCTTCATATGTTGATTGGTTAACCTAGGATTTACGTAAGGTTCAGTGTTATGTTAAGCATACATTTGCTTGGATATCGTTTTTTCTTCTTTAGGCACAGAACTGTACGGGATTGTGGTGCGGCCTCGCCAAAACATGTAAAATAATAATGATGGAATTGTGTGCAAACCAGACCATGTTTCAGTTTTGTATTGCAGCTTCAACGGCTGCCTTAGGTACGGAAAGACGTTATCTTCTATGTTGCGTGGTTGATTGCTTTGTAGTATATTGGCGTCTGGGAGGAACTCTATATTTGTGTGTTCACATGTTATTGTAAAATAACAGCTAATTAATATGCATGATACCATTACTTCTGATATAAATATTCATGGAGTAAATGTTAATATACATTAGGTAATACATGAAGGTTGATTTGCGTTAAATAAATGCAGAATTTTGTTAATATACTTTATTAATCTATTCTTCTTTTGATTCGACGAGAGTTCGGTTATATTAAGTTTCTTAGCAAGTTGTTTATATCCCCCTAGACATGCAAATAGTGTCGCATAATTCGATCAATGCCAACAGTCTGACACTGATCAGTGAACCAGTTGATATGCCTTTAACCCTTCGCTTGCTATTCACGTCAATATACCTACCTGTAAATAGTGAATACCCAGATGAGACAGCTCCTGCAGGAGCTGTCTCATCAGGGTCTGCACTATTTACAAGTTGATTGTGCAACCTATGCACTCCAGAGCAGTGATTGCACAGCGATATACTTGTACACAGTGAAGATATATGTAATTATACAACAGGGCATGGGTAAAGAAGGAGAAATGTATTTTAAATTCAGCAAGCGAAGGCTTAAGACCTGACACCGTTAATTGACAAACAGAATGATGTTTTATTGGGTAAATATTAAGAGCTATAAAGTCCCTATATCGTCTTAAAATGCATGGAAATCGCATCTAAGAAAGAACAAAGTTTCGGGAAAACATAAATCAGTACCATGGAAGACACCCCTCCCCCCCCCCCCCCCCCCCCCCGTATTCACCACCGCATAAACGTTTGCTCTTTTCTTCCGCAAATCCGGGCCCCACTCTGCAAAACTTGCCTACGTGCCTACAAACCCTGATAAGACGGTTCCTAAATGAGTCTATTCAGAGACTGAGTCTACTTTGTTTTCAAAGGCGGTAATATGCGTATCCGTTAAGTAAAGGGTTAATTGTTCAATTTAGATTACGACAATCAAAATTAAAATAGTTATTATACAATAGCTATTCATGTTTTCAATTATATTCGCAAAATGATCGAATATCGGGCTAATTAATGGCTATAATGTTTAATCTACAAGCGATACACAAATAGAAACTCGATCAAAACAAATAAAAGAGGTTCAATATGTCTAGGAGTTGACTTATCATTGCTCAAATTACCTTGTTATGAAATTAGTCTTGCTTCTACTTAACCCATTACCTCTCATGCTAATATTAGATACAAACTCTTTGAATCAATCTGCCGAAAAGGAGCATTAATTAGAGAAAAGGAAAATTTGAAAATTTTGTAGTTTAAAACCAGAGTGATAATTAGAGCATTTGCTCCTATAGGAGCAAATGCTCTATTTATCACAATGGTTTCACAAAGTGACTTTTACAGAGTCGTCAAACGTCGTCAATATGAGGGAATCGGTTTACAGTGACCGTTACGTTATAGTTTTTATGCAACTGTTAACAAATTTCAAGCCATACATATGTAATTGCAGCATTTCGGTATTTAAAGTTTGCTGCGAACATTTGCAGAAAATCATAACGGTTACTCTTAACCCATTCCCTGTTCTATGTTTATTTCAAATTTCAATACCTACTGAATATTAATGGACAAATCACATGTAATGAGAAATGGAAGGCGGAACATTGTAGCCATTTAAGAAACAGGTTTTTCAAATTCTATTAGCAAAGAAAGCAGACCCTGTTCAGACGGCTCCTATAGGAGCCGTCTGATCTTGGTCTACTCTGTTTGCAAACGCGTGAAAACATGATTATGAGGGAAATGGTTAACTGAACACAGCTGTAATTGCAGCATGTCTTTGCGAACAGTTGCATAAAATTGTAACGTTGAATGTGAAGTGTACTCGACAAGTAAATACAATGAATCGCAGTTAGCTTCAACTTCGGCCGTAAAAAGTCGCCCCGTACTTCATTCTCAGTGTTGTTATATTTTCTGGTCCTTCGGGATCATTAGTTTTCATGTTATTAGTTTTGAAAATTGAATACTGCTTAAGCCGGTGCTAGGGGGCGTGAGTAGTGTTGCACTTTTAATTACTACTCATGAACAGACTCAATAAAACCGAGTCTGCAATTTTCTCTTTTTGCATTTCTACTTTTGCTCTCGAGGGATCACCCATTTTCAGAATATTCAACTTTATTAGCAAATCGGCAAATTTGTCTTTGAACTTTGTCTGACTATACACTAATTTTGAGTCGAAATCGAATCGTAAAATAACGGTTAGAATAAAATCTGAAAACACAAAACAAAATAATGTATGTCAGATAATAAGGTGCAGTTAAGAGTTCCTACTATAAATGCATTCCACTTTTTAACACCAAGCAACATTGGTCTGCTAAACTTGTTATCTGCTTCAAATCTAAAACATGTCTTTTTAAAACACGAGAGTGCCAAAACTAACTTTTTATTTGGATGCTAATGATACACCCTCATCGGTCTCTCATATGGACCCAACTCTCCAAAGAGTATCACAACCGGTCTGTAGTGTTCAACTGGTAAATTGTTCTGTCCAATGAGCTCTCAAATGAGCCATGTACTTTAAGGGTGATTAAATGGGCTAACAAATCAACATACTATTTTGTTAAACCTTTGCCTGATGACAATTCGTGCTAGAAAAAATGACATTGTGGATATTTATTTTCTGCATTTCTACAGTGTCATATAAACACAGGATGTTTTGGACATAACAAAGAGACTGCAGAATAAGATAGATTCACTGTAACATACCTGGGCCCTAAAAGCGAACAGAGCATGCACAGATGAGACTTTAAAGGCATCTATAACAGGAAACGGGTTAATCAATTTAAAAGAACCACACGGATCCTAGTGAGCTAATTGGATTTTTATAGAGAAATATCAATTGTTCAAGACCTTCCATCTATCAATCTGTATGAAAGTGGCTGAATAACGTCTGAGCAAATAGAAGCTTGAAAAACTTTCTAAAAAAAGTGTTAAACCATAAACGCCATTTGTGGGATAATGCCGACCTTATTTACTTAACTCTTTCGCTGCCAGTGTCGTATCTAGGATTACCTATGCAAAGCGTTTGGGTCAGGATGAGACGCCGAGTAATTCGTCTTTTCATCAGGATACAAACTATTTGTTACTGTGACTCTGTTTAAACGGAAAGGAAGGAAATGTGGGGTTTTTTTGAAAATTGTTGCTGATTACAAAGTTTGCAGAGGACAAAATATGGCAACGAAGGATCGTTTCCATAATAGTCGAATCATTGAAAAAAATGTTAATAATTGATTTCGTAGCTATATGGTTTAATATTCAAACCTAGGTGACATTTGATATTTCTAAAATAATATAAGAAGTTAAGAACATTAGAACCTTCGTTATATAATCCATTCGGAAGAAAACTATGTCTAAATATTTATAATAGGGCGTAGTTTAATACAGAAAGAATACAATTATTTTCAGAAAGTCTCCAGTTACTTTTAAAGGCAAACATAAGAGTTTTCTGTAAAATTACTCAATACTGTATATTACATTCACGAAACACATAGGCATGCTGACATATTACTATTACCACTTTAAAATTGATTGTGATATTTAAGATTTAAAACAAATATTCCTGGGTGTTCCTCTAGGAGCTTTCAGCATGATATTCACCATGCATGTAGTAGCCAGCTGCCTAAATATATTTACTTTCTTATCTACTAGAATTCCGGTTTAGAGGTATTTTACTGTACGATTCTAAACTGTATAGATTATTCAAATGAGCTTTTGAAGCAGCAAAATACCAAAGTATACTTATCAATACCAAACAAAGAACTGTACTGACGAGGTCAGATTTCTTAATATGGAAAGAAATAATCGAAAATGTACTTTCTGGTAACATGGATGTAGTTGAAAATGAGTTTCACTTTTTACTCGTTTGCCCTTGCAATTGAGTACTTAGAAAGTAAATATTGCCAAAAATACTACTGTTCTTGGTCACATATAAACAAATCCAAAACACTGATGCAGTCATCAAGTACTAGTTTGATTAAAAGAATAGCACCTTTATCAAGCTACATGGAAACAAATATCACCACATAAGGATTGAATAATTTAGAGTTTTTTATTTATGTATCGTATTTACAGTTGAACTTCGATAACTCGAACTTCAAGGGACCGTACAAATTAGATCGAGATAACAGGCGTTCGAGTAATCCGATTTCTAATATGAACGAATTATCAAGATCACAGCTTAATACAGGTCTATTTCAGCATTACTTTGAACCTGTATTAAGCTGTCACGTGCGTTTCTAGACATCTGTAGCGATACCTTCTAGAGCTATTTTTTATTGTAAGTTTTGGAAGGACTGAACTTTTTGGTCGAGTTATCCCGAAGTTCTAGTTATCCGATTTCGATATATCGAAGTTCAACTGTACTTTTTCCATACTTACCTTACAAAACTACATTCGTGTAGCTGAAAACTAACATTTTAAAATTATGGTGTCCGCCTGCCAACAGCGTCTTTCCTCACTCAAACTGTACTTTTGGGATAAGGACATACATAGCATTCTCACTTATACATGCAGAAATGTGTAAGTATATTTACCTGTGATTATTGTGATTACTGTTCTGTTCCAATTGATCATCCAGATAAACAGTCAAATGCAATATGTAGATGAACGTAAGTCCTTACTCTGTCAATATTGACTGACTTGCATCTACAGACAACTTCTATCCAGATGCGACGTCGAGTTACCCGGCTTCTAATCAGGATACAACGTTTTATTACCAGTCAAAGTAAATCCTTGGAATTTGATTGGTCAGTTTGCCAAAAACTGCCGGGGTGTACAGAACCGTATTCGGCGGCTTCCACGGAGAATACAGAATTCAAATTTGACGCGTGACTATCATGGAGGACGATCAATGCCAAAATTGCATCATGCTTTGTGGCATTTCAATTTGCTTCATGTTAAATGCATTATGCTAAATGATTATTGCATGTCATGATGTGCTTTCGTCTTTCTTTGAAGTTTCTTCCTCGATCCGACATTTGACCGTCTGTAAACTTGTTTATTGATTATAATAACGTCAAATAATGTGTTTCATTGTTTAAACTTCTTTGGAGCATATTCTTTGTGCTATTTGCTTAGCGCTTGGTGCTTGATGCTTGATGCGTGGTTCGTTGTTCCATCTTCGCCCCGGTCTTTGTCGTACTCTAGTCAGCTCGGACTAAAATGCTGAAGTGATTTGCCGAATACATAGGTAAAGAAGGAAAACGCTATGAAGACATAGAAATACATGTAGAAGGATTTCAAAAAACTCAAAAAAAATAGAAGGGTTACTGATCCATTACATTAGAGAGAGTGTGTGTGTGGGGGGGGGGGGTATTTACTGCTGGGAGAAGAATAATAATAACAAGAGGGTCTGAAAGGCCCTGACATCGCTCACCAGACAATCAGAGGATAAGATTTTCAAAGTTTTCACTATGTGTTTCTATAGAAAACTAGCCGGTCCTGGGGTGAACCAATTTTGACACAAGGGGCATAATGTATGTAACTTTTGTAGAGGACCTCAAGTGAAGAAAATTTAAGAAAATGTAAATGAAATTTAAACATATAACAATGTAGATCTAAATAAGGGCATGCACAAAATTATGTATACCCTCTCCCTGGGAAAATTGGTTGAATTTCAGAAAGAATATATTAATCTATATCGTTAATAACTCAAAGTCTCATCAGGTTCAATTAGTTTGCTCTCTATTTGCATTTTTAAAAATTTGAAGCAGAGATCATTTCAGATTAACTAGTATTGAGCAAAAATATTTTCTCGTATTTATAATAATTACAGCGTGAGTAAATGACGTCACAAATATGTGATTTTAATAGCTCGTGCATTCATCCACCTGAATCGGGGTCAGATGTCATTTATGCATTTCATTTTTTTATGTGCAATACTTTATATATTATAGCTTTATATTAACTATTTGGATGCTAGTGGCAAATCAAATCTATGATAACAGATTGGATCCAGATTAGACGCCATTTTACTCGGAGTTTTATCAGGATCCAAATGCGTGTCCATAAAGAATAAATCTACAAATTGAAGCAGACAACATTTATTAATTATCCAGACGCAACATTACTGAACTTCTGAACATTTATTTCTTGTGTATATAGATCTGTGTTTTACTGTTTTGTATTTTGTATGAAATGCTTGTTTTGAGGGCCTCAATGTAGATTAGTCAGTATGACGAATTTAGCTACCCTCGTTAAATAAAGTATTCAATGTTCAAAATTTCAGATATTTTCATTACACCTTCATGAGTTATTATTATTCATATCTTAATTTATTTTCAACCCTTCCCCTGTTCTATGTTTATTCAAAATTTAAATACCTACTGAATATTCATGGACAAAATAGTTATAATGAAATATGGAAGGTGGGACAGTGTAGCCATTTTAGAAAGTAAAGAAACATCTTTCAAATTCTATCGACGAACGGAGCGGACCCTGATCAGACAGCTGCTATAGGAGCCATCTGATCTGGGTCTGCTGTGTTTGCAAATGTGTGAAAAGATCTTAACATGAGAGAAAGGGTTAGTAAACATATTATAAGTATATTGTACACAAAATGAAAATAATGTAATGTAATGTATTTCTCAAACCCAATATAATTCTAGTAAAAATATGCTATTTTATGATATATTAGACATGTTTATATTTATACATGTAATCTTAGCCCTTTCCCTGTTCTATATTTAGTCCCGATTCCAATACCTATACAGAATATTTATGGACCAAAAATTATAATGAAAATATGGAAGGTGGAACATTGAAGTCATTCAGAAATTCTAAATAAACAGATGAATGAAATTCCATTAGCAATCAGAGCAGATCCTGATCAGACGGTCCGTACATGATCCACGCGTGGTCTATCACACATCGGCGATCAGGGTACTACACAGTTGACCCTTTACTCAATGAATATTCATGTGAAAAATAATGACAATGAAATAGCATATGGACACGTGAATTTTATCAGGGCAAACTATGCAGAATGATATCTTTGACAGACCATCAGCAAACAAGACAGACCCTGATCAGACGGACATAAAAAAGCAACAAATAAAATTGCACCAAAGGCAACATCTTTTTTAAATAATTACCCCCCCCCCCCCCCCCCATATACACGTCCGAATAATGTTCTCTTTTTTTTTCGCTCAAAACAACATTTAAAAACCAAACCTAACATTTAATTCGATCTACGTTGAATCCATCCTCAGTACTTTCAGTAGTTTGATTATCTGGTTTTACATGCAGCGCCACCTATATGGCGAGTTCGGCTGAGGTGCATTATAATTGCCTTCGGCGTTCGTCGTTCGGCTTTATGCTTGTTGCTATGGGCTTACCGCATTGGGTCATGTGTCATTGAAGAAACTTCAATGAAAGAAGGACTCCCATCTTGACATGCAATAATCGTTTAGCAAACTGTTCAACACCACAATGCAGGATGCATTTATCATGAAGCAAACTGAAATGCCACAATGCATGATGTAATTACAATGAAGCAAACTGAAATGCCACAAAGCATGATGCAATTTTGGCGTTGATCGTCCTCCATACGTGACGTCATTCGTTTTGTTTTTTGTTTTTAGCGTCGATTCGAAATTTCATATCGTCCTTACTCCATTAATTCTGGACGGATTACAACCAAATAATTGATAATAAACGTAAAAAATGCTCCTCATACGTTCCTCAATTTGATACTATCAACTTCTCTGTACAACGTGTAATCGTTTAAACTCAAATGTTTACAAATGAAGTTTAAATTTCTCTTTCGGAATTGCTCTGAGACGACGTCGTATTTGCTCTGTGATGACGTCATGTTTTGCTTGTCATGTCGTCATATAATTAGAGATCTAATGTCAGCAAAAAAAGAGTTGTTCGTTTCTAAATTAGGTAAATCGAATTTCTGACTGGTAATAAATTCGTTACACGGTAATTTGGCAGGGTGTACGGGCTGGTATGACCGGGTTAGATCACGTATTTCCTTCGGCTAACGCCTCAGGAAATACGGGATCAACCCGGTCATACCAGCCCGTACACCCTGCCAAATTTCCGTATAACTAATAATAATCGATAACATGATTTCAAAAGCATGAACAAACCGGAAGTAAAAACAAAATGTAACAAACATACAGGATATCAAAAATAGACACCATGCAAACAGGATAAGGGCTATATTTACTTAAATGTTGATCTGGCAACTGTTGAAATATTTTAACTTATAATTACATTATACTGATGCTTTTGTGTATAATGGTTTATATTCAAACTGATCTGTACCCTGGACGTGCATTCACTGCCCGCCCGGAGCGAATACTAGTTTGAATTGGATAATTATAATTTATACTTTGCTCAAGCAAGTTTACACATACTCTAATTGGTCTCAATATGTAAATCCAATGCTCGTCAGCAACACAACCCAGTACGAGTAAGTTGTTTGTTTAAACTATAGATTAAATTGTAGACTTTGTTATTATTATCTCCTAGTTATTTAAAAGCTTTTCATACTTTTCTCAACAACTTTCATTTCAAGTGTTTGTATATTCCGCCATTTATGTTTATATGTACGTACCATGACAATGGACATGTTATATATATGCCAATAAATTATCTGTTCTGTTCTGGTTCTGTACTGTACAGTGCCAACCATTCAAAGACAGTAAAATCTGGCTGGAAATTAGCCCATGGCATATATAGTCAATTGCGTGTTTCTCTCTAGATTGTCGGCTCTTAAATCATTGATTGCATTTACAAACGGTTTGGATCCAAATGAGACGCTGAGTACCTCGGCCTCTCATCATAATCAAAACTGTTTGACACCTGCTTATGTCTTTGAAACGAATCGTTAATAATAGATAAAATGAAGAACTAACTTCAGATCTTTAAAAAAAAGTGACATGTTTAGTCCACAAGACTTCATCAGAGTATAATAAACAAATTGTACGATGTCATAGCAATGTGAGGTCACTGACGTCAAAAGACGTCGCCCATTTTGGCGTAATTTTATACACATAGTTAAGGATCAAATATAGGGTTCAGTGTTATTAGAGGCGTAGATAAAATGTGTAAATCTAACATTTTGTCAAGACTAGTTTCAGTACTCTCTATCATACCATGTGGCGTGACTTCCTCTTTAAATTCGACTACTGAAGATGCTTCTACTGAAATAACAAAATTGTTAGAAATTCTGCTTGTAAATTGTAGTTAGAAGACATTTCTCAATAACCCCTCGTGAGCTATTTTTAGATTCAACCTCTTTGAATAAATCAACATAAAAGGAGCATTTTCCAGAAGAAAGAACATTTTAGAATTCCTATAGGAGCAAATGCTCTATTTATCACAATGGTTTCAAACTACAATATTCTAAAATTTTACTTTTCTCTAGTAAATGCTCCTTTTGGGTAGATTCATTCAAAGAAGTTGGGTCTAAAAATTGTTACATTATTACAGTGTTAAGACTGATACTCAAGATTACTGATAAGCACAGCCTATCACTGCATTGGTACCGCCCACTAACCAATAGAGTTAAGATCTGACCAGTGCATGATTTATCCACTTGATTCTCTTACAGTTTCTATTCTACCCTTGATCCATATAGTAATGAATAAATGTTGTCAGCATTAAAATGACTTGATTGAGCGTGTTTGTTCAAAACATCAATCACCAAAACATGGTGTCAGAAGTGAACCTGACAACAATATGATTTGGATTTATACATAAGTTTGTGACATTCAGTGGACACTTGTCTTTGTGTAATTAATGCCATTTTAAGAAGATGGAATCACAAAACAATCCGCGAATGGACTGGGAGTCACAGGACTTGCCGGGTGCCTTTAAAGGATTTAAAGAGCACGCAAACTTCATGTTTGGAGGGCCACTGGGCAAAAAATCAGAAGATACTCAGTGCAACTATCTCATGTTGTGGGTTGGAGAGAAAGGGAGACAAATTCACTCCACGTGGAACCTAACTGACGAACAAAGCAAACAGCTCCAAAGCTACTACGACGGATTTGAAAGCTATTGTGCTCCGAAGTCAAATAGGATATACAACCGATACAGGTTCAAATCCAGAGTCCAGGAAGGTGGCGAACCATTTGAGTCATTCGTCACTGAACTAAAAGTACTAATCAAGGACTGTGGCTATCCGGATACTATACAGGATGAAATGATCCGGGACCACATAGTGTTTGGCATATATAACAACAAGATTCGGGAGAAGCTTATAAATGAAGGATCGGATCTAACATTGGCAAACTGTATAGACATAGCTCGCACATATGAGCTCAGCCAAACACAGGTGAAAAACATCACCGGAAGTAGACAATCTGTTAGCATGGTAGGAACTCGTAAACCAGGCAGACCAAATCCACCGCAGAAGGAGCGCATGAGGAATCCACCGGGAACCAGGAAGATCCAACATGGACCTACAGATCATTCGAGGGCAACGAACGTCTGTGGAAATTGTGGATATAAACATTTGAAGGACAAATGCCCTGCAAAGGGTAAAGAGTGCCTCTACTGCAACAAACAGAACCACTTTGCGAAGATGTGTCGCAAAAAGGACAGTGACAGCAAGAAGGTCAATGAGGTAAACAATTTTGATACAAGATCTGATCTCGATTGTTACTTTCAGAACAATGATTTCTTTGTAAATACCATTGAGCATGATCCTATCTCAAATCAAGCACTTGCCAAAGTAACAGTAGGAAAGACATCGATATATATGAAAATAGACACAGGTGCACAGGTTAATGTTCTTCCAAAGTCAATGTATATTAAACTAGGTATAAGAGGTCCTTTGAGAAAATCTCAGAAACGTCTTACTGAATATGATTGCAAACCACTCAGTGTGGAGGGTTAAATCAGCATACCTTGTAAATATGATGGTCAAACTTACTGTTTTGGTGGTGGTTGCGTCTTGCATGTGGCTTTGCCTGCTTGACTTTACTACTTTTCCATTTACAATGAGGAATTCTACATTGTCAAACCAGGTTCTAGTCCAATATTAGGCTTACAAACATGCTTGAAAATGAATCTGATCAAATTAGTACTTGCAGTGAATTCAGTCACACCCGGCCAAGAACATGCTTATAGCATACCCCTCACCAAGAATGATGTTCTTTCAAAATACTCAGATGTATTCACAGGTATTGGTCTTTTGCCAGGTGAAAGCAAAATACACTTGCGCGAGGACGTCACCCCAGTAGTTCATCCACCTCGCAAAGTCCCTGTCGCAATCAAGGACAAACTCAAGTTAGAACTTGACCGCATGGAACATCTTGATGTCATTTGTAAAGTCACTTAACCTACTGATTGGGTTAACAGTTTGGTCACTGTAGAGAAACAAAATGGCTCATTGAGAATATGTTTAGACCCAAAAGACCTCAATGACGCAATTAAGAGACCGCATTACCCAACCAAAACACTGGATGACATTTTGCCCGAACTGTCAAACGCTACTGTTTTCTCAAAACTTGATGCGCGCAGTGGCTATTGGTCAATTAAACTCACAGAAAAATCTTCATACTTGACCATATTTAACAGTCCCTTCGGCAGGTATCGTTTCCTTCGGTTACCTTTTGGTGTCAACAATGCAAATGATCTCTTTCAAGAAAAAATGGACCAATGTCTTGAAACTTTGCCAGGTGTTAGGACAATTGTTGACGATATTGTTGTCTTTGGCAAGAATCATGCAGAGCACAACCGCAATTTCGACATGTTAATGACTAGATGTCGTGAAATGGGCATCAAACTCAACCCAGATAAGACGGAAATAGGCAAGTTCGAGATTCCTTTCTTTGGTCACATTCTCAGCTCAGAAGGGTTAAAAATGGATCCTGTAAAAGTCAAGGCCATACAAGACATGCCGCCCCGACTTCAAAAGCAGAACTACACACAGTTCTGGGAATTGTCACGTACCTGCAGAGATTTGCACCCAAACTCTCTGACATAACTGCACCTTTAAGACAACTGTTGTCTAAGGATGTAGAATTCTCTTGGGACAAACCCCAACAGGAAGCATTTCAGAAAATGAAAAGTATCATAACACAAAGTCCAGGTTCTGTCTTAGCATACTATGACCCCCAAAAGGAAATAACCCTGCAGGTTGATGCTTCCAAATATGGTCTTGCTGCCGTTCTCATGCAAGATGAGAAACCTGTTTGTTTCGCTTCAAAATCACTGAGCAAAACAGAAATTGGTTATGCCCAAATAACAAAAGAGTTGTATGCCATTCTCTTTGGATGCAAACGGTTTCACCAGTATGTATATGGTAGACCAATCAATTGTCAAACAGATCACAAACCATTTTTAGCTATTTGGAAAAAAGGCTTGCATTCTGCACCTCCGCGTCTGCAACGCATGTTGCTACAATTGCAAAAATATGATATTAACTTGGTATGTGTCCCTGGTAAACAGATTCCAGTGGCAGACACATTGTCTCGCAAATTCTTACCAGACACATACCCAGAAATTGCAGAGGGTCTAGATGCACATGTACACTCTGTCATGTCAAGTCTACCTGTTAGTGACCAGAAAATGGAGATAATTAAGGCTGCAACAAAATCTGACTCTCAGTTACAATTACTCACAAAGGTTATCCTTGATGGTTGGTCAAATGATAGGTCACAATACCCCAGCAGGCTACTTGAATTTTGGAACTTCAGGGATGAGTTGTCAGTAGTTGATGACATACTACTGAAGGGAACCAAAATCCTCATTCCCAAGGAACTTAGACCCATGATGTTGGAAAACGTACATGAAGCACACCTGGGAATTGAAAAATGCACACAGCGTGCAAGAGAAATTTTGTTTTGGCCCAACATGTCTAAAGACATTATAGCATTAGTGCTGAATTGCCCAATTTGCCTAGAACATAGGTGCGCAAATTCTAAAGAGCCCCTACAACCTAGCAAAGTGCCAGATAGGCCATGGCAAATTTGTGCCACAGATCTGTTCCATTGGAACAATAGAGATTATATATTGCTCGTAGACGCATACAGCAAATATTTCGAGGTCAGCGTACTCCCAAACTCAAGGTCAGTCACGGTCATTGACAAATTGAAAGGTTATTTTAGCCGCCACGACATCTGCGACATTTTACATTCTGACAATGGGCCGTGTTACGACTCAGTTCAGTTCAAAAGATTTGCACAACATTATGACTTCAGACATATCACATCTTCCCCAGGTCATTCTTCGGGAAATGGACTTGCCGAAATAACCGTTAAGACAATCAAAGCTCTGTTCACAAAAGCAAAATTGTCTGGTAACGACCCTTACATAGCACTTTTAGAGTACCGCAACACACCGTTGACCTGTGGTCAAAGTCCCGCACAACTCTTAATGAGCAGACAATTAAGGTCAATTCTGCCATTAATCACTGATCAGCTAGAGCCATGTGTTTCTGATACACAGGTTGTGAAGAACAAAATGCAAATCTCTAAGCAAAATTCAAAACGTAACTATGACAAGTTTGCAAAACCGCTCAAATCTCTAAACATTGGGGAAAGGGTTAGAGTTAGGCAAGGCACACGTTGGTTACCTGCTGTTGTAAATCAAAGATTACATGACAGGTCATATGTTGTTAAAACAGAAGATGATGTGTTATACAGGAGAAATAGACAGCACCTTTTCAAAACAAATGAGAGCTCCTTTCCCACTGATGTGAGATCTTATCATACAGATAAATCTGTTTCCGACAGCGGTCAGTCAAGTCAATCACACGCTGATAAACCTAGTCAGACAGGTTATACATGCACTGCTAAAGAAAATTCATATTTGACAGGGAATACAGATAAATCTGGTACATTGCTCAACTCAAATTCTCACGAAACTTCACATTCAGTTAAAACCACAAATAAACAATCTGGGAAATCTGAGGATAGAGTTTATTACACAACGAGATCAGGTCGAGATGTCAAGATGCCTCAGAAACTGAATTTGTAAATATTCTGTGTTTTCTGTGTAAATAGAACATTTGTTGAAAGTTGTTTCAATGTTAATGATGTTTCTTGTTTACAGTAGTTGATAGTGTGTCAATATGGACAGCATTGGAAATAAACATTCACACAAGTTCAAGTAAACAGAACTAGTAATGCTTATGGACTATTACTTATCAGCAGTGATCTACTTGATCATATTAGTAGCCCAAGTGGATTAGTGGATAATTATTTTGAGCTATCCAACATATTTTCAAAGAAAGGGAGATGTTACATTATTACAGTGTTAAGATTGACACTCAAGATTACTGATAAGCACAGCCTATCACTGCATTGGTACCGCCCACTGACCAATAGAGTTAAGATCTGACCAGTGCATGATTTATCCACTTGATTCTCTTACAGTTTCTATTCTACCTTTGATCCATATAGTAATGAATAAATGTTGTCAGCATTAAAATGACTTAGCGTGTTTGATCAAAACATCAATCACCAAACCAAAAATAACCTATGGAGGAATAGGTTAAAGGGTTAAGTGTTATCTGAGGCATATATAAAATGTGTAAATCTAACATTTTGTCAAGACTAGTTTCAGTACTCTCTATCATACCATGTGGCGTGACTTCCTCTTTAAATTCGACTACTGAAGATGCTTCTACTGAAATAACAAAATTGTTAGAAATTCTGCTTGTAAATTGTAGTTAGAAGTACAAAAATGAGTCATGCAGGAAACACCACATACAGAACAAACACTCGCCCGAACAGCAACACAAGGAAACAGCAAATGTACATAACTAGAAAAAAACAACAAGAGACACACAAAGACAAAACAAACATACAATAGGAGGAAGATGGAAGTACCGCCTTGGAACGGTCAGTGACAAAAGAAGACATTTCTCAATAACCCCTCGTGAGCTATTTTTAGATTCAACCTCTTTGGATAAATCAACATAAAAGGAGCATTTTCCAGAAGAAAGAACATTTTAGAATTCCTATAGGAGCAAATGCTCTATTTATCACAATGGTTTCAAACTACAATATTCTAAAATTTTACTTTTCTCTAGTAAATGCTCCTTTTGGGTAGATTCATTCAAAGAAGTTGGGTCTAAAAATAACCTAGGGAGGAATAGGTTAAAGGGTTAAGTGTTATCTGAGGCATAGATAAAATGTGTAAATCTAACATTTTGTCAAGACTAGCTTCAGTACTCTCTATCATACCATGTAGCGTGACTTCCTCTTTAAATTCGACTACTGAAGATGCTTCTACTGAAGTAACAAAATTGTTAGAAATTCTGCTTGTAAATCGAAGCAAGAAGACATTTCTCATTAACGAACTATTTTCTCAGAAGGCTAAAGGTTATCAGAGATTGCGCAGGCAGTTGTTTTTTTCCGAATGAGAAGGGTTAAATGGTGTGTACAAATATCACATCAACATAGAACTATTTATACAATGGAAAAACAGTTTTCATATCTTTTAGTGTAGTGTTTATAACAGTTGTTAATGGAAACCGATGAATTATTAATACAAAATTTACGTATTTACCTAGACTTATCACATACACACTGCATAAGGATACTCGGTCAACTGTGCACGCATAAAGCAATTCCCTTATTACAATGAACAAAGCGTAACTAACACGATAATTGATAGTTAATCAACGTGTTATTATTCAGTTGACGTTAAAGTCATTGGTGGTATTCGATTATTAATCATTAAAATTATTTGAAGTTCGGAAACATGATGACCAAAGATAGAATGTGTGACGTTACTAGAAGGACCCTCGAGGGATCACCCTATTCTTTTGCTGTAAAATATTAATTTGAAACTCGCAGAGTACGCAATTCGTTATCCTATGATGTCTTTAACTTATTAATTATTGAAAGAATGTTACAAACTAAATCCCCTCTAAACCGGGCGTTAACTTTAGTATAAATATCGGTCTTGGGGGCAGATGGTAGCTAAATACAGAGTAAAAACCATGTAGAAAGCTCCTCTAGGAATGTCTTTCACTCTGTAATAAGCAGCTACTTGCCTACCGGCTCTTGGAAAATTTGTGAAAGACAAATGGTATTTTTACTCATTAGATCAAATATAAAAATCCTGCTGAACAAGCACAGGGATCAAGTTCAGGAACCAACTGCAGTGTACCAGAGGCAAAACTCTTACCTCATCAATCATTTTATATAACAATCAACACAACAACATAGAGCCATTAACTTGTGTTGCTCAATTTTCCCAGCGTGTATATTTAACCCTGTCCCGTATGTAAGCGCATTTTGACGCATCTACAAACAGAGTAGACCCAGATCAGACGACTCATATAGGAGTCGTCTGATCAGGGTCTGCTCAGTTTGCTGTTGTGCAATATAGATCTGATTATACAGCTTATGCCTGAAGCAAAATGTCCGATGTTCATATGCCATTATAAAAATAATCTTCTTAATATTCCTGACGTTATTATTTCTTACATGAATATACAACAGGGAAAGGGTTAATCCAAACATTATCAACACTTGGAATTGCGACTGTTTGCGGATTTCCTGTTCACTTGTTATGTTGAATTTAATTCAGGTATATGAAAATGCATTGAAACCGAATTCAATACGGTTAATAGAATTAAGAATTAGCAATGATGCAATGAATTCAATCTGGCGATAGGCCTAGCCCCACGAGAATGATTTGAAAGACATGATTAGCACACATTTGCATACAGTCAATGATTTAATTTCCAGAACATGTTATAATATATGCTTACGGTGGATTTGAAATAAGTTTGTGCAAATATTTTACATTCATACGAGCTATGGAGCTCATTGCCGTCTCATAAGTATGTATCACGTAACCTTCCTTGTATTGGAGTCAGTATAGCCATCACATATTTCTCTATAGTACATACGTTTAATAAAAGATGTAATGTCATGTAGAAACACCATAACGTCATTTAGAAATATACATTCAGGACCTGTTTAAAACGACATTTTAGTCGAACTAAGTTATGTGATAAAAATAATATGATACGCGTAGTCATTTTGTACAAACTGATATCAAACTCGTCTCGCCAGAGGCTCGCTTAATGACAATTTCCAAGACTCGTTTAATATCAGTTTTTACAAAATGACTATTCGCAACATACCCTATATTTATCAAATGGCCTGACAATTTACAGAAAAAAAATATATTTACAGTTAATGGTTATACCACTGTAAAAATTAAATGACAGTTCAAATTTGAATTTTATGCAATTTTAACTATTTCCGCTTCGTTTATGTTTATTAAAAACCAATTGAACAAGTGTCATGACACAAGCATTCGAGAAACTAGTGTCCACATGTTAAATAGATTGGATCTTGATAGACCCGAGTCATTTGTATAACAACTTCATACAGTGCTTCATATAACAACTTCATACAGTGCATCATATAACAACTTCATACAGTGCATCATATACAGCTTGATAGGGGACTTCATATAACAGCTTCATAAGGACTCCCTATAACAGCTTCATATAGGGCTTCATATAACAGCTTCATAGAAGACTTCATATAACAGCTTCATACAATTCTTCATATAACATATTCATATAGGGCTCCATATAACAGCTTCATACAGTGCTTCATATAACAGCTTCATACAGGGCGTCATTTAACAGCTCCATACAGGGCTTCATGCAACAACTTCAGACAGGTTCACACAGCTTCCTCTAGAAGCTTTCTGTATTACTTTCACCCTGCCTGAAGCAGCCTTCTTCTTAACGTATCTAAATTATTTTCTACTAGAATTCCGGTTTAGAGCGGTTTACTGTATAATATCAAAAACGGGCCATCTGTAATTTGACCTTTGGCACACTACATACAAATATCAGAAATGCCTTCATAAGCATCGATAGAGCTTCCAATATAACACGTACTAAGTCTACACTGCGACTCCAGTTGAAGACCTCCTGACTAGTAGGCGGTCAATATACATGTACCCCTGAACTAATAATATCCACAACAACAGAAATAGTGACTATTTTTCAAACCACATACTTAGCTTTAGTATATTTTTGTTAGGAAGTGCATAAAGTGACGTCTACGTCTACGTCATTTTAGGTGTTGTGTATATAAGTACCATTGTCCTGTATCAACCCTTTACTATGTGCTCTCTCTCTACAACGACACCATTTGGGATACGAATATTGTATGTGTTGTTCAGAGGGAGTTGTTATAGGAAGGGAAATTCAAACATAATTAGCATGTTTGCAGATCCCCAGATAAGGTGTATTTCGAGAACTAAAACCGTTATGCCTCAAGGAAACCCTATGTTGTGACCACTCTTTAGAATCGTCACGAAGTGACGATTCTAAAGAGTGATCACAACATAGGGTTTGATGGAGGAATAAAGAAAATACAATGGAAAAATATTGTTTCTGTAGCCTTGTTTCGGAAACAGTGACATGCGTTGTTGTAAGGAGGTAATCGTTATTGAGAGGGCCGTTGTATTGTAGGGAGGGAGCACTGTACATACATACGCTTTTGAAAACAGAGAAGACCTAGATTAGACGGCTTCGATGGGAGCTGTTTGATCAGTGTCTGCTGCGCTTACTCATGGATTAATATAGATATGATTCTACAGTTTCTGTCATGGTCAACGTTTCATGTGTTCACGTGCTATTGTTACCCATTACCTCATATGCTGTTTTAGATACAACCTCTTGGAATACATCTACCGAAAAGGAGCATTAACTAGAGAAAAGGAACATTTTAGAAATTTGTAGTTTGAAACCATTGTGATAAATAGAGCATTTGCTCCTATAGGAGCAAATGATCTATTTATCAAAATGGTTTCACATAATGACTTTTACAGACTCGTCAAAAGTCGTCAATATGAGGGAATGGGTTAATTGATATTAATAATGGATTTACTTCTTTCCCTCATATAGACGCGTAGTGACTTAGGCAGATTACGTAGGTTGGACAATTAAGGTCCTTTTGTTTTTTATATCAACCTTTGGTATGCTTTGTTACTTTCAATCGTTCAAACCTAAGCATGTTTGTGTTTAAAACACCAACTATATGGTTATTTCTACAAACACACAATAAACATAGCATGTTGTTTGGATACTTAGTTACTCGTCATCTCATCTGGATCGAAACCTTGAAAAGTTTGAAAAGCGATTACAAATCTATCTGCAGAACACCAAAGACTTCATTATTATATAACTTTACATGGTTAATTGCTCCCGAGCGATGTTGTGTTCTGTCTTATCTTTTAAATGCCATCCACAAATCATGGGTAAAATTTTCTTATCGAAAGTTGTGGTTGTATTAATTGAATGATCCAATGAAAAATCAATATGAAGACATTATTTATACGACGATGATTAAGGAGGGAAGGTCCACATCTTTGCCCTTCATTGCCGGAGTAATGATGATAAAGTGCTTATATTATTAGGCTCCACATACCCGTCATACGATGCCTTGGTTGTGATGATAAAGCGTATAAACCCTTTCCTTCGCATGTTCAGGCTTTTGCTAAAATGGGACACCCAAGGTAGACGACTCAGTTTACTCATGAACGTATAGTAGATATTACTCTTCGGTGTATTTTTCCTTTTATCCGAATTACTTTGAGACCTTCCAAAGAACCAACTACAAATCGTTCATATGCAACATATCAAATATTATACTTTTTTATTATACATTATTACTCAGTTAACGGACTGAAAGTGGACTGTTCCTACAATAATATACTGAGCCACTTGCCTACTAGAAATACAAATGTTTGATTTGTGACAATGCTATACGTTTTCAAACATTGAAGACCCAGATGAAATGCATAATAACAGAATAAGTTTAATCATAATTACATGTAAAACAGTTCCACATTCTGATATTGATTTGGAAAATCAAAATGGAATGTATCTCTTTTTCGAGACCGCAAGTGAGCAATTATTTTTGCTGACTCCATTTTGCTGAGCATAATAAGGAATGTACTACTTCGGTGTTGCACACTTTAACATACAGCCATTTTCCGTACCTAAACTACGGAGCGAGCGCTCCTGCTACATGTAACTGTAACACGGAAGTTATTATAATTAAATAAAAGAAATATAACACTAGCACTCATCAGTGAAATGAGGGTGACGTATCCACATGAATGTTGCTACTTATAGGCAGGTGGCTGCTTAATGCAGGGTGAAAGTCGTGCAGAAAGCTCCTAGAGGAGCTTTCTGCATGACTTTTTACCCTGCATTAAGCTGCCACCTGCCTCTAAGACCGATATTTATACTAAATTGAATGTCTGATTAAAAGGGGCTTTACTGTAGTACATGAACAGAAATACCAAAGTCCGTCCATTATTAGTGCATGTAATCAACGAACTATGCAATAATTTAGCACCGTAGATTGGCATCATACAACATTCCTACAATCCTTAAATATACAATTTAGAGAAAGTAAACAAAACGTTATATTTAGAATCGACAGTGTTTAAAATCATAATCTTGATCGCACGATATTAACTGCCACCAGCATAACATATTGATCCATATTGTCAATAAAGAATGTGTGCATAAATACAACAGACATTATTTGTATCCATTTGTTCTGCATCAAGTTGTACAGAAGTGAGAAGTGATTACGTCTTATCAGAGGCATATTGTCATTAGTTTATTAGATATTGTGGTTACCCTTATTATGTTAACACTTTCCCTGTTAACATTTAAAAATAACTATATCGAGGGCTTGGTGCAAAACTATTCTAACTCCTTCACAAAGTGAAGGAGTTAGAATAGTTTTGCACCAAGCCCTTGATATGTCACAAAGTGAAGGAGTTAGAATAGTTTTGCACCAAGCCCTTGATATGTACATAGTGAATATTTAGTAGTTGAACGTTTAGAATGAATGAATGAATGTGAATGAATGAATGAATGAAATACATTATTTTACGAGAATAGCTCAATTAGTCGTAATGACTAATCTACCTTGAGGCCCTCAAACAAGCATTTCATACAAAATACAAAACAACAAAACATAGATCTAGATATGTACTAACAGCAAATCAATTTTCAGAAATTAACTCTTTGCACGCTAAATAATGTTGCGTCTGAAAAATTAATAACTGTCGCATGCTTCTATTTGCAGATTATTCAAGGATACATGTACACATTCGGGTCCTGATAAAACTCCGAGTAATTTTGCGTCTCATTCGGATCCAATCTATTATCATAATTTTCATTTGCAACTATCATCCAAAGAGTTAATACTTTGTACATGTATAAAGCTATCTTAGAAGAGCATACATACACACACTTTGATATTGGTAGAAACTGTTAAGTCAGGTATATTATAATTTCACGGGTCGTCCTGTCTATGCGGCACAAGTGTGCATTTTTGCCGCATAAACATGTCTAACTTAAAGTATGCATCATACATTTAAAAAACGGAGAATATAACAACTCCAATGAAGATAATGATAATGATGATTATGTTAATGGTTATAAGAACGATGATGATGATGAATGATGATGATGAATGATGATGATGATGATGATGATGATAATGATGATGACGACGGCGGCGGCGGCGGCGTTGGTGGCGCTAGTGACGGTAGTGTTGTTTGTTGTTGTGCCGGCTTCGGTGGCTTTAAAGGCCTTCCCTCTATAGGGGTGAGATTTCCTCTTTTCCGTCCGTACGTCCGAAACTGTTATGCGTGCGTAACTGCTTTACTATTTGAGAATTGAGTCTCAAACCTTTACACGAAGGTTTATTGAAATGCAAAGTTGTGGACCTGTGTTCTGACAGAGTTATAGCCAATGACTAAGTCAAAATGGAGATCTTCTATACAACATTATCTTATATGATATGATCTTATTGCCACAGTGACTCCTCAACAACCTAGCATATAGAGACTAAACTTTACAAATATGTTCATTTGAATTCAAATTGTAATCCTTTGTTTTTTAAAAATATCTTTTCATGATAGACAGCATAACTAGCCTTTGATTTTGTCTTAATTGCGTTTGTCTGTACCGTATAATCTTGCAGCGAGCATAGGAACTTTACTACTGACAGAATCACCAAACTTTAGAAAATAGTCACTTGCATGTGAAGCTGTGTACCTAATTTTTCTTTTTTAATCACATAACTTAAGACAGAGTCACGTCTATGCGGCGACACACATATGTGGCATGTGACGTCGCATAGACGTGTCGCCGCTTAGACTTGAACGGTTTCGTCTATGCGGTGATTTTCAACACTAGACAGGGCGGTTTCGTCTATGCGACGACGCGCAACAGTTTCTGAAAAAAAGAATAAAATCCGCTAGAAAAGACAATTGCTTCTATGAAATTTCATTTTGTGCGCTGAAAATCGCCGCATAGACGAAACCGGTCACGTCTATGCGGCGACACGCCTATGCGGCGTCACAGAGCCGTCTGGTCAGTGTCTGCGCTCTTATCTTTTGAAATATTATATGAAAAACACAGGAAATAATATTTGATCCGCTGAGAAAACACTGTTTCCCGTTTACCCAATGTTCGCCTTCTCCGTTTTAAACTACCAGATATATTCAATTATCTATTGTAAATCTTTATAATGAAATTTATCATACAATAAATACTATTGTTATATACATTTGAACTTCGATATCTCGAATTTAATTTCAAGGGACCATACAAATTAGTTCGAGATAACAGAACTTCGATTCATCCGATTTATAAACTGACCAATATCTCAGATTCACAGCTTAAAGGTCTAAAGTAACGCTGAAAGATCCTGTATTACTTTCGACCTGCATTAAAACTGTCATATGTTTCTAGATAATTTATGTATAGTGATATATTTAAGAACAATTCTATATTGTAAATTTTAGAAGGACCTAACTTTTAGTTCGAGTTATCCCGAAGTTCGAGTTATCCGGATTCGAGATATCGAGGTTCAACTGTACATGTGAATGCACACGTTTATTTGATTAGAACGGATCAAGAACATGTTGCACACATGAGAGGAACGCACCAATCAAATATTGAGTATACATCATATTCTACTATGTGAACTATATTTGTATACAGTGAATATACGTATCTCATTATTTTTTAAAATGTTCCCAGTTTCCAAGGAAATTTTCATTATTTTAATTATCATTGTTTTAATATCTCAACCATCGCTCAGAGTGTTTAATGTCCCGTGATTAGTAATATGCAACATTATCTCTCTGTACGAACTACAGTAAAACCTCTCTATAACAGCCACTAAAGTGTGTTAATTAGTTGATAATTAGGGCAAGTGGCTGCTTAAAGCAAGGTGAAAGTTAAACAGAACGCTCCTAAAGGAGCGTTCTGTTTTACTTTCACCTTGCTTTAAGTACCACCTGGATCTAACACAAAATACTTGATGTAATCTAGTGGCCGTTATAGAGAGGTTTTACTGTACTTTAAATTACTCCATGAACATTCATGTAAGAGATAACTACACCATCAATATAAATTAGTTTAATATCGACACATGAACACAGGCATACTTGGCCTTAGCAGAAAATGTGGAATCATATCTATATTATATCATGAGCAAACAGAGCAGATCCAGATCAGACGGATCCTATGGCAGCCGTCTTATCTAAGTCTACTCTGTTTGCAAATGCTTAGAAAGGCCTATTCATGGAGCTAAATGTTAATGAATAAACAGCTAGGCATGCTGTAACCTTTAACCCGCTTAAACCCACAGGGGTCTGGACCGCTTCATGGGGTCTATATGTACTATATAATAACAAGGGTTCGAACTAGCAGAACGGGCATCCGTGTACCACAAGTACATGTACAACTATGAATGTAACTCTTGCAATTTCAATGATAATTTTGTAATTATTTCGGCTATTGAAAGCAAATATATTTTACTATAAAATAAATATAATCTTCTGACGGTAACTTATGCACAATTATCAATCCAACAATGATTTTCTCAAAATTTCACGTGTTTTCTGGGTCATTGACAAGCGTTCGTTCACCCCGGTTTCACTATATCAGAGCCATAACCTGGCGATTTTCAGTTCAAAAGATGGCGTGGTTCAATAAAACAACCCAATTATATAACCAATCTCCATGTGTTTTGTCCTCTAAATAAGTAAGCAACAGCGGCATTTCCGTCTGTCGTTATGTTTCCATTTCGGATGGTGCCATTTTGCAACAAATTTGAATGGAGCCATTTTATTGGATGGCCGAAGGAAAAGTTGGGAAATCTGTGACGTCGCGTACAATTGCTCCTTCCTCGGCGATTTGAAGCTAACTGACAAAACTCGCTAGTTTTACATCATTCTTTTGATGCTGGGGACTTAAAATTTGGAGGTTGGTGATAGAATTAATTCGTTTTATTGAACCACGCCATTTTTTAAATGCAAATTGCCAGGTTATTGCTGTGATATAGTGAAACCGGGATGAACGAACGTTTGACAATGACCCAAAAACCACGTGATTTTTTTAGAAAATCATTGTTGGATTGATACTTGTTCATAAGTTTATAAGATTATATCTATTTGATAGAGAAATATAATGGCTTTCAATAGCCTTAAATTGTAAGAGTTACACTCATATTTGTACTCGTGGTACACGGATATCCGTTCTGCTAGTTGGAACCCTTGTTATTATATAGTACATATAGACCCCATGAAGTGGCCCAGACCCCTGTGCTTAAATCCCGGTCTGTTACAAGTTTCACTTAATTCCAATTCGTTCAAACTTGTGGGACCGAATGTCAAACGGCTTGGATCTTGATGAGACGCCGAGGAACTCGGTGTCTCATCTGGATACAAGTTGTTTTCAATTGACAGTCATGTCGCGCTCAGAAAGCGAAATGCTGGTAGAACACGAAAATAGTACAGAAATCTAGAGAATTTTTTCATCCTGTATTAAGCTACAGCCTGCAATTAAGACGTATTTTGACCGATCGTTTAAGAAAGAGCTAACTCTATCCCAGCATGAATATTTTCCCCGCTAACATTAGTTGCTTTTAGACAGCTTGGAACCGGGTGATATGTCGAGTAGTGTGGGCGTCTCTATAGGACCCAAAACTAACCATTCTCTTGCTGAATTTTAAAATACATTTCTCCTTCTTTACCCATGCCCTGTTGTAAAATTACATATATCGTCACTGTGTACAAGTATTTCGCTGTGCAATCACTGCTGTGGAGTGCACTAGTTGCACAATCAACTTGTAAATAGTGCAGACCCTGATAAGACAGCTCCCGCAGGAGCTGTCTCATCTGGGTCTTCACTATTTACAGGTAGGTATATTGACGTGAATAGCAAGCGAAGGGCTATTTGTCACATGGTCAATAGCTTCTCAGACGTTTGTGCTATGACACTTTGTCAAATGTTTCTCAAAAGCGTGATAGAACAGGAAAATGCAAACATTGCTACATATTCATTTTTGAACAGACATTTGGTGTTGCTGCAGAGTAAAGGTTAAGCATATCCCTGTTTAATATTCATTTAAAACATGATGACATCAGGAATATTGATTAGCTGAATTTGTATACTGTACAAGTTTCAAGGGACGTCATGGTTTTGACAAAAAATGAAGAATCATATCTATATCATGTCATAAGCAAATATAACTCCTATAGGAACCATCTGATCTGGGTCTACTCTGTTACAAATGCGTGAAGAAAAGACAGGAAAGCGTGAAATCCCAAATCGCAAATTGCGGTCAGTGCCGTTCAAAATACAGTTGATCTTCGATATCTCGAACTTCAAGGGACCATACAAATTAATTCGAAATAACAGAGGTTCGAGTCATCCGATTTCTAATCTGTCCAATAACGCATATTTACAACTTCATGCATTAAGCTGTCATACTTTTTTACTAGATGTGTGTAGTGATACATTTTAGAACAATTATGTATTGTACATTTTGGAAGGACCGAACTTTTAGTTCAATAACGTTATCTTTTATCTACTGTCAAGTCATAACTTACCACCATTATGTAATATGTATTAGTTATTTTAATAATTCGCGAGAATCCCTTTATTCCATACATATGCCATTTGATGCCTTTACAAACAGAACATACCCAGATCAGACGACTTCTATATGTGACGTTTTATCAAAGTCTGCCATTGCTGCTTATGGATTTAAATAGACTTAATGTTACAGTTCTCGCCATGGCCAGTCTTTCCTGCCTGTGTTTATGTGTCATCATGAAAAATGATCTAATTTATATTAATGATGTTATACTATTTAGTACAGAAATATTTATGGCATATAGGGTGTTATTAACCCTAACAGTGATGGACGCCAGTTACTAGTGTCCTTTGCAAATAATGTAGACCCAGATGAGGGGGCTCCTAGACAGCAGGGTCTGCACTGTTTGTCATGTTACATTTTCCCAAATATTCACCATAAGTTTGACCTGTTAATTTAAAGAAAATCAACATTGTAAGGGTTAACCCTTTCGCTGCCAAACTCTGTCGTCTGCTAACTTTGTCGTCTGCTACAAATTTTTATTCTTTTGATTTTCTTCATTTTTGTTTCAAAAACATAGTAACAGTAACAAGCAGTTTGGATCCTGATGAGACGCCGAGTTACTCGGCGTCTCATCTGGATCCAAACTGTTTGCATAGATAATCACATATCCGGCATTGGCAGCGAAAGGGTTAACGTACCCAGTGTCTGCTGATGTTCAGCCTGACATATTTCACTGACCCGGATCTATCATCGTATCCTTTAGGGGACGCACGTGGTACCATTGACATGGTTTTATAACAGTTCAAACCTTTCGACCGAATCAGGGCAATTGGACTAATTAACCATCTACACTCTACAGTTGTCGTCTGCAAACATTATCGTCTGTTTCAGTTCAAAAACGCGTCCTTTTCTTCGAATTCTTTTTTTTAAAAAAAGTCAAACATTTTGGATCCTGGTTAGACGCCGAATTACTCGGCGTCTCACCTGGATCCGAACTGTTTGCAAAAGTTATCACAAATTACCAGTAGAATGCTGAATGTTTAAACATGTCAATATATAAACAGTATAAAAGATGTTTGGTTATACAAGTTACTCTAGTATGGTCTAGTACCTATCATAAAACGTCAACAATGCTTTAACCAGTATGTCGATGGCGACCTGTCAGACGCACACTGCTTTTTATCAAGATGGGACGCCGGGTAACTAGGCATTCTATCAGGATCCTAACTGTTTGACATCTGGATAGTAGTTATTCAAACTCCTACTATGAATCAGAATTTATTTGTCATTAGCTTTTGCGATAGGACAAATGTTAAAAGTCAAGGCGTTTGTACATTTGCTGCAAAACAGTGTTAGTAAACACCACTCTAAACCGAAATATTAATAAAGAAAAAATTAGGTGATTTGGAGCAGATGAGTGCTTAATGGAGGATGAAAGTCACACAGAAAGCTCAATTGGGAGCTTTCTTTCTGCATGGCTGGCTCCCTGCAATAAGCTGCCACCTGTCTTAAAGATCGACATTGATACTAATTTAAACGCCCGGTTTAAAGAGGTTTTACTGTACACATTTGTAATCATTTCTGTTAACATGTCAGTGGTCAAGATATATACGGTCATCTAAGTTATAAGCAATGATATGCAAACCCCACAAGAATATGTACGTGATAAATTGCTAACCCTATTCCTTGTTTTTATTCATGTACATGTGATACTGAATATCTATATACCGAATTTGTTTGCGAATTTCTTCTAAGCACTACATTAATAGCTTTAGCGAGTGTCATATTCATTATAGTAAACGAGTTTCATAAAAACAATTTATATTAACACGAATGTAAGATTATTTTTTATCACACAAGTCTTAAAAATGCCAAAGAAAATAAAACAGGTTATATAGCTGACGACTGTTTCGGCCATTACTTACAAACAGTGTTGTAATACAACGGACGGCGCACATGGAGCGCTACGATTGGCTAACGCTTAAACGATCTACGATTGGCTAACAAATTCTAATTTGCATAAAAATGCACTAGTGCATTTGTGCGAAATACGACACTCTGTTACGACACTCCAACACGGCAGATTATGTGATAAATAGTTCTACCTCACTTGTTGATGTTTCAACCTCCAACACTGAGGCCATCTTCAGAACAATGATCTGCGCACGTGCAGTTCAGTCATTATTGCCGATGTCCGCCACTTTCCGGAACTGTGGCGAAAATCTGATCGTAGACTCTGGATAGCTGATGGCCCCTCTCATCTCTGTCTATGACATCCCTGCTCACTCGAATATGAATCGCTTCCACGATAGTGTTCTTCAGTCACTTTCTCTGTCAATTGTTCCTGTCCCCTCCCAGTTTATTTCGTGATTATATTGGTTCACATGATCTGTGATGGCACCTTTGTTCATTTCTGTGAGAGTTTGTTTCCGGTTGGTTCTTGTGAAAGCCCCCTTTTGTTACTTTCTACGTCCATTACATGTTCTTTGAGTATTGTCCCAAATTTTCTACCGGTCTCGCCAATGTACACTTTCTCACATTTTTTTCGAGCGGGCCATCAGCTATCCAGAGTCTACGACCAGATTTTCGAGAGTCCCCGAGTAATATCTCAGAAACGGTTTTAAAAGTTTAATACCAAGGCAGCATGTGAGCCTGCAAGGACCACTTACATTGACCTTGGAACACCAGAGTTATGACCCTTTGGACACGCAAAAATATAACGTTTTTGTGTTTCCGGCGAAATTTTTTCAGAAATTGTATGGAGTTTTTCTATGAACCTTTGTGTTTACAATGTTCAGTAGCATATAGGACAAGCGGTTCTGCAAGTATCATTTATATTGATCCAGGAACACCAGAATTGTGGTCCTTTTTTGCGAATAAATGTACCCGTTTTGTCTGTTTGGGGCAATGAAACTTTGTGAAAATGTTTAGTAGCACCAGTGGCTCTGCAGGTATTATTTAAATTGACATTGGAACACTATAGTAATGGTTCTTTGTTTGAGAAACATGTAACATCTGTGTCTGTCCGGAGCCATTTCTCAGAAACTGTTTGCAATTATACTATGAAACTTTGTGAAGAGCCGTCTGATCTGGATCTTTTCTGTATGAAAAGGTGATAAAAGGCGTTTCTATGAGGTAGAAGGTAAACACTTTCAGTGACACATAAACTTAATCTGCTAAGATCATGGTCTGCTTCAGGTTTCGAAGTGGTATTTTCTTCGATTTCTTATGAAACTATAATCAGTGTCAAACAGTTTGGCTACTGAGGATACGCCGAGATACTCGGCGCCGAGATACATGTACTCGGCGTGTCCGCTACATCCAAGCTGTGTACAAAGGTTAGCACGGTTAGCATGACGTTGAAACAGTTAAACCAGTTTGTGTATAGAAAGAGATTGCGTCAGAGAATTAATTTAATTTGTTTTAACTTTTTGCATGCTAAGTAATTTTTCGTCTGCAACAATTGTCGTCTGCTTCAATTCTAAAAATAAATTTTCTCTCATTTCTTTGCAAAAATATGGTCAAAGTGACAAACAGTTTGGATCCTGATGAGATGCCGCATTATGCGGCGTCTCATCTGGATCCGAACCTATGCAAATATTGCATAGGTAATCACCGTTTCACCGTTAGCATTCAAAGAGTTAAGTAGTCACATGTACACATACTGTCATTGACTTAACTCTTTCACCGCCATAGGTGAATCCGAATAAAATTTTCAAACCGCTAGTATCCAGAATAGAAGACAAGTAACTCGGCGTCTTCTCAGCATCCAAACTGCTTGACACTGATCATATTTTTTGAAAACAACTGAAAGAAAACGCCACTATGAAACCCGTCGCTGACTATAGTCTTAGCAGGGGAACTTTATTTAGCGTCGAAAGGATTAATGTGGAAAATCAATTAGCTGATAACAAATTCATATGAAATATTCAGCGAATAATCACCGGGCACCTTTGTACTGAAATCGACAGAGATGAAGAAGGGTAAAAATCATCCAATAATCCATTTCAGACCCAAATTCCAAGCCCAATCGATAATTTGTATTCTGCAAACGAACATCTTTCATTTTGATAGTGACGTTTTCAAGTGCTGTATTGATTTAAATAGTTAACCCTTTCCCTTATGAAATCGCATTTTGACGTATCTGCAAACAGAGTTGACCCAGATCAGACGTCTCCTATAGGAGCCGTCTGATCTGGGTCTACTCTGTTTGCAGAATAATCTCATTAATATTCAAAACGTCATTAATTTCCTACATGGATATTCATCAGGGGAAGGGTTAAGCATTTAATGCTTTACTCCATAGATACATATTTTAACGTATTTGCAAATAGATTAGAGCAAGATCAGACGCTTTCTGGAATAATATAGATCTGATCCAAACTTTTCTGTGTTCACCTGTCATTATAAATATTCATCTAATTCATATTTATGAAGTCACTATTGCTACGTTCGAAAGTTTTGACCCTGCTAACATGCAAATTATGCAGACACATACCACACAACTCAAATAGAAGCCCTCTGATTAGAGCTTCTGTTCATGCTTCAGTCAATATTATTTAACTATTAAAGCAAACCAAACAGCTATGAGAGTATAGTCCTCTGCATGTTCATTAGAACTGACAAGAGTACATAGTTGGGCGAGTCCATTTAGAAATGGGAGTGTAGTACTGAGTTATAGTGTCCTGATCCCTATGTCACGCAACGGTTACTTACCCCTTTCGGCGCCAAATTTCTAATTGTCGTCCGCAATACAAGTTTGTTAAATCATTCAGTAAAATAAGGAAATGAGATAAATAGATGAAAATTTCAAAGGACTAAAGCACATATATAGAAATAGAGACTGAGACAAATAGTGAAGTCTCCGATCAGACGCCGCCTTGAATAGGCGGCGTCTGATCTGGGACTGCACTATTTGTTGTGGTGCATTTATGCGACTGCGGCGGTGAAAGGGTTAATCTCATATGGATAAGTTGTATCCCATATTCGCCCATGAGGTATAAACGGTTATTTGAAAACTTACTGAATAAGAAATGAAAAAATAAAGCATAAGGCTGATGAAAACGCTTTATTCTCTAGATACTAGTACTTTACTGTATGAATATTCAGGAAAGAAATAGACTAAATGAATATTTATTATCGTCGAGTGCCCAGTTTTCACGCACCTAAGCAATATTTCGCTATTAACCCTTTCGGCGCCAAATTTCAAATTGTCGTCTGCAAACCAATTTTGTTTAATCATTCGGTAAAATAAAGTAATGGGATAAATAAATGCAAATTTCAAAGGAATAAGGAACAGATATAGAAATAAAGTTTGAGACAAAAACTGAATTCCCTGATCAGACGCCGCCTTGAAAAGGCGGCGTCTGATCTAGCACTGCACTATTTGTCGTGGTGCATTTATGCGGTGAAAGGTTTAAACATGTTCATAACAGGTATTTTATAAATGCTATAAATATAATAGAACTTGCTCTTCATACGTAATTTTAAAAGTAGTAACTCCACAAATATTGCTATTTTTCAAGGATTCGGAGACATATATAGAAGCAGCCATGTTTGATGAGGCTTTTTGACGCACCTGATTTGTTGTTATTTTGAACAGTGGAAAATCCCATTGGCGCTGAAATACTTATCCACTGCGATAAATATGCTACAGCTGGTATTGCTAAACTCCCCAGAAAAGCTCTCAGATGAAAAATATGTACACAAAATTGGATACAAAATTAATAAAGTTATGCATAAACAAATGGGTAGGGATTTGTATTTTGACAATATTTACTCCTCTGAGACACGGTGTTTGCAGGAGAAGGTATCTCCAAATAACTCTCACTAGTATACAGTACCGCAAGTGAACCCAGTGGCCACAGCCTGGCTTATCACAGCTAACCCATTCTGTGAGTATTAGAGATGTGCTAACTCTAAATCCAGTAGGAGTGAAATGACCACGCACTCACCATTAATCATATTTTTCTGTGGAACTAGTTGAGTTGAGAATTGACCTGACCGATACATATTTTGTGGCTGTAGACCGGAGGGTCCTGGTTCAGATAAAGAGTTTATATTAATGACTGTTTTAACTTTTTTTATTTGGACTGTGACTGGCCATGGTGGTCAGTAATGTCTGTGAGTACATTGTCCTCAGTCACAGGTTTTCCACTGACAATTGAGTTTAGGTATTTCCTTTTCTTGGTTCATTTCTCCTGCTCTGTCATATTCATTTCTTTTTTTTAAAGAAACACTCAGTTGAAGGATTTGTTGAAATGTCTGTTGAAGATGGGGCATTCTGATCCTTTTTTTAAAATATTTTCTGATGACTCATTGTCTTCTTGCAGGAGAACTTCTGAAGGCTTAAAAGTAGATGCATCAACTTCATCTGGATTGGAAGGATAAATACCAACACGGCGAAATGAAGACTGTATTTCTCTGGGGTCTGTGTTTTTGTGTAAGTCTCACAGCCAAGAGAACAAATGTTGTAGCAAGTGATGTACTGGCCACAGTTGTCCCTCAAAATTGTGGGCTACTTGGTTATATACCCTTTCCAGAGGTCCAAAACAACTGATGTCCATAGGTTGTAGTATGTGAGCTAGAATCAGAGGAATGTTTATATGAGACTTGTGGCCATCATAAAGAATAAGGACATGATCATAAGGTCCTCTCTCTGGAAGATACCTGGTGAGGTGGTCTTCATATATTTTCTTAATATAGATGAATTGCTTCAACCAGATTCTGACACATTTCCATTAGCCTCTGTAGACTTCCCCTCCATCCCCTCCAACAACTCTTGGCACATCCTTGCTCCTGGAAAGACAAAAATGGAGGTATTCTAAAGCCTTGAGCACTTCCGCACCCAATGACTCTAACATTGATGTGGGACCTTGATGTCACTGCTGAAGGCCTATAGTCAGAAGAGGTAATAATACATGGTGCTTTGTGACAAGTGGACAGACCTTTCTCGTCAATATTAAAAAAAGTTCCGGTCTGTCACCAAGATTGTACTTTGTAAGTACCTGACCCAGTTCCTTGTAATAAGTTTTTATACAGTCCTGTGTAGTGGCATTTCAAGACCCCTTGGCACAGTCACCTTCATGTTTGGCCATCTAGACACGAATCCCCTGTACCACTTGAATCCCAAAGGCTGATTTCTGTCTATGTAGCCATGGCTGAATGCCAAGTCTGTCGCAGTATTGACAACTTCTGGTCTGAAAATAGAGAAGAAAAAAGTTATCTCTTTATAAATGTTTTCCTTTTATTAAAATTATATTTTATTAAAGTTCATATCTAGCTGCCTCTTAATTTATGGTGTTTTTTTTTTAAAAATGCATATTAAAAAATATTGGGTTCATTTAAATATTTAAAAAAGCGACATTCAAAGTATCAGATGACAAGTCTTAACTTCAAATGCACCCACATTCATTAAATAATCATAATCTAGTGTGCTGAGGTTTCGTCTAACAAAGTTGCATTACACACCTGCTATAGCCATATCCAACACTTGGCATGATCTGAAAATGCCTTGCAAACCTTGCCTTATCATCAAGACTGAACAGTGGTGGTGGACCAGATTAGATGGCACCTGGATTAACCCTGTCAGGCGGTTTGTGTCTTAGAGAGGCTTCTGGCACACCATAGTCTCTGGCAACTGTCCTGACTGGTTTTCCAGTCTCCTTCACATAAATAAGGGCATTTGTCTTGGAGGTAGGAGTGTAACACCTATAGCTGGATTTTTTTGCCCTGTAATAAACAATAAGCATAACACATAAAATATATAGCGTGTACATGTGTTCAACACAGTGATTCTAGATAATAAGTGTGACGAAGACAGATGACAGTCACGAGACCGTTGGGCCGGCTACAACTGAATGAAAATGCCGATGCTAGCTGTCAAATTCAAATTCGGAAAAAGGGCATACTTTTTGTGCGAGGTAAGCCAAAAAAGAACATTATCATTTATGCATATTTTAGCTGCATAAAAATTTAAACAACAAAGACGGGTTTTCCACATATTTGCAGCCGTCACTAGTTTCGGTGTTTGTAAACAGTGTAGTTAAATGTGACGTAAGCGGAAGTCGGAAAAATGGAAAATCGAGGCAGTAGGAAACAGTGCGTCGGAAACAGTGCGTCGAAAGTGGACCGCGTCAAAATAGGACACTCGACGATAGCAAGTGTATGAACACAATATTTTTTGGCAATGGCAGAAACTGAATACGTCTATAAGCAAATATAGCAGACCTGATAAGATGGCTCGAGGGAGCAGTCTGTTATTGGTCTGTAGTAGATCATGTCGAAAGCAGCCATCAAACAGAGGACCAATTAAGGATCTGTAAGGCAGATCATAGCTTAATGCAGGTCAAAAGTAAGACAGGAGCATTCTACATTACCTATACTCTGCATTAAGCAACCGCCTGCTAGGTTCAATAAGTGAATGACGTTGTAACCCTTTCCCTCATATAAACGCATTTTCACGCATTTTCAAACAGAGTAGACCCAAATTGGACCGCTCCTCTGGGCCTGCTATGTTTGCTAATGGAATTTGATAGATCTATTTCTAAACTCTCTAAAATGGCTACAAATTTCCACCTTCCATATTTAATTATAAGTATTTTGCCATGAATATTAAGTTGAGGTTGAATATTTGTAACAGGGAAAGTGTTAAGCCAGGATCTTCTGTACTCTGCAAATGCATCAGCAGGCGCATCTGTTAGGAGTAATGTGCTATTCTTGGAAACCGATTTTTGTAGTATCATTAGAAAGTGGTCCACTAAAAGCAATCATATTTAATGCCCTCGATTTCACTAAATATTGTATCACCTGAACGTCTTTGAAGCATGGTAGTCATTTCACACTGAAAATACATTAAAATTATACTTGCAAGTACCGTATTAAGCATTACCCCCAGGAGACCTGCCAGAGTACAGTTTACAAAATTATTACTTTTGATATTTAGCTGGTTACGTGACAAACGTTTTAATTGTTGAACCGTATCAACCTAACTATTCCCCCATTTTATTTATGGCAAACTCGTCCACATTGAAAGTTGAAACCCATCACTGTATAATGTGATGGAGGAATTCTTGCAAAACAAAAGTTTCTCGTGAAATCATTTGATATTACTTGATATAGTAAACAATGAAGACCTCTGATTTGGGTCAGCACTGATATGAACCATTGGCATGTATCAGTTGAGCAATCAGTGCAGAACATAAACAGGTGACTCCTGGTCTGGATCTACACTGTCCCATTTGGTTTATTAAGGAATCTGAATGTCCAAGACATCAAACTGTTATTAATGGTGTCTGAACGAACAAGACTTTTGTTAATGTATCAGAATAACAGAACATCAAACGTTTATTAACATTTTCCCCTCATATAAACGCCTATTAACGCATCCTGCAGGAGCCGTCTGATCAGGGTTTGCTCTGTTGTGACATGATATAGATCTGATTCTAAAGTTGTGTAAAAAGCAAAAAAAAAATCCTTTCAAAAGTTTTACATTGTGAACATTGAGCTAATATATAGGTGATATGTCGCTACATCATCTGCTTATTCAACCTCTTACCTGTAAAATATTCATGTTAGAAAATAATGGCACGTGTATTATGAATATCTATTAATTTATTGTTTATAATATTAAAGGCTCAAGGGACTTGTTTGTCTCGACAAAAACTGTACAATCATATCTACTATATCGTGTTCAAAGCATTTTTTCAAGAGCGGTTTGATCTGAGTCTATTATGTTTGAAAAATAAGTGAAAATCAATCGGAGCACCCTGGGGAACGAAACGGAACACCGCCGGGTAGTTACGGGTGATGCGGACCCAAAACGTACACGAATTTGTCTAAAACGCGGGCGAATATCATCGGCGACATCGATACATTTATATCAAACTTTCGTATGTTTTTAGAGATTATTCGTTAGTTTTTTATACAGATTATCGCTTGTCGTTATGCTTTATGAATATCCATTCACGAATTAATGACACCGTGTATGTAAGAGCTGATGACGTCATGAATATGTTCATCATATTGTTTTAGAAGAGTGGTCACAAAATTGGGTTTGGTGGAGACAGAACGAGTTTAACATTTAACCCATTTGCTCCCACGATCTCATATAAGGGACGTAGGCAAACAGTGTAGACTCTGATCAGACGCCGCATAATGCGGCGTCTGATCAGAGTCTACACTGTTTGCTGATAGGAAATTCATTATAAAACAAAACAAAAATGAAAATTTAGACCAGACATCCCTAAGATAAAAAAATGGACTAATCCAATATATAAGCATGGAAGAATCCACTGGGAGCAAATGGGTTAAGTACGCACCTATTATCTATTGTTCTGTTATCAAACTGGTTTTCAAGCACTAATATGGCGCCTTGCTGACTTTCTATCGATAAGCATAGAAAAGCATCAGTTTGCGAACTGTGACGGACGTTGGTATAAGCTTATTTCTTATTAATGGAAACTGTACTCTTCGTCTTGATAACAAAACAGACTACAATTTGAGAGACAATAACTCCCTGTTGAATATTCCACGAATAAACATCGATTTCAGTCCAATTTACATGCCGATAAAAAGAAAAAGCGTGTGTGTGTGCTGATGACGCAACTACGTTATTTTGTATTTATGAACTAGTATATATTCACAATAAAAATATAATGTAAGAGCAATTGAATTGAAGCATATACAAACCAATGGAACATTAACATGGACTATGGTGGTTACGCATGATTTAATATGTATGAGTATAGTAAAAAAAAAAAACTCATTTGATGAATAAATATAGGTGTCTCTATTGGCAGCGAAAGGGTTAATGAGCCTTATTCCTAATCCACTTTTTTAAAAAAAATAGTGTCTTTTCAAATTTGGATCCAATATAAATTTTGACTACTTCCGATTGAACCATGTCTCAGAGTTACCATTGAGCGAGTGGCTTGGATTCTAATGAGACACGAAGGGTTAATATCATACATGTAATACAACGTTTAAATTTGTTATGTTAACCCTTTCGCTGCCAATGCGGATCTGTGATTACCTATGCAAACAGTTTGGATCCAGATGAGACGCCGAGTAACTCGGCGTCTCATCAGGATCCAAACTGTTTGTTACTGTTACTGTGTTTTTGAAACAAAAATGAAGAAAATCAAAAGAATGAAATTTTGTAGCAGACGACAAAGTTAGCAGACGACAGAGTTTGGCAGCGAAAGGGTTAAAAATGAATACATGTATATAGTTTGATATAATATAATAATATATTAGATCTATATGGTACATGTACAATTGTGAGATACATGTTCGCTTCGAGGTAGACTCTACAGTTAAACCTCGCTAAATCGATACAGAGGAGACAGGTGGCTGCTTAATGTAGAGAATGAGATGTGTAGAAAACTCCCAGGGAGACATGAACGCTTAAAACGTAATAGAGAGGTTGAGAAATCAACGTGTACGTGTAGCCAACATTTTACGAACACGTCTTCATGACGTCACTGCTTTTCGAGTACTCCTAAAAGTAGGTTAGACGTAAACAACGCGTAGGAGGCTCATTACACGTTTACAAGTGTTCACTTATTCATTTTATAGTTTGTTTTATTAATAAATTGATTTTTTGACTATGTATTCTAATTTAAATCCAGATATTAACCCTTCGCTTCCTATTCACGTCAATATACCTACCTGTAAATAGTGAAGACCCAGATGAGACAGGTCCTGCAGGAGTCTGCACTATTTACAAGTTGATTGTGCAACCAGTACACTCCACAACAGTGATTGCACAGCGAAATACTTGTAAACAATGAAGATATATGTAAATATACAACAGGGCATGGGTAAAGAAGGAGACATGTATTTTAAAATTCATCAAGCGAAGGGTTGTGTTCCAATTTTTGCTTTCGGGGGATCCTGGTGTTATTAGTTTTGAAAATTGAATTCTGCTTAAGCCGGTGCTAGGGGGCGTCAGTAATGTTGCACTTTTAATTATTACTCATGAACAGACTCAATAAAACCGAGTCTGCAATTTTCTCTTTTTGTATTTCTACTTTTGCTTTCGAAGGATCACCCATTTTCAGATTATATGTACTTCACAACAGCAGGTGTTAAGTGCTTGTGTGGCGGCCGTAAAAGGCGCCCCGTACTTCATTCTCAGTGTTGTTATATTTTCTGGTCCTTCGGGATCATAAGTTTTGGTGTTATTAGTTTTGAAAATTGAATACTGCTTAAGCCGGTGCGAGGGGGCGTCAGTAATGTTGCACTTTTAATTATTACTCATGAACAGACTCAATAAAACCGAGTCTGCAATTTTCTCTTTTTGCATTTCTACTTTTGCTTTCGAAGGATCACCCATTTTCAGATTATATGTACTTCACAACAGCAGGTGTTAAGTGCTTGTGTGGCGGCCGTAAAAAGTCGCCCCGTACTTCATTCTCAGTGTTGTTATATTTTCTGGTCCTTCGGGATCATAAGTTTTGGTGTTATTAGTTTTGAAAATTGAATACTGCTTAAGCCGGTGCTAGGGGGCGTCAGTAATGTTGCACTTTTAATTATTACTCATGAACAGACTCAATAAAACCGAGTCTGCAATTTTCTCTTTTTGCATTTCTACTTTTGCTTTCGAAGGATCACCCATTTTCAGATTATATGTACTTCACAACAGCAGGTGTTAAGTGCTTGTGTGGCGGCCGTAAAACGTCGCCCCGTACTTCATTCTCAGTGTTGTTATACCTTCTGATCCTTCGAGATCATGAATTTCAGTACTTCTTGTTCTGAAAATTGAATACCGCTTAAGCCGGTGCTAGGGGGCGTGAGCAGTGTCGCACTTTCAATTACTGCTCATGAACAGACTCAATAAAACCGAGTCTGCAATTTTCTCTTTTTGTGTTGCAATTTTGCTTTCGGGGGATCACAACCCTTCAGAATTTATAATCTTCACAACAGCAGGTGTTAAGTGTTTGTGTGGCGGCCGTAAAACGTCGCCCCGTACTTCATTCTCAGTGTTGTTATACCTTCTGATCCTTCGAGATCATGAATTTCAGTACTTCTTGTTCTGAAAATTTGAATACCGCTTAAGCCGGTGCTAGGGGGCGTGAGCAGTGTTGCACTTTCAATTACTGCTCATGAACAGACTCAATAAAACCGAGTCTGCAATTTTCTCTTTTTGTGTTGCAATTTTTGCTTTCGGGGGGATCACAACCCTTCAGAATTTATAATCTTCACAACAGCAGGTGTTAAGTGCTTGTGTGGCGGCCGTACGACGTCGCCCCGTACTTCATTCTCAGTGTTGTTATACCTTCTGATCCTTCGAGATCATGAATTTCAGTACTTCTTGTTCTGAAAATTGAATACCGCTTAAGCCGGTGCTAGGGGGCGTGAGCAGTGTTGCACTTTCAATTACTGCTCATGAACAGACTCGATAAAACCGAGTCTGCAATTTTCTCTTTTTGTGTTGCAATTTTTGCTTTCGGGGGATCACAACCCTTCAGAATTTATAATCTTCACAACAGCAGGTGTTAAGTGCTTGTGTGGCGGCCGTAAAACGTCGCCCCGTACTTCATTCTCAGTGTTGCTATACCTTCTGATCCTTCGAGATCATGAATTTCAGTATTTCTTGTTCTGAAAATTGAATACCGCTTAAGCCGGTGCTAGGGGGCGTGAGCAGTGTTGCACTTTCAATTACTGCTCATGAACAGACTCAATAAAACCGAGTCTGCAATTTTCTCTTTTTGTGTTGCAATTTTTGCTTTCGGGGGATCACAACCCTTCAGAATTTATAATCTTCACAACAGCAGGTGTTAATTGCTTGTGTGTCGGCCGTAAAACGTCGCCCGTACTTCATTCTCAGTGTTGTTATACCTTCTGATCCTTCGAGATCATGAATTTCAGTACTTCTTGTTCTGAAAATTGAATACCGCTTAAGCCGGTGCTATGGGGCGTGAGCAGTGTTGCACTTTCAATTACTGCTCATGAACAGACTCAATAAAACCGAGTCTGCAATTTTCTCTTTTTGTGTTGCAATTTTTGCTTTCGGGGGATCACAACCCTTCAGAATTTATAATCTTCACAACAGCAGGTGTTAAGTGCTTGTGTGGCGGCCGTAAAACGTCGCCCCGTACTTCATTCTCAGTGTTGTTATACCTTCTGATCCTTCGAGATCATGAATTTCAGTACTTCTTGTTCTGAAAATTGAATACCGCTTAAGCCGGTGCTAGGGGATGTAAGCAGTGTTGCACTTTCAATTACTGCCCATGAACAGACTCAATAAAACCGAGTCTGCAATTTTCTCTTTTTGTGTCGCAATTTTTGCTTTCGGGGGATCACAACCCTTCAGAATTTTTAAGCAGAGTAACTCCGTGTATAACCAGGATCCAAGCTGACGCTCAGTCAGTAGTGTTTCAAAAATTGATCGAATCGGAAGTAATTTACATGTTTGCTTATGATATAATATACAGTAAAACCTCTCTATAACGGCCACTAAATTACATCAAGTATTTTGTGTTAAAGACAGGAGACTGCTGAAAGCAAGGTGAAAGTAAAGCGTTCTGTTTTAATTTCACCTTGCTTTAAGCAGCCACCTGCCCTAAATACCAACTAATTAACACGATTAAGTGGCCGTTATAGAGAGGTTTTACTGTAGATACGTATTATTCTACGCGTCCTGCCAAAATGTCCTATGTGCATGTGTCTTTATAAATATAACATTTCAATATTCATTATGTCATTATTTTTACGTGAATATTCATGGCGTAAAGGGTTAAGAAAAGTGCTTTATATTTTGACTGATACTTTATATTACAATATCCAATGGGCGAAACATGTAGATATACCATAGAACAAGATAAGTAATTAAACGGTTTAACCCTTTCGCTGCCAAACTCTGTCGTCTGCTAACTTTGTCGTTTGCTATAAATTTTCATTCTTTTTTATTTTCTTCATTTTTGTTTCAAAAACATAGTAACAGTAACAAACAGTTTGGATCCTGATGAGACGCCGAGTTACTCGGCGTCTCATCTGGATCCAAACTGTTTGCATATGTAATCACAGATCCGGCATTGGCAGCGAAAGGGTTAATCTATAAGGTACCTTTACTCCATACATGTGCAAACAATGTAGACCCAGAATAAGACGGCTTCTAATAAGACGGTTCTCTAATCAGACTCTTGCACAGTTCGCTTTAAATATCAATCAATGTCTTTTCACCCGAATCTATTTCTTTTACAAGAACCAATCAAATGAAAACTATAACATTGGGTTTCAGAGTTCAGTGTTGAAGGCATTGGCTTATATATATGAGAGTATTATTATATAGAAGTTATAGGGCCGATGTATTGCAAAGTTGCAGCCTATCACCAGTTCTTAAGAAAAGACTAATTATGGCTGGAATAGTCGTCAAATCATTGCTATGATAACCATGTCCTCCATGAATACTTCTTGTAACGCATTTGCAAACAGTATAGACCCAGATTAGTCGGTTCCTTCTGTAGGAACCGTCTGATCAGGGTCTGCTCTATATATACGTATAATTATTAAGATCTGATTCCACAGTTTCTGTCATTGACGCAGTTTCCTGTGATCACATGTTAATTCATATAAACCCATTTAACCCGTTACCTGTTCTATACGTACAGTAAAACCTCTCTATAACGGCCACTAAATTGTGTTAATTAGTTGGTATTTAGGGCAGGTGGCTGCTTAAAGCAATGTGAAAGTAAAACAAAACGCTCCTATAGGAGCGTTCTGTTTTACTTTCACCTTGCTTTAAGCAGCCACCAGCTTTTAACAAAAAATACTTGATGTAATTTACCGGCCGTTATAGAGAGGTTTTACTGTATTCCAAATTTATTTCAATTCCAACTTATTATTCATGAACAAATTAGTTATAATGAAATATTGAAGTTGGAACATTGTAGCCATTTTAGAAACTATAGAAACAGATCTATCAAATTCCATAAGCAAACAGGGCAGACCCTGATCAGACGGCTCCTAGTGAGTTTGCAACTGCGTGAAAACACATGTAACCCTTTCCTCATATAAACGCCTTTTCATGCGTTTGCAAACAGAGAAGACCCAGATCAGACGGTTCCTGGAGGAGCCGTCTGATCAGGGTCTGCTCTGTTTGCTTACGGAATTTGATAGGTATGATTTCTTTAGACTCTTAAATGGCTACAGTGTTCCACTTTCCATATTTCAATGTAACATTTTTTCCCAATGAATATTCACTAGGTATTGAAATTTGATCTAAATGTAGAACAGGTAATAGGGTTAAATTGATGAAAAGTTTAATTAACATTCATACTGTTATCATTTCTTACAAGAATATCCATAGGATTAGTGGTTAACTCTTTACTCCATAACTATACCTCTCTACGCATTTAAAACAGAGAAGACCCAGATCAGACGGCCCCTGTCTTGTTTGCTTATGATGTAATACAGATTATATTCTATATGTTCTGCCAATGTCAAAAAGACATGTGTCCATGTGGTATTATAACAATTAATCTAATTGATATTCATAATTACATGAATTTTACATGAGTAAATGATGAAGAGGAAAATGATGTTTTAATACTAACGCACATTAGATCTGTTTCATCTTTATCACTGTAGGTTGATGAACTCATAACTACAACTGCAATTTGACACGATATATTGAACTTTACCTAGGGGAATATTACAGAATTAACGAACCTGTTTCATTTAATCATGCTTCGGTTGGATAATTATTCGAACAAGTTCAATGGCGCATGTTGTATTATTAGTCTAATTTTATTGACGTCATTAATCAAGAGCACATTAAGTTTATATACGGAGGTGTAGATAAAGCCATATTGATCTGTCCAAATTTCTTTTTTTTAGCCAAACTCTATTTTACTGGTATCTACAGAGTAACCAACAACATAGAGTACAGTAAAACCTCTCTAATCCAAGATTCTAATTTAGATACTTTTAGGCAGGTGGCTGCTTAATGCAGGTAGAAAGTAATGCAGATAGATCCAAGAGGAGCTTTCTGCATGACGTTCACCCTGCATTAAGATGCCACCTGTCTCCAATACCGATATTTATACAATAAACCCCCTCTAATGCGACCACCTAAAACAGGTATAATTCTGAGTGGTAAGGGCAGGTGGTAGCCTAATGCAATACGTTTGTTCTGCATTAAGCAACCACCTGCTTATAGCGACACCCATGTTTATTCATTAAGTGGTCACATTAGAGGGATTCTACTGTACTCATTTGGACGTCCAGTTTAGAGGGGTGTTACTGTATATAGAAAAATTAGTTTAACTCTATCCCTCATATGTAAACGACTTTTGGCATTTTTGTAATCAGGGTGCACCTAGATTACACAGCTCCTGTAGGGACTGTCTAGTGAGGGTCTGCTCTCTTTGAAAACAGGGTCACCTAAATTAGACAGCTCCCCTAGGAACTGTCTAGTAAGGGTCTGCCCTCTTTGTAATCAGGGTGCACGTAGATTAGACAGCTCCTGTAGGGACTGTCTAGTGAGGGTCTGCCCTTTGAAAACAGGGTCACCTAGATTAGATAGCTTCCCTAGGGACTGTCTAGTGAGGGTCTGCCCTCTTTGTAATTAGGGTGCACCTAGATTAGACAGCTCCTGTAGGGACTGTCTAGTGAGGGTCTGCCCTCTTTGAAAACAGGGTCACCTTGATAAGACAGCTCCCCTAGGGACTGTTTAGTGAGGGTCTGCCCTCTTTGTAATCAGGGTGCACGTAGATTAGACAGCTCCCGTAGGGACTGTCTAGTGAGGATCTGCTCTCTTTGTAAACAGGATGCACGTAGATTAGACAGCTCCTGTAGGGACTGTCAAGTGAAGGTATGCCCTCTTTGTAAAATTGTGCACCTGGATTAGACAGCTCCTGTGAAGGCTGATGAGTCATGATATGCTCCCTTTGTAAACAGGGTGCACCTAGATTAGACAGCTCTTGTGGTACTGTTTATTTAGGGTATGTTCTCTTTGCTTATGAGACAAAACAAAAGAACATGTCTTAACCAATTCTCTCCTACTGACGCCTTATTGCGCCTCTGTAAAAGTCATTTTTTGAAGCCATTGTGATAAATAGAGCATTTGCTCAATATGAGCAAATGCTCTTTTTATCATAATGGCGTCAAAACTACCTATTTCTAAAAGTTTCATTTTTCCTAGTAAATTCTCCTTTTCGGTAGATTTATTCAACGACATTTGGTCTAAAAATAGTCTAAGAGAAAATTAGTTAAACAGCAATTAAAATCTGGATTTCTACAACAGGTGGTAGCTTTATGCAGTAAAATGTGAAATAAAAGCTTTCTGTGACTTTTTTATGATGCAATAAGCAACCACCTGTCTTTTAAGACTGCAATGTTCAATATATAACTGGCCGATTAAGGCAGGTTCTACTGTGCACGAGTCTGAAGACGGACATTTTAGAAACGCTTTTCAGTGTCTCCCATCCGCACGAGTTTGTCACTCTCCACCAAGGTGTTAAAATGGTCACAAGCCGGCCCTGTGGCTGCATAATTGCTCCATTTATTAGCAGTGCTAAATATTATTGGTGAATGGCTCAATGACCAGGGGAGTAAATGTACAGTCGGCTGAGCGGTCATCGGACTGAAAGTAGCATATAACTAGAGGTTTTTGTCACAAAAACGGATGTCTCCCCTCTAATAAAAACAATATGTAAAGTGAAATCACTAAAAAATGTTATTGGCCTGATGACTGATACTTCCCCTCATTATACACTTTCCAAACAAAATGATAACAGCTAATAACTCAAAAAATATTGATACCAGAGTTATGGCCCTTGTGCATCACACTTACTTTCATCATGCCCTTTCCATAAATAAAATGTCATTCCAATTGCTTCAGTCGAACAGGAGTAATTGATCGGCCAAAAATGTAACAAAAGGCAATAACTCCAAAAGTATTGAAGCAAGAAGTATGGTCCTGGTTCATGACACTTTCTCTCACCATGCTCTCTCCATGTATGAAGTTTCAATACGATGGCAAGAGCCATGTATGAGTTATCGTCCGGACAAGAAAGCGCTAAACAAATGTACAAGGGGCAATAGCCTAACTCTAAATTTATTGAAGCCCAAGTTAAGGATCTTATGCGTGACACTTTCTTTTATTATGGTCTTTCCATTTATGAAGTTTCACTCCAATGGCATTTGACATATAGGAGTTATCGTCCTGACAAAAAAATTGTGATTTTTTACAAAGGGCAATAACTCCTATATAAGTGAAGCCAGAGTTATGGACATTGTGCATAACTCTTCCTCTCGTCATGATCTTTCCATATATGAAGTTTCAATCCAATGTCATGAGACATATAGGAGTTATCGTCCGGACAAAAAAATGTGAATTGTTTTACAACTCCTATATTAGTGAAGTCAGAGTTATGGACCTTTTGCATGACACTTCCTCCCATTATGATCTTTCCATATATGAAGTTTCAATCCAATGGCATGAGCAATATAGGAGCTATCGTCTGGACAAAAAAGTGTGAATTTTTACCAGGGGCAATAACTCCCATATTAATGAAGCCAGAGTTATGGACCTAGTGCATGATACCTCTCGTCATGATTTTTCCATATATGAAGTTTCAATCCAATGGCAAAGGCCATATAGGAGTTATCGTCCTGGCAGTAAAGTGTGCTTTTTTCTACAAGGGGCAATAACTCTTATATTAGTGAAGCCAGAGTTATGGACCTTGTGCATGACACTTCCTCTCAGTATTCTCTATCCATATATGAAGTTTCAATCCAATGGCATGAGTCATATAGGAGTTATCGTCCGGACAAAAAAGTGTTTTTTTACAAGGGGCAATAACTCCTATATAAGCGAAGCCAGTTATGGACCTTGTGCATGACACCTCCTCTCATTATGCTCTTTCCATATATGACATTTCGTCTGTCCGTCAGACGGACAGACGGACAGACAGACACACAAACAACTCTCACGAAAACAATATGTCTACCCAATATAAATATGGGGGGAGACATAACTAGGTACTTCACTTTTTGATATCTGCATTTTAACACATGTGGGAACAAAGTAATGCAGAATAACTGTTGCTTTACGTTAAGCAAACACTTGTCTTTAAAGACTCAGTTATCATTTAATTAAGTGATCGCTTTAGAGGGTTTTACTGTACAGAGATTGAAAAACGAATTCAAAATTATTTTCTAATTCCTGAAATTCTTCAATAGAACTAGCGGAACAAATTACTGATATGTTATCGATTCTCAATTATGCGTAATCTGATAATGTGATTCTGACCTTCAACCGCACCAATTCCGCATGATGAGTTACGGTATGTTATCTGTTAATAGTTACAGTTAACCACTTCTAAACTGGACGTTGAATTAATAAATATCGGCTTAGAGACAGGTGGCAGCTTAACGCAGGTTGAAAGTCATGCAGAAAGCTTCTCTACAAGAATTCCGGTTAAGATGGAGTTTACTGTACCAGGAGCTCATGAATATTCCAAGCAAATCTATATCCTATATATATTCTATATCGCAATCATGCATTGAATTGAAATAAATGTGCGTGAAGTTGGCAGGCAGTTGTTTATTGGCAGTTGGTTATTGAATCTCCAGCTGTCGATTCAAATGTCAATTGGTTATTCAATCTCCAGCTTTCGATTCAAAAGTCAATTGATTATTGAATCTCCAGCTGTCGATTCAAATGTCAATTGGTTATTCAATCTCCAGCTGTCGATTGAACTGTCAATTGGTTATTGAATCGACAGCTGTCGATTCAACTGTCAATTGGTTATTGAACCTCCAGCTGTCGATTCAACTGTCAATTGGTTATTCAATCTCCAGCTGTCGATTCAACTGTCAATTGGTTATTCAATCTCCAGATGTCGATTCAACTGTCAATTGGTTATTCAATCTCCAGATGTCGATTCAAATGTCAATTGGTTATTCAATCTCCAGCTGTCGATTCAAATGTCAATTGGTTATTCAATCTCCAGCTGTCGATTCAACTGTCAATTGGTTATTCAATCTCCAGCTGTCGATTCAACTGTCAATTGGTTATTGAACCTCCAGCTGTCGATTCAACTGTCAATTGGTTATTCAATTTCCAGCTGTCGATTCAACTGTCAATTGGTTATTGAACCTCCAGCTGTCGATTCAACTGTCAATTGGTTATTCAATCTCCAGCTGTCGATTCAACTGTCAATTGGTTATTGAACCTCCAGCTGTCGATTCAAATGTCAATTGTTTATTCAATCTCCAGCTGTCGATTCAACTGTCAATTGGTTATTCAATCTCCAGCTGTCGATTCAAATGTCAATTGGTTATTCAATCTCCAGCTGTCGATTCAACTGTCAATTGGTTATTCAATCTCCAGCTATCGATTCAACTGTCAATTGGTTATTCAATCTCCAGATGTCGATTCAAATGTCAATTGGTTATTCAATCTCCAGCTGTCGATTCAACTGTCAATTGGTTATTCAATCTCCAGCTGTCGATTCAACTGTCAATTGGTTATTCAATCTCCAGCTGTCGATTCAACTGTCAATTGGTTATTGAACCTCCAGCTGTCGATTCAACTGTCAATTGGTTATTCAATCTCCAGCTGTCGATTCAACTGTCAATTGGTTATTGAACCTCCAGCTGTCGATTCAACTGTCAATTGGTTATTCAATCTCCAGCTGTCGATTCAACTGTCAATTGGTTATTGAACCTCCAGCTGTCGATTCAACTGTCAATTGGTTATTCAATCTCCAGCTGTCGATTCAACTGTCAATTGGTTATTCAATCTCCAGCTGTCGATTCAAATGTCAATTGGTTATTCAATCTCCAGCTGTCGATTCGACTGTCAATTGGTTATTCAATCTCCAGCTGTCGATTCAACTGTCAATTGGTTATTCAATCTCCAGATGTCGATTCAAATGTCAATTGGTTATTCAATCTCCAGCTGTCGATTCAACTGTCAATTGGTTATTCAATCTCCAGCTGTCGATTCAACTGTCAATTGGTTATTCAATCTCCAGCTGTCGATTCAACTGTCAATTGGTTATTGAACCTCCAGCTGTCGATTCAACTGTCAATTGGTTATTCAATCTCCAGCTGTCGATTCAACTGTCAATTGGTTATTGAACCTCCAGCTGTCGATTCAACTGTCAATTGGTTATTCAATCTCCAGCTGTCGATTCAACTGTCAATTGGTTATTGAACCTCCAGCTGTCGATTCAACTGTCAATTGGTTATTCAATCTCCAGCTGTCGATTCAACTGTCAATTGGTTATTCAATCTCCAGCTGTCGATTCAAATGTCAATTGGTTATTCAATCTCCAGCTGTCGATTCGACTGTCAATTGGTTATTCAATCTCCAGCTGTCGATTCAACTGTCAATTGGTTATTCAATCTCCAGATGTCGATTCAAATGTCAATTGGTTATTCAATCTCCAGCTGTCGATTCAACTGTCAATTGGTTATTCAATCTCCAGCTGTCGATTCAACTGTCAATTGGTTATTCAATCTCCAGCTGTCGATTCAACTGTCAATTGGTTATTGAACCTCCAGCTGTCGATTCAACTGTCAATTGGTTATTCAATCTCCAGCTGTCGATTCAACTGTCAATTGGTTATTGAACCTCCAGCTGTCGATTCAACTGTCAATTGGTTATTCAATCTCCAGCTGTCGATTCAACTGTCAATTGGTTATTGAACCTCCAGCTGTCGATTCAACTGTCAATTGGTTATTCAATCTCCAGCTGTCGATTCAACTGTCAATTGGTTATTCAATCTCCAGCTGTCGATTCAAATGTCAATTGGTTATTCAATCTCCAGCTGTCGATTCAACTGTCAATTGGTTATTCAATCTCCAGCTGTCGATTCAACTGTCAATTGGTTATTGAACCTCCAGCTGTCGATTCAACTGTCAATTGGTTATTCAATCTTCAGCTGTCGATTCAAGTGTCAATTGGTTATTCAATCTCCAACTGTCGATTCAACTGTCAATTGGTTATTCAGCTGTTGATTCAACTGTCAATTGGTTATTCAATCTCCAGCTGTCAATTCAACTGTCAATTGGTTATTCAATCTCCAGCTGTCGATTCAACTGTCAATTGGTTATTCAGCTGTCGATTCAACTGTCAATTGGTTATTCAATCTCCAGATGTCGATTCAAAAGTCAATTGGTTATTCAATCTCCAGCTGTCGATTCAACTGTCAATTGGTTATTGAACCTCCAGCTGTCGATTCAAATGTCAATTGGTTATTCAAACTCCAGCAGTCGATTCAACTGTCAATTGGTTATTCAGCTGTCGATTCAACTGTCAATTGGTTATTCAATCTCCAGCTGTCGATTCAACTGTCAATTGGTTATTCAATCGCCCGCTGTCGATTCAAATGTCAATTGGTTATTCAATCCCCAGCTGTCGATTCAAATGTCAATTGGTTATTCAATCCCCAGCTGTCGATCCAAATGTCAATTGGTTATTCAATCTCCAGCTGTCGATTCAACTGTCAATTGGTTATTCAGCTGTCGATTCAACTGTCAATTGGTTATTCAATCTCCAGCTGTCGATTCAAATGTCAATTGGTTATTCAATCTCCAGCTGTCGATTCAACTGTCAATTGGTTATTGAATCTCCAGCTGTCGATTCAAATGTAAATTGGTTATTCAATCTCCAGCTGTCGATTCAACTGTCAATTGGTTATTCAGCTGTCGATTCATCTGTCAATTGGTTATTCAATCTCCAGCTGTCGATTCAACTGTCAATTGGTTATTCAGCTGTCGATTCAACTGTCAATTGGTTATTCAATCTCCAGCTGTCGATTCAACTGTCAATTGGTTATTCAATCGCCCGCTGTCTATTCAAATGTCAATTGGTTATTCAATCCCCAGCTATCGATTCAAATGTCAATTGGTTATTCAATCTCCAGCTGTCGATTCAAATGTCAATTGGTTATTCAATCTCCAGCTGTCGATTCAACTGTCAATTGGTTATTCAGCTGTCGATTCAACTGTCAATTGGTTATTCAATCTCCAGCTGTCGATTCAAATGTCAATTGGTTATTCAATCTCCAGCTGTCGATTCAACTGTCAATTGGTTATTCAATCTCCAGCTGTCGATTCAACTGTCAATTGGTTATTCAGCTGTCGATTCAACTGTCAATTTGTTATTCAATCTCCAGCTGTCGATTCAAATGTCAATTGGTTATTCAATCGCCCGCTGTCGATTCAAATGTCAATTGGTTATTCAATCCCCAGCTGTCGATTCAAATGTTAATTGGTTATTCAATCTCCAGCTGTCGATTCAACTGTCAATTGGTTATTCAATCTCCAGCTGTCGATTCAACTGTCAATTGGTTATTGAACCTCCAGCTGTCGATTCAAATGTCAATTGGTTATTCAGCTGTCGATTCAAATGTCAATTGGTTATTCAATCTCCAGCTGTCGATTCAAATGTCAATTGGTTATTCAATCTCCAGCTGTCGATTCAAATGTCAATTGGTTATTCAGCTGTCGATTCAACTGTCAATTGGTTATTCAATCTCCAGCTGTCGATTCAACTGTCAATTGGTTATTCAATCTCCAGATGTCGATTCAACTGTCAATTGGTTATTCAGCTGTTGATTCAACTGTCAATTGGTTATTGAACCTCCAGCTGTCGATTCAAATGTCAATTGGTTATTCAATCTCCAGCTGTCGATTCAACTGTCAATTGGTTATTGAACCTCCAGCTGTCGATTCAAATGTCAATTGGTTATTCAGCTGTCGATTCAACTGTCAATTGGTTATTCAATCTCCAGCTGTCGATTCAAATGTCAATTGGTTATTCAATCTCCAGCTGTCGATTCAAGTGTCAATTGGTTATTCAGCTGTCGATTCAACTGTCAATTGGTTATTCAATCTCCAGCTGTCGATTCAACTGTCAATTGGTTATTCAATCTCCAGCTGTCGATTCAACTGTCAATTGGTTATTCAATCTCCAGCTGTCGATTCAAATGTCAATTGGTTATTCAATCTCCAGCTGTCGATTCAAATGTCAATTGGTTATTCAATCTCCAGCTGTCGATTCAAATGTCAATTGGTTATTGAATCTCCAGCTGTCGATTCAAATGTCAATTGGTTATTCAATCTCCAGCTGTCGATTCAACTGTCAATTGGTTATTGAATCTCCAGCTGTCGATTCATCTGTCAATTGGTTACTGAATATTGTCCAATTTAGACATTAGATATTTCTATCAAATGGGGAAAATGTCTAACAAGTGTCTAATTTCGACGTTTGAGAATTTGCCGAGAATTTGACATTTCTATCAAGTCGTAAAATTGTCGAACAAGTGTTAAATTTCGACTTTGGACAATGTGTCAGGCTGCGGGACGAAGCCGCATGGACCGGATCAGTTGGCTACCATACTTCAACGGGAATCTGCCTGGGGAAGCCCGATGCCGTGCTAACACGGTGATATTTTACGGAACCGAGCCGCGAAGCCTGCGACAGGCGGGTCCCATGTGAACACGGGAATCTACCACGAAGACGGAGCCGCGAGCGCCAGGGCAGTCGGAGCCAGAGCTATTTTGCCGGGGAAGCCCGCTGCCACGCTAATACGGTAACCTTGCACAGGAACGAGCAGCGCAGCTCGGAGCAGCCGGTTCCCGTGCAAACACGGAGATCTACTACGGGAACGGAGCCATTCGCGCCGGGGCAGTCGAGTCCCGTGCTTCAAACGGGACTTCCACGCGACAGAGCCGCGTAGGCCTGTGCAGCCCCTTATCGTGATAACACCGGGGGGGGGGGGTCTAAATATTGTTCAATTTAGTCATAAGACATTTCTATCAAGTCGGAAAAAGTGTTTAAAAAATATCTAAAAAGTGTCTAATTTCGACGTTAGATAATTTTCCTGGCCGGGAAAAATGTCTAAATATTGTCCAATTTATACATAAGACAGTTCTATCAAGTCGGTAAAATGTCTAACAAGTGTGTAATTTCGATGTTTCACAGTTTGCCTGGCTGGGAAAAGTGTCTAAATAGTGTTCAATTTAGACATTAGACATTTCTATCCAGTCAGGAGATTTGTCTAACAACTGTCTAATTTCGACATTGAACAATTTGCCAGGCCGGGAACATTGTGTCTACCTCGGGACGGAGGTAAACTCCCGTGCTTCAATGGGGATCTTCCACGGGACAGAGCCGCACAAGTCGGGGCAGCCCGCTGCTGTGAGATAAATGGGGAAACTGTTTAAATATTGTCCAATGAAGACATTAGAAATTCTATCAAATCGGGAAAAATGTCTAACAAATTGGCTAATGTCGACGTTGGACAATATGCCGGGCCGCGAACACAGGGTTCTACCACGGGTCGAAGCCGCATGGTCCGGAGCAGTCGGCTAGCGTACTTCAACGAGAATCTGCCTGGGGAAGCCCGATGCCATGCTAACACTGTGATATTTTATGGGACCGAGCCGCGAAGCCTGCGGTATGCGGTCCCGTGTGAACACGGGAATTTACCACGAAGACGGAACCGCGAGCGCCAGGGCAGTCGGAGCCAGAGCTATTTTGCCGGGGAAGCCCGATGCCACGCTAATACGGTAACCTTACACGGGACCGAGCAGTGCAGCTCGCAGCAGCCGGTTCCCGTGCAAACACGGAGATCTACTACGGGAACGGAGCCATTCGCGCCGGGGCAGTCGAGTCCCGTGCTTCAAACGGGACTTCTACGCGACAGAGCCGCGTAGGCCTGTGCAGCCCTCTCTCGTGATAACACAGGGGAGGGGTGTCTAAATATTGTTCAATTTAGACATAAGACATTTCTATCAAGTCGGAAAAAGTGTTTAAAAAATATCTAAAAAGTGTCTAATTTCGACGTTGGACAATTTTCCTGGCCGGGAAAATGTCTAAATACAAAATGTACGTATTGTCCAATTTATACACAAGACAGCTCTATCAAGTCGGTAAAATGTCTAACAATTGTGTAATTTCGACGTTTGACAATTTGCCTGGTTGGGAAAAATGTCTAATTATTGTTCAATTTAGACATTAGACATTTCTATCCAGTCAGGAGATTTGTCTAACAACTGTCTAATTTCGACATTGGACAATTTGCCAGGCCGGGAACATTGTGTCTACCTCGGGACGGAGGTAAACTCCCGTTCTTCAATGGGGATCTTCCACATGACAAAGTCGCACAAGTCGGGACAGCCCGCTGCTGTGAGATAATTGGGGAAATGTTTAAATATTGTCCAATTTAGACATTAGAAAATTCTATCAAATTGGGAAAAATGTCTAACAATTGTCTAATTTCGACGTTGGACAATTTGCCAGGCCGCGTGCACTGGGTCTACCACGGGACGAATCCGGATAGGCCGGAGCAGTGGACTCCCGTGCTTCAACGGGGATCTTCCAGACGCGCAGGCCGGGAAAACCCGATGCCCTGCTAACACGGTGATCTTTCACGGGACGGAGCCACGCTGCCTGTGGCATTGATCCCGTGCGAGTCCGGGAATTTAGCACAGGGACGGAGCCTCGCGGCAGGGCAGTCTGCTCCCGTGCTTCAACGAGGACCTTCCACGGGACAGATCTGAGCAGGCGGGGGCAGCCTGATGCCGCGAGAACACGGGGGGTCTACCACGGGGAAGAAACCGCGCTCTTCGGGGTAGTCGGCTAGCGTGCTGCAACAGGACTTTCCACGGAACCTTGTAACGGTGGCCTGGGAAGTCCACTACCATGCAAATACGGTAATCTTACACGGGTCCGAGCAGCGCAGCTCGCGGCAGGTGGCTCCTGTGCGAATACGGGGCTCTACCACGGAAACGGAACCATGCGCACCGGAGCAGTCGGCTCCTGTGCCGTTAAATGGGAACCGTCAACGGGACAGAACCGCGCAGGCCGGGGTACATGTAGCCCGTTGCCGTGAGAACACGGGTGTCTAAATATTATCCAATTTAGACATTAGACATTCCTATCAAGGTTATCTTTCACGGAACCGAGCTAGGCAGCCTGTGGAAGCCGGATCCCGTGCGAACACAGGGATCTAGCACAGGGACGGAGCCGCGCGCCAGGGCGGTCGGCTCTCGTACTTCAATGAGGACCTTCCACGGGACAGAGCCGCGCAGACTGGGACAGCCTGCTACCGAGCGAACACGGAGCTCTACCACGGGGACAGAGCAATGCGCTAGGGCCCGCTGCCGTGAGAACAATGGGGGAAAATGACAAAATATTGTCCAATTTAGAAACTAGTCATTTCTATCCAGTCTGACAAACATGTCTAAGAACTGTCTAATTTCGATGTTAGACAATTACGACATTACACATTTCTATCAAGTCGGAAAATTTGTCTAACAAGTGTCTAATTTCGACGTTGGACAATTGTGCCGGGCCGGCAACACAGAACTGCTGAATTTCTAAAGCACTGCAGCAGTGAATTCGCTGAAAAACTATTTTTCCGAAAGTACTGCTGAATGTCTAACAATCTGCAGCAGTAGATTCGCTGAAAAACTATTTTTCGAACAAAACAACCGATTATTCAATATTACCTTTAGTCTACATGGGCTTATTCAGAGACATATACATGTACATACATGTAAGAATATATCTCTGGCTTATTCGAATAAATCAAATAAACTCTCATGTTTCACATATATTTCCTACAAATTGACAACATGTTGGTATAAGTTATACATCTAATTAAAAAAAACAAGAACCAAACAACTCATACATAGTTGTGAAATATGCAAAACGGGTCATCACCTATAAACAGGCCGAAATGTAAACAAAGGACATTTATATTGCTTATGTAAATACTGATTTAAACCAAAATACGTAAATAATAGTATCACACCGATTAGGGATAAAGAGTAAAACTTCGCGATGCTATGCGAATCATTTCAAATCTAACATTAATTGCAGGAATTTTGCCATAAATTCAATACAATTTTATCAATTTTGTGTCTAAAGTTATTTCTGGAAATTCTTTATAGTGTGGTAGACAGTGCAGCCCCTGATCAATAGACTCAGACAAGAGATGTTTGATCTCGGTCTACACAGTCTTGATTCGGATGAGACGTTTAGTCATTTAGCGTCTCATCGTGATGTAAAGTGTTAGTTACGTGTATGCTGTTCGGGTCTTTGTATACGTGTACCTACAAGCCGTTTCCAAATTTAGTTTCGTTTGAGAAACTGGACGTGTACAGCTGGGGTTATTAGTATTTGCATTTATAGGTTTAATGTTAAACATGCGGAAATACAGATATTCAAGATGTCTTTCGCAATTTGCTACGCTGCAAACATGTTCATATATTCTCTATTTAATGTAATCATTCTTTCTGTAAAACATCAGTGGTTAATCTAGATAGAATATATCGTCTGTATGTTTATACTGTATGATTTTTTTGTGTTCCGGGTGACCATATTGAAATGGTGTATGTTTTTGTATAATTATGTGATTGTGAATGCTGTCCACAGAAGTGGGCCTTATAGGAATTGATAATAAAAGTTTGAAGAAAAATATATGAGAGAAAAAAAACATGTTGGCCTCTACCAAGGGTCGAACCCAAAACCTCATTAAACTATGTTGAAGCAGGATAGAAGTTAAAACAGAGAGCAATATAGTTTAGTAGTTTATAATTTTAAGAGAAGTTTTAAAATGATTGCAGAATGAATAAAATGCATTAAAATTTGTTGGCTGTTTTTTATCATTCCATAAGCAAACAGAGCAGACCCTGATTACACAGCTCCTACAGGAAATTCAGCTGACCTGGGTCTACATGTATTCTGATTACAAATGTATGAAAAGGCGTTTATATGAGGGGAAGGGTTAGAGAATGGGTATGAACATTTTGAAACCGGGAACATACATAGTTCTCATTGTGACGTTTCAGGCACTGATAAGACCTTTATTATGCAAGTCGTGTAATATCGTCATTATTAATAACAGGCAGTTGAAATTTAGGTGTTCAATAAAGACTTTTTCTCCTTGCTATTAATTGTATTTATTTTTATTTGATTTTGAAAACAAATAATGACTTAAGTTAATCAAAAGCATTGTCAATTAATAATTAGTGATGCTCAAAACAGGAGTAACTCTTCTCAATTTCAATTGTTAAAAAAACTAATGACCCGTTTAATTGACTGATTATCAGATATTCACACCTAGAGCTAGAATTATTTCTAAATACCTATTACCCTTTCCCTGTTTGCTTTGACAAAAACTGCTCTGGGTCTACTCTGTTTGCTAATGCGTAAAACACGTTATTTCCATAAAGAGAAGTTTTAGCTTTGATAAAAACTGTAAAATCAAATATATTTCTTATCAAAAGCAAACAGAGCGGACCCTGATCAGACAGCTTCTATAGGAGCCGTCTAATCTGGGTCTACTCTTGTTTCTATTCCTAAAAACACATTATTTCTGTAAAGAGAAGTTTTTGCGTTGACAAAAACTATAGAATCAGATCTTTATCGTGTCAAAAGCAAACAGAGCAGACCCTGATCCGATGGCTTCTACAAGAGCCGGCTGATCTGGGTCTACTCTGTTTGCTTATGCGTAAAAACAGGTTTATATGAGGGAAAGGGTTAAATTTACGTGGATCAAGGTATAATTGCATAACTTTATCTCATATGGTCACATCGGCGTAGGTTTATCAGTTATCGCTTACTAATTGACCTTACGCCAGGACTTTTGATTGACAGCTAATCAACCAATCAGTAAGCCATAACTGATAAGTCCACGCTGACCTGTTGCTGTCCGCCATTTTGTCCGACAATCTATAAATGTCAGACACAGGCCGTCAGAGTCAGACACAGAGGAGAGATATATTGCTTTCTTAACAAAACGTTGCTGATTCACGTTATAAGGAACGACTTTCGGTAATATTAATTTTTATCCCTTTCCGAAACCAAAATCAAACTAAAAACAAAAAAAAATTGTCACATACAATTGATTTGGAAACGCGCTCGTGTCAAATATGTACAAATATCCCTGTATGAACTTGATAGACCGTTCTTTCACGTGTCTGGTGCAACTGCTTTTTTTTTTACAGAACTGAAAATGGTCATTTTTTTGCTTCATCAGCTAGCATCCATAAACATTTTACAGGAAGTTGGGCATTCAAAACCACAAGGTGTAAATATCTCCTTTAAATAGCCACTAACTTAATGATGGTTAGGCCTTCCCAGGCTTTTTCCAGATCGAGGTCTCTATCTGCTCTATAAAAAATCTTTGCATCCGAATGATATTATTTGACCAATAATATTTTAAAGCTCAATAAATCACGCGACATCACACGTGACCTTTCACTTATTGAAACAAAATACCACCATGTTTGTTGTGTTAACCCAGCGTGGAATTTCTCACATTTTAATTGGATTAATAGAATTTTGTACCTGGTCTAAATCGCATAAATGTCTCTCCTTACGCAATCCGTTATCTGTCAATTTGTCTAGAGCTTGTCTTCTATGAAAAATATTTGTTTGAAAACTACGAATTTCGTCGATTTGATATGCCCGACACAACATTTTTCCACAATAATAAAACAAGATCTGGGGGTGATAAGTATGTTTTTGTTATTTGATTATAAACAACTGACCGATTTAACAACAAAAAGGTACTAACAGAACTTATATCTAAGCACTTACGAGTAAAAAATAGCCATTATTTAGAACAATTTTAATGAATCTGATCGGAAGTTCTTTGGGGTTTCGGAGATCTGATCGAATAAAGTGTAGACCTTGATAAAACCTGACAAACAGTATACACGGATTAAACATGATCAACAAAACATTTATTCTGATAAAAAAAATCATTATTATGTCTAGACCCTCAGTCAAATTGGTTTTACTCATAATGTCGGACATAGGAAGAGTTGCTTCTCTTGATTTATGTGAGCGTGGTTATCTCGCCGCTGGCGTACGGTCAATTGGTTGATTAGCTGTCAATCAAAACTCATGGAGTAAGGTCAATTTGTCAGAGGTATAGAGTTCAATTCCTCAGTCCACGCAGAATTCATCTGCACATGACCAATCACATTCTATAAATATTTCGTGGGCGGAGTTATCGCTACAGGGGACCCTATAGATTGGTTTGTTCAATAAACTGTATGGGGCACTGTGTCCTGAAAACTGATTTGCTGACATAACTTAAAATTTGTTAATAAATATAAAAAATCACCAATTCAATGGAGTAAATAAATATATATGAAACATAACCTGAAACACTTCAACAATTATTACTTATTTATGTGAAATTTACAACATATTAATTATTATTATACAATGGTCCATTTGCTATTAGAAACATGTTGATTTTCAAATTTCAATCATTTTCCACGATTGTCAAACACAGACTCCCTACTTGTTCTTGGTAATTTACATGTAGGTGTCTGTCAAATGTAGTAAATATATCTTGAAAGTGGGTGATCCTTTCGAAAGCAAAAGTAGCAATGCAAAAAGAGAAAAATGAAGACAAGGTTTCAATGAATCTGTTCATTACCGTTATTGCGTTGAAACCCTGTGTTATAAGCAATTTTCCTTGATTAATGCATTTTTAATTCCATTTATAATTTCATCAAATAGATCAATATCACATGTTCGTAACAGTTTAGAGTTAGCAGTGGCCATCTACGTACAGCGTGAGTTTTTAATTGCAGCTATTGTTTTTATCTATTTTAATAAAAATGACGCCGTTTGGAATTTTTCGAATATTGTTATTTTACTCTAAATTCTTTCGCTGCCAAAATTTGTTGTCTGCAAACTTTGTCGTCTGCTACACACACAATAATAAACAGTTTTAATCTTGATGATACACCAAGTGAGCTCTATTTCATATCAAATTTCAATACCTACTGAATATTCAGGGACAAACAGTTATAATGAAATATGGAAGGTGACCCTAAAGAAACACATTTATCAAATTCCATTAGCAAACAGACCAGACATTGATAAGATGGCTCTTATTAGAATCTTCTGATCTGGATCAACTGTGAAAACACGTCTCTATGAGGGTAAAGGTTAAGGTGTGCCTTATAGTAAATTCAACCAGGTTATCTACCGCGACGAGAATTTGCAGAGTATTACTATACACATTTTCGGCGTTTTCAGTATAAAATATTGAAGTGTGCATTGTGAAGTCTGATGTTTGAAGTTTGTTGTTTGAATTTTGGAGTTGGCAGTTTGAAGATAGACATTTGAAAACTCCAAAAACATATTCGCCAATGTATTGCTGAATGTCTAACACACTGCAGCCGTGGCTTCGCTAAAAAAACTAATTTTTCCGAATGTATTTCTGAATGCCTAACACACTGCAGCAGTATATTCGCCAATGTACTTCTGAATGCGTAACATACTGCAGCAATGGATTCGCTGAAAAACTGTTTTTTCCGAAACGTAATTCTGAATGTCTAACGCACTGCTGCAGTACATTCGCCAATGTACTTTTGAATGCCTAACACACTGCATCAGTACATTCGCCAATGTACTTCTGAATGTCTAACACATTGCAGCAGTAGATTCGCTGAAAAAAATATTTTTTCCGAATGTACTTCTGAATGTCTAACACACTGCAGCAGTACATTCGCCAATGTACTTCTGAATGTCTATCACACTGCAGCAGTGGGTTCGCTGAAAAACTAATTTTTCCGAATGAACTTCTGAATGTCTAACGCACTGCTGCAAAACATTCAATAACCAATTGACATTTGAATCGACAGCTGGAGATTGAATAACCAATTGACATTTGAATCGACAGCTGGAGATTCAATAACCAATTGACAGCTGAATCGACAGCTGGAGATTGAATAACCAAATGACAGTTGAATCGACAGCTGGAGATTGAATAACCAATTGACATTTGAATCGACAGCGGGAGGTTCAATAACCAATTGACAGTTGAATCGACACCTGGAGATTGAATAACCAATTGACAGTTGAATCGACAGCTGGAGATTGAATAACCAATTGACATTTGAATCGACAACTGGAGATTGAATAACCAATTGACAGTTGAATCGACAGCTGGATATTGAATAACCAATTGACATTTGAATCGACAGCTGGAGGTTCAATGACCAATTGACAGTTGAATCGACAGCTGGAGATTGAATAACCAATTGACAGTTGAATCGACAGCTGGAGATTGAATAACAAATTGACATTTGAATCGACAGCTGGAGATTGAATAACCAATTGACATTTGAATCGACAGCTGGAGATTGAATAACCAATTGACAGTTGAATCGACAGCTGGAGATTGAATAACCAATTGACATTTGAATCGACAATTGACATTTGAATCGACAGCTGGAGATTGAATAACCAATTGACAGTTGAATCGATAGCTGGAGATTCAATAACCAATTGACAGTTGAATCTCCAGCTGGAGATTCAATAACCAATTGACAGTTGAATCGACAGCTGGAGATTCAATAACCAATAGACAGTTGAATCGACATCTGGAGATTGAATAACCAATTGACATTTGAATCGACAGCTGAATAACCAATTGACAGTTGAATCGACAGCTGGTGATTGAATAATCAATTGACATTTGAATCGACAGCTGGAGGTTCAATAACCAATTGACAGTTGAATCGACAGCTGAATAACCAATTGACAGTTGAATCGACAGCTGGAGATTGAATAACCAATTGACATTTGAATCGACATCTGGAGATTGAATAACCAATTGACAGTTGAATCGACAGCTGGAGATTCAATAACCAATTGACAGTTGAATCTCCAGCTGGAGATTCAATAACCAATTGACATTTGAATCGACAGCTGGAGATTGAATAACCAATTGACAGTTGAATCGACATCTGGAGATTGAATAACCAATTGACATTTGAATCGACAGCTGAATAACCAATTGACAGTTGAATCGAGAGCTGGTGATTGAATAATCAATTGACATTTGAATCGACAGCTGGAGGTTCAATAACCAATTGACAGTTGAATCGACAGCTGAATAACCAATTGACAGTTGAATCGACAGCTGGAGATTGAATAACCAATTGACATTTGAATCGACAGCTGGAGGTTCAATAACCAATTGACATTTGAATCGACAGCTGGAGGTTCAATAACCAATTGACAGTTGAATCGACATCTGGAGATTGAATAACCAATTGACAGTTGAATCGACAGCTGGAGATTGAATAACCAATTGACATTTGAATCGACAGCTGGAGATTGAATAACCAATTGACAGTTGAATCGACAGCTGGAGATTGAATAACCAATTGACATTTGAATCGACATCTGGAGATTGAATAACCAATTGACAGTTGAATCGACATCTGGAGATTGAATAACCAATTGACATTTGAATCGACAGCTGGGGATTGAATAACCAATTGACATTTGAATCGACAGCGGGCGATTGAATAACCAATTGACAGTTGAATCGACAGCTGGAGATTAAATAACCAATTGACAGTTGAATCGACAGCTGAATAACCAATTGACAGTTGAATCGACAGCTGGAGATTGAATAACCAATTGACATTTGAATCGACATCTGGAGATTGAATAACCAATTGACAGTTGAATCGACATCTGGAGATTGAATTACCAATTGACATTCGAATCGACAGCTGGGGATTGAATAACCAATTGACATTTGAATCGACAGCTGGGGATTGAATAACCAATTGACATTTGAATCGACAGCGGTCGATTGAATAACCAATTGACAGTTGAATCGACAGCTGGAGATTGAATAACCAATTAACAGTTGAATCGACAGCTGAATAACCAATTGACAGTTGAATCGACAGCTGGAGATTGAATAACCAATTGACATTTGAATCGACAGATGGAGGTTCAATAACCAATTGACAGTTGAATCAACAGCTGGAGATTGAATAACCAATTGACATTTGAATCGACATCTGGAGATTGAATAACCAATTGACAGTTGAATCGACAGCTGAATAACAAATTGACAGTTGAATCGACAGCTGGAGATTGAATAACAAATTGACAGTTGAATCGACAGCTGGAGGTTCAATAACCAATTGACAGCTGAATCGACAGCTGAACAACCAATTGACAGTTGAATCGACAGCTGGAGATTGAATAACCAATTGACAATTGAATCGACAGCTGGAGGTTCAATAACCAATTGACAGTTGAATCGACATCTGGAGATTGAATAACCAATTGACATTTGAATCGACAGCTGGAGATTGAATAACCAATTGACAGTTGAAACGACAGCTGGAGATTGAATAACCAATTGACATTTGAATCGACAGCTGGAGGTTCAATAACCAATTGACAGTTGAATCGACAGCTGGAGATTGAATAACCAATTGACAGTTGAATCGACAGCTGGAGGTTCAATAACCAATTGACAGTTGAATCGACAGCTGGAGATTGAATAACTAATTGACAGCTGAATCGACAGCTGGAGGTTCAATAACCAATTGACTGTTGAATCGACAGCTGGAGATTGAATAACCAATTGACAGTTGAATCGACAGCTGGAGATTGAATAACCAATTGACATTTGAATCGACAGCTGGAGATTGAATAACCAATTGACATTTGAATCGACAGCTGGAGATTGAATAACCAATTGACAGTTGAATCGACAGCTGGAGATCGAATAACCAATTGACAGTTGAATCGACATCTGGAGATTGAATAACCAATTGACATTTGAATCGACAGCTGGGGATTGAATAACCAATTGACATTTGAATCGACAGCTGAAGATTGAATAACCAATTGACAGTTGAATCGACAGCGGTCGATTGAATAACCAATTGACAGTTGAATCGACAGCTGGATATTGAATAACCAATTGACAGTTGAATCGACAGCTGAATAACCAATTGACAGTTGAATCGACAGCTGGAGATTGAATAACCAATTGACATTTGAATCAACAGCTGGAGGTTCAATAACCAATTGACATTTGAATCGACAGCTGGAGGTTCAATAACCAATTGACAGTTGAATCGACATCTGGAGATTGAATAACCAATTGACAGTTGAATCGACAGCTGGAGATTGAATAACCAATTGACATTTGAATCGACAGCTGGAGATTGAATAACCAATTGACAGTTGAATCGACAGCTGGAGATTGAATAACCAATTGACATTTGAATCGACATCTGGAGATTGAATAACCAATTGACAGTTGAATCGACATCTGGAGATTGAATAACCAATTGACATTCGTATCGACAGCTGGGGATTGAATAACCAATTGACATTTGAATCGACAGCTGGGGATTGAATAACCAATTGACATTTGAATCGACAGCGGGCGATTGAATAACCAATTGACAGTTGAATCGACAGCTGGAGATTAAATAACCAATTGACAGTTGAATCGACAGCTGAATAACCAATTGACAGTTGAATCGACAGCTGGAGATTGAATAACCAATTGACATTTGAATCGACAGCTGGGGATTGAATAACCAATTGACATTTGAATCGACAGCGGGCGATTGAATAACCAATTGACAGTTGAATCGACAGCTGGAGATTAAATAACCAATTGACAGTTGAATCGACAGCTGAATAACCAATTGACAGTTGAATCGACAGCTGGAGATTGAATAACCAATTGACATTTGAATCGACAGCTGGAGGTTCAATAACCAATTGACATTTGAATCGACAGCTGGAGGTTCAATAACCAATTGACAGTTGAATCGACATCTGGAGATTGAATAACCAATTGACAGTTGAATCGACAGCTGGAGATTGAATAACCAATTGACAGTTGAATCGACAGGTGGAGGTTCAATAGCCAATTGACAGCTGAATCGACAGCTGAATAACCAATTGACAGTTGAATCGACAGCTGGAGATTGAATAACCAATTGACAGTTGAATCGACAGCTGGAGATTGAATAACCAATTGACAGTTGAATCGACAGCTGGAGGTTCAATAACCAATTGACAGTTGAATCGACATCTGGAGATTGAATAACCAATTGACAGTTGAATCGACAGCTGGAGATTGAATAACCAATTGACATTTGAATCGACAGCTGGAGATTGAATAACCAATTGACAGTTGAATCGACAGCTGGAGATTGAATAACCAATTGACATTTGAATCGACAGCTGGAGGTTCAATAACCAATTGACAGTTGAATCGACAGCTGGAGATTGAATAACCAATTGACATTTGAATCGACAGCTGGAGGTTCAATAACCAATTGACAGTTGAATCGACAGCTGGAGATTGAATAACCAATTGACTTTTGAATCGACATCTGGAGATTGAATAACCGATTGACAGTTGAATCGACAGCTGAATAACCAATTGACAGTTGAATCGACAGCTGGAGATTGAATAACCAATTGACAGTTGAATCGACAGCTGGAGGTTCAATAACCAATTGACAGCTGAATCGACAGCTTAATAACCAATTGACAGTTGAATCGACAGCTGGAGATTGAATAACCAATTGACAGTTGAATCGACAGCTGGAGATTGAATAACCAATTGACAGTTGAATCGACAGCTGGAGGTTCAATAACCAATTGACAGTTGAATCGACATCTGGAGATTGAATAACCAATTGACAGTTGAATCGACAGCTGGAGATTGAATAACCAATTGACATTTGAATCGACAGCTGGAGATTGAATAACCAATTGACAGTTGAATCGACAGCTGGAGATTGAATAACCAATTGACATTTGAATCGACAGCTGGAGGTTCAATAACCAATTGACAGTTGAATCGACAGCTGGAGATTGAATAACTAATTGACAGCTGAATCGACAGCTGGAGGTTCAATAACCAGTTGACTGTTGAATCGACAGCTGGAGATTGAATAACCAATTGACATTTGAATCGACAGCTGGAGATTGAATAACCAATTGACATTTGAATCGACAGCTGGAGATTGAATAACCAATTGACATTTGAATCGACATCTGGAGATTGAATAACCAATTGACAGTTGAATCGACATCTGGAGATTGAATAACCAATTGACAGTTGAATCGACAGTTGGAGATTGAATAACCAATTGACAGTTGAATCGACAGCTGGAGATTGAATAACCAATTGACATTTGAATCGACAGCTGGAGGTTCAATAGCCAATTGACAGTTGAATCGACAGCTGTCGATTCAATAACCAATTGACAGTTGAATCGACATCTGGAGATTGAATAACCAATTGACATTTGAATCGACAGCTGGAGATTCAATAATCAATTGACTTTTGAATCGATAGCTGGAGATTGAATAACCAACTGACATTTGAATCGACAGCTGGAGATTGAATAACCAACTGCCAATAAACAACTGCCTGCCAACTTCACGCACATTTGAAATGAAATGAATTGATAAACTTGGTTGATACGCATGAACTTCCTGCTGTTATGTTTGGTCGGCAATGCATTTTCTTTGAAAGAACGGACACTATACCCGTATTTAACCGAAGACATTGGCGAAGATTTATTTACGCCTTTTCATCAAAGTAAACCCAGATCTGATGGTTCCTGAAGAAGCTGTCTGACCAGGAGCGGCTCTATTTCCTTATGAAATGATATAGATACATGTATGATGGTACAGTTTCTGCTATGACCAAATATTCTTGTCATCAGAAAAGTCAACTTATCAATATTAATACAGTTATAAATTTCTCGATAATGCAAAAGGTAAATGCGAGGTAAATACTAGCAGACAATTCACTGTATACAATACAGTAAAACCTCACTATAACGGCCACTAAATTGTGTTAATTACAAATGTAGTTGGTATTTAGGGCAGGTGGCTGCTTAAAGCAAGGTGAAAGTAAATCAGAACGCTCCTATAGGAGCGTTCTGTTTTACTTTCACCTTGCTTTAAGCATCCACCTGACTTTAACACAAAATACTTGATGCAATTTAGTGGCCGCTTTAGAGAAGTTTTACTGTATTTACCTATAATGAATCTTAACTTACCCGTTTTGTATCAGAGTATGTTTTATCAGCCATGAAGGATGTCATGGTTTGTTAACCCTTCAACCAATAAATATTCATTTAGAAACCATGGATCTATAAATGGCAATTGGCTCATGTGGTATTATGGCATTACGAAAAGGGGGTTTATACCATGGCTATAACTTTAGAATCATATCTACATGTATACTATTCCATAAATAAACGGAGCAGACTCTGATCAGACAGCTAATACCGAGGTCGTCTGATCTGTATCAACACTCTTTCCAATTGCGTGAGTGTGCGTCTCTTAACGCCTTTACAAACAGGGTAGACACAGATAGGCGGCTCCTGTAGGAGCCGTCTGATCAGGATCTACTCTGTTTGCTTATGACATAATACATGTCAGATTCTGCAGTTTCTGTCATGATAAATACTTCCCTTGTTCATACATGTAGTGCCATTATAAAACTCCGGTTAATTAATATTCATGACGTCATTATTTCTTACATGAATATTCACGGAGTAAGGGATTGACTGCTAAATGACTGACAGCCTAGGGTATGTCAATATGGTCAGCCGTTTCTAAATATTAACGGTGTTTTCACGCATCTGCAAGCAGAGTAGACCCAAATCAGACGGATCCTATAGGAGCCGTCTGATCACTGTATGCTCTATTTGTTTATGGAAGTTGATAGATCTAGTACTTACGTTTCTAAAACGGTTAGAATGTAACTGGGCGTCTCATCTCGATCCAAGCTATTTGCAAATGTGAACCAGAGTAATGCTTATAAAACCTTTTAGTTGAGTCTGAGTTCGTTCTCAAGTTTTTGATTGGTTAGATTTTAGCAAAAGGCTCAAATCTAACCAATCAAAAACTTGAGAACGAACTCAGACTCAACTAAAAAGTTTTATAAGCATGGAACAAGGTCGCGAAAAGCGGAATAAGGATAAATTTTTAGCAATTATGAGTTGGACTGTAGCATGCTTAAGGTCAATGGCCATCACCAGTTCAAGTGACATACATTCTTATCAAACTCTATTATTTTATGATTGTATCTTAAATGGAATAATCAATATTATGGATCAATATGACAATGCTTTTAAGGTTCACGGTTGTTGTAATACATCGGTGAAAGCAAGTACGTAAGAATTGTGTTTTATAGCTACACATGTACAATGATAGAACTTGAAGAATGAAAATGTTTATTCAGTATTTTGAACTACAAAGTTTAATTCGCTTAACTGCTAGAAATTACGGTTAAAATGTCAAAAGAATCGTGATAAAAAGATCAAAGACATAATTTTGGTCCCATCTAACCAAGACCTCTGCTGCTCTTTCCTTCAAGAGTCACCCAATGTGAATGTACAGTGGTTGCAAGTGTATCAGGCAAAAATGGGCCAATATTAGAAGGTAGAAGAACATGTATAGTAACCCTTTTTATGTACATACACAAAAAGGTCTAACCCTGAGTCTTAACCCTTTACTCCATGAATATTCATGAAAGAAAGGATGACATCATGAAAATGAATTAGATTATTTTTAAAATAACATATTAGCTAATGCAAGTTTTGCCAAAGAAGAATGTGTACAATCAGATCTATATTATACCATAAGCAAACAGAGCAGACCTTGATCAGCCGGCTCCTATATGACCGTTTGATCTTGGTCTACTCTGTTTGCAACGGCATAGAAAAGCGTGTTGACAGAGCAAAGTCAGATGGCAACTTAATGCAAGACAACAGTTTCTATTGAAGCTTCTGTATTACTTTCGTCCCGCGTTAAGCAATCATCTGGTTTTATAGATCCGCATGTTTACTCATTAAATGGTCGATGTAGAAAACTGTACTACTGTAAAATTATAATGTCCATAATAACTATAAAACAAGAACCGATTGATTAGTTTGAAGAAAAAAAATGTTTGGTATGGAATCATAATCAACTGCAATTTGAGAATACAATAAACCCCTCTAAATTGATTAATACATGTAAGAGAGTGTTTGAAAGCTAGTGGTCGGAATATGCATGACATACATTGTAAGTATACGAGCTTTCTGTATACATGTACAACGTTGTTTGTGCTGCCTCAACGTTCAGTGTCATGGAGACGTATATGTGACAATTTATGTAAACAATTTAGATTCAGGCCTTATATTAGTGAACGATGTAGACATTGTTTACTGTATCTGAAAATACCAAAAGACAAAACAACAGATTGACAAATTCTTCATCCATTATAGAAGATAGAATTTCATTTTCAAATCTGAGAGCACAAATATGAATATCAATTATTCCAACAAATTGTAGACTCATTGTTGTCTTCAAGGGCCCTTCTACATAGTTCGTTCTCCTTTAAGCTACTGCCTGTCTATAAAATACCTGAGTCAGACATATCTTATGATACAATACAATACAGTACAAATTCTTTATTACTCTCAGTTCATGATATACATGAATACATGAGGAACAAGTAATATACTATTGTATATTTAAAGATTACAGAATAAACAATTCGTAATAACATGTAAGGTAATTCCTGTGATGGTGGTGGTTGGTGGGGGTGTAATAATATAATGTTAAACTAGTAGATTATCTTCTTACAATCAATGAATAATAATTTTAAATTAACAAGCCAATGGTGTATATTGACTATGAACACCAGTTCTTTCGAAATCAGAGCGAACTGGGTCGCCAATGGTCAAACTGCGAACGCTGTGTTTTTTCTGTCGGACAGCAACCAATCAGACTTCTCATCCATGGCTTACTATCATGGTAATTTCGTGCAAAATTTGACTGATGTAATCTGAAAGTAGATTCTTAAACTGACCGAAGAGAATACAGTGAAGCCCTCGGCAATCGGTCAAGGTATATGTGTCAAAATTATTGTGAGCCAAAAATCAGGAAGAGAGTATAGTGAAACAATAATTTTCTCCCTGCTTGGATCCTGATCCAGGCTGCGTAACTGCACCAAGTAAGAGAAAGATGTTTTCGGTTCCGGATTAGGAAGGCTTCATTAACTTCATTAAATAGTAAATAAAATCACGTGATATCAGCAGTAAACAGCATATTTGTAGGATTTTAACAACAGACATTAGGTACTTTATGTGAACGACCGCTGTAGATAAACTTTAAGGAGATGCCTGAGCTGAGCTGAAAATGCAACGATGCATCCATCGTCCAAGGTAATAAAACTTCTGAGACTGAGTCTGAGACCTTTCTCGAGTATCTGACTTGTCAGGTTATGAGCAAGCTCAAAATCTGACGAATTAGATGCTTGATCTGAATGATTTCAGAATCAAGCAAAACGTTTTATAACCCCGGAGCCATATCTTGAAAACATAATACTTGCTTAAACCGTGATCTGATGCAAGTGTTACTAACTTCCAATTACTTTAAGCTTTTGCGAGACAATACATCGAGTGCAAAACAGCTTGACCCCAAGACATTCATCTTGATTTAGGCTGTGTCCAAATGCAATGTATGCCCCGCTCAGCAGAATAAGGGTTGAAACAACATTTTATCCATGTACTCTGTAGTAGAGCCTGTCCTAAGCGACCATTCAATCATTGAATATAGGAATCTTAAAAAGCAGGTGGTTGTTTAATACAGGGCAAACGTATGGCAGAAAGCTCCTATAGGGTGTTTGTGTATTACTTTTGATCTGCAGTAAGCTACTACCTGCCTAACAGACCAATAATAAGACCTCTGTTTAATATAGGAGTCTTAAAAGCAGGTGGTTGCATAATACAGGGCAAAAGTATTGCAGAAAGCTTTTATATGAGCTTTCTGTACAACTTTTGACTAGCATTAAGCTACCATCTGCTATATAGTTATAGATCCATAATACGACATTAAAGTATATATGTCTTTGTGCTGACCGCTTCAAACAGGCTCTTCAGTACGTCAATCACCATATCATATTATCAACACTTATTCTGTTAAACAGTAAAACCTCTCTATAACGGCCACTCAATTACATCAAGTATTTTTAGTTAAATACAGGTGGTTGCTTAAAGCAAGGAGAAAGTAAAACATAACGCTCCAAGTAAATACCGCTCACATCAGAGTTTAGAGCTCGTCGGGCCAATATGTAATAAGTATATACCGCTTAGATCAGAGTTTAGAGCTCGTCGGGCCAATAGGTAATAAGTAAATGCCGCTCCCATCAGAGTTTAGAGCTCGTCGGGCCAATAGGTAATAAGTAAATACCGCTCACATCAGTTTGAGCAGACCTCTTTTTTCGCAGAAAAAGAGTTAAATTATTTCAAAACATTTGGAGACCATAATAATCTAATTATTTCCGCAGTTATGTCAGTTACCGATGAAAATACAGTAGGCCCTGTTTTAAACGACCATTCATTTCTTGATCATAAACGTTTTTAAAAGCAGGTGGTTGCTTAATGCAGGGCAAAAGCTATGCAGAAAACTCTAATAGATGTTTCTGCATTACTTTCTGTCGCTTTTAATTTACCACATGTCTTGACGACTCATAGTTGGACCTTTTTAAATGGTCTCTTAAGACAGGTTCTACTGTACAGTAGGTATTGAACGAGATAATGGGCATGCATATAAACATTAAATAACCGTTGTCAGGATAAATAATAATGTCCGCCCAATTTCTGATCTTTCAGTTTCTGACCGAGACTCTATTGACCGAGTGTCAAACAGCTTGGATCCTGATTAGGCGTTGAGTTTCTCGTCGCCTTATCTGGATACAGGCCGTTAGTGATTGCGAGCTAAGCCGTTATTACCATGGGATGGGCCGTTAGTGAATGCGAGCTAAGCCGTTATTACCATGGGATGGGCTAACTCTTTTGCTACCAAATTTTGTCGTCTGCTACAATTTTCCATTTTTATTTTTTCTTCAATTTTGTTTCAAGAAACAGTCACATTAACAAACAGATTGGATTCTGATGAGACGCCGGATTACTCGGCGCCTCATCTGGATCTAAACTGTTCGCATAGGTAATCACAGATGCGACACTGGCAGCGAAAGAGTTAATCTTTATCTCGCCAATCACAACTTCACTAGTATTTTCAAACAGCTTGGATCTGGATGAGACATCAGGACCAACACTGTTTGACACTGTGTCGACAGTTTCTATGAAGCTTGATCGAATCGAAAGTAGTCAAAATTGCACCAGCTCTAAATATGATCATTTTTTCACAGCGGGATAAGCGTTAAATAGGACCTTTCATACAGTTATCAGTGTTTTGTATCGATCATTTCTACTTCACAGATGTGTTAATTGGACTTTCGATTTGTGTTAGCGTATGGAAGGCGAAACTAAATTGTATGGGGTAAAGGGATTCCGCATATTAATTAAGCATGTATAATTGGAACTCATTAGCTACCAAAGGCGAAGTCGTTATGACCTTTGTAAACAGTTTGGAATCGGATGAGACGCCGAGAAACTGCCTGCTTATTGTTTTATGAAGCAATTGAAGCAAACGAAAATGTATTCAGCAGACGACACTGCTGAAAATGAAACGGTGAAAAATGTGTAAACTACCCATCCTAACACCTTCTTCGAAAGAAGTTACAGACAAACACATTTCTGTTCAACGAAAATCGTTAAACCATCAGTACAGCCGAACCTACTTTTAGCGGCAATTTAATAAACAAATATGGTGATCGATCAGAGCATGTGGTTGCTTAACCCATTCCCTCATATAGGAGCAAATGCTCTATTTATCACAATGGTTTCAAACTACATAATTTTTTTAAAAAAAATCCTTTTCTCTAGTAAATGCTCCTTTTCGGTAGATTAATTCAAAGAGGTTGTATCTAAAAAATAACCTATAATGGAATAGGTTAATGCAAGACGAAAGAATTACAGACAGCTCCTAGAGGACCTTTCAGCATAATGCTCGTATTGCATTAAGATGACACATGTCTAAAGCCTTTTCCTCATATATATGAATTCCTGTCCATCGCATTTGCAAACAGCAGACCCAGATCAGATGGCTCCTATAGGAGCCGTCTCATCAGGGCCTGCTCTGGTTGCTTTTGACATGATATAGATTTGATTCTTTGAAAATGTTACATTATACAAGTGAGCTAATAAATATTCATGTTACTATTTCTTACATGATTACTGAACAGGGAAAGGATTAACCATTCGCTTGCTATTCACGTCAATATACCTACCTGTAAATAGTGAAGACCCAGATGAGACAGCTCCTGCAGGAGCTGTCTCATCAGGGTCTGCACTATTTACAAATTGATTGTGCAACCAGTGCACTCTACAGCAGCGATTGCACAGCGAAATACTTGTCCACAGTGAAGATATATGTACTTATACAACAGGGCATATGTAAAGAAGGAGAAATGTATTTTAAAATTCAGCAAGAGAAGGGTTAAACTGGAGTTACTTTAGTGGTCGCTGTACACAGGCCCTACTGTATCTAAACATGTAGTGGTCTCTAGTAGGTTTGATATTCAATACCGTAATATGTAAATTATATTTGTATATATTTTATGATACTACTTTTTTTTCGAAGAAGTATATCACATGTGTGTTTATTCACTAAGGTGAATATAAAGTAAATCCGACAATGGACACATATTCATATACACCTCACATGCTACCAACAACGGTGCAGAATTGATTAGACCCCAAAACGCCGCGTATAATCTGGTTATACACTGTTGCAAAACCTAAGGGTTGCTTTTTGTACAACGGGGATCAAATGATGCGATGATTGTAATTATCAGTATGTTTATAGCGATAGAATATTGCCGCGGCAGTATTATCCAAACAGACGAAGTAGACATCAGTTAAATGCAATGCATGAACACATTACCTCACAGAGGCTATTTGGGACACACTCTCTTAAATAATCTAACGAATTTACTAGAAAAAGGACACATTTAGAATTGTGTAGTTTTGAAACCATTTCGGCACACAAAGCATTTTGTTCTATGGAGCAAAATGCATGCTTTATTTATCACAATGGTTACAAAACGTGACTTTAACAGAGGCGTCAAACAGTGTCAATATGGGGTGATGGGTTTAAATGAATATTTGAAACCATATTGGTCAACAAATAATCATGTTGATTCCTACTATTAACCCTTTCCCTCATAGAAACATGTGTTCACGCATTTGCAAACAGAGTATACCCAGATCAGAGGGTTCCTAGAGGAGCCGTCTGATCAGGGTCTACTCTGTTTGCTTATGGACTTTGATAGATATGTTTCTTTACTTTCTAAAATGGCTACAACGTTCTACCTTCCATATTTCATTTTAACTATTTTTCAATGAATATTCGGTAGGTATTAAAATTTGAAATAAATATAGAACAGGGAAAGGGTTAACAAAGAGTGTGCATATAAACATTAAATCATATTTTTATTGTTACTACATCAAACAGTATAGAAATAATAATATTGATTACTATTTGAGTGTGTGTATAGTTAATGGATTATGTAATTACTTCAATGCATTAAACTACAATGCATTAAACTACAATAAAAATCCTCTGAACAGGACGTTAAATTTAGTATAAATATCGGCCTTGGCGACAGGTGGCAGTTTAATGCAGGATGAAAGTCATGCAGAAATCTCCCCTTGGTGGTTTCTGCATGACTTTAATCGTGCATTAAGCAGCCATATGCCTGAAGGTATCTAAATTCTTCTCCACTAGAAATTTTGTGAACTGTATATATTGCGAACCTGTTTTGTTGTTGGTTTAACGTATGCCTTGATGCTTTCGTTACCAATAATGAAACGAATTTATACAATGATATACCAGAAATGGCACATATCTCAATGGTAGTAAATACTGGCTTGCAGTCGATACTTTGTACAAAAAACAATGAATATTCATGTAAGAAATGATAAGTTCAGTAATATTTATTAGCTGATTTGTTATAAAGGCATATGCACAAGAAGACCTTTGCCGTGACAGAAATTGTACTTCCAGATCTATATTATTCAACAAGAAAACAAAGCTGGCATTGAGAAAACGACTCCTAGAGGAGATGTCTAATCTGGATCCACTATAATTGCAGATGCGTAATTGTATATCTTTATCAAGATAAGGGTTGATAAACAAACATCGGTAACATTAGAAGTAGGTGGCTTCTTATGGCAGACAGAAACAATAGAGAAAGCTCGAAGCGAAGTTTTCTGTGTAACTTTTGCCCTACCTTAATCTAGAAGCTGTTTTGTTTTTGGTGTTTGTCTCGTAATGTATGCTTCTTTTGAGGGATAGTTGTAACGATATAATGCTTTCTTTTTGTGTATAGTGTTTGAAAGAAGGTTTTAATCAACCGAACATCCAAGCTTCCCTTTATGAGTCCATCCAATCATCAATAATTGTTCAGTTTTACCCACCATATCATGTGTAATGCCGTAATCTAGTGTATCTATGTTTAATGCATACAATATTTTTACAACAGTAATCAAATGCCGTGTAGTCGGAAGCGTCCATGAATGGCATGAACTGGGATAACTGCATACTACTTGCATGATCTGATCGTAAGAGGCGACTAACTGTAATGTTGAGGTAACATGAAGAATCTGCATCTCTGATTATCAAGCAAGTATTTACTTTCTAAACTCATATATCATATGACTGAGTTTTAGTACCAGTGATTTTTCCAGGAATGACGCCATATAATGTGCTCAGTGGTGCGCTGCCGTAAAACCAAACTCACCAAAATGCATCAAGATACTTAATATCCCAAATCTATCAATGTGAGTATTACAGTCCCCATGAGTCGGTCTTTATGTATTGTAAACAGTACAGAACCTGATCATTTTAGGAACTATTTTCTACCCTTCAGAGTGTATCCTTAAATGCCGATTTGTTTGACAGATGGTGCAACATAATAACCAGACGAAACGGATGATCGGGCTCATTACAATTTGCAAGCTTTAACGGTTGGTTTCGTTTAGCAGGGCTCACATATTTATGTTCTCTGCTAAACTTAAATGTAACCCTTTCAGAACAGAAAGCGAGTCATTTATGTCTTTGCAAACTGTATAGACCCAGATGAGAGGGCGCCTGTAGGAGTCGTTTCATTAGGGCCTGCACTTTGGTCATTATAATTCTCATTAGAAGGATACCTGAATAATCACGGTAAATTTGACCTTTTTGATTTTTGGAATAGTCCATTCGCCTATTCAGCGTTGAAAGGGTTAAGCATAAATCATAGATCGAATTGGAAGGTCAATACTGATCGTTCTATTTATATTGACTATAGCAGCTGTGTTATGAAAATGACGGTATTTACTGTCAAGTTACGTCTGATAATCTCTACCAATCAATAATTTTCCCAATTATTTCAATTACCCTGCACATACTGATATTTAACCCTTCACAATTTATTAGATGTATAAGGATTTGAAAAGAGGCGGTATATTTTTGTGAAGCACAGTCATACCAATCACAAGGCGTAAACAGTCTAGATGCAGAAACAACCAGGATGCATAAACAACCCGACTGCAGCATCAGCACATAAACAGTTTGGTTGCACAAACAGCCCGACGCAGAAACAACGTATGATGAAGATCTAAACAATGTGCATTCGATGCTCATATATCATTAGTTCAGTGGAACGGCGTTCGATGTAATATTTAGTAAGAAAGGCGTGTTTGTCGGATTTACAGAACCGAGATTCATCTGGATGTTTACCCTGTCAGTGCAAAAAAACGAGTCAGTTATCAAAGGTTCAGATATGATGCGTAAATCAGAATATTTTCAAGAATTACACCTTTATTTCTCCACCAAACACTATGCTGTAACCACTCTTTAGAATCGTCTGGAAGCCAACGAGTGGTCACAACATAGGGTTTTGATGAGACATGACGATGTTACGCCTGTTATATGTTGCTGTGAGTTATGTCTTTTGCAAACAGTGTTGACACAGGGTATGCACTGTTCGCCATGTTACACGGTTCTTTGCAACTCCCTGAATATTCACTTGGCGTGTTTTGAGTTTGGGAATAATTCACAGTTGAGCGGGTTAATAAATATGCATTTTATGTTCCAAGTCTGCGTTAGAAGAAGCGACAATGAATTAAATTTGAAAAACGATTAACTCTTCAGGGAAAATAAATTCTTAATGTGAGCGATACCTGAAATCAACTATCATATTATATCGGGTTTAAATTGGTTACTTTATTTTTTTAGATTGGCTGATTTAGATTGATTGGGTTAGCGTTGGCAGCAATTCATTAATCATTGATAGTGTCGTTAAGGAAAAGGTTCTCAATTAATGTTTCAAAAACAGAGATACGACCGCTAAACAATAACCTGACTAATAGAACAAGTTTTAATAAACAAACGATAAGAGTGTTCGACAATTATGGTCACTCACAAATAGGCAGTGAGGCGCGGGTAGCTTGACGCAGAAACTTATGCAAAAAACAGACCCTTTCTACTGCTGACTTAACTTCGTATTTCATTAATCAGGCCTCTATTGTAGTAGGTACGAATATAATTCCCTATTAGTATTTATGTAAGAAATAATGACAGCGTGGATATTAATTAGAGTAATTGTTATAATAGCACATGGATACAGTAACCTTTTTGCCATGGCAGAAAATATAGAATCATACATTATATCATAAGCAAACAGAGTATATCAAGATCAAACAGCTCATAAAGGAACCGCCTGCTTTGTGTCTACAAAGAAATGCGTATTAATGGGGTAAAGGGCATTGCCTTGTTGAAACCCTTTATACCTGATAGAGATGCCTTCCAACGATTTTGCAAATAGAGGAGACCCAGACCAGACGGATCATGTTGGTGCAATTTGAGCACGGTCTGCTCTGTTTGTTTATGAATTAATATACAGTAAAATATCGATTATGCGAATGTTTGGTATAGAAGAATTTAGACCCTTTCAGACAGGTTGATGTTTAATGCATGGTGAAAGTCATGCAGAAAGCTCCTAGAGGAAGCTGCCACATGTCTTAAAGATCGATAATAATTCGTATTTCAGTGTTCGAATAATCGAGATTTTACTGTAGATATGATTCTACAGTTCCTAAGATGGCCAACCATTCCAATGCTCTTATGACATCATTATTCCATGAATATTCATCACAAGCCATTACAACTTGATGAGGTGTTTGAAAATTATGCAGAGTAAAAAAAACACATAGGCATGCTTTCTTTACCTAGGATAACACAAGAAAGAGTATGCTCTTATTTTCATTGTAGTCCTTAACATAGGTGGCATGGCATAGAGAGGCTTTAAGATATAATATAAATACTATCACAAGTGGATGCTATCTCACATAAATGAAATTATAAAAGTACAAAAATGAGTCATGCAGGAAACACCACATACAGAACAAACAGTCGCCCGAACAGCAACACAAGGAAACATAAGTCATATTATTAAAAGGAATATCAAATTGTGGCATCAAAAGCAGTTACATTTATAAATACTATCACAGACAAACAAAAATGAGTACACCGTTGTGTTACCACAATCCCTTAATTTAAAACCGAAAGTTATAAAAACAATAAGCAGTCGATTCCATTAAAATGTTGTGTAGATATATTAAAACAATATATATTAAAAAGTAATATTGCTCATAAAGTGACTCTTGATTGCTGACTTGATGGCAGGTAAGTTGTTTATCACAGTAAATTCTACTGTAAAACGATTCCAAAGTTTAGATCAAGCATAAAAGAAAGAGTTTGATGCAGGACCTTTTACATTTGGCAAACTGAAACCACCTTTTTCTTTTAGTCTGGTATTTTAACCCTTCGCTTGCTGAATTTTTAAATACATTTCTCCTTCTTTACCCATGCCCTGTTGTATAATTACATATATCATCACTGTGTACAAGTATTGCGCTGTGCAATCACTGCTGTGGAGTGCACTGGTTGCACAATCAACTTGTAAATAGTGCAGACCCTGATGAGACAGCTCCTGCAGGAGTTGTTTCATATGGGTCTTCACTATTTACAGGTAGGTATATTGACGTGAATAGCAAGCGAAGGGTTAAGAGTGTACAAATTTTTGCAATGTAAAATAATGCTGCATATAATCAGGTGATAGGTTATGTTTAATTTTATACACATGGCACAGTATAATTTGATCAACTCTCTTGTCAACAGACAACCAATCAAGAATTTAAAATATTTATACCCAACATGTCTTTTTAAATCAATATTGAATATAAATCTAATCAACTTGTTCTGTGTCGTTTGAAATTTAAGCTTAAGACATTTTGATATTTCATTATAATAAACAACACAAATATAATTATAATGATACTGAATTAGAGCCATTACAAGCAGTATTTTAATATGTTGTGTAAGAAAATCCTTCTTCCGGTAAAGATACTTTAGTCTGGCATTGGCCTTCTTTACAATTGATTCTGCCATACCATTAACAGACAAACGTTGAACTATAATTACACCAAAAAAATTGACATAAGATGCTGATTTAATAGGTGTGTCATTACAAACTATATTCAAATGAGATATTCCTTTCAGTTTATGCTTTGAGCCAAAAACAACTAAATCTGTTTTGCCTACATGTCATGATAACAACTTGTTATCAATTAACCACTGGCTTACCCTGCCAAGATCTTCAGAGAGTGTCATTTCCACAGAGGACAAATGTTTGCCTGAAATATTAATATCAGAATATTAAAGCATTCGCTTATTTTTAACAACAGCTGACATGTCATTAACATAAAGTAAAGCAGGACAGGGCTCAAAATAGACCATTGAGGCACACCACAGGTAACAGTTTCATTAGAAGAAAACGTTCAGGACACTCCAACAAGCTGTCGCCGATCAGAAAGATATAACGAAAACCAAGTTAAGATGTCATTTCAAAGGCCAGATGCTTCAAGTTTCATTTAAAGTATGGAGTGGCCTACTGTATCATAAGCTTTTGAAGATCGCACATTACTAAGCCATCAAAATTGCCATCTCCAATTTCTTTTCTAATAAAATGTGATGTGTATCAAACATGTATCAGTGGAATAGCCGCTTCTGAAGCCTGACAGGAATTCACAAAATATATTTTTGCTTCTAATATAAGATTCAATTTGGTCATATAAAACCCTTTCAAGTACTCAAGAAAAAACATTCAAAATTGAAACATGTCTGTAGTTGCCAGCATTTAATATGTCGTTCTTCTTTTAAACGGGTATAACTCTTGTAGACTTAATTTCATCAGCAACAATACCTTGGGACACATTTATTATGCGGTTTATTATGTGGAACAACAATAACACATGCCCCATCTTTAATGAAACGGGAAGGTGTGCCGTCTAAGCCAGTAGCTGTTTGGGAACTAAGGGATCTCATGTATATTACTGATGATTTAATATCACTACTGAATAAAGAAATTAAAATAATATTTAAAAACCATTGTTTGTTTTCTAGATTTAATACCTATTCATATAACTACGGACGAATACAAAGTAGTCCTAGCATAGCGTTGTCTAATTTATTTTTTCATGTAAAGTAATGAAAACAAAAATATTAAATCATTCTGGAGATGATTTTGACCAATAATACTTATTTTAGATCAATAATAATGAACATTTGATTTCAGCCCGCTCTACAATTTTTAATATTTGCTCAAACACAGTCCGTATATTAAAACATGCTTTTCTGCGAAAGGTTTCAAGTATCGTATTTAAGCATTCGAAATAGGCGGATATGGAAATATGCATTTAAAGGACTGTTTAAAGGACTGTTCAAATGTAATTAGCCCGTACATGCAAAAACAATGAGAGCTTAAATGATCTTAAACTTAAGCTCGTTCGGGGAACCAGGTCTATCGTTTTTCAGTTTTATCTTTAACTGCTTAAAATTTAATTTGCCTATTACATGTGAAGTAACATAACCTTTTATTTATTTATATCGCCTTTAAAGCATCTACTTATATCTATTCTACAGGCTGTTTTCCAATGACGTGTTTCAATTTGCGCAGATCGCTTGGTAATTTATTTAAAACCTATTACAAAGATCATATTTGGTATTAGCAAATACATTATCACAATGTGTTCTCTACTTAAGGATTATTTATCTTGTAATTTTGGATCACGTGATTCAACTTTTATCATGCTGTGAAAAGTTAATGCCTGCTGATATTTTGATCTGGTCCAATTTTGACTTCTTCCTATGTGGTCTAGCTTTTGATAAAATGTAATGTAAAACGGCTTGGATCCTGACGAGATACCGAGTTACTCGGCGTATCATTTGGACACAAACTGTTTGTAAATGTGAATCATGTCACGGATAGCTGGATAATGGTTGAAATTATTTCTTCATTTCGGAGTGTGACATCTTTCTAGGGAAATAAAAGTTTTTGCAAAACTGATTTATAATGTAATTATACAATTTATAAAGATGAAATATATTACCTGATCAAACGTCCTTTCGTTTAAACCTTTTTTCTGATAGTAACAACTTTTTTCTGCCATTGCAATCAAAGTAGGAGCTGCTGCAAGAGCCGTCTGATTAGACTGTTTTGTTTACTTATGACACCATTGACATAATTAAACGAGTCTGTGTTCATATGGCATTAAGAAATCCAGCTCATTAATTATTCATACAGCCAGTTTATATAAATATTTATGAGTTAAAGGGTTGATGTATGACTGGTGCTATACCACATATTTCATTTTGCGAATTTTCGTTGTGGTTTATGTTTGCATGTTAAAACATAAATATTAACCTACTTTCTATTTGCCTCATTAACACATTCCTTCATATTGACATCTTTTGGCACCTCTGTAGGAGTCATTTTTTGAAATTATTATGATAAATAGAGCATCTGCTCCTACGGAGCAAATGCTCTATTTTTCATAATGGACGGTTCAAAACTGCATAATTCTAAAAGTTCCCCTTTCTCTAGTAAATGCTCCTTTTGGGTTAGATTTATTCAAAGATAATTTGTTTTCAAATAGCCTATGAGGGAATGGGTTAAGACACACATGTAGCAAGCGTAGAAATAACAAATGGCACCGTATCGACTGCGATGATAATGTATACTTTGTAATCTTTATAATCAAGGTATCTTTAATAAGCAGTATACCTGTCTTAGAAGAATGTATGGTATAGACAGAGACCTTGAGTCGATGCATACATTTAAACTTGTTTCAAAACAATTCCTTTGTTTTTCCACCTAACACTGTCTTGTGACCACTGTTTTTATATTAGACTTTTCAATATTGCATGTATTCCAGAGAGTGGTCAACTTACCACATTTTGTGACCGCTCGTTTAGAATTTTCTCCTCAAAACGTTTCTAAAGAGTAACACATGATGATTTCAGTAATTGAATATACACACATATCCATTGTCCTATATCGCAAATGATTGTGCCAAAACCTCACCAACGATTAAGTATGTTACGGTCAACCCAGAGTTTATTATTATACGTGTACTATTGTGCCATCCCAACTTGAACACCGTACACCAAAACTACTTTGGTGTTAACGTTTTCAATCCTAAAAAACGATTGAGTCAGCCCAAATATGGCTAAACACATTCCCTCCTATTGACGTCTTTTGACGCCTCTGTAAATGTAATGTCCATAGGAGTAAATGCTCTATTTATCATAATAGTTTCAAT